>OZ024725.1:36847555-37442555 GCA_964016875.1 Fallopia convolvulus
TCTTCATCCGAACGCCGCCATCTCTCCAACTCTCTCATCCTTCTCTCATTCTCTTTCAAAACCTTCACATCGCTCGAGTATGCTTGATCTTTCTCGATAAGTCTTGATTATGCTCTATCTCACTTGATCTCGCCCGATTGCACTCGATCTCGCCCGATTACGCTCGATCTCGCCGGTTCTAATCTACAATGGTGGAAGACAATAAAAAGGTATGGCCAAATTTCACTTTTCTAAGATTTATGGTTTAAAGCTCTCAATCTTACTCTAAGCTTTTAGATTTAATGATCCTTACTATAAATTTCCCTATCCTCAAATGCTTTATGTATATCTACTTGGTTTTTGAATGATTTTGGACTTTGACCAGATTTCTGGGCTTGATTGATGATTCCCTTTAGACACCTTAATTTTTGTACTATTGTGGAAAAAAACTTGACTAGTATGGGCTTGTTTGGTGTTTTTTTATTAGTGTAGTATGATATAGTGTTTTTTATTTGTTGTTTAAGAAAAAATATTACATTTGTGTTCTCGAAGTTGTGTTGATGTGATTATTGCTTATTTTGTTACTATACTTATTGTTGGTATATTCATTAGTTCTTAGTTCATGGTAATATTTATGGTTCATGATTTTAAAAATTGTGGTTCATGGCTTCTAGAGTTGTGGTTCATGTTGTAAACTTGGTTGATTTTTGTGGTTTGAACTTGGTTTGTTGTTGTTTAAATTTGCATATTTTGAAGGGTCGACTGAAAAAGATGGTCCAAAAAGAGAGATTTTTAGTAAAAATACTACATGGCAAGAGCAAAATCCATCTCCCACACGAAAATACTACATGGCAAGATTACATTTGTGTTCCCTAAGTTGTGTTGATCTAATTATTTCTTCTTTTGTGGTTCATGCTGTGAACTTGATTGATTGTTGTGGTTTGAGCTTGGCTAGTTATTGCTTAAATTTGATATTTTGTAAGGCCAATTGAAAAATATGACCTAAAAAAGAGAGATTACAAGTAAAAATATTGCATGGCAAGAGCAAAATCCATCTCCCACACGAAAAGGTTTAGCTTCTTAAACCAATATCTATATGTATATTGCTTGCATCATGTAATAAGGATGTCATGAAGTCATTGTACATATTGGTATTGTATGCTATGGGTTCATATCACCAATTGAACACTACACTAATTTATGGTTTAGAGGGAAAAGTCTAGTGAAATTATATCCTTTTCTTTTATTTTGTTGTTGTTCTTAATTAATTGTTGGTATTGTGTTTTTTTTACTATATTCATCTAGTTTTGACAATTTGAAAATTCTGATTAAAACCAAAATGTTGGATTGAGAGGAAAGTCTTTTTAATAGTATATGATCAGCTATCACTTGTTGATTTTTTATTTGCTTGTTTTCAGTTTATGGCTTTCAGATCCCTATATTTCTTTCATTCTTTCTTATGATACTAATAAATAGACCATATAGTTGACATGAATTATTAGTGTCATTACTTAAGGTTCATATAATTACTCTATTGGTTCATTATTTTGTATACTTAGGTTCATAATAAGTGTCAATACAATTTATATCATTTGGTAGCCTTTTTTTAAGTAGAAGTCATTTGGTAGCCTATTAGCTCAAATGGTAGAGCGATGTGCTTGTGCGCATAGATGTGGGTTCAAATTCCACATAGGCTAGTTCATCTTATAGTTGAGGTATTTTGGTTCATATAAACTAGTTATTAATTTGGTTTCATAATTTATGACAATTTTTTGTTTGCTTTTTGCTTTTGTAACCTTGGGTTCATAATAGGTCTTTTTACAGTTCATGTCTTTTGTTCATAACAGTTATGTTATTTTAAGTCTTTTGGTTCATTACAATTGTTCTTTTGGTTCATGTTTTTGTAAGCAAAGGTTCATATTAATTCTTCTTACGGTTCATGTCTTATATATATGCGTGATTTTATTTATTGAGTGTTATGATTCAAGAGACAAATACAAAGGAGATAATAACATGATTTCACTCTCATAGCCTATGTGAGATTCGAACACACATCATGTGTAATGAACACGTTGCTCTTCTATTTGAAGGGAATGATGCGTATATAATATGACTTGTTGTTTGTCAACTAAATAGAATCTAACTATGAGAAAAACTAAATAGAATCCAACTTTGAGAACAACTGAGACTTGTTGATCAAACTGAGAAACAAACCTTAAAATTTAATCCATGACTTGTTTTTCATCACTCCATCCCCAATTAACATTTTTCGTGTTGTTTATACAGCTGTGGACAATTGGGAATGAAATAAGAACAATCTTGTTACAAGTGAAGAGTAGGCATCACTAGCTTCATCATTATCAAGACCCTTCAATGAAACTCCATCCATATTTGTAACACCCCGACTTAACATCGGGGCATTACTCGGTAGTTTGACCCTAACGGGTCCTACCTGAAATGGTTGACAACTAGAATACATGGACCTTGCAACTCGGGCACGACAAGAAAAACTATTTAAAACATCCAAGTGTCGTTCAACAAACACATTTTCAATAATGTCATGCATGAGATCCCAAACGTCTAGTCAAGTTACATCCAACATCAAAAATCCGCTAAAGTCAACAAAAGGGTGCAAAATCCAAAACAAATAACAAAGCTAAACAGAACTCTCAACCCACTCTGAAACCTAGTGACACGCGTCAACGATCCGCTGCAACATCTGGCCTAGGCTCCAACACGGGACCTGTATGAGTACCTGGAATTGAAAAATAAGTCCCCGAGGGGTCAACTATATCCTAGGCAAGCTAGATAACAAGCAGCAATGGTAAGACGTTTAAAAAACAACAATTAGCCAACAACATAACCTTTAACAAGTGAATTGAGCAAAACATAATAGGCCAACACACATATCCACAACCTAGAGAATAGGTGAAAGGAAAGGCAACGGGACATAACAACAATCAAACTAACAAGCACAACAGTAAAGCATTTGTAATAATAACCAACACTTTGACATTTAACAAATAAAGGGAAATACAACGAAACAAGCAATTCATTAAGCGTAACAAAAATTCACAAGGTCGAAAACCAACTAAGTAATCACACACACACACACACACACACAACAACAACAACAACAACAACAAAACAATTCACAATCTTATTGGGAAGTGCAATTCTCCCTTCCTCCACCGCATTCCCATCTACGGCGCTAACTCACCTGCGCCTGAGTGCAGAGGCATGCCCTCCCACTTTTCATATATGTCATCCTTCCAACCCCTGGTCAAGCCTCCACTGGAGCACTTGCCAAAAACAAGCAATCAATTTTTATTTTTAAAGGGGCCCGGCCAACACACGACCATGGCTAGACGCCTCTTCACCACCGACAATCGTCACACATGATCGTGCCAGTTACGCTGCCAGCACAGAGAAAGTGATACTATTTGTTTTACGAGAAAACGTTTGAAATGGAAAGCGCATCACATCATGCATGAAAACATTTCACATGGAAAACATACATTCGGGACTAACTCCCAAAACCAATCTCACAATCACGACATGAAATCTAACAAGACTAGAATAAAGCCGAGCAAGTCGAGAACGACTTACCTGGAAGGCGATCCTCGAATGAAGTACGAAATGCGTCGATACTAAAGACCTACGAATCATAACGTTCACGGTTAACCGACTAATCGTGAGGAGTAATTTTCGATTCTAGGTATGCGTAAACATGGTGGCCTCACTAAGAGCGAACCATCATGATTCATTCCATGACATCCAAACAAGTGTGGTTTGAAATGATGCTATTACTCTACTAAAATAAACTCACCGAAATTACGAACCAACCTCAAACGCCTTTACTCAACCAGTTAAGATTTTTCTACTTGGCCTTAAATGACACGAACATACAAGATCAAGGACAACCACATTAAGTGCACATACAAGCATACACACATATGATATTCGGAGTGTATAATGTCGACTTATAACCTAGCATCCAAAACCAAACCCTCCCAACAATGGGGTTACCGCAAAACCCATTGACTTCTCCCATGCTTAACAAACGAATATCCACATACAATTTATAATTGTAACTTACAAACATATAAACCAACATAGAAGGCAATTCAAAATACACCATGACACGCCCTTACAACCTACAAAATTAGAACAAATCACTAATGGGATTACTTTGAGATATCAAAAGCCGAACATTCCATTTGGTTCTCTTGACCAAAACTAATTAATTAATTGAATCAGCATGCAAATTCATACAACCCACATCATGTTAATTAGCGTCGGCTCACAACAAATGAGAGTTGGAGGCCGATAAAAGGTCGTCTCTCAAACCAACCAACCAAATCAAATCCACTACTTAACAAGGCATCAATTCAACACAGCAATTCAGCTATACCAACGAACAAATTACAAAGTCGACCCAACATAGCAAAGTATTCCGACCTTTCGAGAGTCAAGGCCGAACAAGCTCGTGATGGCGTGGCGGTTAGGGTGTGTTGGTGTGCTGCCTCGGAATCCTCGAAATCATACGGATCTGATTAGTTTTCTTCGGATGGGCACATCTGGCTCGATCCTTCTTGGAAGCTTGGTTCGTTCCTTGAACGGAGTGTCACTCACGACAGGCTGGTTCCGACAAAGTGCACATGGTGCTTCTCCGATCGTTGTTGGTGCCCACGAACCGACTTGCTCGACCAACACCGAGCTCAACCCAAATTGAGCGGTTCTGCTCACAAGGTAATGAAGTTCATAAGGACACGAGCAGCAATGAGTAACATGATGAGACCAAAAGAAGGGCGAGGCGACCAGAACCTTACCGATGATGGCATGAAAGCGATCGACGAAGTCGGTTAGGGCTAAGACTTTGGTAGAAGTCGAAGTTTGGAAGGCGTGTTTCACTCACGATCCAACTCACAAAGGTGAAGACGCCCAAGGGAAAAGAAGTTCAGGTCGAACGGATCTCGGTCGGGCTTGCGAAGAGCTCAAGGTGAAGCCAACGATGCGAGCGTGAGTGGGGCGAGGATGGAACGACGGACCCACCACTAGTTCAGGTATAGAAGCTTAACACCAGGTGAGGTTTCAGAGTGAGGAGGAGACAGAAAAGAGTAGGGAAAGGAAGAAGAGGAAGTCGGGGTGGAAAGGGCTCGCTGACGCTCCTCTCTGGTATTGGTGAAGCGGAACACAAGAAAAAAAAAATAGGGTAGAAGGGAAAGGTGGTAAGGAGGAGTAAGAGGAAGGAAGATTGGGCCGATCTTCTAGCTTAAAAATTGGGCCTTCAGCCCAACTAAAGAAGGAGTATTACAATATTAGCATCATTATCCGAATGAGACAAGTTAGGATGATCGGAACTTGATGAACAACCTACAATAAAAAAACGGAAAAAATTAAGCTAATTTATAAGCAACATGGAACACATGATGGGTAATAAAAATGTGGAAAAAAAACGTTTTTCTTTTGGTTCACAAATATTGTCATTACGGTTCATAATATTACACAATACGGTTCATTGAAAATCACAATGCGATTCACGTAAATAACAATAGAATTTGACATAAAATGTATCAAATTTGGTCATTTTTGGTGGATTTGGAAACCAAATGACCAGTATCTATTAGTTTACTTCAAATGTTAGGATGACCGGAGCTTGATGAACCCCATCAACACTAACATCATTATCAAGACCCTTCAATTGAACCCCATCAATACTATCATCATTATCTGAATTAGACAAATTAGGTTGACCGGAGGTTGATGACATCCTACAATAAAAAGGGAGAAAAAGAAGAGATCTGGTAAAAATGTGCAAAATTCGGTTTTTAGTTGGTTCACAAATATTGTTATTGTGGTTCATGATATTAAAAAGGGAGGTTCAATGAAAATAACAATGCGGTTCATATAAACTAACAATACGAATTTTAAGTGAAGTGATCTAACAAAGGTCACAAGGATACTAATTGCTTATTCAAAATAATATCCTATTAGTCAATGTGGATAACTAGGCATAGGCATATATACAAAAGCATCATATCCAACAAAACATCATATGCAAATATTCATTTTATCCACAAATGGGGAATTTGAACACTAAAACATCATCAATATATGAAAAAGTGTTGCAATTTGTCAACATTATCTTCATATCCACTAATTAGAATAGTATAAGCAATATTGCAAGGCATTTTAGCAAAACATGCTCATTGAGACATTTTATCAAACACTTTGTGGGCAATCAAATAAGCATACAAATTTAAATTCTAGTTTCTATAAAATTTTGTTTCCAATCCCATAACCAAGAGTACAACACATTTCTCCATGATCTCAAGCAACAAAGAATCCTAAACAACAACAAATTTAGGAATTATTTAAAAGCAATAAAGCATCCACCAAGCTTAACTCTTCTTAAGCACTCTTCATAATCACTTACCTAAATTCATTGTTTCTTCAATTTGGAGTAAGAGTTAGTATCGATCGAAGGGGAGATCGAGATCGAAAGAGAGATCGAAGGGGAGATCGTGGTTGGCTAAAATTATGGTTGGTTGAAATCACGTACGAGAGTCGGAGAAATCGGCTATACACATAGGTTTAGGGGATGGAATTTATAAAAAATATAGGAGTGTGATAAAAATACCCTTCCAGCTTTAAAAAAATAGAGGAGTGTGAGTGTTGAAAGCATCCCATCTGGACCCTTAATCTCACAAAATCTATATATACGTTGTTCTTATTTCTTAGGATAAGAATTGTTCTCATTTGATCCCCAATATATATATATATATATATATATATATATATATATATATAGAGAGAGAGAGAGAGAGAGAGAGGTAGGATCAAATAAGACCAATATTATAGTGATACGGAGTGACAAAATATAGTGCGTTGGATCGTAATTATTGTACGGTAGGATTAGTGGGTATTACACATCTTATTATGGGGTAAATACTACATAATAATTGCTAGAAAGAGAAAATTATCTAGCATATCTTGATTTTTACATGATTTTCTCCATGAAAATTACAGTTTCCATATATATCTAACATCAGAATCTGATTTTTTTAATATGCAAAAAAAAATGGCAATCAAATCTCGTGATTTTCTCCATCCAATATTACACTTTTTATTTTATTTTCTGATCTAAAATATCTCGTAATTTTAGGAAACATAAAAATTAGTTTCCATTCTCGTGGCTGAGAATCTCACATATACATTAAATCCGTTATTTATATTCATTATTTTACTTTTTATATACGTGATCATGATCTGTATCGAGTGCATACGTGATATTGAGTATATTATTCATGGTTTTATATGCCTGTATTCATGGTTTTAGATATGAGCAATTATGAAATCCAAATCATGTATTAATCTGATCCAATTCGTATATACATAGTTTTGGGAGTATATATACATAGTTTTATTTTTTGTATACAATATTTTATATTTACGATTATGGATTGCGATTTATGTAATAATGTGATAAACACGCATATATATGATTTTGAGTATATATATATACATGGTTGTGATTTTCTATATACATGACTTTACATTCCGTCTCACTACTTTTTGGCATCATTTAGACAAGTAATGACAACAAAGCAACACTAGTGTACATGCACTAAATTAAAAACTTTAGAAGGTCTTATACAATGAACACAACTCTCATTTCCAATGTATTTTCTCTATTCTTTAACAAGCTCCTTGTTTTCATCAGTTGCTCGTTTAACAATTTCTTTCCAACCTCGTGACAGCTTAAGAAAAATCTTCACTTTTCCCCTTAGTTACATCCAATCGGTCAGCATGACTTGCCTCTCATGGCATCATCTTTCAACACTAGTCATAAATCCAAGAACCTGCACATGACTATTCAATAAATTCGTGTATATCCATGTAATAAATCATGTAGATAGCCCCATTAGAATCATACATATGAAAACTAAAATTATGTATACAAACAAAGATTATATTACACAATATCATGTATAAAGAATAACATTACCATGTATATATGTAAATAAAATCATGTATATGTAAATTAAAGTCATGTATATCATTGTCGCATACAAACAAATATTGTCACACAAATGCTTATATCATTTATACATCTAATAATTACAATATACATAAAAAAACATGTATACAAACAATGCTAAGCATGTATACAACTAAGTAAAGATGTGTATATACACCAATCGATCAAACGTCAACAAAAAAACCCTAAATCATAAGTCTAAATTACAACAACTCGTTGTTAACTGGTTAATTCTACAATTTTTTCAAAGACGATAAACCCTAGAATGAATTTGTAACCGGTTGATTCTACAATTTTGCTTAAATTTAAAATCATAAGTCCAAATTAAAATAAATCGTTGTTAGTTATAGTAAAAACTAAAAACTCTAATCCAAATTAAAGAAATCAAACGATTTTTACCAGAAAGGAGAATTCAAAACAATTATATGCAATTGAATAATCACTTACTTCGATTTAGAAGACGACCAATAACTTCAACGGGGGAAGAATATTGGAGAATCGACATAGCAAACTCTCCCGGAGAAGGCGAGCGGAGATTATTCCCAGAGACAATTGAACCAGATTCAAAATCGTTGATGATTTTGGTGTAAAATAGTTTTTGGAGTTCCGCGAGGGAGAGAGAGATGGACGGTTTTTGGAAGAGAGAGATACTGAATGAGATTTTGTTCTAACAGAGGCAAGTAGGAAGTTATGCAGTTTTTTTAAAAATAAAATCTCACACTTGCCTATAATCTCGCTGAGAGTAGTAATTCAGTGTTTTGCAATTCCATGCTAAACTTGCCTTTTAATCGTAACCCTTAATTTTGTTTTAATCTAACGGCTTGAATTTGGTCATTGTGTATCACTAAAAACACTAGTACTAATAGATCTTAAAACTATATATATATATATATATATATACAATAGAACCTCTCTAAATTAATACTCTATAAATTAATAATCTCTTTAAATAAATATTTTTCTCCGGTCCCAACTTGGGCCAATGCAAAATTTAACAAATTTTGATAAGATAATAAGATAATATATTTTCAAAAAACCACTATATAAATATAAGGTCATTAATATCATAAATTAATAATTATATAAAAAATTACATAGTCATAACTAAGAAAATCTAATGATATATGATTGTAATGTTGTTTGTTTTTTCTTAGTTCTATTTGGAGTTCATCTCTAACTTTTCTTATTGGATTCAACATTTCTAGCGTTGTTTTAAAAACAAATTTTGCAAAGTCAACTATAATCATTCCTTGAGACTTCATCTCATGAACGAATTTTGCAGTGTCTAAAACAATTTGCTATTGCCTCTTGCTCAACATTAACTATCCAAGCCGAGACTATAAGATTGATAGCAGCCAAAACATTAATCTTACACTTATAGCCTTTTAAAATCGTACAATAAAATCTTATATGATAGTGTATTTTGAAAGCTCTTATTACAAAAATCTCTTTAAATTAATGAATATTAATTTATCGGTTAATTAATATCGCTAAAAAATAATAAAATATTACGGTTCCAATTCTATTAATTTATAAAGGTTTTATTGTATATATACTAGCTTTTCTAAAAAAAAAATTGGTGGGTAAAATTTATAATAGGTCCATGTGCCACGATGTCAATACCTCAACATACTAGCTTTTCTAACAAAAGAATTGGTGGGTAAAAAATATAATACATCCATGTGCGTGGTTACAGGTCAAAAACAGCAACTGGTATATGGTCTTTTTCATCCCAAAAAATTTAGAATACTAAACTTTTAGGAGTCTTGTGTCATTATTGTTGACTGGGATTGTGGATTAATATTTTTTCATTCCATAGCTGATAGCTTCTTTCACTCGTAGAAGAAGAATGGACATGAAACCATGGAGAAGCACAAGCAACCGCCTCATTACTCCACTTGGAAGGAGCTTCACTGAGCACCGGAAATACGAAGCTTTGGCGACAAAGGACATGGCAAAACCCAGGTCAAGGATGCAAACTTTCTTCTCGAATCTAAGGATGAAGCTTAGGAAGCAGAGAAACAAGGTCTTGAGCTGCACAGCTCCTCCCCACCATGGCCATGAACCCTATGATTCGTACAACTACTCCCAGAACTTTGACGACCAAGACTCCAACTGGGCCGAACCCGAAAACCTGTCTAGAAGCTTCTCTGCTCGGTTTGCTGCCATGTCATCGACCAATGGCGAATTAATGGGATCTTCTTAATTATCTGGATGGGATACTTTCTGTAAGTAAGTAATTAAGATAGCAATCTCCTCAAGGTTTTAATTTCAAAGGATGACAGCTTGTTTGTAAGTTAATAAGCAAGCATATATAACATACGAGAGCTACGATCATCAATATATGAAAGATAATAAATAAGCTGAAAAGTATTACTGGTCTTATGAATTCTGTTTTTGATATCTTTTCGTTAATTTTGAACTAGATTGTTATCAGATCGTTGTCATAACCAAACCTGTGCTCTTCAGTTTACACAAAGATGGGCATGAACCATTTTGGCAAGTCGGAGCCAAGTGTAACAAAAGGCGTGGGATTTGGCGCGCAGAATGTGTTAATGCTTATTTCGTGTGGGGGGGGGACCACCTACCTGGCCGTTATGCTTTACAAGCCGAAGCTTTTGGAATGTATTCAAGCAGCAAAATGTATCAATTTTATGAAAATTGAGGTATAAGAGGATAAGTCCGATTGCTATTAATGCTATGAGGAGGTAGTGTAGTAAACTTTTGAGACGGTAACTTTTAATCAAATCTCCTGTTAGTGTAATTCAACTGCTGGCTCGTCTACAGCACAATTAGCCAATTAGGAGGTGAATCAAATCAGTATAAACCATGAACTAGGTTGATTCCTCCCCGATTTCTTTCTAATCTTAACCAATTTTGTAAAACAAAAAAAAAGGTCTCATAGTTTTGGCTATTACACCAGTAGGCTTAATTAATTGCCCACGTTCCTTCCAGGTAACACAATCAATTTCTTCGAAGGAAAAGGGGGAAAATGGTGAAATAAAACCTCCATAAGCTTTCTCCTTTGAAACAAATGCGATCAGGCCCTTGTAGTCTGAAAAAAACATGCAAGTAAAAGAGGGGCTTACTAAAAATTGAGCAACACTTACTTTCATAGACTGCCCCAACTGCATTACATAAACCAGCAAAATTTTCTGCTTCATGAAGAAGCAGTAGTTGTCCCCTCCTTATCGGTTTCCATGGGCTCGGCAGGAGGAACCTCGTTTCCATTTGTTGAATTCTCATTGCCAGCTTCTGCACCTTGAGGTTGGGCCTCGTTGGGCTGGGGTGATTGAGCTGGCTCGGGAGTGGCTGCCTTTGGTGGAGCTGGCTTAGGCTTTGTCATGATCGGCCTGCAAAGCCTGTCAATGCAAAAGGCACAAGTTCTCAAGAAGAGGGAAAATGTTTAGGGCTTGCCCTTGATAAACCACACGATGTTCTAACTTTTACAAAATGTTCAGGGACCCTTCAAGAACCAAAAGATGTTCTAACTTTTACAAAAAGTTCAGGGCTTTCCAAAGTGCTTAGCAAATACTTTTACAAAATGCTCCAACTTTAGGTCGAAATAATCTCGTTTGGTTCAGGTTTGAGTTTCTCGACTTCAATTTCTTTTTTTCAAAACTAAAAACAGAGTTTTAGAAACATGTTTTTCTGGTTTTCAAAATTTAGTTGTCAGTTTAGGGAATCAAGGTGATTCCTCGGATATTAACCCATTCCGGAAACTACAAGAAAATAATATTATTCCAACACCAAATTCTGAGAACTCAAAGCCAAACCAAACGAGCCCTTGGGAATGGAGTATTAATACGTTGGCAAGACATTGAACTATGACCTAGTCAAAATGGGAGAAGAAGGTCCCAAAATGGGATGAACTGCCTAGCAGTAATTGTGCAATAAATTTACCTGTCAACAGCTTCAGCCTTCTTCCTCACATCAGCTGAGAGTAGAACAGGGTTTGCATGTTTAGGAAGTGCATCTTGTTGCTGCTTCTTCTCCCTTAGCCACGCCTCAGCCTCCACACATTCCTTTAGGACCTGCATTGTACCAAAAAACAGAAGGAAAGATACAAATTTAGAGATGCTTATGTCAATTCAGGTATAGGTAGTCTATATAAAAATATCATGATTGGACTGAGAGTGAATTATTTTGCCTAACCTTCTGCTTTTCAGCAATGTCAATATGATCAAATTTCGCATCAGATGACATGGCAGCTTCTCTGTAGCTATTTACGCAGTAAGCAAACTGATCAATAACAGCTCCACGTGCCGTGTACTCTTTGTAACGCTCCTCCATAGGGTCACCTTGCTGCAGATTTTATAATTACATTATCACAAGATCCAATTATCCATCGTATACACATAAAAGGAAATACAATATCAAAAGCAATAGAGGGAAAAAAAATTGATATACCTTTTTCAGCTCCTCAAGTTTGGCAACATATACACCTTTTGTCTCATCTTCTCCATCCTCGTACAACCAGTCTTCTACCTCTTGCAGTTTAGCCATGAATTCTTCCTTTTCCATAGGAGTAACAAACCCCTCCAATTTGTCATTAAGCTAGTTCCATGTCAAAAAAGATTAGAAGATGTGCAATTAAGAGCCAATACTACACATGACGATGAAAATACTAATAATAATAACATTTAAGTACAATCTCATGCTCATTGGCTTTTATACACTGCCTTTGAGATGGATTTAGTCCCTATATCAATTTTGGTGCATTCTAACTAAATTCAGTTATTATTGTCACATAGCTGAATTTTAGTTTTTCTTGGGTCTATCGGGCATACCCCCTTTCCCTTGGGCAGGGGTACCCCCATCTTGACCCCCACTGTAGCGGAGCCTCACTGGGTCAATGATGATGATGATTTAAGTACAATATATATGATATATCTTCAATAAACTTGCATGGTTATTGTTCTAACTTTCAAAGATTTCAAATGACCATTACGAGAAGGCAGGAAACAAAATTTTGAATTAAATACCTTATTTCTCATTTCATAGACATAGGCTTCTAAAGCATTCTTTCGGTCTTTTGTCTCTTCCATTACCCGATCCTGAAGTGCCATTTCAAATTCCTTTTCAACTGCTTTTTGCAAATCACCAGGCAACAATGCACCATAGATGGTCTCGGATACAGGAATATTTGTTTTCTTAACCTTCTTCTTTGGAGCCTCAGCCTGCATTTATACAATATAATTGCTAACCATCAATAACCATTGCAAGTTTATTGAAACTACTTTCAAGGAGGATTGCATATATGAAAAGAGGTGATTATTTAAACCACCATGCAATACAATGATATATTGAATGGTTAACAAAATCAACAGAATTCAATGTTATGATTTACTAGTTTCTCCTCCCTATCCAGAAAATCATATATATCTATATAATTATCTTAAAATGTCGTAATAGGCGACTTTAAAATAGTTCTAGAAAAGTTCCATACTTGATGGCATGATACCTAGGAATCTGTTTCTTGAAGGATAATTGATTGCATAATAACAAAGAATCTATTTTCAAAAGATATACCTTAGAATCTGTTGCCATCTGCACAGGCTTCTCCCCTGACTCTGGCACACCATTTTCAACCCCTTGAGTTTCGCCAGCACCCTTGGGATCTTGCATCTTAACATCAGCCTCAGAAGGCTCTAAGGGGGCGGCTACATTTAGCGCCTCATCAGTCTCCATTGTAGTAGATGGCTCTTTCACCACTGGAACCTCAATATCCTCTTCCTCTAAAAGCTGAAATTGGAAGGCATACGTAAATCACTGACCACAATCAAACAAATAATCAGAAAAAAAAAAAAAACAGGCTTGAAGACTCACCGTTGCAGATTCAACTGAAACAACCCCATGCAAGCTCAGACGCACTTTGACCTTCAACTTGGACCGTTCACCAGTAGTAGATTGGAAGGGGCCAATCTGCACATTTATTTCCACATCAATATTAATGTTTACAGGTAAATAAAAGATAGACAGCCAAAATCAGTATTAAACTTAACACCCGTTATATGGGAAATTTTTATTGAAAGGCAAGAAGATGATAATTATAGTATTTGTATATGTCAGAACATGAGATTACACTATATTTAATAACATTGATGTAAATATTTTCTAGATATGAGGATTTTTGTTTTTGCCAATATTTGGGTGGAGAAAAGAATAATGATTGTTCTGTAATTATTGATATTCAGAGACAGAAATTAACATCTTATTTGATCCAAGTTTCAACCATCTTGTCCTTGGCGTTTTTAACTTCTAAACAGCCTCTCCAGTAAACCTGAGCTCTTGAAAGCTCCCTAACAAGGATCTGTACACCAACTTGCTCTTAATTCTTTTTTCCCTTGAGTTATAGATTTATTTTTTGAGGTAATCTAAACTAGCGTTAGCATAAATTTGAATGCAAAAACTAATTAACTAGTCCTAATAATTCGAAACAGACACGGGAAACGGAAACGGGGAAGCGGCAATTCCTAAAAATAGAGGAAACAGAAACGGCGAGGAAACGGCAATATGAATTATATGTTATTTTAAAGCTCTAAACATAATGTATACTTATATTTTAATTAGCGATTTTTCTAAGGGCATATGTTAACAACCTTTATTTAGAAATATTCAAGTGTATTGTGATTATTTAACATTTTTAAAACTATTTCCTAAGGGTTTATGCTTTCCTTCTTAGGGTTTAGTTTAATAGTTTCCATAATCGGTATTCTTATTCTATGCCCTAGAAAAACCGTTTAATTAGAGCAATATATACTATTATATAATGACAATCAAAACATAGATAGTGGCATAACATTAAGCCAACAGTCTAATATTTTCAGTGTTATAAACAGGATAAAGATGGCAATTAGCAAATCAAATAATCAATAGTCCAACCAAATGAAAATCAAAATAGCAATCTAGTACTAACACCCAAATCAGTAATTAACAAATAACTATTAACAACAATTCAGTAAACACTAACACCCAAATCATCAAGATTCAGAAAAGTAGATAACTAAGAAAAGGGAAGAACGAGTGGTTGGAGTGCGTTGCCGACAAGAAGGCCCCAAATCAACAAGACTTTCTGGACAAGTGGACAACACGATTGTCGACCACCGAGTTGCTGCCGTCTGCCAGAGACTATGGCCACCTGGACGGAGTTGGTTGTCGACAAGAAGGTCGACGTCGGACTGGATCGAGAGTGGAGGGAGAAGTGGGTAGTAAGTACTAACCTAGTCGGGACTCGAGAATTTCCTTTAGAAAGTGAAATCTGAGCAGTGTTTAGGAATTAGGGTTAAAGAAAAGATCAAAAGAATGATTTTTTTAGTATAAAAAAGTTACGGCCCAATGGCCCATGTCCGAAAAAAAGGAAACGTTTCCGAAATTCATTCGGCCAATGTCCCAGCCGTTTCTGAAAGATGAGAGACATTTCCGGTTGATCGGAAATGTTTCGGAGCCGTTTTTTTGCCGTTTCCGCGCCGCTTCCACGTTTCCGACAAGGCTGGGCATCAAAAAATGCCGTATCCGTGCATCATAGTATAGGCCAATTATGGGTGTAAGAGTTATTGTAGTAACTGCTGATTGGTAAAACTAGTCCTAATTCTCATTTGTTTTCTAGAATAATTGGTAATCAACTAATTAACTGATGGTATTGACGATCAAAACGTGACTTTTAGATTAGTTTCTCACTCTTGTACCCTGATTATAAGTCATATACACCGATTAACCACGTTAGTATACAGCATTTACTCTTTTTTTTGTTGCTCATAGTTTGTGGGATTGGGTACAATGATAAATCAAGTCATTAGTATATGAAGTATTACAAACCGTATATGTGCTGATCTTGGCAGGAGCTTGCAATTCACTAATGTCAGCATATTGCACATCAACTGTGAATGTTCCAGACCGGTAGAAAGTTAAGGCCTTCACACTAGGAATTGGATTCCCTTTAGGAAAAACAACAGTGCTCTGTTGACTTTCAGCTCCTCCATTCTTGGAGTCAGAAGCAGAGCCCTTCCATAACAAGGAGATTGAAAAGGGGAAACTCTCATTAACCTGCAAATATTTTGTCACTATTGGTTATTTGTATTTCATAATGTGTTTACGAAAGCAAAATGCAATGCATGTCTCTGTACTATGTACCAAAAAATACAGCAAGTGCAAGCAACTAGTGAAACCTAAACTCTTAAACAATCAGTATCCCCATGATACAAGTTGCTGCATAACCATCAGAATCATCTGATACTCTTACAAGAGCTACAATCTAGGACCAAAAGCTGTTTTGCAAACTGCTAGGTTCTACATCACAAGGGTCAAGGAGTACAAAAGGTGCTTGTATTGCCATGAGCACTGTTTGTCACCCATGGCAGTCCATCTACCCTAATATAGCATGAAAGAGGGACCATCTCTTTATTAAGCATTGCACTACTTATATCTCAAAGATGGTAAACATCACTATCCATGCCAAACAGCACGCTCTTTAAACATGGGGCAATAATTCTGATTGTATCAATGATCAAATGAGCTTTTATAAGGGCATGACATGCTTAGTAGTAGTACAATGACATTTAAAAATGAATTCTGATAACAAATATCAAAATATAAACAAGTCAGTTAAATGTAAGTACTTTGTTTTTTATTCTAAATCTTATCAATATATACAGCTGCTACTTTGGTAACAGGACTTCCCATTATTACTTCTTATTTTCCTAAGATGAACAAAGAAGCCTTTATCAATACAAGGAAGGCATGCTATATTTCACATAAGCAGGCAACAACTTGAAAAAGTGGTAAACAATATAATATAAACATATGATTTCAATTATAGAAACAGTGGATTATTACCTGGAACTCTCTAACTTTGAAGGTCGGGCTGAGAATGGCGCACTGTAGAGCACAGCCCTTAGCAACACATTCACTGGCATTCATTGTACGTCGAGGCTCCTTCCCAAAAAAATCAGTCAAAATCTTTATAACAGCAGGAACTCGAGATCCAGATCCAACAACCTCAACTGCATAAATATTCTCGATTGAGAGACCAGCTTCTGCAAGAGCTTTATCCAGCGGTTTCTTAACTCTCTCTAGGATTGGCATGCTGATCTCCTCAAATTCATCCCTCTTAATGTACCCCCTAACATCCTTGTCCTCCATCAGGCATTCAATATTCAAGGGTGCTTCAGGATTGGCACTAAGAATTTTCTTCAATTTTTCACAGCCTGCCCTGAGCCTGAGACATGCCTTTGCATTCTGTAAAACATCAATCTTATATTCTTCCTTAAATTTGACAGCAAAGTGCTGGAAAAGAACCTCGTCAAAGTCACGTCCACCAAGGTTGCGATCAAATGCATGAGCCAAAATTTTGAGTTGGCCTTTCTTAAAGCCAGCAATACAGACCTGCATGCTAGCGTGACCAATGTCGACAAAAGCAATGTTCAGTTGATCATTCTCAGGCAAGTCCGTCTTATAGATTCCATAAGCTAATGCAGTTGCTGTAGTTTCATGGATCAATTGTAGAGGATGAAGGCCAGAAATGGCAGCAGCATCCAACACAGCTCGTCTCTGAAGATCCGTAAAGTAAACAGGAATCCCAATACAGCAGTCCACAACTGCAGTATTGAGGTTCTTCTCAGCAATGCCTTTTAAGTCCGAAAATACCATACCCAACACTTGGGTTGGAGTAAATGTTTTTGTCTCCCCCAGGTATCGGGCATGGATCAAGGGAAACCCATCAGGTCCCTCAGTAACAAGAAATGGCAATCCTTTGAGATCACGCTGCAGCTCTGGATCAGAAAATGGGCGACCAATTAAGCGTTTAATCTGTGAAATGGAGTTCTTGGGGTTCATCATTGTTGAGGCAGCTCCTGCTGTCCCAATAAAACGTTGCTTTTCACCAAAGGAGACAATAGCAGGAGTTTCCCGCTTTGACTCATCATTAAGAACAACATCTATCCCTCTCTGTCTTGCAACAGCAACAACAACACTCTCATTGCCGAAATCAAACCCAACCACGCTCATCTTTAGATGTTAAATTGGTCCACGTAACCTAAACAGCAAAAAAAAAGGACAAGATCAAGTAATCCTATAAACATTGTTCTCCAATATATCAATTAGGAAGCTTCAGTTAAGCCACATCAAGGACTATTGAACTTCTGCAAAATAACAGACTTTTTAAAGAGACGTAGTTAGCCTTTACAAGATAAGAATGGAAAAAAACAAGGATAATCTAGAATTGATGCACACTTTGAAACTTCACAATAGACAAGAAAATATGGTATTTATTTGTCTAGTTAAAGAGTGGCTGTATTCCAAATGGCACATTGCAAATCCATGCAGCTTAAGCAATGCAACATAGCAGATGTGCCTGACTCTGAAGAGTTCATTAACACATGGAATGATAATACCACTAAGATCAACTTTATGATGGATTGGAAGAAATCGCAGCATTCAAAGGAGAAGCAATAAGCAACAGCAAGATCAGACTACAGCGCAATATCAAATATTCTTTTAATTATCGAACACTTGCGGAACTTATACATGGTCAGTGCGTTTGGTTTATTCACTTAGATATGGCGAAGATGCCAACAGAATCTAGCAACATCAAAGCTAATATTCTCCACTGAAACATATTGACATAGAGGTCCCTCGCGATACATAAAATGCTCAATTTACTCATTCTAACAAAACCAGACTAACATAACAAAAAAGTTGACAATGGCACTCTAAATCCACAATGTACGACCTTTAATTGCACAACAAGATAGCAACTTTCTAGTTTGAAAACATATAGTCTTAGCCTAATTAAATCAGAGATCTGATTCTTTAGCATAAACCAACAATCCAAAACGGAACTTTAGAAGATGAATAGCATATAAAATTCAAATCACAAACCAATAGAGCAAACCCATTGATCGCCCGATCAAAGCGATGAACTTCATTTCAGCGCGAAAAAAACCCGAAACTAGATCGATAACAAAAGAGATCTAAAATTTCCATCCACAGAAGAATCCAAATCTAAAAAACTCAAGCAAACAACGGACTAAAAGCAGATCGCAAGAGAGAGGGGATGAACGTCCTAAGATCGTGCTTACCTCTTCAGAACAGTATGGACCACCGATGATATTGCCGGATCCAAATAATCAGCAAATCAAAGAGCGTGGAGAGGGAAAGACGCGGCAGTGGTGCTTTCTCTGAAGAAGTTGATAGCTTTTGGAAATTTCAAGCAGAGAAAACACTTCCGACGTTGCGAATGTGTTACCAAACAGAACTAGGGATGAGCAACGGGTCGGGTCGCCCGCGACCCGCAGTGACCCGACCCGCAAATTGAGGGTTGCGGGTCGACTCGCGATTCGTGCGGGTCGGGTCGCGGGTCGAAATTTTTTAATTTGCGGGTCGCGGGCCAAATATATATATTTTTTATAATTTTATTAATGTATAAACTATTTGTTTATAAAAAATCGATGGATTTACGGGTCGACCCGCAAATCCGACGGGTTTTTTAAAAAAATACATGTTATTATGTTAAAAATTAATTTTTTTTAGGTTAAAAATTAATTTTTTTTAGGTTAAAAATTAATATTTTTAGGCAAAAAATTAGTTTTGACCCGATTGACTTAGTCAAACGGGTCAAGCGGGTCGACCCGCGACCCGACATGTTAGACCCGCGACCCGCGGGTCGCGGGTCAAGAAAAAATAATTTGCGGGTCGCGGGTCGACCCGACCCGACCCGTTGCTCATCCCTAAACAGAACGGAAGAGATCGTCAGGAGGAGAGAATGAGAGGGTGAGAGTGTGAGAGGGCCTAGGTTTGTTTCATAATAACCGAGGATTTTCTGCTTGCATAAAATATCGGAAAATAGCCCCACCGGTTTATATGGTAACATAACGTGTGTATATCATTGTAAAATATCAAATGTTTATTTTTTTTCCATGCAATTTGGATACTTTATAATGCAGTATTTATTTGCAGCATATTTGCACATAACATTTATTTGGAGTTTATTTGTTGTTGGAGGGGGCGATAATCGTACCCACTAGTTATTGGAGAAATAAAATTTTAAAAGTAATATTTGGAGTTTATTTGTGGTCCGCCGCCATAGAGCAGCCTGAGGTTGGGACAAGGGTGGGTGGAAAGTTGAAGCTCGGAGTTGGAGATGGCTAGAATGGGCGAGCGGAGCCTTGTAGTGACATCGTTTGACACTATAACGACATGTTTGAATTAATTTTTTTAAATTCAATATAAATAAAAAAATAGTTTTTTTAAATTAAAATTTGAGATTTCACTCTTATACATCTTGAAATTCCTATCCAGGTCTCGACTCACTACCTCTCCCAAATCCGCGTTATTCTACCAACTGTCGACAAAGTAGCGATGGGCTTATAATTTTCTCTTCTTGAAATGATGAACATGTGATTGGTGAGTCAGAAACTCTCAAATCCTACAAGAGAGTAGCATTGAAACAAATAGAAGAAGGATTAGAAGTGCACCTCTCATGGCTAGAAGCGACCAAAGGCATAGAGTGTACGAAGTTCTTACTTGCAATGGTGACGTTCTCTGTTCACGCCTTAGTGGATCACCTCGGCATTCCTTCAAGGTAAATGTCGATTGTTTGCAATTTAGGCAAATATTATATATCTAGGTGATGTATGTCTTCACATAAGAAACAATGAAGATCTCGTGCTCTAAACAAAGGCCGGTGATTAGTAACTCTTCATTTTAGTGAAAATCCTAATATAGATGAGTTTGAAACTCATTTTTTATGCATATAAGTGTTATATGTAAAAGAGGTATGAGTTGGTGTGGAATTGTGCCTCTTTTTAGAAAGTAAGAAGACAAGCCCCCTTGTATTGTTTGCACATGCTAGCATCTTTGGCAACATACATCATGTGCATGAGAAACTTCACCTGACACCACTTTGTGGTTGATATCCAACCTTTGCTTTGCTTGGAATGGCATAACATGACCACCATGAAAGAGTAGAGTCAACTAAGTAATTAGTCACCATGGAAAAGTTTTCCCAATCCTAATAGCCATAGTAGTCAAGGAGTGTAACACCCCGACTTACCGTCGGGACATTACTAGGTAGTTGATCCTAACGGGTCCTACCTGAACTGGTTGACAACTAGAATACTTGGACCTTGCAACTCGGGCACAACAAGAAAACTATTTTAAAACATCCAACTATCATTCAAACAAACCACATTTTTATAATGTCATGCATGAATCCCATTGTCTAGCCAATTTATATTCAACACCAAAAATCTGCTAAAGTCAACAACATAGTGAAATCTCAAAAACAGCTAACAAGCCTAAACCAAACTCCAAACCCACTCAGTGACCTATGACACGCGTCAACGATCCGCTGCAGCATCTGTCCTAGGCTCCAACACGGGACCTGTGTTAGTACCTGGAACTGAAAAATAAAGTCCCCGAGGGGTCAGCTACTACCCTAGGCAAGCTAGATAACACACGGCAATAGTAAGACGTTTGAAAAACATCAATTATACAACAACATAACTTTTAACAAGTGAATTGAACAGAACAGTATAAGTCAACACACATTTCCACAACCTAGAGAATATGTGAAAGGAAAGGCAATGAGACATACCATAATCAAACTAACAAGCACAAAAGTAAAGCATTTATAATAATAACCAACACGCCGACATTCAACAAATGAAGGAAGATACAACGAATACGCAATTCATTAAGTGTGGCAAGAATTTACAAGGTCGGAAAACCAACTAAGTAATCACACACGCACACAACAAAACCACAATCCTATTGGGAAATGCCATTCTTCCTTCCACCACCGCATTCCCTTCTACGGCGCTAACTCACCTGCGCCCGAGTGCAGAGGCGGGCCCTCCCACTTTCCATATACGTCATCCTTCCAATCCCTGGTCAAGCCTCCACTGGAGCACTTGCCAAAAACAAACAATCAATTTTTATTTTTAAAAGGGTCCGGCTGACACACGACCATGACTAGACGCCTCTTCGCCACCGACAATCGTCGCACATGATCGTGCCGGTTACGCTGTCAGCACAGAGAAAGCGATAGTATTTCTTTTACGAGAAAGCATTTGGAATGGAAAGCGCAACACAACATACATAAAACCTTTCACATAGAAAACATGCGTTCGGGACTAACTCCCAAAACCAATCTCACAATCGCGGCATGAAATCTAACAAGACTAGAATAGAGCCGAGCAAGTCGAGAACGACTTACCTGGAAGGCGATCCTCGAATGAAGTAAGAAACGCGTCGATACTAAAGACCTACGAAGCATAACATTCACGGTTAACCGACTAACCGCAAGGAGTAACTTTTGAGTCTAGATAAGCATAACTATAGTAGCCTCTTCAAGTTGTGCACCACCATAAATCCATGGTATTCAAACAAGTGCGGTTGGATCGATTCTAATTTTATTAACCAAAAATAAACGCAACAACTTAAGAACCATCGTCAACGACCTTCCTACATATTAAGATTTCCAAACCTTACATAACTTGATGAGTAGTAGTCCAAGGCATCCAATTCGAAGTCCGAGTTCCAACTATAGTACTAGG
Organism: Fallopia convolvulus; assembly: GCA_964016875.1. Classification (NCBI taxonomy): domain Eukaryota; kingdom Viridiplantae; phylum Streptophyta; class Magnoliopsida; order Caryophyllales; family Polygonaceae; genus Fallopia; species Fallopia convolvulus. Next base: position 36,870,134 of record OZ024725.1, read on the forward strand.
TCCAAAACATACATTCAAAAAGAAACCGAAACCAAGCAACAAATGTCCGAGACTAACCTTCCAATTCTAAAAGTAGTCTTAAACCTCTACTTGCTCTAAAGATCAATCCAATGAAATTGAAGTCTTAACAAGTTTAGATCACTCCCTTACAACCATTCAAACTCATTCATGACTTAATCCCAGACCCGACAAGGTACAACTAAAATTTACCGCGAAAGAACCAAACTAATCTTTGTACCATACAACCATGAAATTCTAAGCAACAATTCAAAGACACACTTCCATCAAGACAAAAGAAACAAAATTCTCAATAACCATTCATGAATTCCAAACCCATCATTCAATTCTCAAACAAGCAACAAAACACCATTTACATTCACTTCTTAAGGCATACAATTTAAAACGCAATTGTATTGCAACACACAAAAGTAGAATAGTGAACCATCAAACTAATTATCATTTCAACAAGGTTATAAGACACTAATCGCTCAACCAAAACAGTAGAAGAAATCAAGGCGGGTTCCCACCTCGGAGACGGAAATTCGACCGGCTGACTTCGATAGTGGTTCACGACTCGGTTCTAGCGACACACTCTTGTGCTCCTCTCGAATTCCGTTATCACATTTCGACGATGGTTCACTACTTCTGGTATTTTATAGTAATTGTATAGTAATTGTACATAGCTGGGGTGTTACCAAGTTCGATCGGCGACGACTCGATTCCAGACCAATCTTCGGTGATCACACCCGAACGAAATGATGGACTAGCGGCCCGATTTCTGGGCGCCTGAACCCATAAAGAAGACGAGTTCTCAGAAGGAGAGGGACGAAACTCGAACCTGACCTCCACTGCTCACGAATAAGGCCGAGATGGATCTTCATTGATCGATACTCCAAATTGCAGGATCGAGACGATGCGGCTCGTTTGGACTCGTTCCTTTCAGCTTCAACTACCCACGGTGTGGTGCATGGAACAACGAGATGAGGCCGGAACAAAGGGCCCGCGGTGGTTTGCTGACGACAGCGATGAAGATTGGCGAAGAAGAGACGGGCAAGGACTCACATCGGGGTCCCTAGCGACGGAGGTGTCGCAATCTTGAACGAGGTCCACACCTGGACCGCGATTTTCGACAGCGCGCGAGACGAAGGGCGATTGAACCTGGCGTTGGAAAGGGACAGTGAGAAGCGAGATGCGAGGTGTGGCCCTCGATCTCTTTCTCTGGTGTTTGGTGAGCGGCGCCCAAGTTTGCAGTGGAAAGATAAAAGAAAAGTAGGGTAATGGAGAGGAAAAGGTGAGAAGGGGAAAGAAAGCAGGTTTGGGTTCGGGTTTTCAACACAAATTGGGCTCTTTGGCCCAACAACAAAGAATGGTAGATTTGAATCAACAGGTAGAGGTTTGGACGGGATTAAAATCTTGTTTGCAACGGAAATTCGTGTCTTACAAGGAGGTCGTCAATGGCTCGTTCCTAAATAAAGTACATTGTTGGATCCCCTTAAAAGGTTTTCATTTGTGTAATATATCTTGAGGCATTAATGGCAAGACCTACAAAAGTAATTCACACGAATAACCACGCACAAGGAGTAGATTCCAAACCTAGCAAGACTTTGAATGCAAAAATTGAGCGAATTTCAGTTTATGGCTAAAAGGCACACAATTAAGAACCAAAAAATGCAAGGCAATAAGCAATGCGAGAGTGATAAATTTGGACACTTAACTTTGCAATTTCAATGATTATGTAAGAATATGCAGTAAATCTTAGTCCAATAATGCAAAAATTCAAGCTAAGTATCAAAGTATAAGAAATGTGAGGAGAATGCAAATAAAGACAACAAGTGGGCCAAAATTGAGAAAAAGAATGATACTATAATTATGAATAAACAAAAAAAAAATTAAAAATTAATGATATGATTGGCTTATCACGAAGGAATATGAAGTGCACACAAATAGCTAATTATTATCCAGCTAAATACAAAACGACTCAAGAGAAAAGGGGTGTGACCACGGATCTAGTGTCAGCACAACCTGAAATCACATAACAACGGGTTCTTTACTTCTTAGATCTCAATTAATGTAGTAGCAATGCACTCAAGAACAAACAAGAATCGAATTTCTAAGACATTTGCAAACAAGCAAGCAATATCGAATTACTAACTCGGGTCTATATTTTTTTTATAGTTGATGTGACATTTTTGTAAGAGAAGCTATTTATGATCTAATTAAAAGTAAGTGAAATTAAAGAAGCAAACAATTTATGGATATGAAAGGAAGCAGACTAGAGTTCTTTGGTGTTTGCAAGAGACTAGCATGCAATAAACCAAGAGATTCACACAATCAACATAAGCATGAAAACTATAGCATAATATGGTGGAAATTAACATGCACAAACATTTTGCAATGAAAGAATCAATTAAAATCTTCCAAGTTTTAGATCCAACAATTATCCTCAAACAAGCAAGTGACGTGAATTAGGGTTTTGGTTTTTGATATTGGAGGCAATTTGTAATGGTGGAGGCGAACAAGTGGTGATTTAGGGTAGCCGGGGGTGGTGATGGTGGTTTGATTAGGGTTTGGCAACAATTAGGGTTAGAAATTTAGTTTGAAGGCACAAACACAAGAATTGGGGAAGTGGGGAACTAAACAGAATAAACAACTTAATAATGCAAAACAAAGAAGGAAATGACATGCTACAACATGATAATCTGTAATTTCTTCTTGTTTGAATTGCATTAGAGTCTTAGAGAACTTCAGTGGATCTTCTTGCTTATGGACGAATCGGGATTGGTTTAAATCTAATTCTTACTCAAAATCGCATAATCAATCATGAACTAAAACCTTTGTAGAAGCAACGAACACAAACGAGAATTTGATTGCAAGTATGAATGAAGAACAAAATTGCTCATAGACACCCTATTGTTAGGGACACACAATTCCCCACCCTCGTCTCCGACCTACTATTATGCCCCATCCATGTCCTGTTCCCATTTAATCCTCAGCGGGGAACAATCCGGGAAATCCCCATTGGTTATGGGCTTGTTAACGAGGTCCCATTTATTATAAAAATATTTTAAACTAATAATTTAAATTTTGAAATTTTGGAAACATTTTACAAACATCAAATTTAAATAACATCAAATTAAAATATCATTTAGGGCCCGTTTGGTATTGATATCCTGATATCAGATATCGGTATCGGGCCATATCTCGTATTTGGTATGGGAGTATATGGATTCAAATATCGGTATCAGGCCATATCTAGTGTTTGGAATGGGAGTATATGGATATCGGGCCATATCTTTGATATCAAAACAAGCTATTTTCCATGATATTTGATATACCCCAAATAAAAGAGGTATGAGCGATATGAGATATGAATGATATCTCATATCTGATACCGATACCCGATACAGATATCCGATACTAATATATGATATCGATACCAAACGAGCCCTTATAATTTGTAGAAATATATATAATTTTTAAAATAAAAACTACAATTCTATTTAAAATTCATTTCTTAATGATTCATGACCTAAAAAAAATCTAACAATATACAACGGATTTAGGGTGGATAGTACCTCCCTTGTCCGTGCCTCGTAGCGCTGACAATTATCCACGAGTGACTGACCCATTTGCTTAACCCGATCAAAATAAATGGGTAAAAAACCCAAATAAAGTGGGTGACGAGTGGTTTAGGTGATGGGTCGGTTAAAGGTGAGAGTTTTTCACCTGAATAACCCGACACGTCACCCAATCCATCACAAATTTAATCCGAACCACCCGTTTAACCCACTTTAAATCTAACCCTATTATATATACATAATCCCATACTAACCTGCTTTAACATTTCATACATATTTTTGGCTTTTTTACTTGAATATTGCTTTCTGGAATATGAATTTGTGTTTTCGTGTATTTATATTGTGAATTAACAATTTACTTATTTAATCGTAATCCTTATATATATTTTTGTATTCAATTATTAATATTAAATGTTTCCTTACAAATAATGAAAAAAATACAAAGATTTTATAGGTGGATGGATCACCCGAATAACCCGTGGGTGACAGTTTGATTTGGCAAGACATTTTTACTTGCAGGTTGGGCAATGAAATGACTCCATCCACCAATAAACCCCAACCCATTTACAGTCATATCTATTTTCTTGTCTGATATAAAATTGACCCCGTCCCACCCTATTAGGGGAGGGTTCCGCAGGTTCACATCTCCAAGGATTTTTCATCCTTCCCTAGCTACGTACTATGTTACCTTTGTATTGTTTAATAAATACGCTAGACAAGCAACTCCAAACATTAACCCACTCTCTTTTTGGTAGAAAATTTCTAAGCCAACTAGGAGGTTAACCCATCTGTTGGACGAGATTAGGTTTTTTAACATTTTATTTATAATATTATTTTTTGGCTTTTTGATTGCTTCAATTTTAACTAAATAATAGAAGAATTTTATGACCAAATATTTAAAGACAATACTCCCTCCATCTAGGTCTATTTGGCCTTTTAGACTCAAATATTTATTTAGTTCTATTTGGCATTTTAGCTATTTTGCCCAACACTTTCTAAATTTACCCTCAACTAAATGAATTGGAAAATGAAAAGTGTATTACATGCAATAATTAGATTAGAAGTTGTAAAAAAAGAGAGTTAATAAATAAGGGTATTTTGGTAAGAATAATATTTGTCTTAATATGTGTGTATATTGGTCAAAAGCCAATTAGACTTAGACGGAGGGAGTATTATTATTTGTATAAATTTGCAAATAACATTTATGATATAAAAGTTAGACATAATTTAAACCACTAACCTCCCAAATGAATCTACACTACTTCTCTTTATGCACGCTAGTAATATCGGTCACATAAGACAAATCATCATGATTTGCGTATAAGAAGATTGAACATTGTGGAAAGAACACATTGAAAAACTATAAAGGTCCTAAGGTAGCGAAATTCCCACCTCAAATAAACAATAATTCAATTCAAATAGGAAAAAGAGATACTTTCTTCGATTTTGAAATTTACAACAAGATGGTAAATATCGAAAAAAAGAGATTCTCAAGAAGATACGTTTAGGTGTTTCATGTGTGGCAAATCACACACCGATTAGCAGATGTTGCAAGCATCCATTCTTTTCATGAAGGGCGCCATCAACCATCCTCTATATCATGCTTATCTTCTTGGTTGTAGCATATAATTTGGTTAGGCTTCCAAAATCCTTACAGATGACCGACTAAACATATCATTTTTGTTTTGGATGTCAAGTCAATGCAAAATTTAAAAAGATAAAAAGTACCTTAAAGATTAAGATATTGTTCATGATGTTACATTTATTTCAACTATGGTAGTGAAAGAGGAGTATGTCATTATCGACTCCATAATTTGATCATGGAAAAAGGAGCGCGCTCCAATCATAGAAATGGTTAACGATAATTGTTGGTATACCTAACATGTATGAAAATATATGTATAACCCTGCAATATATTCAATAATATGTAAATACCTACTCCTGATCCCATTGCACACAATAATTTGTCACATCTATTCTTAGTTTTACTAATTTAAATAAGGGGCGCGCTTAGGAGAAATGGGTTTTGAGGAGAAACAAGGGTGTGATTGTGGATCCTTTGTTTGTGATTAATCAAAGGTTAAAAAGGAGGGTATAGAATAACATATATGAGGGCTAAAATAGGGGGACATTGAATATAAACGTAAATTCAAAATTAAACATAATAACCTATTTTTTTAACGCATTTTAAAGACAAAATTAATTTTAATGGTCTCTACATTCGCTAATTGAAAAACAATACGATGGACATTGAATATAAACGTGAATTCAAAATGAAATAGGCGCTTTTTTGTAACTCAAACGTAATTTTTATATTCTGATTTGAATATGAATATATGATCGTTTGAATAATAATATATACTGGTTTAAACAATATAGGATGATTGTTTATATATTTATAGTGTTGAATAAGTACTCATTTTACCGTGAATATCGATTTATTATTGGTTGAATAATTAAATATTAAAATTAAAACGAATACGAAAAAATATGGATCGTATATGACATTGAATATATAAATGTAATACATGGTATAACACAAATTAAAGAGTGATATATCTCGAATACATACTCCAATGAATTTGAATAAGTACATCTATCTATTTTAATGTACACTAATATAAAAAATAAGTCTTTGTCTCTGTTTTCAAACTTCACCGATTACATTTTCCACCATTCTTGAATAATCCACTGTAGAACATGCATATGTGGATAACAGTTCTCACATTACAAGACATAACATTCTTGAATAACTACATAAAAGAACAAACATCTATGAATAACAAGCCACACATGTATGAACAACAAAACACTGATATATGAATAACAAGCCACATGCGTGTATGAATTACAAGTCACACATATATGAATCATAACAAAAAATAATACATATATGAATAACAAGTCACACATATACGAATAACAAAAAATGCATACATGAATAATAAATCACGTATATTTGAATAACAAATCACTCCACATATTTATGATATCAAAACGTCTATAAAAATAAAAAAAAGCCTTGCCTATATGAATAACAAAACAAACATATATGAAAAACAAGACACGAATATGTGAATAACAAGACAATGTGTATATGAAAAAAAAGTAATGTATATATGAATGACAGAATACGTATATATGAATAAAAAGTTACACATGTATGAATAACAAGTCATACATGCATGAATAACAATAAACACATCCATGAATAACAAATAATATGAATAACAAGACATGTATATACGAATAAAAAAACTCGTCTACCCCCACATGCACCCAATTATCAAGTCAAATCGAACACGTCTCCAACTAGCAAAAATTCTAGCCTAGGGTGAAGCCGCTTTATCACTCTTAATTAATGCATATTTAAACACGCACATATGAATACCAAACAATGAATAAATGAATAACAAAACTCGCATATGTGAATACCAAGATACTCTCATATATGAATAAAAAGTCACACATATTGAATAATAAAATAAGCATATATGAATAAAAAGTCACGCGTGTATGAATAACAAGACAAACATATATGAATAAAATGCATATATGAATAAAAACCATGCATATATCAATACCAATCCACACATGTATGAATAAAAAGAAAAACATATATGAATAACAAAAACGCATGTATGACTAAATAGCCACACATACCAAAATAACAAAACAAGCATATATGAATAAAAAGTTACGTATATAGTAAATCGTTATCTTGTGCTCAAGAATTACGTTGCTCCCATATCTCTTCATCCCTTTATTAAGAAGATATTAAGATTTCATCCATAAGCATTAAAATCATACACACAACAACATAAAAAACAATCAAAATATGGGATTTATTAAGAAGAAAAATTAGAGAAACAAAAACGTACAATGATTACGAATCGAAACATTATGCTTGTGGCGCCATCACAAATCCTGCATCTGACGTCGATTAGATGTTGTTGATCTCGTCAAAATTCTTTACAAACGCTTCGAATGGAGAGGGAACGAGCATTAGTTGGAATGGAGAGAGAAGCATTGAATGTGAGGGAGATAACGATATGAATGGAGAGAAAAATGGAGATGGGTAGTTATATGGAAAGAGAAAATCAGATTTGAAATAGGGAGAGAGAAAAAGATACGTATTTTTAATGACAAATTAGTAGTAAATATACCCAAAAAAGTCAAAATTGCGAAAAGGTATACCTTTTTTCAAATTTGCAATTTTACGAAAATTAATTAAGTGGGTACCGATTTTTATTGCAAAATGGCCCACTCATCCCCAAAATGCAATTTTTTAGGAATTAAAGAAAAAGGTAAATTAAATATTTATATTTAATTTTGTTTAATACGAAAATTGTCTAGAACCACAAGTTCACCATCAATCTCCGAGTTCGACCACCGGGCTTTCCGCCGAATTAATCAACCTACACTCCCTTCTCTTTCTTTTCTCTCTCAAATTTGACCTCCGCCGGCGACCGCCATGAAAGAAGCCCCGCCGCCGGAAGACGCCACCGGCCTCCTCGAAACCTGCAATCGTCACCTCACCTTCCTCCTCGACGATCACCTCCTCTCCACCATCCACAACTTCCAGGGGAAGTGGTCCATCCTCCGCACAAAGCTTTCCCTCCTCCACTCGCACCTCCGGGACCTCTCTGACTACTCCCATTCTCTTTCCTCCAACACTCTCTGCCTCGATTTACTCTCCGCTGTCTCCACCACCCTCTCCTCCTCCGTCTCTCTCGCCGACAAGTGCCAGCCAACTTCTCCCGCAGACGGCAAGCTGCGAACTCAGAGCGACCTTGATTCGCTCTCCGCTCTCCGCTCTCCTTGACCGTCACATTCGTGACTCCAAGATCCTCCTCCGCAGCGGCGTCCTTCATGAATTCGCCTCCTTAGTTGGCGACGCGAACGCTATCTCTCCGGCGCCGCCTGATACAAATCAAGGGAGGATCCAAGCGGATGATTCGTTGAAGACGAATGGAGGGAAAACACCAAGACCTTTACTAAGGTCCCGAGCATTCAAGTTCAAGAAGGTTTTGATGGATTTGCTATTATCCTTTGATAATGTTCATCAATGGTGTCCAAGACCACCAAGGAAGAGGATAAAGTCTTGAAAGTTCGGAAAGTTAAGAAACCCGTCAAATAGAAAACAATGCTCAGTAAACTGGTCATAACTTGGGCTAGAAAATTCATCTAAAGTCCTTTAAGTACTCGTTGGAAAGATAATTAAAAGTTATACAACTTTGTAATTTATATCAAATCCAGAATCCAACAGAAAAGGGCCGAAAAATGGGTTTTACTGAGAGATGTTCAAGTCTTACGTGAATCTTATTTTTAGTTTAAATTTCTATATTTATTTATTTTATTTATGGACGATTTTATGCTTTAATAATGAGAATTTCGACCAATAGGCTTATGTTAGTGGTTGATTATTCTCTATCTTTTGTTATCTCTTATAGTTTGTTAGGTTTAGTTTTCTTATCTAAATAAGTCAAATATTTATCTATGTGATTTAATTAAGATAAGGGGACTTAGATAGATGTTGTTATATTATTATATGTTATCTTGGAAAACAAGAAAAGGACATTTCTACCATTCGAGGGATGATCTCCTTGACTTATTCTCCAAGACAACTCTACCTTGTATTTTCTTTAAATAACTTTGTTATTCATTCAATAAAATTCACCTGAATTAGATAAATCTCTATTGGTTTATCTAGTTTATGGGCCATTAAAGTAACTATTTTTCAAGCATTCAATCTCTACGATCATCATCACTAATTTGTTTTCTTTCAATTCAGATTTGAGTTGTTAATTTCATCAATTAAGATAGTTCTAGTTTGATTGTTAAAGATCAAACCTAGTTCATCAATTGAATGTAGCGTTAGAGCCAATTCAATTGAACTATCTCTTTGGTTATCTTAACTCTCCAAATCAATTTCATTCTCATTCATATTTCAAGTTTCTTGTTCATCAAGTTATTAACTTTGAAGGCAAATCAGGTTAGAAAGAGAATTACTTGTTAAGATCGGGCCAAAACAAGAGCGAATTGTCATCATCGAGCAATCGAGGACATAATTCCGTATCACCGTCGGCCTTGTCGAAGAGGGAGGCGGTGTGAGTCGAGATCATGAATCTTCTCACGAAGCTTCAAATGGAGCTCTGGAGTCGAAGGCGTCAGCGACGGATTCTCTGCTAGGGCTGTTGCACGACGACGACAAGAACGTCTTGACCGCGTCGCGCAGGGGATCGTCCCCGTTCTTGTTCGGATGCTAGACGATTCTTGCTCGCTTGAGATGAAGGAGAAGACAGTTTCGGTCATTGTTAGGGTTGAGGGCCTCTTGCTTCTGAATCACCTTCTCCGAGTGCTAGAATCGGGAAGCGGATTCGCTATGGAGAGATCTTGTGTTGCTCTTCAAGCGCTTAGCTTCTCCAAGGAGAATGCGCGCGCGATCGGATCCAAAGGCGGAATCTCTTCCATGTTGGAGATCGGCCAGGCCGGGACGCCTAGCTCTCAGGGCGTCGCCGCCGGGGTTCTCAAAAATCTTGCTCAATTTGAAGATATCAAGGAGAAGTTCATGGAGGAGAACGCAATATTCGTGCTTGTTGCGCTCGTGGCCTCTGGCACAGTCGTGGCTAGGGAGAATGAAATTGGTTGTCTAGCGAATCTGGTAGTCGACGATGAAAGCTTGAAGATTATGGTAGCGAGAGAAGGCGTGATTGACAGCTTGAAGAGCTATTGCGATTCAATGACGGTCGGTAATATTTCTTTTAAAACTCATAAATCAAAAATAGAATTTTTTCTTTATTTAAAAAAGATTTATTAATGTTCATTTTATAGCAAAGATGCCCACATGGTATTCAAATGCTATTTCAGTATAACATGGTCATTTTTAAAAAAATATTTTTAGTTGGTGTATTACTGCAAAATCGCCATTTTTAATTTCCCTATATATCTCACTTGAAAAATATTATAGTGTTGCATACCTATTTTCTGTTTTGTGCACCCTTAATAAATCCTGGCCATCCATTTAATTAGATCCAACACATCCTATTAGTTCCATAGTTTCTTCCTAATAGCATGTTTTTCTAGTTCTTTAAATAAATACATAAGTAACAATGCCTCCATGATATGGTTTGAAGGGTAAGGCCAATATGCTTGAAACATCAAAATATTAAGGTTAACTATCCACATCCTTGAATTTCAAAATATCTTCATGCATAAAAATAATAAAAAAAAGGAACAAAAATACATAATACCACTCATGTTTACTTTAAAAACAACCATGTTAGGTCAAAGAAGAACGGATTTTCCTTTCAAAAGTTTGATCATGCCATAGCTAAATATTTGTCATTCTTCCATCCCCTTCATTTTTTTTGGAAAATATCGATCAAAGACCTTTTTCAATTGCTTTTTTGAAGGATGTTTACTATTGAATGAGAATTGTAAGGAGTGGATGTAAGTAATTAAAGCATTAATTGACCCAACCAATGCTCTGATATAATGACTTTGACAATTTAAAAACAATAAACTCTACCTTTTATAGTTTGAAGGAGGTTAGTACTGAAATAGAATTGCAAGAAGTGGTTGTAGGCAATTAAAGTATTAATTAACCATTCAATACCCAATATAACGACTTTGAAAGTTTAAAAACAATGAACTCTACATTTTGTTCATTTGAAATTGGCTGGTCATGAACTCTCATGCATAAATAGGAAATTATGTAAATGAGGCAATTAAGTTAATAATCTATATCTATTATAAAATAGAAAAATATGATCAATTAATGCCTCATTTAATTTGACCCAATATTGAATTCTAATACCACTATAAGATGGCTTTATACATACATATATAATGTAAAATAATACCGTTCATCAATTGCATGAAAATATATAAAAATATTAAAAATATAGTACCTAACAAATACCTTATTCTATGTGATAATCCTCCATATTCTTAATCAAATTACAAAGATTATGATATTTATTTTTTTCTTTAATGATATTTTTTTACTATCATTTAATTCTCCTATTAAATTGATAGGAACTATCTATCTAGATTTTCATTGCTCTTTTCTTATCCAACTATAAGTTAATATCATAAAGAAAACAAAAAAGAAAAAAGAAAAATGAGATTAAAAAAAAGACTAAATATGCTCATTAAAAATCAACCCATTCTATAATATGAGGAGTCATGACTTATGAAATTCCTATACATATCTTTCTAATCTACAATTAACTATATATAAAATTTGCAATAAAGTGCTTTTATTATCATTGACTTTAACTACCCTAGAATGTCCCTTCATATTGCTTTTTAAATGAGATGTTTCATTTCTTGAAAGGATTTAAAGAAAAATGAAAGGGTGGAAAAGGAAAAGATTGAGGCATAAATGATAAATTAATTCGGGAATATAAAAAGTTATTCTCCTTAAGGTTAATTTTTTGAAATTCAACCATCCAAATTCGCTATTTCTTCTAGCTTCATATATATATATATTAGTAAAGAATGGGCTAAGGGTCGGGGGTCCTATCCAAAAGCACAACTAAATCACAAGAAAAGCAAGGAGTGAATGATTGGAATAGAAAGAGTTTAGAGAAAATAGAGGATGCAATCATACAAAATTATCATTGGTATATCTTTTTATTTATGAAATTTTTTTGTATGTTAATCAAATCATGTTGCTCTTCGATTTAGCACGACATGAAGATTTCCATGAATAGGTTTGCAATTGCAACTTTTAATTTCTATCACTATATAATAATCCGTACTTGAAAATTGTATTTGTTAAATTCTCTCTTTTTTCTTGCCACAATTTGAGCATTTGATTAGTTTCATGTAGTTAATATTTGCAAAAATAATTTCCATGAAATATTTTCATCTAGCTCATAGGGACTTTAAAGATTAAGTTTTCTACAATACTTTTTTCATATCTCGATTGAGGTAATATTTTTATTTTTATTGTTTATTTTTTTATTTAATCGTAATATTTTATTATTAATTTGCACTTACAAGTTAAAATAACCAAAATTTTTGTTTTTATTAAAAAAACATAAAAACATCTTAAAATAAATAAATAATAAAAAGAATTAATGATGGAGTTAAATCATGTTCATTAGTAAAATGTAAGTAAGATTTTAGGTTAACTACAAACTTTACTCTTTGTCCCTATTTATTTTTCTCAATGGAGTTATTTGATTCTTATATTATATATTTTAGAATTATTAATGATATATACTATATTTTCATGTTTCGGGTACGATCTTGCTTCATCAAATGTGACTATTCTAAATGGAAGGGAATGATATATGCTTAGTTTATAAAAAAAAATCATAAGTTTGTCAAAATAAAATGTGTGTTTGTCAAAATCATAAGTTTTAACATTTTTGAAGTGGGTATGAATATTGCGAATTTGATATTAATTTCATTTATATCAGAGAGCATTCTTTCTTTTCTTCTTTTTTTTTTGTTGGAAACCAAATAACCTTTCAATTTCAGTTAAGTAGATGAAAATAGAAAAATTTAACCAATTAATGACACATTCAAATGTCTTGAAAAATTTAGCCCATTTATGACCAATTCTATAATTAAATACATGGGAAAGAAATTGGCCATTTATGACCAATCTATCATTAAGTGAAAGAATAAAAAAAACACTCTACTATTGAACATAAATACAAAAAATGAAATATATAGAGCTTAATTCTACAATTAAAATAATAAGACCAATACCTATAAACTGACCAATCCCTTTCTCATGCTCAAACTCCTAATTAAATTTCAAATTAATATGGAGGTCTAATTCTACAATTAAATCAAGAAGACCAATAGTCTATAAAATGACCATTCATTTTCTCAACCAAGAAGACCAATAGTCTATAAAATGACCATTCATTTTCTCATGTTCAAACTCCTAATTAATTATAAGATTAATATGGAGGGAAAATAAAGAGACTATAAACATACATAGACACACTATAAAAAGCAGAATACATCGACAAAACAATCATTAAAAAAAACATAATTAGTTAGTTTGTTTCATCATTGGTTAGTTTTTTCTCCATAGCGAACTAACAAGGTTAGATTAAGCATCTCTATTCCGTTATTAATATATCGAATTGTAAACAACATTTTATATATTTTGTATTTTTAACGAATTCTTAGATTTTGGCTAGATTAGTTTTCTTAGATAATTAAAGAACAAAATTTATTCATTTATTACCAAACTCACAATTAATACCATATACATAATTTTTTTAAAAAGAAAAAAAATTAGATATAAAAAACTAAATTTTTACAAGGAACCCAATTAATAATGTGAGAAGTCGTGACTTATAGAATTCCAATGTCAAAATGTCTCCTCATATAGTTTTTCAATTTGATGCTTCCATTTTTTAAAAGATTTGCAGAGAAAGGAGGTGATGAAAAAATAGGAAAAAATATATCTACTATAAGAATAAGAATATACATATAAATTATTTTAAAATAATTCATAGTTATATACATTAGCATAGTTATACATACCTCAATAAACTAAAGCTACATATTTTATTAAAATAAATATTTTTCAATGAATTTAATGTATGCTTTTTAAATAAGTGTAATAACTAAACTCAACCTTTGGTAGTTTATACTTTCGTTAGAAAGACCTTTTGAGTTTCTTATGAATTCTTTATAATTCATAAAAAATGACATAATGAGTCATGACTAGCTCAGATCATTGATGTGAAGATTCTAACGGTCCAACAACATAAAAAATGACATCAAAAAAAAGTAAGTTGACCAAATAAGCAACAAAAATGACATAACTAAAAAATGTAAAAAAATCTCAATATATTTTTACGAAAAACTTTACCCGTGCGTATGCATGGGCATCATCACTAGTGAATTTAAGGACAAAAAATTAAATTGAAGATCATGATAAATACATTTATATATTGGTAAACTTAATTAACCATGAATAGTATATAAATATTACAAACTAATACAATTATATTAACAACATTTAGATCAATTGGTGTAAATAACTAGAGAAAAAAGAGATTATTATCAATCAATTTGTCCACAATTGAGATCAAAATTACCTAATTTTAATTAGTAAATAATTAGTATGGGCTTGTCTTGTGGGCTTTGAATTGGATTTTCTTAAGGAGTTTTGGACCATTTCCTTGGGCCTATATGGGCTGGATTTGGACGCATATTTGAATTCCATAATGGGCTGTTTTGGACTCCCATGATGACAAGAAAAGAGAAAAGTAGATAAGGATGGAGTTGGTTACAACTAACTTTACTAAATTCACTCTTAGCCTCTTATTCTCTTAACCGATTTTGTAACTTCTATATGGCGGTTATTTGGACAGCCATGGAACTCTATAAATAGAGGGAATGTCTTCCTTTTGGAAAAGAGAGAAGACACATGTTTTTAGACACAAGTCTACACAAAATCGGTGAGAGTAAAAACACTTATAGTCGATTAAGACTAGAGTTTGTTTACGTGAGGGTTTTCACGAGTGAATCAAACAAAAGTGTATTTCATGGATTGATCTTCACAAGTACGAGTGGAGACGGAACCTCAACTAGCGTGGCATGACGAGTTCGTCCAAGTGAAGGAAGAACAACAAGAGTCATGGGAGAGCAACTTCGTTCAAGTCAAGAATGAGGAGAAGTCTTGGAACTTGTTGCTCGTTTCTTGGCGTGGCTGATTTGCAATTAGAAAGGGGCGCGCTTATGCCATTTATCAACGCCGCTCCTTGAAAGCGTGGCACTCGGGGTGTCGGCGCTTGGCAAGCCTCATGGCATGGCAATGGACAATGCAAGGCGCTTTGAGATTTTCATCTCAAGCCTTGTCAAAAGCGGTTCCTCAATGCATGAGCATCGTGACCCGATTTGATGGGTCAAAGGTGCGCCCAAAAAGGGGCACTTATAATTGATTGGTTACATCAATAAAATCATACTTGAAGTCATGACATGTGTTGGAACAATGGTTGTTCCATGGTTTCTCTTAGTTTTGATGATAACAAACTTAGTTAATATAACTTGCTTCTACATGTAAGTGTTTCAGGAAAACAGGTACATGGTCACGAGTGAAGGAACATCGTGAGGAACGATGGAGGGAACGAGTGACAGATTTAGGAAGCGCGTCTGAGAAGGAACGCGACTTTCTATAAATGGAAGTTACCTTATCTTCTGCGAGCGATCTTCTACGAAGATTCTACAGCTGTAGGCGGTTGCTTAAGGAGATAAAAGAGAGGATAAGATCAATCTTCACACGATCTTATCTTGGGAAATCCGAGATCATTCGGTTTTGGGAAGAATCGACATGGTTGAGGATCCGAAATCACAAACAATCTTTTTCCTTATTGTGTGGGATTTGTTAAGTGGAATATCTGGCTAATTAGGCAAGAATTACGTGTGAGATCAGACTTGACTTATCTTATAAATAGCTAGGGTTAGCTAGGGTTAAAGGTGTGGTTTTCGAGTGGTTGAAGACGAAGAACTTGAGAAGAGAGCTTTTCCGGTGAAGAATCCACAAGTAAGTCAGTAGTTTACTTTCGATTTAGGTTTACGCTTAGGGTTGTAGAAGTCTAGTTGGTTGAACTTCGGTCGGTGCCGTGGTTACCAAGGGAACTTTGGTAGGAGCCTTAGTTACTAGACTTGCCTTGTAATCGTTGAAACTTAATAAAAGTATTCTATTGAAAATCCTCTAAGAAGGAGTCTCAGGGGTAGAGGTTTTTCTTTCTACGACTTGTTGGTCGGACAGAAGGTTTCCTCTATAAATTCTGTGTTCTTACTGTTTATTTCCGCTGCCCAGGGAACCTTACTAGTTCCCTGTATTGTTACTAACGCGTCACGATACAACAACATGTTTTCCTAGTTTTGGAAATGATAAAGGATGTGATTGAGTTTAAGGACTTGGATTATCACATACCCCATGAGGCTCTTGGAGTGGCTCATGTTTTATGCTATTAGATTGGATGATTAGAACTTGTTTGAGAATTTTGAAAGACTGGTTTTAGGACTTTCAAATCAACAAGTAATGATCTAAAAGAGACCTATGAGAAATCTAATCAATCCTCGGATCCAAGGAAAGTGTCAATGCGCCTTGAAGGTTTAATATTGACAACTTGGTATATTAGTCTTATGATTAATTGATCATTGAAAGGACTAAGAGAAAGTTTAATGGCATGGTATATGAAAGACAAATCTTAACATGTGTAGAGAACACTTGTGATAAGATGATTGTCTTATGAGCATAATTCTTCTAGTTTTCTTTGATGAATGGTTTCTAAGGAAAAGAAGAATTGAATCATCACATATTGTCATATGGATGACGATCCTATGTAAACTCCAAATAAGATTGGTGGTTAGGATGAATGTGGTACATGAAGTGGAATATTTTATGTTGAATGGCCAAAAGGAAAAGGAATGTCATTTGGAAGTCTTTCTAACGACTATATATGCTTATAGCATGAAGTAATGTAGTAAGTATTAATCACTTTGGTTAAGAAGTGTTTAATAAGTCTATATGAAATGACATGACTGATTTGGCAATAAACCAAATGAAATGGATGAGATGGAAAGGGTCTTGTCTATGAAGTTCTTCATTGATAAAATTACGAAGATGCCAATGTAAAGAGATGAAGGTGAATTAGATTTTCTAAATCTTCGTCTTGGTTTGTAAAACATTGCGATGGGATGAAAATTCCATGGTTATACACATGTTTAGAACACCTATGGATCAACGGACACACGGTTATAAAATGTGTGTGTGATGGCTTGAGGACGCTCAAGTGGGAATACGGTGTTGATATCTTGACATAGGCCATTTGTCAAAGATATGATAAATGCTTAAGGCATTGGATGTGTTGGAATACTTTCTATGTTGGAAGTATAAATGCAAGTTGGATCACCTAACGAAGGAAGACCTTTAGTCGCGAATTGGTCATGAATTCCTAGTAGGGTGATGGGCGCGCATCCTTGAGGTGACTCAAGAGGCAATTTGCATATATTTCGACTTTGGGTTGAAATTTGACATTTGAGTATGAGTGGATATTATCTTTGACAATTCATACTTAGAGTCAACTCGTTTGAGTTTTTTTAAGCACAATGAATTTGTTGATTTCTCCACCGAGAAGATTGACATAAGTATTTGTGTTAAATTCAACTCGAGGGATGAGGTTAAAATCCTAATAAACTCTATGATTTGGACGTCCAATTCCCCCTCATCGAAAGGTGTGGGTTGAATTCAATGTGGTAGGCCAAAGACATAGAGTTGGAGAGCATACAAATTTCCCATCAAGATATATTTGCTCTAGACCACATGAAAATAGTTTTGAAACAAAGTTTTCATTAATGAGTTTTTGGAAATTGCTAGTGCGGGGCACGTTAGAAAACTCAACTAAGCATATGTGGAAGTATAAGGCTTCTTCCAAGTTAGAGTTCAAGGATGACTCGACTAAAACATATGTGAAATGGATATGGGACGAAAGAGCCGTTACAAAAACGTCAAGTTAAGAATAAACGTTAGTAACTCATGTCGTACTATCGCTGGATGTACTTAGATAAGTTGATGTGGTTCAATTCTTAGAACACCACGATTCTTTAGTGCATGATGGTGAGAACTACAAGGTGTAAATTCAAATCGACAAATATTTACATCTATGATATAGAGTTTGAAAAATTTTGAGTTTTGATGACATTGCTCAAATGGGAGAGGAATGTTGGTGATTTGTGAAAAGTCATCAAATCCCGTTAAGAGTGTGTTGAAGTTATTAAGTCACAAGGGTAATGTCAATTGAGAAATTGACTTATGTGACTTGCCATGATATGATAAAGAGAGTTTTCATGAATGGAAAAGATCCAAGGTATGCACACCGGCACCAAAGCACGAAACCTCATGTGCAAC
The DNA here is from genome assembly GCA_964016875.1 of Fallopia convolvulus. Classification (NCBI taxonomy): domain Eukaryota; kingdom Viridiplantae; phylum Streptophyta; class Magnoliopsida; order Caryophyllales; family Polygonaceae; genus Fallopia; species Fallopia convolvulus. The sequence continues at coordinate 36,888,614 of OZ024725.1, forward strand.
AGCACTAGACGAGGGCGCATCGGTGCTCGGTAGTAGCTCAAGGCATCGGCACTCGGTGTAGTCGCGCCGGTGCACGAGGCGCGCGCTTGCACAACTTTAGCTCGGTTGCAAGGGTATTGGCGCCGATGCATGCGTGGCTAGTTGTGGCGCACCTATGACGTTGCTTTGGCACGTCTATGGTTACATGGCGGCGTGCTTAGGGATTGTGCATTATGCTTGCGGCATGCCTAGGGTTTATGCACGAGGCACTAAGTCCAAAAATTTGAGCAAAGGTATGTTTTGAGCTTGAGAAATGAGTCTAATAGCTTTGTGCATAATCTAATGAAAGTTAGGAAGCTTCTCTAATGCTTGGTGGATGCTCTAAGCAAGGACCAAAGCTTGAGAATAGCTTGGCACATAGTTATGTTTGCTAGAAAGGAATATCAAAGCTTTATACTAGTTTAGAGTTAGCTCTAGAAGCTTGAATAAGCTCTTGACTCAAAGTACAAGATTTATAAGAAGCTCATGTATCTAAGGTTTAGCTCATGGAAGCTCAAACTAGCTCAAGTTAGCTCAAGTAGATTGTAAGTCAGCTCAACGAGCTCAAACGCAGCTCAAGCCAGCTCAACTAGCTGGATACTAGCTCAACTAGCTAGGGGCCAGCTACACTAGGTAAGTGACCTAGCTAGGTACCTAGCTATGCTAGCTTTATGGGGCCCTTGGTGGGCCAGCCCATGGGGCGTGGCTATTGGGCTTGATGGGCCGCAAGCATGGACGTAGACATGGGCCGCATGGCATGCCATTATGGGCTTGTCTTGTGGGCTTTGAATTGGATATTCTAAAGGAGTTTTGGACCATTTCCTTGGGCCTATATGGGCTGGATTTGGACGCATATTTGAATTCCATAATGGGCTGTTTTGGACTCCCATGATGACAAGGAAAGAGAAAAGTGGATAAGGATGGAGTTGGTTACAACTAACTTTACTAAATTCACTCTTAGCCTCTTATTCTCTTAACCGATTTTGTAACTTCTATATGGCGGTTATTTGGACAGCCATGGAACTCTATAAATAGAGGGAATGTCTTCCTTTTGGAAAAGAGAGAAGACACATGTTTTTAGACACAAATCTACACAAAATCGGTGAGAGTAAAAACACTTGCAGTCGATTAATTAGAGTTTGTTTACGTGAGGGTTTTCACGAGTTAATCAAACACAAAGTGTATTTCGTGGATTGATATTCACAAGTAGGAGTGGAGACGGAACCTCAACTGGCGTGGCATGACGAGTTCGTCCAAGTGAAGGAAGAACCGCAAGTCATGGGAGAGCAACTTCGTTCAAGTCAAGAATGAGGAGAAGTCGTGGAACCCGAATAAGGTACGTTTAATCTTAATAGAGTTGTCTTGCCAACTTCTCTAATGTTTCGTGTGGTATGTTTTATCCCACAATTATATTGTAGAATCCCTTGGCATGGAATAGGGGCAATATACGTTGAAGGAAAGCGGGATCTCATCCCGTGACTTGTAGCCTTTATTCGGTTAACTTAATGAAATATTTTATGTGGGTCGGTGGTGATCACCTTTACGGTCTACACCCAACGAGACTGCCCTTCGGGGTCTACTCACGAGATTACCCTTTGGGGTATACCGTCTTGATTATCCTTTGGATCTACAAGGGCTGACTTTTACTTCAACTTGTTTATGCAACATACTATTCCGTTTTCATATCCTAAAAACCAAAATTGAGTGACGTTCCAACTTTCCAAAAGTACCAGTGTTCCGTTGCTCGTGATCATTTTGCAAGCCAATTCCCATGATCTTTGAAAGGTTAGGTTTGAGTGGAGTGGTCAGGGGAACTCACACTCAAAATCTTTTGTGAGGCTAGGGAACTCAAAGGGGAACCAGACAATTACAACTCGATAAAAGGACAAGTAGTTCATGAGAAGCGTTTGTCTGTTTTGCGATTAAGGGTCGGTTTTATGATCAACTATCATAGTAGCTTGTAATGAGGGTTAAGGGAACTCTGGTTGATCATTTTGGGCCAAAAGAAATGAAGTTCCAATTTGTACATCAAGAGCTCTAGACTAGTAATATGGAAAAATGAAAGCGGTTATTCCTATTGTTCCCTACCATGCATTTCAAGATAAACTAGCCATGCATCGAGAGAATAACAAACAAGGACTTGTTCAGCTTAGAGTTATCATCCCTAGAAGCATCCTGAGACGCTGGTAGGGACATCTATCTAAAGCTTTAGTGAGAATGTCCAGCAATTTTCTCTTCAGTTCTACAGTGTTCCATAGAAATGTTCCCATGTTCCACATTATCACGTAGGAAATGATGTCTAATGTCTATATGCTTAGTACGTGAGTGATGCACATGATTCTTAGAAATGTTAGTGGCACTTGTATTGTCACATTTTATGGGAACTGGGCCAAAAGACATACCGTAATCCTGAAGTTGGTACTTAAGCCATAGAACTTGGGAACAACACGAGGCGATATCCACGTACTCCGCTTCTGCTGTGGAAAGAGCCATAAAATTTTGCTTCTTTGATCCCCATGATACTAGGCATGATCCTAAGAACTGGGCCATTCCAGAGGTGCTCTTTCGATCAACCAAGTACCCAGCAAAATCTGCATCTGAGTATGCAACCAGCTCAAGGGAACTGTTCCTTAGATACCAAAGGCACAAGTTGTCTTTCCCTTTGAGATACTTGAAAATTCTATTCACCTCTTTCAGGTGTGATTCCTTAGGGTTAGCTTGAAAACACGGACATAGGCACACTGAAAACATGATATCGGGTCTACTAGCAGTTAAGTAGAGAAGGGACCTAATCATACCTCGAAAGTTCCTTTGATCCACACTTATACCTGTTTTATCTGCGTTGAGCCTTGAGTTTGGTAAGATGGGAGTGTCGATGGGCCTAGAGTGTTCCATCCCATACTTCACTAACATCTCTCTAATGTATTTTTGTTGATGGATCCTTGTTCCCTCCTTGGTTTGAGATATTTGAAGTCCCAAGAAGAACGTGAGTTCCCCTATGAGGCTCATCTCAAACTCGCTACTCATCAAATTCTTAAACTTTTCAACAAGAAGCTCATTAGTAGCTCCAAACACAATATCATCAACATATACTTGGACAATTAGTATATCTTTTGATTCTTTCTTAATAAAAAGGGTTTTGTCTATGGATCCACGAAGGTATCCATGAGACAAGAGAAATTGGGCAAACCTGTCGTACCACGCCCTGGGAGCTTGCTTGAGACCATACAGGGCCCTCTCCAAGAATTAGACATGGTTTGGGAAATGCTCATCTTCAAAACCAGGTGGTTGTGCCACATAGACTTCTTCCTTGAGGTGCCCGTTTAGGAACGCTGTCTTGACGTCCATTTGATACAACTTGAAGCCTTTGTGGGTGGCGTAGGCTATAAGGAGTCGAATGGCTTCAATCCTTGCAAATGGTGTGAAGGTCTCGTCATAGTCGATTCCTTCTTCTTGCCTATACCCTTGGGCAACCAGATGGGCCTTGTTCTTAGCCACTGCTCCAGTATCATCAAGCTTGTTTATGAAGACCCATTGAGTTCCTATGATGTTCTTGTTTTTGGGCCTAGGAACCAGTTTCCACACCTTATTTCTCTCGAATTGGTGGAGTTTCTCTTGCATGGCTTGGATCCAATTTGGATCTTTTAGAGCTTCCTTGATATTCTTAGGTTCCACCAGTGAGACGAAGGCATTGAAGGCACAATATTTGTTGAGGGAATACGGGTTTATACACCTTTGTCATAGAGAGTGATGATGTTGTCGATGGGATGGTCCCTCCTTTGGTGGTAGTTCCTTGTTTGAATGTGTGTGACGTCAAGCTGTTCCCTTTTTTCTTCTTCGTCTTCAACTTGCGTTTCCTCTTCATGGGAACAATTGTTCTCAACTTCTTCACTAAGTGTTTCCTCAGGATCTTCTTCATTGTTCCCTCGTTGTTCCCCCTCGACACTTGACTCTGGTATGGTTTCATTTTGGGAAACAAGAGAGTTGGATTGAGAGGCATCTTGAGGTTCTTCTGTTGTGAAGGGAACTTCAAAGGAGTCTTGATCAGTGTGATGTTGACCTTCTTCGTCATTGCTTGTTTGTGAAACAGTTTTCCCACTTGGATAGTCTTCATCTCTTTTCCTTGGCTCATCATCATCATCATCATTGTCTTCTTCTTGTCTGACTAGTTTGAACAGAGTTCCCTTTTCTTGGAGCTCTGTTCCCATCTTTACAGATTGTTCGTTGAAGACGAAGTGAATGCTTTCCTCGATCTTCTTGGTCCTCTTGTTGTAAACTCTGTATGCCTTACTTTGAGAGGAGTATCCTAGGAAGATCCATTTGTCACTCCTTGTCTTTGTCATTGTTGTGGACGAAGCATTTGTAGCCAAAGGTCTTGAGATGAGAAATATTGGGCTTTCATCCCTTGATCAACTCATATGTGGTCTTCTTGATCATGGAACGGATCATAGCTCGGTTTAGAATATATGTAGTTGTAGAGATTGCCTCGGCCCAGAAGCTTTCGAGAAGTCCACTCTCAAGCATCATGGTGCGAGCCATGTCTTCTAGGGTTCTGTTCTTTCTTTCCACAACTCCATTTTGCTGAGGAGTGCGTGGGGCCGAGAAGTTGTGGGATACACCATCGTTGTCACAGAGCTTTAGGAACTATGAGTTCTTGAACTCAGTTCCATGATTAGATATGAGAGACTTGAGCTTCAATCCCATGCTAACTTCCATTCTCTTGATGAGCACAAACTCCTTGAATGCATCTAATTTGGATCTCAGGAAAATAACCCATGTAAATCTTGAAAAATCATCAATTAACACATACATGTATCTTTTACCATCGTAGCATGCCATTTGCATGGGACCACAGAGATCCATGTGAATTAGTTCCAATGGCCTTGTTGTGCTTACCACCTTCTTTGGCTTAAAGGAACTCCTGGTTTGCTTGCCAAGAATACATACATCACACATCTTGGCTCTCTCAATGTTGATTCGTGGAAGACCAATGACAAGGTCTTATAAGTACAAACTTAGGATTTGATTTATGCACGCGTGACCTAGCCTTTTGTGCCAGAGTTTCTTGTCATCATGGGAGCTCGCGAAGCAAAACTTCCTTGGTGGTTCAAAGTCCGTGTCTACCACATAGACATTGTTGGACCTCCTCCCTCTTAGAATGATTTTGTTGGTTTTCTTATTGATGACCAAAGCATTCTTCTGAGTCGAAGGTAACAACGTTGTTCCCTTGGTCACATATCTAAGACAAACTTAAGAGATTGTATCCTAGATCCATCACCAAATTGACATTGCTAATCTTGATTGACTTGTTGACTAGTACTTCGCCTGTTCCTTTAATTTCTCCTTTATTTTTGTTACCAAAGGATACATGACCTCCTTCGGCTTTTGTGTGGAGTGAGGTGAAATTGTCTTTGTTCCCAGTCATATGATTTGAACAACCACTATCAATGACTTAAGTGTTGTTCCCCTTCACTTCCACCTACAAGGAGAGTTAGTTTTTGATGACCCAGACAAGATGACTCTTACTTGGTCCCTTACAAGGAAAGACGGTTTCAAACATAACATGATCAACAATATTGATATCACGAGAGTTCCTAGAGTCATAGGTGAAGTTCCTATGTTGGTTCCCACGAGTGGGACCTGTAGCAGGTTTGTTGGCCTTTTGGTTTTGCATGTTCCAATAATCGTGATTCCTTTGAGCTTGAGCTTTCCTTTTGTGACAGCTTTTCTTGTAGTTCCCATGAGCACCATAATTCCAGCAGGTTTTGTAGTATTCTCCTAGGTAGTACTTAGGATGAGGTCTTTGTATCCTGTTCCTATCCATGGTTTCCTTATTGTAGACCCTATACTCGTTTCCCTTAGCTATTTGGACATAGAGTTTATGCCCAGTGTTCCCAGTGTAGTAGTCTTTCTCTCCACTTACCCCACTCTCTAGGACACGTATTTTTTTCTTCTAGATGTGCATTCTTTTGGATTCACCATCGCCGAGATCGTAAACTCGTCGTCGGGGACTTCTCTTCACTTGTCTCTCTTATCTCTTTGTATGTGGACATTTGTTATGGGAGAAGTGCTTATTCCAAACACTATTCATTTGGCTTTATACTTATTTAAACTTGGGCTGCAATCTTCACTTTCCTGTTTTCCAAAATGTCCTTTGTCTTGCACGTCAAGTTTGCAATCTTCACATGTGACTTGATTTGAACTTAATTAACTTCAAATGTCAATCGGACCGTTGGATCACTCGATTCAGTCTGTTCTTCAGACTGCGCCCTTGTTTTGTCTGAGACAGATCTCGCGATTTGCGCTGAACGGTCTTGTCTGCATATGTGAGTTCTCATGCGGTGGGAACTGTTCTTTCCAGAGTTCCTTTGATAGGAACTTGCTATCATATATTCTTGTATTCCTTTTGCGTTCTTGGAGATTCTTTGTTAGACCTGGTGTTCCCTTGAAATACTTGAATGTAATACGTTAGTTCCCAAATAACGTTTGTCATTATCAAAACTGGAGAGAAGTATCGTTATTCGGATGTTGGGAACCACAGGTTCCAAACAAGATTTTAGCAATTTATTGTCAGCCCAGTCGAAGATATCTTTGTATAATTGGCTGCATAACTGCTGATTCAACTCGATGAATGTTCAGTTTAAACGTTTGCGGAGGAGCAATGAATAATATAATGCACAAAAAACACAATTATAGTTGTCAGAAGTATAATTTTTCCCTCTGCTGATGCTGATTAATATAGCTAATCAGTATATTAAGGAATACAGTGTAGATGCAAAGTATCGTCATCTTTAAAAATGTCTCAATCATATTCTTTTATGCCTAGGCCACTTTCATAGATTCTAGTTCTACTTCACGTTATTGTTGCCACTACAGTATTAACTGCACATCAAGGTTTGCACACACCTTTGTATAATCTGCAAATACATCAATTCATATTAGAGATATTAATATAAGCCACAAGGCAAAAACCCCACTCGAAAATATTGGGTTTTGGCAAGAAGTTCAATGCTCCTTCATGTAACATTTTGGGTTCTGTTGATCCTCTATTGAGTTGATGAATGTGGGATACACTTTATAGAGCTTCAACCACAGGTTTGTGTGGGCTACAGTTTCCTACACTCAGTTGAGAACAAATTAGAATAAAAATAAAGTTTCAACGGTGTTCTTGCAATATGAGTCCCTTAATTGAGAAGCCATCTTTTCTTTGCGTCTCCTTTCCAGTTTCAACGCAAACAAATATATTCTGTTCAAAAGTTACAACTCTCATACATGGTCATGAATTTGCCTCTACTGTTACAAAATGCTGCCCTGTATCTGAACATCAATTTATAGAATCTCTCTTTTTCATCAACATCTGAGCATCGCAAATGTCCCCTTTTTGTTGATTGATTGATGGCTCTATAGTTGAAACCAAAGATCTCTTATTGATATAGTAACTTCCTTTATAATGGTTAGGCCTGAGAGTCTCGGGGCGCAATGGGGATGTTACAAGACCAAGTAACAAGCCTCCTTTTTTGCATCTATAATACAGAACCACAACAAAAAAACTCTTTTCTTAAAGAGCTTGGGTTTCAATTACACATAAATGCATAACTCTAACTAATAATTAGTACTACCGCGATTCCTCAACTCTCTTAGCTGTCAATGCAAGGCTTTCATGGTTGAGGTTTCATCAAGGATGAAATGTCGTTCACGGCCTCTCCAACTGTCAAGTATAGCCCATGTGCACCAAAGGATTCTAGTGCCTTTGATTTGTGCAATTTCTCCATTACATTCCCAGCTGGATTTGTTAGCACAAGCTGCACACAAGTTTACAAAATCTAGTCATATACAAGTATAATGGAACGTTTCAAATCATTTGATTTGTTTGGATCTCATGTTGTATATGGATCCAATGCAGTAGTATTTGATTTCAATATGCATAAAGTCTTATGACCCAATTTACATCATAACAATGTATTATAAAACATTATATTTTGGACTTACCAAAGCATACTAAGATTTTTTGGCTTTATAATGCATAAAACATGTCATAATGCATGAATTATGCATCCAAACTAGCACTTGTTTGAGAATGTTAAGTTGTAAGGTCAAGCTGCACACAATTAGGTAATACCTGCAATGATCTTCTCTCCAGCATCTTCCTGAGCTCGCATAACAAGTCGATGCCACTTGTGTCAATGGCTGTGACAGCTATAAACACAAAAAAAATTAAAGAAGTGATTAGCTGATGACCTGTTGAAGACAATGAAGCAAGCTACTAGTACAGGAAAAATGTACTATCATCTTAGCTAGCTTACCAGTGAGGTCTAAGATTACACATTTGATTGTGCTCTCGTTGTTTTCTCTTGTGTAATCTTCCTCCTCTCTTACCCATCTTAGTATCCTGCATTTTTTTTTAGAGCAATCTCACTCTAAGTATCATTTTGAGGTTGCATATATTATAAATCTTGGTTGTTTCGTCTTTGATCATTGAAGCTCACCTTTCTTGTAGGTACGTCGCGTTGGCAAAGTAGATTGGAGACTCAACAGCAAGTATGAGAAAAGACGGGATCCTCGTAGCTTCACGGTATCTTCCAAGGTTCTGGAATACCTGTGTCCCGGGGAGGTTACCCAAAGCCATGGTGTTTGGCCTTGTAACATGCAACAATATCTTGAAAACTGAAATCCCTACGGAAATGGCGAGGCCCATGGGGACCGAGTAGAACAGAACACCGAAGAAGGAAGACAAGCAAGCGACAAAGTCAAGTTTGTCGACTTTCCAGAGGTGGATCGCGGTCTGATAATCGATCAAGCCTATGACTGCTGTGATGATGATGGCGGCCAAGATGACATTGGGAGTGTAATAGAAGAGAGGCATGAGGAAGAGCAAGGTGACGAGCACGGACGAGGCCATTACTATGTTGGAGAGGGCAGTTTGGGCGCCTGCGTTGTAGTTTACAGCCGATCTTGAAAACGAACCTGCAATTTAAAGAATTCTACTTATCAAGGACATACATTGTAAGTAAGGATGGGGTTGTGAGGCCAAACTAATTACCCTTACGTACCAGTGGTGACGTAGCAAGAGGAGCAAGAACCAGCCATGTTCATAAGGCCGATGGCCACCATTTCTTTGTTCCCGTCCACTTGGTAGTTCTTAAGGGAGGCGAATGTCCTTCCCACTGCAATCCCTTCCTACAAAATCCAACCAAATTCGGGTTTTATACAACGAAACTCGATCTCTCATTTCAGATCTCTAGCTAGCTAGTAAGGGGAGCAAGCTTACCGTGAGAGACAAGATGCCAGTTATGATCCCGGTTTTGATTGCGAGTGCCAAGTAGGAGCCATGGAAGTATAGCATGTTGGTGGATGGTGGGTTGAGGCCTTTAGGCAAGTATCCAATCTGTATAAAAGGACAGAGCATGGTCAGAAGTTAGTTGATCGCAATTGGTTGTACGACGTACGTTTGATCAGATTGAATGGAGTTTCTTACGATGGGGACTTGGCGCGTGTTGGGCTTCACTGCAAAGACTATGAGGGTGGAGAGGATCACTGATGTCAAAGGAGCAGCTGCTGATATCCAGAAAAGCTTTGGCTTTTTGGCACTCTGAAATTCACAACACATACAAACTTTCACACTACTAACCCCTAGTCTGAAAACCGACTGATCAAAGAATCAAGTTCAAGTGGAATACTTACAATTTGTCTTGCCGTGAGCAAGAAAAACAGAAAGCCAAAGCCCATGAGAATGGTTTGCCATTGCCACTGCAACATGCATCTTGCTGGTGAGTTTTGTATTTGGTATTTGGTATTCAAAACGATGAGTTTTAGTGCAAAGTGTAGCCTCTTATATTACGTACCTCTTCCCTGTGCTCTAGAACAGAGGTTAAAACAGGGACTATTTGCATCTTGCTGGTGAAATGAACCATCCCAAGCAACCCTTTGAGTTGCTGCAGTGAGACTATCACAGCTGCACCCGCCATGAATCCTATCAGCGTCGCTTTCGATAGGAAATCGATGACGAAACCCAATCTGCCAAACCAGAATTCAAATTGTATAATTGACATGTTTATGTTCATTGCTGTTCAGTATGCTATGAAAATTATCAGTATTATTATAATTATTATTTCTTAATTAAAGATGTCAACTTGCTAGACAAGTACTAGTTTGGGATTTCAGGCTAAAAGGCAAGAGTAAAATACTAAAATGGCTTTTCACCTAAGCTTGTAAGTTGAAGTGATAATAACAAATTATAATAGTGTATCTGTCACCCTTTTCTATTAGAAAAATATATATATTCTAGGTCTCAAAGTGTTTATAATATATAGTTAATTAATGCCAAAACTAATTGATCATTATCAGACAGAATCATTCTCACAGCACTCAAATCTGAACGTATCTACCAATTTTGCTTTAGAAGAAAAGTGCTCTTATCTTAACCTAAGCGATGATGCTGGGTTAGGAGCCTAACTAGTATTATTCATTACCATCAATTTGAATAATATTCTCATCATGCCCAATATTTATTCAAAAAGTGTAGGGTAGAAATAATATCCACGTGTAAAATCAGTGAAAGTTTGGGAATCCACACATGAAGGACTCCAAAATAGCGGTACATGAGAAAGAATCATATTAATTAGGTTCTGTTTGGGTCGATGTAGATTTTTGGGTTCATTAATTAAGAAGCATGAAATCAGACACCACAATGATATAATATTATAGTATTACGTTATACCTTAGTAGACCAAGGGAAGCTTGGAAGACACCAGCAAAGAAAGTGGCAGTGAATGCAAGCTTGAGATAGAGAATTGGTTCTTCCACAAAAGAGACGGCCTCTCCAAGCATAGTGCCCATCACCAGAGATGCTATGGAGACCGGGCCCACCGCCACGTGTCTTGAGCTCCCAAGTATGGAGTATATGAGGGGTGGCACAAAGCTTGAGTCTGTCAAATTTCCATCAAACCCACCACCCACTTTAGTTCAATTCATATGTGCATGACTAACCTATTTAAATAATACTACTACTAATAATAATAATCAAGAATTTTTATACTTACAAAGTCCAATTATGGGTGGCAAGTTTGCAAGCTTTGCATAACTAATACCCTGTTGCACAAACACAAGACAAACATTACATTATGGGCCTTATGGCCTTTTGTACGTTTCGAAATAATCAAAGCCATATATAAATATGTATACCTGAGGAATTGCAAGGCTAGCAATGGTGAGACCGGAGATAACATCAGATCTAAGGAGGGTAAGGGTATAACTGGGGGCCCACTGGAATATAGGGAAGCAGAACTGGAGGGTGAGAAGAAGCTTCTGGAAGCAACCAACTTGATTTTTGTGGGAGGAGAAGCAGGCATGAAAAGGGTTGTCAGGGAAGAAGATATCAGAAAGCCTTTGTTTAAGCTTGTTAAGGGTGCTTCTCTTTGGGGGCAAGCAAACCTTGTGAGTGTGAGCTCCCAACTCTTCTCCCCTTACAACGACAAATTGCGATTGAGGTGGCGGTGACATTGTCGTAATTTGGGGCTCTGTAGGGATGATCACCACCGCGGTGGTGGTGGTTTCCGGGCATGTAAAGCCTGAGAGGTCTTCTACTTTGTTAGAGCTCATGCCCATGATTTCTTTCTTGTTTTCGCTTTTTTTGGGTGGAGGTTTTAGAGGTGTGGATCGAGAGATGTGATGTTTGGTTGTGGGGTTGTGCTGTGATTTGGAGGGAGAAGTGGGAGGAGCTGCACATTTATAATGGGAGGAAGGATCGGCTTTTTAATATTATATTTAGGGGTGGGAGTGACTATATATGTAGGCGGGATATTCTTTCTAGTATTGGGTCATACTTTGAAAATTTTGAGATTTAAAAAAATATATTATTCCATTATCATTTTAGTTTTTTTTTTTAATCAGGTAAGATTTAAGATAACCCAAGTACTACTTAAACTAGTCTAAAGCATCGGACAATGGGTGTCAAAACAGTGACTTCGGAGTTCTTTCCCCAAGGTCCAACCGCTTGGACTGGCTCTTCACCCATTATCATTTTAGTTTTTGAATCTTATTACATAATGTTTGATTTTATCATTATAGAATTTTAGGTAATGGTTTAAAAGTGAATTATGAGATTTGTTATTCCAAATACGTACCTACACAAATTGAACTTTTTTATCGCACACACTCAAGATCTTCTAGTAAATTAATTACGAGGGTGTTTATATTATAATCTGTTAACCTATTAATTTGGTTACGATAAAAACCTTGGCAAGCTAGCTTAGCTTGATGCGTGAGCTCAACGGTTAGTATGTCTTGAATCTGTTAATAATCGGTATTTGTCATGGGTTTGAGGAAAGACCCTCGACAACACCAGGGGTTTTAGGGGTTTTGGGGGCAATGCCCCATGATGGTGGTCTCGTTGATTGATTAGCGAATTGGGATTCAGGGGGCGATGTGCTCCGCCAAAACGGTATGTTATGTTTTCTATTAATGGGCTTATCGTGTTCTGTTTAGGGCTTACGACCCATAATCCGATTTGGGTTTCATGAGTCGCTATATATACTAATGAAACACCTTATTATTATTATATGTTATATATGTTCAACCTCCATAATAAAAAAAACTCAGTTCCTTTGCTCGTGGACGTAGCTGTTAGAATATCCATCCCACATCTAAAAGTTGGTATTAAACGAGACTAATATATAACCTAGTGGGTTACTCCAACTATTGCCAATTGGTTTTTGGATTGAACCCCACTAGGCTAATAGTAGCCAACACACTGTTGGTGAACAACATAATTCTCTATGTCTTTCATTACGTTTTTATCGTTCTCGTTACAACAAACTAGTATTAGAACTAGTTCTGAATTCCACCGAGAATGATGTATGGATCCGTGTTGAAGATCGACAAATTCACTAGAAGAAGTTCTTACAGTCTATGGCAAATAAAGATGCGGACTTTGCTTAACCAACATGGTTTATGAGCACCATTAGCCTCTAATAAGAAGGGAGTAGATGCATCCACTGCTAAGTATATTGTTCTGGAGGAGAAGGCACATTCAATGATCCTATTGTGTTTCGCAGACGACGTCATAACAAATGTTGATGATTAGGAAACCGTTGTTGGTTTGTGGTTGAAGTTGGAGAGCATCTACATGACCGAGTCGATAACCAATAAGTTAATGCTAAAGTAGCGTCTTCTTACACTGCACATGCAGAAAGGTATGCCTCTTAGAGACCATCTAGATCAATTGAATACAATTATGTTAGAATTGCATAATATTTTTGAATAGGTAGATGATGATGTTGTTGCCTTATTACTGTTTGTCTCTTTGCCTCTATCATATGAGAATTTCATATAGTTTTTTATTTTTGGGAGAGATGTTGTGTCTTTTAAAGAGGTTAGGTCTTCGCTTCACACCAGAGAGTTGCATCACAAGGCAACCGAGACAGTTATAGACAATCAAGCTTCTAGGTTGATGGCCAACAGAAGCAAATCTGATGGTAAGAAGGGAAAAAAGAAGAATGCGAGAGAAGAAATCAGGCCCTAAACCAGAATATGTCTATAACTACGATAAGGAGAAAGGTCATTGGAAGAGTGATTGTCCTAAGAAGAAGAAGAAGCAACAAGGGCAGAAATCCGGGTTTGCTGTAGTAGTAGAATGTGGAAACAATTCCGAGGAAGAAATTGTTTTGCTGGCATATGACCACGCACATCAGGTTGATGTGTGGTTTCTTGGCTCCGAGACGTCCTATCACATATGTCCCAAGAGATTTGGTTACAATGTATAACTTGCAGATGGGGGTAGTGTCTCTATGGAAAATGGGTTTGTCTTCAAGGTTGTTGGGATTGACTCAATTAGATTTAGGACACATGATGAAAAGTTTTTCATATTGATGGAAGTCAGACATGTTCTACTTATAACTAAGAATTTGATATCTCTAAGTCTATTAGACAGCAAAGGTTTCAATTTCAAAGGTGAATGTGGAGATCTACATGTTTGCAAAGGTTCTGATGTGATCTTGAAGGGAGTCAAGCAGGGAACTTTGTATATCTCACAAGTTCAACGATCACAGGCTCTATAGGTGTTGCATCGGTTGAGGTTAAGGAGGCTGATCTGACCAGGCTATGGCATATGAGGCTTTCTCATATGAGTGAACGAAAAATGTAGATTCTCTCAAAAGGAGATCTTCTAGGAGGTGACAAGACCTAGAGCCTTGAGTTCTATGAACATTGTGTGTTTGGGAAGCTACATTGCAACAAATTTCCTAAGGCAGTTGATCGAAAAAGGTGCTGATTACTCAAATCTAAGGGCTTTTGGCTGCACTACTTATTATCATTTAAATGAGGGTAAGTTAGAACCAAGAGCTAAGAAGGGAGACTTCATGGGCTATGGTACAAGTGTGAAAGTGTGTAGAATCTAGTGTGATAACAAGATTATACTCAGTAGAAGTCTAGTCTTTGATGAGAGTTCTTTGTTGGATCGGATTCATAGAAGAAGACCAATGATATAATTGAGAAAGAGGTTATTGTTGAGGAGGTGGAAGTGCAGTTCACTCTAAAGGAGAGTCAAGCACTTGAGTTGGTCACCGACCAACTACCACAATTAGATACTAATGAGCCAGATATTGTTGAGACAAAGAATACACTACCAAACAAAAGAACAAATGGAGTTGTACATCAAAGTATTGCTCTAGATCGACCAAGAAGGGTCGACATTAGACCTCTAGGGAGATTGATGCGACTCTGCCTTTGCTCGCACCAACTCCTACGGACCCGAGACGGCCTAGACCTTGGAGACCCCCTTAGATTAGGACGTAGTGTCATTATGTATTATTTATATTATTATTATTTATATTTCAGTCATTTCTATTTCTGTCATTTCCCTTTTAGGTGTGTGCTTCATTCTTGTAGGATGGGCTAGCCTAGTTATTTCTCTTTTTAGCTAGTTTCTATTATTAGTATTATGGGCTTGGATATTGGGCCTAGCATGTTGCTAATCCTAGTCCACCCTATTTTGAACTAGGGTTTCGTGTTGCCTCCTCTATATAAAGGAGCCATGCACCCTTTTAATAATCACGTCCAAATTGAATACCCAGAGCTTGAGTCGAGAATCTCCTCCCTTTGGCCTCGGCCTCAACCTTTCTAACCCTTTTCCCCTCGCCCTTGATTCTGCCTCGCCCAACCCTCGTTCCGACGAGTATTAGAGGCCCGCGAGTCCACTTTGTGGTCTCGTATTTATCTGGTTACTTGTGTCGGAGAAGTTCCGGGCGTTTCGAGCCTAGATCCTCCCCTTGTGATCATAGGGCCGCATCAATTGGTGTTAGAGCTTAGGCGGTTTGAACGGTTCCTTCTCCATCTTCAAACAAAACAACACGTTCGACTTCTGTCCAGATTTCGATTTTTTTTTTGCAGTTTTCTTCCAGAATATTATAGGTCATTTCGATACGAGCCTGGGCATATAAAATTCTCCCAAAAAAGACGTTGTTTGCCCCTCGAAAAGGCCGAAATACCAACCAACCAGCGCGTCGGGACGCACCAGCGTGCCGGGACTTCGCAGCCAGCTTGCCAAGACTCGGATCCTGGCACAGTCCAGTGCTGCAGCTGGAGCACGATAGCGTGCCACACCGCGCCCAAGGATCCAGCCCCGTGCGTCCTCCATGCCAATCCGCGCCTTTTCGAAAACCCTAGATTTTGGGGATTCTTTCCGAGATTGAGTGGGTTAGTTTTGGAGCATATATTGTTTATTTGATTTTTTATTTTATTTACTTTGATTTTATGCCTTTTTTTTGTAAAAGATTTTATCTTATAAAAGATCTTGTTATCTTTCTTTCTAGGTTAGTTTGTTACTATTTCCATCTTTAATGGGATCTTTAGGTTTGTGGAAGATCTTGTAATATTGTAAAAAAAAACCGAGAGCTCGAGCCATGTCTTGGACTTGCTCGACAAGATGGGACGATTCGGATTCTTTGGATCGACTACATCGACGAGTCAACACTCGTCCCTATAGGCCGCTTCCGAGGGACGATCCAGATTGGATCCCACCATATCGACTCCATGGTTTCCTCGACCACAACCTGGGGTGGTGCCACATGCACGACCATTGACTCGGCCGACACAACATAACAAGGTGCCGGTGTCAAAGTCATGTGGCCCTTGTCCATCGGCGCTCTTGTTGGGGCGACCACCGAATGGCTTGTAGAAAGCGCTCTTTCATTGGCCATGCGCCAAAGGATGGATTCCTTAAATGAGACGACTTCCACATGGGGAAGAAAGTGTGGAACCATCTCGCATATAAGGTGGGACCACGTCGCAATGGGACGTCGCTGCTGTGACCATCGATCTTCTTGAACTCGTTGAAACCACTTATGAGCATAACCGATGAAGCATCCAATGACAATGTCAAATTGCTCGTATTGGTTGTAGTCTCATCGAACAAAATAGGTGGCCATATGTTTGGCTTATGCCAAAAACGCTCCGGGTCGTCATACCCGACAAAGCGTCTTCAGTGAATGCCTGTCACAACATAGGATATAGAAGAGTAACAAGTCCAACAACAACAAAGCAAAAGAAACGTCGAGATTTTATAAGACTCACCACCCAAGTACTCTTAATTGCACGAATAGAGAGGCTTGAAAGGGTATGAGAGGTTTTAGGTCTCGACTTAACACAAGAATGGCACCAAGCACCAAGTAAAGCAAGCACACAATAGAAGCAAGAGAGAGAGAGAGAGAGAGAGGGGCGACCAATTAAGTTTTAGCCGTCACTTAAGAAAGAAAGGAAATAAAGAAGATTTGGGATATCGGCCTTAATGGAAGGTGGGATTGTGTCTTAGTAAAAATAAAATCAAGTAAGATATGCAATCAAAGAATATATGTAAATCAAAGCAAGAAAAGACTGCAAGATATATACAAGATTGGAGAGAGAAAGGGGGGGTCAATTATGTTCTTGCAACTATGGGAACACTTGCCTTATCTTGGCTTGTGTGTCCCGACACAATCTTGTTTTTTTTAATTGTTTTGGAAGGAGATTACCTTATTTTGGCTATTATCCTCCAAAAGTTTTTTTTTTAAATAAAATCGGCAACTAAAGAATCTTGTGGATTTTATCCTTCAAGATCTTTCCCCAATATGCAACCACGAATATATGGTAAATATTTGACCAAGTCTCGAGAACAACAAGAATGAAGCACACGACACACACCAATTTCGATAAAAAGAACAAGAATGAAGCATGCAATACTTAAACTCGAAGCAAAAATGACCAAAAACAAGTGCAAGTCGTGGGTATGGTTGAATTTTTGTGATTTTTTTTATTTTTTTGAACAAAAAACAATGGATCTAGATGAATGATGGTAGATATGGCGGAACCTATGTGAATTGATGGGAAAAAAAAGAAAAACAATTCGTGCAAAAACGAGTATGTAAAAGGGTGCGAAAGACATACGCAATCCTTCAGCTCTAATGCCAGTTGATGTGAACTCCATTGAGGATTCACGAGTAGGATCTTTGCTTGGAATCCTATTGGGTCTTCTCACGAACGAACCAGATAGATTTGAGGCCGAAGCCTAGACTTTGAGATTAAGAGGTAAGTGAAAGGATTGAGAAGGGGGCCTAGTTTGACGTAGGCCAGGAGAATATGGGATTAAGAAGTTGAAATTGGGTTGACGCCTTTTAGAAATAGTTCTGGAGTAATCTCGACAACATAACAGTAGTTCATTCAAACCGTCCAGAATACAATGAGAGGAGGCTCCTATTTATAGAGGAGCTCTTTGAAACCCTAAGGAGGCATGGGGCAAACTAGGGTTACACATGTAAGTGGCCCATCGTTAGGCCTAAGCCCATAAATACTCAATAATAATAGAAATGACATAAATAGAAATGTTTGAAATGAAAATAGTACTAAAATAAGCAATAAAAGATAGTGGTCACGGTGGACTAGTCGCGAGTGTCGCGACAAGGCCACTCGCGACTAGGCCGTGACAAGGCCACTCACGACTAGGCCGTGACAAGGCAATAGTATTCCAATGCAAGGGCAGCGCCGAGTCTGAGGGATCGGTATCGAGGTTGGCACATCGGTATCGAGGGTATGCATGGTGTCCTGCGCTGGTTGGCGTCGTCTAGCGCGTCGGTAACGAGGGTGGGTACATCGGTACCGAGGGTTGAAACATCGGTACCGAGGGTGTCTGAGCTGGTGTTGGTGCGCGACGCACCAGAACCTCATGTGCCGACGCCGGGTTGGCTCGGCGCTGGTACGACTCGAGCGTTTGGGGTCGTGGTGTCGATGGTGAGGCAGACCACGGGTCTTGGCACGAGTCCTACGAAGATGCGGATTAGCCCAAGGGGGTCGCCATAGTCTCGGGACCCTAGGGCTAGGACAGGTACACATCAGAGATATATGTTTGATGAGTTGGTGGGATATGTATTGCAAGTACCCGAGGAGGTGATGGTAATGAGCCGTCCATCTACAAGGCTGTTGTATTTGGAAAAGAGTCACATAGTGGCTTGCTATGATGGGAGAAGGGATGAAGTTCCTTTATAAGAATAAGATGTGGGAGCTGGTCAAATTGCCTGCTGACAAAAAGGTGATTACTTGTAAATGCGTTTTCAAGAAGAAGGAATGTCAACTGCTGAGGATATCAAGTATAAAGCACGAGTGGTTGACAGATGCTTTTATTAGAGAGAGGGAGTATACTACAACGAGATTTTCTCACTTGAGGTCAGACACTTTTCTATCAGGGTGTTACTAGCGATAGTTGCACATCAAGAATTAGAGCTTGAGAATCTAGATGTGAAGGAAAATTTTCTAGACTGGAGACTTGGAGGAAATATACATGACTCAGTCAGATGGTTTTCCGGTTCTTAGAAAGGAGAACTATGTTTGCAAGTTGAAGAAGTCTTTAATTTGTATGGGCTAAAATAGTCACTGATGCAGTAGAATAAGCGATTTGACAGTTATATGGTGCAACTTGGCTATAACAAGAGTTCGTATGATTGTTGTGTGTAACACAACATTCTAGAGGATGGTTCACACAATTACCTAGTATTGTAAGTTGATGATATGACGATTGTTGGTCAGAACAAGTCAAACATTCAAAAGTAGAAAGGGTGTGTCAGTGTAGAATTTGGATGAAAGATTTGGGTTTTGCTCGGAGAATTCTAGGAGTAGAGATCTATAGGGATAGAAAGCAGAGAAAATCTTCCTATCACAAGAAGGGTACATCAAGTTGATATTGAGTAGGTTTGACTATCTTCATCTAAGCCTATATATAATCTAATGGCATCTAATAGCAAGTTGGGAATGTACACACTTTAAACCAAAGAGGAGTATGAGTACATGTCTTATGTTCCATATGCTAGCATAGTTGGTTTGCACTCGACAAGATTTGGCATTTGTTATTATTCTGGTAAGTCGTCATGGTTCAACATGGGAAGGAACATTGGCAAGTTGTAAAGAGGATCTTTAGTTACCTTAAAGGTAATTAGTTGGATTGTGCTATGGGAATGATACATAGTGTTTGGTCATTGGGTCCTCAAACTCTGATTATGTTGGAGATGTGGATAGTAGGAGATCTATGACTGGTAAAGTCTTCACTCTTGGAGGGTGTATGGTGAGTTGGAAAGCAACTCTATAGCCTACAATCGATCACTTTGCCTACTACAAAGGTAGAGTACATGGTGTTGACAAAAGTTGCTAAGGAGGGAATATGGCTTAAGCGACTGGTTAATGATCTAGGTCTACATTAGGATCAAGCTCTAGTATATTGTGACAGCTTGAGTACAATATGCTTAACCAAGGATCAAGTCCATCATAAGAAGATGAAGTAAATTTATATCAAGTACCCGTTTCTAAGGAATGAGAAGAGAATTAAGGTGAAGAAGGTGGGAATAACTGATAATCCTGCTAATATATTCACCAAGTTTGTTCTAGAGAGCAAGTTCCAACATTGTTTGGAATTGCTTAATATCACAAGCTGTTAAGTTACCCTTTGGGGCATGTCTAGGTCCTCCTTTAGGGACAACTAAGGCAAAGAAACTTCTGACACTATCATGGTACGTCTGTTTTTGAGATAATTCAAGTCAAGGAGGAGATTTGTTAATATGCCTTAAATCTGTTGTTTACCGGTACTCACCAAGGGTTCCGGGGCACAACCCCCATCATCACCAAGGGTCCCAGGGGGTGGAGCCCCCATGATGGTGGGCTCGCTCACTGGTCAGCGAGTCGGAGGTCCAAGGAGTGATGCGTCCCTGGGGGGTGGCTAGGTCGTGATGGCCCCCACCAAAACGGTATGATATGTTTCCTATTAATGGGCTTATCATGATCTGTTTTGGCTTACAACTCATAATCTAATTAGGGTTTCATGAGTCCCTATATACTCATGATCAAACGCCTTATTATTGTAATATGTTTTGTTCACCCTCCATAACAATGAACTCGGTTTCTCTGCCCGTGTATATAGCCAACACACCGCTGGTGAACCACGTAAATCTCTGTGTCTTTTCTTTTCATTTTTGTCGTTGTCATTAAAACATCAACCTTAATTCGCTTAATCAATATGTTACACTTGGAAAAGTTGCAACCTCCTTGTATTTCACCACACAAATGATGTAGCTGATCTTGACTTGCGTGCACGAGCTCTTGTTGTAGCCTATTGACAATCCAAGGAGATTGTAATTTCCCCTCCAACTCTTGCTTAGGTGAGTTGCCCCTCAAGGTGGACCCCTACACGACTCCACCTAGATCCTAAATAATATTAAATGTTGATGGGGGTCTCCAAAGGCAATCCAGGCTTAGCCGTTGGTGGCGGTTTTTTTCTATCTCCTAATGGTGAGTTTTTTTTTAGGTTTTCATTCTCTTGTGGAGAATGAACGGCGTTGCACGCGGAGCTTTGGGCAGTCTTTCATGAAATTCCAGTTGGACACACGTTAAATAGTCCTTAAATTGATAAAAGCAATTCCTTGGTGGTTTGTACTCTCCCGCAGGTTCAAACTCCTCAAACGCACTTGAATTACCAACTCATCGATCAATGCAACTCATAAAAAAGGTAATACGTGGGAACTTATTCTCTCTCGTATGTATACATATCGAGAAGGCAATTCCATAGTTCATACCTTTGTCAATTGGGCACATTAGATCTTAGTTTTATCGAACTTACTAGTCCACCTCATTGTGTGAGGAGTTGTTTTATCCAAGACACTACTATTGCATCTTCCTCAGGAGAAATTTCTACTATATGATATTATATGGAGCATAATGCTCTCCCATTTGACTAAAAAAACTATTAGGTCTTCAAAATAGTAGAGGAGAATCTTGTACAATACACTTGGTCAATGTCAAATCAGGTAGTGACAAGTCACTTTTAGCCCATTCTTTCTACTACTTTATCACTTTTGAACGGTTTTCTTTCTTTCCTTTAGTTACTTGCATTATTTGATTTGTAGGTTTGTAGGATCGTTTTTAGTCAAGACAGTCGGGAACTGTTCCAGTGACAGTTCCCTTACGCAGCGAAATAATATAGAACAAGACTAAACATGAATTTAAGACAGGGACACAGTTGCTTATAGAGGAACCTCTTTAGCCAACTAGCTCAAGAGTAAACCTCTACCTCCCTTGGAGGATTTTGAACACGCACTATATTCTATTAATATATCTCAAGTTCCACAATACAAAGTCGAACTTCTCTATTGTTTGCAATCCCACTCACAAACAATACTAACGACTAAGACATAGTAGTTCCAAGATCTAAACACAAATGAATATAGAGAGTGAACCTTACACGTTCCTGTGCAGTTCCCTTTAGCACAGGAACCACCTTCTTCAAGCTGATGAAGATCTTCAAGCAGTCTTCATCACTTGATACTTCCTTCCTTGAATTTCTGGATTGAATGTCTTCACTGAATCAGCTCGGGCTCTCGATCTCTTTCTTTCCTTTTGTAGATCTGGTTTTCTTGTGTGCGAGAGCTCATTTAAACCTAGCGGCGTCGCATACTATTTATAGAGTTTCCATCTTTAGTTCTGACGCCTTTGCCCTTCTTGTCTTGGGGAGTACGACACTATTCAAAAAGACTAGCGTACCCTTCTTCATCTCTATTCATTCGGAGCTGTGGCTTGCCGCCCAAGACAATAGTGAAATGTCTTTCTTGTCCTTTAAATTACTTGCCACGTACACAGGTGGCTTGCCAGGGAACGTTTCCCTTTGCTTTTCCTGTGAAGTTGCTATCTTTCCTGAGATCACTTTGTACAGGGAATTAGTTCTATTTGTTTGTCATTATCAAAACTTCGATTGCTCGAATGGAGAAATCATTGTTCCAGTGTTAGTTCCCTAACACTGTTCCAACAATTTCCCCCTTTTTGATGATGACAAACTTTCATAAAAATGCAAGTGTTAAACATTCAGGGATACAGGAAAGATATGAGAGAATTAAACATCAATGACACAAGCAATTCTTTGTAGATACTTAGTTCCCCCTGAAATGGACAAGCAGTTAAATTTTCAAGATTTTTAAGCTTATGTAATTTCTATTACAGACGTACAAATTTTCCTTTGTAGATACTTAGTTCCCCCTGAAATGGACAAGCAGTTAAATTTTCAAGATTTTTAAGCTTATAGTTCCCCCTCAGCTTATGGCTAATTATTCTGTATTCTCTTAGACACAACACATCTATGCATTTTTCCACTTTTCCCCCTTTTGACATCATCGAAAAATAAGCAAGTATATGCAAGAAAGAGCAAGTAGAGCACAATCATAACTAGAGAATAAAAGCAAGATGCATTTTATAGAAACAATTGTTCAAACAGTTACAAAAACAGACACTGAAGAGCATTGAAGGAGGGTTAAGACAGCTAAGGATTGTTCTTGTAGAGGGCTCGTTCATGGGTTAGAGGAGGAAGAAGAGGAAGGCAGCTTCTTCTGGATATCTTGAAGAACGTAAAGGATGTGATCATTGGTTCCCTTCGTCTGTTGGATGTCTAGAAGGACATCAAGTATTCGCTCAGTGACCCCACACAGACGGTTGAGAGCTTGAAGGACGGTTTTTGAATCTCCTTGTTCAATGAACACAACAGAAGGAGCTTCTTCTTGTGGTTCCTTGGAGTGCTTCATTCTCAGAATGTTGGACATATCCATCTCTTGTCCAAGCTCTTCTTCTTCTTGAGGATGATACACATCGTTCCTCTTCATTAGTTCCTTCACCACAGCAGTATAGGGAAGGGCGTGAGATTCTTTGGCAACACACTTGCACATGTGCAAGATCATTATCTTGGGCAGGTTGATTCGCTCTTTGCGGAGGAACAGATCCAAGAGAATAGCATCAGTGGAGTTGAGAGTTGTTCTCTTTTCCAGTCTTGGAGTCACTACCCTAGTGATGTATTGGTGTGCCATCTTTCCCAGTTGACTCAAGCTGTGAGTCACTATCTCCTTCCCTTGAGCAGGAACATGGCCTAGGAGCCTTTGTAGGATTGTCTCTCTTCCATCAGAGTCTTGCCATGGGCGTTGTGGAAGCATGTCAAAGCCCTCTCCAGGAACTTGAAGAATTTTCTTGATCTGGGCAGCGGTGAAGGTGAAGTCATCTTCTTCTGTCTTCCATCTTATGACAGGGTCAAGCTCAGTTCCCTTTTGTAGGGCGAATTTGGAGTAGAAGTACTTAATCTAAGCTTGATCCACCGTCGCAGGTTCAGAACAAAGGTTTTCCCATCCTTGAAACTGGATGAGTTCCTGAAGCTCGTTGAACTCATGTTCTTGTAGGAAGGCAGCTGTGACAATCAGAGGAATGACCAACTTCCTCTCTTCTTTCTTATTCTTTTCTTTCTTTTCCTTCTTCTCTTTCTTCTCTTCCACCTTTTGCTTCTTGGAGCCTCGTGTGGAAGGTCGCCCATTTGGCGGTTCCTTGTACCCGATTTGGAGGACAGGCTCTGTGTATTCCTCCACCTCATCGTCGGAGCCCTCAACAGTGACGATATCCGTTGATGGATTAAGAGCTCGAAGTTGCTCAGAGAGTAGAGGCTGGAGTTCCTCATCGTCTTCTTCTTCTTCTACTTCACTCAATTTTCTGAGCTTTCTCTTCTTTGATCTTGGAGCAGTTGGATTTTGTGGAAGAGAAGCTGGAGCGGAAGAGTAGTTTGGAAGAGAAGAGGAAGATCGGGTTGTTTTGATGGGTGTAGTTCCCTATGAAGTAGGGAACTCTTCTCTCTCAAATTGGGAGATGGATTGATCTAGGGTTGAGAGATCTAGTTCCCTGTGAGATGGAACTTGGATTGTAGGGGCATTTGGAAGAGATGAGGGAGCTTGGGTACGTTGGATTTGAGGAGTAGGGTTGTGAGAAGTTGAGGCGAAGGGATCTGGTCTGC
The DNA here is from genome assembly GCA_964016875.1 of Fallopia convolvulus. Classification (NCBI taxonomy): domain Eukaryota; kingdom Viridiplantae; phylum Streptophyta; class Magnoliopsida; order Caryophyllales; family Polygonaceae; genus Fallopia; species Fallopia convolvulus. Next base: position 36,912,948 of record OZ024725.1, read on the forward strand.
GCTTGGGAGAGAGGTTGTCATGAATTTGAGTATGGTGTTTCGGAGAGGAATGGGAGGAGGCTTGTAGAAGAAGGGTAGGATTGGAATCATGGATTGTGGTGGGAACACCCTCAATATTGACGGTGAGGGTTGATGAGCCATCCAGTCTCGTAGTGAGTACCGGAATTTCAGATTTTGGGGTTTGTGGTGGTGAATTTTGAGGTGTAAGACTGGGTTGTCCATCTCTTTTTCTCAGAAGAGAATAGAGACGTTCTTTGACATCAAAGATGTATTCAGGTTCATGGTGATCAAGGTCGAGGTCTGTGAGAAGCATTTTCTTGAGATATTCGGGATCATGGTTGAGAAGATGCTCAATGAGAGGGTTTTTGTGATGGACAGAGAACTTGATGATCTGTTGATTAGGGTTGGCCATTTGAGCGGATGTGTAGAGTTTCAGAGAAAGATTGGAAGTAGAGATTTTTGAAGTCTAGGGTTTGGAAGAGAAGATGGAGGAAGACGATGAAGTGAAAAGAAAAGAATGGGAATGGATTAAGTAGTAAAAAGAAAAGAAGTTGAAAGGGTGAGAGTGGTTACCAGTCTTTCCTTGAAACTCGCATTTAGTTACTCCAAAGAGAATCGAAAAGGATTTGTTATTCTCCACTCAAAGATTCTTTCCTACTCAACAGTCTCGACATGGCAACGGATAAGCACGGGTAGAGAGATGAACGGTTCGGATTCACATTTCCCTTTCTACAGCCTGTCGCTTCATAGACCAGTTTTCAATGTCCTTTCTCTTTCCAATAATACATTTGAGAGACGCATTTGAATTTCAAACATCCTTGTAGTTCCTTTGTAATTTTGAAGCGGTTCCTTTCCTTTCTAACTCTTCTTTCCATGAACAAGTAAGACAAGGCCATGTTTGGATATGTAAAGGATTTTTGTGAAAAGATTGAGAGAAATATCCAAACTAAATATGGGTAGGTTAACAAGTGATGTTGTCATCCAGGTAATTGAATCCCGTAAAAGGGGTTTTATTTATTAAGGTTCATAGGAAACGTTTACCAGGATGGGCTTTGAGGGACCAGTCTTATGATCAACCATCCTTTCGGCTTTTAGTGAGGGATAGATAAGATCAGGTTGATCATTTTGGGTCAAAAATAAACAAAGTGCTCTTTAAGAAATCAGTTCCCATACCTAGTTATAAACATGTTTCATGCAATTTTGCAATTATTTAAAATGAAAGTTGCTAGACCATGCAATTCCCTAGCTATACTGATACTTAACTAGTCAATCATTGAGGGAAAAGATGGACCGGGACTTGTTTAATGTAAGAGAATCATCCCTAAGAGCATTCTAAGATGCTCAAAGGGTTGTCTGTCCAAAGCTTTGGTGAAAATGTCAGCAACTTGTTCATCTGTCCTGCAGTGAACCATCTCAATGGAACCTTTCTCTACGTGATCATGCAGGAAATGGTGCCTAACCTCTATGTGCTTTGTCCTAGAGTGATGCACTGGGTTTTTTGAGATATTTATTGCACTAGTACTATCACATTTAATAGGAACAGTTCCAAGAGACATACCATAGTCTTTGAGTTGATACTTGAGCCATAGGACTTGGGAACAGCAAGCAACTGCGACAATGTATTCAGCTTCAGCAGTAGAAAGTGCCACAGAGGATTGCTTCTTGGATCCCCATGATACTAGACAGTCTCCTAGGAACTGTGCCATGCCTGATGTGCTTTTTCGATCAACCAGATGTCCTACAAAATCAACATCTGTGAAGGAGACAAGTTCAAAGGAACTGTTCCTAGGGTACCATAAGCAGAGATCATCTATCCCTTTGAGGTAGCGAAAGATCCTTTTGACTTCCTTCAGATGTGATTCCTTAGGATTTGCTTGGAACCGTGCACAGAGACAGACAGCGAACATGATGTCCGGTCTACTAGCAGTAAGATAGAGAAGGGAACCAATCATTCCTCAAAAGAGTTTTTGATTGACACTGGTTCCATTCTCATCGGCATCGAGGCGTGTGCTGGGTGAGATTGGAGTGTTGATTGGCTTTGCAGTGTCCATCCCATATTTGGATAGCATTTCCTGGATGTATTTTTGTTGATGAATCTTGGTTCCATCTTTTGTTTGAGAGATTTGAAGACCTAGAAAGAAATTGAGTTCCCCTACCATACTCATCTCGAACTCACTACTCATTTGTTTCTCAAATTTTTCAGTAAGCACAGGGTTAGTGGAACCAAAAACTATATCATCAACATAGACTTGCACAATTAAAATATCACCTGATTCTTTCTTCAAGAAAAGTGTTTTGTCAATGGATCCTCTTTGATAGCCTTTGGATAATAGAAATGAAGCAAATCTATCATACCAGGCTCGAGGTGCTTGTTTGAGACCATAGAGAGCTCTTTCAAGAAAGTAGACATGATCAGGCTTGTTGTCATCTTCAAATCCAGGAGGTTGCTTCACATATACTTCTTCTTGTAGATAACCATTGAGAAAGGCTGTTTTGACATCCATTTGGAACAGCTTGAACCCTTTGTATGTAGCAAAGGCAATGAGTAACCGTATTGCTTCAATTCTGGCAACTGGTGCAAACGTTTCCTCATAGTCGATTCCCTCCTCTTGATTATAACCTTGAGCCACTAGTCTGGCTTTGTTTTGGGAAACGTTTCCTGACTCATCCAGTTTGTTGCGAAATACCCATCTGGTTCCAATGACATTCTTGTCTGATGGTCTTGGAACCAACTTTCACACCTGGTGTCTTTCAAACTGATGGAGCTCATCTTGCATTGCTTGAATCCAATCTGGATCTTTGAGAGCTTCCTGTATGCTTTTGGGTTCAACAAGAGAAACAAAGGCATTAAATGCACAAAAGTTATGGAGAGATGAACGAGTTTGAACTCCCTGTTCCAACGGTGTGAGGATGTTGTCAAGAGGATGATCTTTTCTCTGATGGTAGTTCCTTGGTTGAGGATGATTTGTTCCTGGAATTTCCTCTTGAGCACTGGAACTATCTTCAGATATGTCTTGTGGAACCACAATAGTTTGATTGTTCCCAGAAGTTGATGCTTCAATTGTTTCTAGTGGAGGGTCCTCTTCTTCAGGAAAGTGAGTTGAGGGATCATCAAATTGCTCCGTGGTGTCATTTTCTTCATGATCTTCTTCAACGTTTGATTCTTGTAGGTGAGATTCACTTCCATTGATGTACTCAGAGTCATCTCTTCGAGGCTTCGGATTATCATTCTCGTCTATCAGTTCCCTTGTTGGTTCTCCTGGGATAGTGAATGGTTTCATTTGTAGAGACTGTAAGACATAGCTTTCTTGGAGGTTGAAAATCTTGATCAACAATGTAAACATTGTTGAATAGTTTCCCTCTAAGAATAAATTTGTTAGTCTCTTTGTTCACAACAAGACATTCATTTGAATCAAATGTAACTATGTTGTTTCCTTGATCACAGAGTTGTGCCACACATAGTAGATTATATCCAAGATTTGCCACAAGATTTACATTGTTGACTTTGATTGATTTGTTGAGCTTTACTTCCCCTGAGCCTTGTATTGCCCCTTTGTTTTTGTTGCCGAAGGAAACATTTCCTCCTTCATCTTGGGTGTTAAGCGAGGTTAGATTGTTCCTATTTCCTGTCATGTGGTTGGAGCAAGCACTGTCTATAAACCACATACAGTTCCCCCTCGCTTTCACCTCCTCTTGAGATTCCTTTGGGTCTCCATTGATTGCCATAGCACACATGTTTGGTGTAGCCCAAGACTCTGGATCGTCATCGTCTGAGTCATCCCATGTCGTTATGTAAGCTTTGTTCCCAGACTTGTTCTCGTCATTTCCCAGAGGACAAGCTTTGGCATAGTGACCCTTCTTGAAGCACTTAAAGCACGTGATGTCCTTTGCATCCTTGTCTCCTGACTTGTTGTAGTCTCGTGAGTAACTGTTCCCTCCATAGTTCTTTCAGAACTTTCCTTTCTTGTAGAGGTTACGTAGTGCCTTTGTGATGAGCACTATGTCATCCTCTTCTTCATCTTCAGATTCTTCACACTGTTCCTGAACAGACTTAAGTACTTTCTCCAGTTTAAGCGCAATTCCCTTTTCAGGTTTGTCTTGTGCTTTATCGGAGTTCCTCCTATTCTCATAGGATTTCAGTTTTCCAAAGATCTCATGAAGCATGAGGTTCCTGTTGGATGTATTTTCTCTGAAGGTAGTTCGATCATGAGTCCATTCACCAGAGAGACCATCTATCACCTTTTTGACTTTGATTCGTTCAGTGACTTCTCTATCTGAGATTTCCAAGTTCTCAAGCTTAGTCACTAGTCCTTGAAAGCGAAACTCATATGATGATACCGTTTCTCCAGGTTCCATTCTGAAGTTGTAGAACTCTTGTCGAACATCCATCTGATGATCTTCCTTAAGATCTGAGCTTCCTATGTGCATTTATTCAATTGCAACCCACATCTCCTTAGCGGTCTTTAGATTTCCCACCTTGGCTGAATCGATCTCACTTATGGAGTAGTTGAGGTACATCTTTGCCTTGTAGTTGGCTTCCATGCATTTCCACTCATTCGGTCCCCATTTTATGAGATCATTCTCGATCTCTGGATTGATGGTGAAGTTCCCTCTCTCGATCACAGCCCATGCCTGATAATCATGGCTTCGCATCCAGTCCAGCATCAACCCTTGCCACCGTTCAAAACGGCCTTCTATCAACCTTGGTGGTTTGTCACTTCCATGTCCAACGACACTGAGTTCTGAAGACATTCCTGTAGACATCCTGCGAGTTTTCACAGAAAATCTAGAGCCAAGCTCTGATACCAATTGTAGGATTGTTGTTAGTCAAGACAGTCGGGAACTGTTCCAGTGACAGTTCCCTTACGCAGCGGAATAATATAGAACAAGACTAAACAGGAATTTAAGACAGGGACACAGTTGCTTATAGAGGAACCTCTTTAGCCAACTAGCTAAAGAGTAAACCTCTCTCCCTTGGAGGATTTTGAACACGCACTATATTCTATTAATATATCTCAGGTTCCACAATACAAAGTCGAACTTCTCTATTGTTTGCAATCCCACTCACAAACAATACTAACGACTAAGACATAGTAGTTCCTAGATCTAAACACAAATGAATATAGAGAGTGAACCTTACACGTTCCTGTGCAGTTCCCTTTAGCACAGGAACCACCTTCTTCAAGCTGATGAAGATCTTCACGCAGTCTTCATCACTTGATACTTCCTTCCTTGAATTTCTGGATTGAATGTCTTCACTGAATCAGCTCGGGCTCTCGATCTCTTTCTTTCCTTTTGTAGATCTGGTTTTCTTGTGTGCGAGAGCTCATTTAAACCTAGCGGCGTCGCATACTATTTATAGAGTTTCCATCTTTAGTTCTGACGCCTTTGCCCTTCTTGTCTTGGGGAGTACGACACTATTCAAAAAGACTAGCATACCCTTCTTCATCTCTATTCATTCGGAGCTTTGGCTTGCCGCCCAAGACAATAGTGAAATGTCTTTCTTGTCCTTTAAATTACTTGCCATGTACACAGGTGGCTTGCCAGGGAACGTTTCCCTTTGCTTTTCCTGTGAACTTGCTATCTTTCTTGAGATCACTTTGTACAGGGAATTAGTTCCATTTGTTTGTCATTATCAAAACTTCGATTGCTCGAATGGAGAAATCATTGTTCCAGTGTTAGTTCCCTAACACTGTTCCAATAAGGTTTCTTTGTTTTTATTGTTCGAAATTGACACTAAAGGTTATTTTATGGGTAATTTTGTGTTTTAGCCTAAAAATAAGAGGCTAATAGCAAGTTAGTTAAGAGACATGTTTTTATTGCATAGAGTAATCCATTTTGTCTAAACCACTCCTCCTTCTTCCCTCCGTCCATTTGTGAGTTGACTCTATTGTTGACCGGTCATTGACCACTCAAGAATCATCAAAAGGGCATTGATGACAAAAAATTGTCATCTTAAATGCCTTGATTACACACATGTGTCATCAAGCCTTGATGACACATATACACGTGTCATTAAAAGGGCCTTGATGACACACAAGTGTCATCAAAAGAGCGTTGATGACAAAGAAGTGTCATCAAAGGGCTTTTATGACATTCATTTATTTGTACCAAAAGGCCTTGATGACATTCATTTTTTTTTGTCATCAAAGGCTTGATGACATTCATTTGTTTGTCATCAAATGGTTTTGCAGTTAAAGAGGTATGTCTTGTAAATAATCTCGGTTTTAATTTACTAAGTGTTGCACAAATCAGTGATCAAATAAATCATGTGGTAACCTTTATTGCTGATTTATGCACAATGAAAAATGGCAACACCAACAAGGTGGTGCTTAACGTAAAGAGAGTCAACAATGTCTACCTGGTTGACACTAGCTTTAAACCCGAAGATTGAAACTTTTTGTCTTGCTTCTATTGCGGATGAATCTGTTTTATGGCACAAAAGACTTGGTCACGCAAGTTTAAAAGCCATTTACAAGCTTCATCATCTAGGCTTGGTCAAAGTTCTACCAAAGGTTTAATTAGAGATGGAAGGAGTTTGTGATGCCTGTGCCAAAGGAAAGCAAAGTTGCTCCTCATTTAAGTCGAAAACTGTTGTTAGCACATCTCGTCCTCTAGAGATGGTGCACATGGACTTGTGTGGTCCTATAAGGGTAAGAAGTCATGGTTGGAACAAGTACGCCATTGTAATTGTTCATGCTTTCTCAAGATATACATGTGTTATTAATCTGAGTTCAAAGGATGAGACTTTTTCTCTATAAGATTTGGGAAAATTATACCCTAGGTGCGATAAAAGTGTGTTTGTAGGATATGCAATAAGTAGAAAGGCTTACAAGGTTTTCAACAAAAGAAACAAGAAATTAAAGTTGAAGAGAGTATTCATATGGTATTTGATAAGCGCCACATAGGTAGGAACAACTCTAGCGCAGAAGGGAACGAAGGAGGCTCAAATGATGATAATGAGGACAAAATTAAGTGCTTCAGATGTTCAAAGACTTGAAGAAAATCCAGAAAATAATGAAAAAATGAGGAATAACCCATCGATGTTATTAGAAGTGAAACAAACGATGTTCCATCTAGGACAACTAATGTTCCCTCTATCGTTGATGACACCTCTGGATTACACATTGATGTGATTCAAGTGGTCACAAGGAATTATCATCAGAATAAAGATCACCTTGTTGATAACATTGTCACATCATGGGAATAGTACGAATCGTCCCTTTGTGTTTTGATAATGACAAACTCAATGAGAACTGACGATTTTTGTGCTTCCATGGTATTTTGATAATTAGAAATTGGATGAGAAATATGGAAACAGAAACAAGCAAGCACTGATGTGAGGGAACGAAGTGAGAGAACAACAATGTATGCACAGTTAAGGATTCTATATTTAGAAAGTGCGTCAACGTTTTGAGGAAAGATTTTATTCTCGAAGATTTGGCAGTTGGATGAGTCGGTTATTTGGAGATAAAGATGAAGAAAGATTTTTCGGTTATTCTCTATGAGATTGTGTGAAACGATAGGATACTTTCTAGGGATAGAAAAGATCATATTGTTGTGAATCTTTTTCTGGAAATTTGATAGCATGAGATATATCTTAATTACGGAAGTATGTAAGATTTGATCGTTGTTAGTCAAATCACTATAAATAGATTAGGAAATAGGTCTAGTTTTCACTGATCACTACAACTATTATCGAACATGTGAAGCTTGAGATCTATCGTTGTGTTACTTGAAGTAAGTCGTTACTGTCTTGATTGTTTTATTGTTTACTCGTTCTTAGCCTGATAAGTTAGAGTTGATAGTTCTAGGTTCTAGAGTTTAGAATAGACTATCTTGAAGTCTCTACTTGCTTGAAGTTCGTGGGATATCAATAAAACATAAAAGGCATTTCAACTCCTCCGCGGAGGGAGTGGTTTTCTCTTATTCGACTAGTTGGTTGAGTGAGAGTTTCCATTATAAGTGATCGTGTCTTTTTCTTGCATATTTCTGTTGTTTAGTTCATTGTTCGTGTGGAAACAGTGTCTGGCTGTCTGCATTAATTACTAGCACCCTCGTTCCAACATTAGTGCACCAAATGCTTTTATTAAGAAAAATGAAATCACAGAATTCAGATTATCAATCAATTAGCTGGCCGGGAAATCTTAGAATTTATACCGTAACATGCATGCATGCATGCAATCCTGTACGTGATGCTCCCGCCCCAATTTGCAAACTGTACAAATTGCGATTTATGCAGTCAAAAGAAGTAAAGAACGACCCGCAGAAAGGATGGAATGGAATATATTTTCATTTACAAAGCATCTATATGTGTGACATGCGAATGTCGCGTATACGGCAAGTAGAGAGATTTCTGAGAAAGGAACCCCTCTCTTAAAACCAGCAAATGCATCCAAAAAATAATTAAAAATGAGCTAAGAAAAACAAGAATATAAAATCAAAACTTTTTATTACTTTGAGGGACGATCATAAACGTGTCTTTATTTCATCAAAAAATAAAAATAAATGAGTCTTTAAGGGTTTCGATCAGATAAAATAATTGGTTGTGAGATTGGGTGCAAAATTAGTCCTTTCGTTTCCGTTGATGACCACATGCACACATATATATATGTATGATGCATCCTATCTAGGGTGGTCAAAACTTGACCAAACCCGATAAACCCACCTCACCCGCCCGACTCTGAACCCGGCCTCACATCCGGAACAAAAAAGTGTATAGCTAAGACTTGTTTGATCCGAACGCGAAAATATCCGAACCCGAGATTGATCCGAACCGATTTTAATCGAATGGTCTAGCCCGATACAACCCAATCTCCGATGCTATCTGACCTGAAACCATCCGAAATTAATCCAAATTTACCCGACTCGAAACCATTCGAAAATCCGAAGTTACTCGACCCGAAATCATCCGAAAATCCGAAGTTAGCAGACCCGAGGGCATCCGAAAGTTACATTATGTTTTAAAATATTAATAATAGTGAATATTTATTATGATTATGTTTTTTAATTTTAATGTTATAATAAATATTTAGACCCTAAGTAATTAAACTACAAAAATCATCATTCAATATATGGTCTCAATCAAAATTTTGAAATCGAATTAACCCGAAATCCAGCCAAACTAGAAATCCGACTTACCCGAAATCTAACTAAACCTGAACCCCAAATTAATTATCTGAAATCTAGGTGGACCAAAAACCGAATAACCCAACCGAAATTGACCTGAAAACCCGACTTTGCCCGATTAATTGAGCACCCGATCCGAAATGGTCGAACTCGATATATTATCAAGATATCCGAATTTTTCCATATTTGAACTAACCTGAAACTAAAACGACTCGACCTAAACCTGACCCGTCCCACCCGATTGACACCCCTAATCTTAGCTGGCTAGTGATACGATAATCAACGCAAGTGGACATATATAATATACTTATTATATTTTATATGTGGATTATATTAGGTTCATGAATGAAAATTTGTGTAATTTTTTTTTACCATATTCAATCATAGAGAGAGTAACTAATTTTATGTACTATGTATGTTATTTTGTGATCGATGTGCCAATAAAAGCATGTTAAACATGTTGTTTCATCAATTTTATATGATTGAGGCTCCGTTCGACATTCTCTATCTAGCTGAAGCAAGGTAATGGAAAAGCTCTCCTTGGGGTTAGTGATGAGAGTCTACCCTAGCTCGGACCTAACTCCAAGCATCCCGAGACGGCCTAGAACTTAGAGACCCCTTTGGATTAGGACCTAGTCTCTTAATGTATTATTTTATATTATTTCTATTCCGTCTTTGTATTTCCGATATTACTATTTTGGACGTGTGTTCTTTTATGCTTAAGAGACGGGCCCAATAAGCTATCATAAGGCTCATTAGGCCATTAGGGTTAGATTGCACATTTCCATTTATAGTAGTTTCTATTATTAGTAATATATGGGCTTGGATGTTGGGCCTAGTATGCTTACTAGCCCTACTCCACTCCCATCTAGCTTCTAGGGTTTCGTGGATCTCCTCTATATAAAGGAGCTACGCCCCTTTGTATTTCTTACGTCAAATTTAATAGCAAAGTTAAAGTTAGAGTCGAGAGTCCTTCCTCCTTATTTGGCCCGATGTCACCCAAGTCCTTGTAGCTCGTCACGTCGAGCATAGCCTCGCCCTCGCTAACACGAGCATTGGAGGCTCGCGAGTCCATAACGTTGGACTCGTACATATCCTAGTTTGAGTGTCAGAAAATAGTTACGGGCGTTTCGAGGCTAGATCCTCCCTTCGTGGATCAAAGACAAGTAGGTTCACATCAATTGGAATGATGAGAGTCTACCTTGACTCGGACCCAACTCCAAGCATCCCGAGATGACCTAGACCTTGGAGACCCCTTGGATTAGGACCTAGTCTCTTAATTTATTATTTTATATTATTTCTATTTCCGCCTTATATTTTTGTTATTACTTTTTTGGGTGTGTATTCTCTTATGCTTAAGAGGCCGACAAAATAAGATATCATAAGGCCCATTAGGCCATTAGGGTTAGATTGCACCTTTCTATTTATAGTAGTTTCTATTATTAGTAATTTAGGGTTTAATGTTGGACCTAGTATGCTTACTAGCCTTAGCCCACTCCCATCTAGCTTCTAGGGTTTCATTGACCTCCTTTATATAAAGGAGCCACACTCCTTTGTATTTCTTACGTCAAATTCAATAGCCAAGTTAAAGTTATAGTCGAGAGTCCCTCCTTCTTATTTGGCTCGATGTCACCCAACCCCTTGTAGCTCGTCACATTGAGCATAGTGTCGCCCCGCCCTCACCAACGCGAGCATTAGAGGCTTGCGAGTCCATAACGATGGACTCGTACTTATCCCAGTTTGAGTGTCGGAAAATAGATCCGGGCGTTTTGAGCCTAGATTTTTCCTTCGTGGCTTGAAGACGAGTAGGTTCACATCAATTGGTATTAGAGTGTCAGGAGGTTTGAACGGATCTTGTTTTTCGACCCAAGCCGAAGGCCCGAGTCCTTCTCAGCAACCTGTGCACCAGCGCAACACCAACACGAATCAGCGCTGCCCAACCCATAGAACCAGTCGGTTCTATGACGCAAAGACATCGCACTAGATCCCACTGGGTCTACGACGCAGCGACGACGCACTAGATTCATCTGGGTGGGTCTATGATACAGTCTCGGTGCAACAACAGTAGCGTGCCTGGACCCGAGTCTTGGCACAGTCCCGGCGATGCAGTGTCGCACCAGTTAGAACCATACGCGCACCATCAATGTGCCAGATCTGCAGCAGCCTCGCGCTAGCCCGCGTCGAACCCGGAAACCCTAGATCTCGAGATTATTTCCGAGATCTCGTGGGATATTTCGGGTGCATATCTTGCTTATTTTTATTTTTAATTATTTTGCATCTATTTTTTTTTATTTAATTCCTTTTTGTATGAGATCTTATCTTATAAAAGATCTCCTTGTTATTTTCTTTCTAGGTTAGTTTATATATTTTCCCAATTTATAAGAGAATCTTTCGGTTTGTCAAATCAAATTTGGTCGGGATGTCGTGGGCCACGAGTTCATCATTTTGGGAGAATACGAACCCTTGGGGCCGACCTCCCCGATGAGCCAAGGCCCGAGATTGACATGATCCCGATTGGATCCCACCATATCGCCTCCCAGTGATCGGGGTCGCTAGTACGATGAAATTCAAAAACCACGACAATGAATGGGATTGGAGTCTGCCTCCTCGGCGCCTACGTCCCCGAGACCGCACCTCGGAGGTCGAGAGGTATCCCCCAACCCGCACTCGAGTCCACCACATGGACTCCCGCGCCACACCCTCGACATCCTCTGCGCACCATCGGGACACGTTGGCCACACAGGTCGCGGAGAAGGACGCACGGATCGCGAAGTTCAAGCACCTTCTCGCCGAGTCCATCCGAGCGTCCCAAACGTGGCCGACACCCCAAGCGCCGACGCTCGAGTCCAAACCAGCGTTGCCGACACAATTGGCACCCATGCCAAGCGAGTGAAGCGACGTGTCGAGCGATTCAGTTCTCCACAAGGATTCATTTCTTGTTGCGCCGACACCTAAGGTTGAGGACCTACCCCAGCTTGAAGAGCCTTCACCTACACCGACACCCTCCTTAGAGTATGATGTTGACCTGAGCCCATGCTCGAGCCTGCCCCTGTGTCGACACCATACTTCCTAGAGACTACCCTTGTCGATGGCAAGGGTTTGATGAGATCATCACCTTCTTCCCATGTCCGACCCACGTCGAAGCGAGGACGCTTCGAAGCTAAGAGGGGGAGAATGATGAGAGTCTACCCTGGCTCGAACCTAGATCCAAGCATCTCCAGATGGCCTAGACCTTGGAGACCCCCTTGGACTAGGACCTAGTCTCTTAATGTATTATTTTATATTATTTCTATTTCCGCACGTCTTTATTTTTTCGCTATTACTATTTTGATTGTGTGTTTTCTTATGCTTAAGAGATCGGCCATATAAGCTATCATAAGGCCCATTAGGCCATTAGGGTTAGATTGCACCTTTCCATATATTCATAGTAGTTTCTATTATTAGTAATATGGGCTTGGATATTGGGTCTAGTATGCTTACTAGCCCTAGTCCACTCCTATCTAGCTTCTAGGGTTTTGTGGATCTCCTCTATATAAAGGAGCCACACCCCTTTGTATTTCTTACGTCAAATTCAATAGACAAGTTAAAGTTAGAGTCGAGAGTCCCTCCTCCTTATTTGGCTCCATGTCACCCAGCCCCTTGTAGCTCGTCACGTCGAGCATAGCCTCGCCCCACCATCCCCAATGCGAGCATTAGAAAATAGATCCAGTCGTTTCTAGCCTAGATCCGCCCTTCGTGGACCAAAGACGAGTAGATTCACATCAGGTCGGAAGGTACAAAAAGGAGCGAATGAATAGTAAAATTAAGCTCCATTTCCTCCATTAAGCCGACAATTCTGCTTGTGTCAAACGATGTCTTAGTGTTTTAATGACTTTTGTCATCGTCGAAAAGGGGAATTGGCCTTTCGAGTTTATTTGATGTGCTTTGAGGATAAAAAATGGCTACACTTCATAGTATAGCCGTATAGGTTGATATAAAAAAATCAAGTTGAATTCCGATTAGGGTAAGTTAAATTCGGCAGGGGCATATTTGAAAGCTTTACAAGTAAATGCTTTTTACTTGTAAAGAGTTTAATTCTGATTAGGGTAATTTTGAAAAAGATTTTTCAACCAAAAAAAAAGTATTCAAAAAGCTTTACAAGTAAAGAGTTTGTAAACGTTGAAGAAAATGCATATTTGAACGTTCGGGTAAAAATGATTTTGTAAATGCTTTTCAAGGGAGTTTTGTTCATAGACGGAACTATTCAAATGAATCATTGGATAAGACGAGCATACGAGCATTGAAAACTGATCACTGCCTCTAGGAGAGCCGAAAAGAAGTACAAACTTCTTGTTCTTGTGCATCGAATATTGGGTAGCTGTTGTCAAATCGGGGCAAATTACATTCATTTAATATCTCTTTTGTGTCATTGACATAAGAGATCTCATTTCAATTACTCTTTTACCCGCATATGCAATATAGGCGCGAGTTATCAGTACTTATGAAATCTGTTCCTATCTAACGTTCTTATACCTAGCTTAGAAAGTGTACGTACACATTAACACAAACGATTTTACAAATACATGTATAGGTCCTAATTCGGATTTTCGATGAAAAGGGAGTAGAACTGAATCAGTTTTTGCTCAACTTGTTTTTTTAATGTATGTACCCATATTTTATTGTATTTATTATATGAAGTAATTATTGTATTAGAGATAACAATTAATGTATTAGAGATAGATTATTTTCTAAGAAAAGATAATAAATATCTTAGAGAATATTTCATTTGTAACCCCTATTTAAAAAGGAATTCCATCAATAGAATACAACATTGATTTTGCTTTCAGGAAAACCCTAGTACTAATTGTCTATAAATGGCGCCGTCTATGGGAAGAAGAACAAACCGCTGACAACCATCAGGAGTAGCCTTCGCCGCATCTCTGTATTGGAAGATACAATTAATTATGTATAAGATATATAGTTTCTTTGTTGTATTTATCTTTTCCTGTCTTATCTTGGATAAGATCATGTATATATTTTGCCCTTTGAGGCATAAGGAATACACATAAAATCTTCCCAAAAATCAATCCTTTCATTGCATCGGAACATGTTTCTTAACTTACCTTTGAGGCATTCCGTTCCAATATCATGGTGGAGGATCCTCTTCCTCCTCTTGGTCGAGTTTACTCCCTCGCTATCCAGGAGGAACAACAACATAATATTGTCAAAGAGCGGGAGTCGCACTCGATGGAATCCTTGGCATTGGCAACCCAAAACTACCGCTCTTCTGGTGATTCAAAATGTGAGCATGTAAAACAAATATAGTTACCATAGTTATTTTCGCTATTAAACGTATTTCTTAAATTACTGCACATTTATTATTATCTTTATTCATTTTTATATTTTTAAAGATATGGTAGTTGTGCAACTTAATGGAAGATTCTATCATTCAAATATGTTGGAATTAAACTTGGAGAAGGGGGGAATATTCCTGGCTTGGGCTCTAAGCAATCTAACCTGCCCTAGGAGATATAGAAAGTCGACCCCCCTGATCTCCTTCTTCCATTATAAATACACGCCCTAGGCGTGTAAGGAGAGCCACATGCGCACATCGGCGTATTCAGAAAACTTGAACAGGCTAATACTCGGTTAGCTCGACTGTTCAGGGATTCATCACTCTCTCGTTGTACCTCGATGCTCGAAACGACAATTCGCTCTTTTGACTTAGACATCGGAGGTGGATTAGGGGGTCCCTGCCACTGTTTCCATTGTTTTGCATGTCAGAAGATATGGTGTGGAGCGGAAGAGGAAGGAGCATTCAATTAGTGCATTGAAGACGGAATTTTTGTGCACTATGAATTGGCGCCGTCTGTGGGAAACGAGGATTAAATCCATGAGTAATCGTTCCTAGAAGAAAAAGAAGTAAATTTTCGAACCCCGAAGCAGTCACGAAAAGCGAATTGATCGCGACGCCGCAGCGAACAGATCCACGATCGCGTAATGGAGCGCGACCGCGGACCTGGAGGCCGCGATCGCGTCCTGCAAAAACCGCGATCGCGGCCCACCGGAGTGGGCCTCCAGAAATTCGCGACTCCGGATTTTTCGACAAGATTGCCCCTCCGGAAATTTGTGACTCTGTAAATTAGTGTTTTTAGATTTCTTTCTAGCTTAAGGGCATCTCCAAAATCAACAAAAAAGATTCGTTTTGGGATTTGTATGAACCCTAAGCAAAATCATGATTGAATCATCATAATCGGTATGGATCGTTGTGCGCGTTGCGAAATCGACGACACTCTGGGCAAGGAGTGACCTTGCCAGTCCCTTGTCAAAACTCAATCCCGTTTAATGTTGGTAGCCGACCACCAATTGACGGGTTAGGCTCCGGGTGCGCGTCCAGTAGCCCAAAGTTGAAAATTTGATTAGGAATCAACATTCAACCACAATCAAAGCGACGAAAAGCAATTTTGGGAAAAGAGTACTTGATCCACGCAATTATGGTGTTGGAATCGAGCCTTGAAAATCAAGAATTCGTTTTTTGAAACACTAGGGCACCGTCGAAAAGCGAAATTGCGCGAGGTACGCCCAGCAAAGAAAACCGCGATCGCGGTACCGACGGCCGTGACCGCGACACAGTAAACCGCGATCACGGTAACGACGGCCGTGATCGCGGGGTAATCGTGACCTCTCCACATAGGACCCATACAAATTGCCTGGAATAGAATCAGATCTTACTTGCCATAGGCTTAACGATCTCTCAAACGTAAAGCCGATCGTAAAAGCAAGCGAATCGATCCTCTATCTAGCACACAAAAGCCTTAATCCCTGAAATAAGGAGATTAAAGTAAATCAACGCTATTCAGGAGGTTTGGTGTCCAACTTAGTGATGTTCATGTTTTTAGTCTAGTTTTTAGTATGTTTCTTAGTTTGTTTAGTTTAGTTTTAGTAGTTTTTAGTGTTAGTTTTGTGTGTTTTGGATAAGTTACTTCGTTTTGTGTGTTTTGGACCCATACAATTTCCCTGAAATAAGGAGATTAAAGTATGGAAGCTACTTCGTTTTGTGTCTTTTGGTAGGTTTTGAGCAGAAAACAACGCTTTTTGAGCTGAACTGGAGTGTTGTGGTAGAGGATAGAAGTCTTGAAGTTAAAGAGGAAGATTGCATAGGAAGAATGAAGTGAAGTCCAAGTTTAAGTCAAAAGGAAAGTTGAAGAAAAGTCAAATCCCAGGCTCTTTAACGATCCTGTGAATGTCGTTAACGAGACTTAAAGATAGATTTTTCGAGTGGAGTTTGTGATTTCTACCGATCTTGTGCGGAGGTTGTTAACGATGGCTCCGTATCGGTAGGGTTTTAACAGATTTTAGGGTTGTTATATCTTATACCTTTTATCTTGTTATCTTTAATAGAGTAAGTTTTTATCATTTTGATAGATAGATTTAAGATAGATTAGTTTCTCTATAAATACACTTGTTCCCTCTTTAGTTTGGGGATGGAAGATGTAGTTTAGAAAAGAATCGGATTTGTTTTAGGAGAGTCGAGTGGAGAAGATTTACGAGACCATTTCGTTCGAGAGAAGCGCTAGGGTCGTTAGTCAGAATCTGCTCGGGTTTTGTTCTGTATAAGATTGTAAGACGATATTTCTATTATTAATTTCAAGTAAGTTTGTTTTGTTTTTAATGTTTCCTATTATTGAAGTTATTTGTTTTGTTACTATGAGTAGTGAGTAGTTTTCTTATCACGGGCCGGGGTTGAAACCCGGCATGGTTATGCATATTTGATGAATGAGTTGATGTTTTGAATGCCTTTTATCTATTTTAGATTGCTTTTTGTGCGTATGCTTAGATGATATTCGAAGTAATTTGAGTTTGCAATTCGATCGAAAGAGAAAGTTGTTAACTTGAAGGTTGATATTGTTCGATTACGAAAATTTCGAGCTTTGGATCCAAAACAAGTGATTGAGTGAATTGATCTATGAGAATTGATTGATTTGCTTGCTAATCAGCGAAAGTTGATGAATTTATCCTTTAAAGGCATAATCTTTATCTTCTTATGAGTATTATATGCATGGCTATGTTGTGGTACCGCTTGTCCTAGGTCTTTTATCTTATTGAGTTTTTGTTATCTTTTCGGATATTCGTTATCGAGTTCGTTGCCTCGGTACGGAACCTGTGTTTAGTTCGTTACTGTGTGTTTGTAGAATTTTCGAGGTTCGTTAACGACCCTGACAAGGTCGTTAACGAGGTTGGTCGTATGTGTCTTTGTTTGTTTTGTTTTGTTTTGTTTTTAGTAGTTGATAAACAAACAACTGTGCTTCCCGTGGAACGATCCTGACTTCGCTATACTCAACAGGGTCTTGACTATAAATTTATTTGTTGTCAAGTTAAATATCCCTCATCAACAAATTGGCGCCGTTGTCGGGGAAGCAACAGTGTTTGTTTGTTTATCTGTGGGTCCGGGAATAGCCCGACCCCATTTTTGTTTTTAATTTTCTTTTCTTTGTCTGTTTTATCATTGTATGCCAGCTGGACGTCGGAGGATCGAATTTGACAACACCGGTTACTATTCAGAACTTGAACGTTCCATGCACCATAGACACAAAGGAAACCGAGACATGGCTACACCTGAAGAGATGGCTCGTCAGATGGCGGAACTTTAGAGGCAGATGGAGGCGTTACAAGCTGACCGGGACGCCGCTGCTACCCAGGCTGAATGTGAATGAGTGAACAACGCTCGTTTACAAGAAGAGTTGAATGCCAATCCAAGGAATGCCAAGCAATATATGCATCCAGAATTAAGGGTGCGGAGTCTGCAATTGTGCTTCCAGAGATAAAGAAGGATTTTGAGATTAAGTCTCAATTTATATCCTTGATTAAAAGGGCTCAGTTTGAAGGGAAACCTACTGAGTGCCCTATGGAACATATTAGAAATTTTCTTGATTTATGTGACACCATAATTGCTGAAGGTGTCTCACTTGAATATGTTTTATTAAAAGCTTTTAGGTGGTCTCTTACTCGAAAGGCCCTGAGCTGGTTGGAGAGCTTACCTCCTAAGTCTATCAGGACTTGGAAGACTTTGGATGATCAATTTCTTACAAAGTTTTTCCCTCCTGCCAAGACAACGGAGTTGAGAAAACGTATCACCTCCTATCACCAACTGCCTAATGAGACCTTTGTAGAGACATGGGAAAGATTTAAAGAGATGCATAGATAGTGTCCTACTCATGGGCAACCTTTATATGTTCTCCAAGAAATCTTTTTCCAGGGTATTAATGCTGAGACGAAGAACCACATCAACACGCATACAGCGTGCGGTTTTATAGAGATGGATCCCGCAGCTGCATGGGAACTGTTGGACAAGCTTTCTAACTACGATGCCATGTATGGTACCCATCAATTTCTGCAAGACGAAGTCAACCGTATGAAGAAACAGGTAAGTTTTCTGAAATCCTCTCAATCTTGTCAAGAATGTGGTTCTTCTGCCCATAGTACATCTGCTTGCACTAACATCGAGCAGGTAAGAGCCGTTGAGACATATGCTGAAGTGAATTATATGAGAGGCCCATACAAGAGCCAACCTAGTAATTTTGACATGTCAAACAATTATCCAACGTGGGGCAACCAAAACCAGAATTCAAACTATGCAGCGCCTCCCCAAATAGACAAACTGCACCGTAACGACCTCCAGGCTATCAAGAGCCACCATCATGGGTACAAGGGTTACAGGAAGGCATTAATGGAGTCAATAACAAAGTTAACGAAGTTCAAGCCAACCTAAATAGCCAACCTAAATAGATGGGGAGAGTTCGATGTATGGAAGAAGAATGTCGACTCCCAGCTAGGGAATCTCGCTGCATAGATTCCAAGGCCACAAGGGCAACTTCCGGGCCGCCCCGAGGAGAACCCTAGAGGACAAATAGCAACGGTGCACCTTAGGAGCGAAAAGACACTACTAGAGCGCGTTCAAGCTAAAGAGACGAGCCCCACAATTGATGAGGAAGCCACGGCTCAGCTCGGTAACGAGAAGAGAGAGTCGTTACCGAACCTGAGCGAAAAGAGACTACTGGAGCACGTTCATTTTTGACATTTTTCTAAATTTTTTTTCTCAATGCAAATGCAATCTAACATGCAACTATATGCATCTAACTAACATGAAACATGTTTCCCTCCCCCATGCTTAAAACTACATTGTACCCAATGTATAAATAAAAGAGTGTGAGAAGAAAACACTAACCTTGGGTAGCCTCCCAAGCAACGCTTGTTTAAGGTCGTTAGCTCGACCTCCCATCTTCTTTCAAGTGCTCGGGTCAGGAGGGTCTTTGGTACCCACCCTGACTGGAATATGCTCATCTACAAGCTTCAACCTATGTTTTTGCACCTTGAACTTCCCCGAGTTTTTATGCCAAAGCTCAGTTCATCCTTCTTTTAAAACTCGAGTTACTATGTATGGCCCTGACCATCTTGTTCCTTTGCTCCCAGGAAACATATTGGATTTTTCATGAAATAACTTCACCTTGTCTCCTCTTTTAATTTCAGCCTTTGCTCGGACCTTCTTCTTTTTCTTGTGATCCCTACCCTTTATATCCTCGGCGATACTACCATCCATGAGGTTTTTAACTTCTAAGGTTTCTTGAGAAGGTTGAGCAATATCAGATTGAATCTCCTCATTAGCCAGCTTCACTTTAATATTACAACAAGCTACTTTGACAGTCTCTTGTGGAGGATTCTTGTCCACTTTAAGGAAGTTATCTTTGAAATATTCATACTCTATCTTCTCTTCCCTTATAGTGAGTAAGTTCTTTTCATTCTTGACATCAATGTTAGCTCCAACAGTAGCTAAAAAGGGTCTCCCAAAGATGATAGGAGTCCTGTCGTTCATCACCTCCATGTCAAGGATCACAAAATCTCCTGGTATAAAGAACTTGCCCACTTTCACTGGAAAATTCTCAATAATGCCCACAGGATGAGTGACTGAATTATCAGCCATGATAAGACGCATCTTGGTTGGAATAATATCACCCAAATTCAGATTTTTGCAAACTGACAAGGGCATGATATTGACACTG
Source organism: Fallopia convolvulus (assembly GCA_964016875.1). Taxonomy (NCBI): domain Eukaryota; kingdom Viridiplantae; phylum Streptophyta; class Magnoliopsida; order Caryophyllales; family Polygonaceae; genus Fallopia; species Fallopia convolvulus. The sequence goes on from OZ024725.1 coordinate 36,933,113, forward strand.
GAACCAAGATCACAAAGGCAATCAAATTGAAGAGACCAAAACTAGCAGGGATAAAGAACTCGCCTGGATCTTTTAGCTTTCTTGGCATCTTCTCAACTTGATCCATCACCAAGGCGACTGTCTCAGAGTCTTCAATCCTCCTCTTTTTGCATAGAATATCGTTCAAGATTTTGCATATGTAGGCATTTGAGTGAGGACATCGATGAAAGGAATGTCAATGTGGAGCTTCTTTATCATACTCATGAATTTTCCAAATAGTTGCTCTTGCACCACCTGAATCTTCCTTTGTGGGAAAGGTAGAGGTGGTTTGTAAGGTGGGGGAGCAACATATTTAGGTTCTTCATCATTAGATGGCTTCTCCGTTGTCTTTTCTTCAACTCCATTTTTCACCAATGGGAGCTCTTCAAGCTCTTTTCCACTCCTTAGAATGACAGCCCGACATTGCTCCTTAGGATTGACTTCAGGTTGCCCAGGCAATTGACCAGGAGGTCTAGGAACATTCAAAGCTTGTTGAGCCAGTTGTTGTTCTATGATCTTCAAATTCTTCCCTTGAGCTCTCACTTCTTCTGTTAGCGTCTTCATGGAATTGGCAAGACTCTCAATAGCAGTCTCCCAAGCCTATTTTTGAGCAAGTTGAGCTACTTGATTCGTGTTCAATGGGGCCCTTGGTGGAAATCCAGGAGGCGCTTGCTGTTGTGGCTTATTGTTCCCATAAGAGAAATTGGGATGATTTCTCCAACCAGAGTTGTAGGAATTAGAGTAGGGATCATTCCTAGGCCCTCTGTCAAAGTTATTCATGTATCTCACCTCCTCCTCATGTGGTTCCTCCTTAGAAGCAAATAATTGGCAGGATGATATAGTGTGATCACCTACTCCACAGAACTGACACACCACACCATTTGAAACAGCTTGAGAAGGACTTCCATTAGTAGAGACGGGAGAGTCATTCATCTTTAATTTCAACTGCTTGATCTCCTGTTTCATGGCTTCAATCTGTGCCTGGTGCAAAGTCTCTATATCAACCTCATAAAGCCCATCTGATCTGTTAGAGCTTAGATTAGATCGAGCATCATTATAGTAGTGAGTATGCTGGGAAATATCCTCAATCTTCTCCCAAGCGTCATCAACATTCATCTTCATAATAGTACCTCCAGATGAGGCATCAATGAGCAGCCTGGTGGTGTTGTCAACATCATTGTAAAAAGTGTGAAGAAGCACCCACTTGTCTATTCCATGGTGAGGACATAACAATAGGAGCTCCTTGAACCTCTCCCAACCTTCATATAGAGATTCCCCATCCTTCATTTGAAATGAGCTGATTTGGTTCCTCATCTCTGTAGTCTTCTTACGCGGGAAATACTTGGTCAGGAAAGCTTTGGCCAACTCATCCCATGTAGTGATAGTGCCATGAGGCAGGGCCTTGAACCATGCTTTAGCCCTGTCTCTCAGAGAGAATAAGAAGGTGCGCAAATAAAGCGTGTCATCAGAAACATCATGAATCTTCACCGTATCCATAAGCTCTAGAAAAGTGTTGAGGTGTTGGTGAGGATTCTCAGAAGGTAGACCTCCAAACTGATTCTACTGAACCATATTAATCAAAGATGGTTTCAACTCAAAATTTCTGGCCTGAATTGGAGGTCGGACCACACCAGCTGTGGGTCCTTGATGGCATGGCAACACATAATCACCCAATGTCATAGGTGGTTGAGCATTCAACGGTTGTTGCAACAATAGTTGTTGTTCATTTGCCTGATCACCTTCCATAGCTTGGGTTTCAGCTTCCCTTTGCTCTCTTCTTCTTCTATGAAAAGCTTGCTCGGGTTTAGAATCGTAGTTGTGTAGTGCACTAGCGCTCAGAGTTCTTCTCATAAGAACGAGAACAAATTGAAACCAAAACAAAAAAGAAACAAATTAAAAATAAAAACAAGACTTAATCTATCGGTTACGAGTGACAACCAATAGTATCAATAGTTCCCCGGCAACGGAGCCAAAAACTTGATAGGCTATTTTCCTACACCGCAAGTATACGGTTCGGTTGTAGTAATCAAGGTGTCAAACTCAGGGAACTTTGTAGTACCAATTGATATTCGAACAAGTAGATCAAGCCAAATAAATAAGAAAAAGAGTTTATGATTGAATTGAAAAGTTAACAAGTTATAGAAAATAACTAGGAATTATCAGTGGAGAAAAGCTTCCAAGGTTAGGATTCCCACAATGATGTTTCAGTAGATTTTAACCAATGTCTATTTGGATTTCAACTTGACTGTCGTTTGAAGGAACTCACTATCTAAAACCAACACAAATCTCTTTTCAGAAAATATGTGAATGTGCCTAGACTCAACTAATAATCGCTGTTGCGTAAGATTAATCAGTTTTAGACCCTTTAAGCTCTTTAGAGACTAGGGGAAAACAAACCCAGCATTCGATGTCGCGTTCCACTAGAATTATCCAACCCTAGAACTACTACAATAGTTGAAATTTACACAAGAGAAATTAAGTTGTTGTCGCATAAATAACTCTCTAGTTTAATAACTAGGGATCTCATTCAGAACCAATTTTTGGTACTTATCAAATCAGTATCCATTTACGATTATCTCCTGTCGGTCTCAAATTATAACAAGAATCCTATATGCAAAGCCAATAGGGCATAAAGAACCTAGGATTAACTTCAATCAAGTTTCCATTCAACCAAACATCACAATTCAGATCTACCTACTTCATCATTGGGTTCACCCAACCTCAAAATAAGAGAATTAGCTAGACATGAGAAGGGACGAAAGAAAATCAAATTTAATAAACAACATACCATATTGTCTTCAAATTGATGCAAAACTCCAATCCAACAACTCTATAGAAATTTCCAACTAATCTCTAACTAGGGTTCTCTCTAGAGAGGTAGAAACAATAATACGTAATAATCATCATAAAACTAGGGTTATAGTATTTTAAGAGACAAAACAAAGTGCAAACTCGGCCCAAATCCCGATACGGGGAACTACCCGGCCTACTACCCGACCACGTACCCGGTCGGGTAAGGTTTTGTAGCCCCAACGACATTATTTGAAGTACCCGGTCTGAAACCCGATCACGTACTTGGTCGGGTAGTTGAGAACCCGACCACGTACTCGGTCACGTACTTGGTCACGTACTCGGCTAGGCTGACCTTTCTTCATTTTTCCACTCTTGCTCCGTCTTAGCACCCGAGCAACCACTTGTAAGCTCCGTCCTTCATCAATTAGGATCTATTAAACACTCCTCTTAGCTTTGATCCTTGAAATTCTTGAATCTCCATCAGGAATAGCCTGAAATCCACACAACAGAAGAGTAGATAACGAACGAAGAAAACAAATGAAACAAACATAAAACTAACTCAAAACTAAGCTAAAAAGACTCAAAACATGAAAGTAAACATGTCCTAAACTATGTCTAAATGCATGCTATCCCGACGTTAAAAATAGCGCTTACGGGAGGTAGCCCAACTTTAGTTTAGTTTCGTTTTTCCTTTCTTTTTAGATCTTTTTCCTAGCTTTCTTTTGAGTTCTTTTTTTAGTTTAGAAATTTGCAAGATAGAATTGTTTTTAGACTAACCTGAAACAGGAGTTGGGCTCAGAAAATCGCTCGAAAGAGGTCACGCAGGCTCATTAACGACCCCCACCAAGGTCGTTAACGACCTAGTTTGGCGACCCGAATTCAGGAGACGGGCAGGTAAGTTTTTTTTACCCTAATCTATCTTCTATCTTCTACTTGTGCCGCCTCCTACCTCTAGCCCTCTCCTATAAAACTCTCTCAAAACTCCCAAAATCCCACCATCAAATCTCTCAATCTAAAGCTTAAACTCTCAATCAATCCTACCAATTTTTATCTCACCCCCGATCGGAATCCGCACCACCGCCTACCCCTGAATCAACCACGTTAACGAGACCCCCACTCCCTAACTCGTTACCGGCGAGGCACTAAAGCTCGTTAACCACTCCCGATTTCAATCTTGTTCTTCAACTCTCTCAATCCAAACTATATTATTTCTAAACCCTAACTTTCTATTTGCAAGATTCATGATGTTTAGGGTAAAAAATTCATATCTTGATCTTGATTGACGTGGTTGAATTGCATGTCTATTTTGCATAATAATCTTAGTGCTTCTTCCATTGGTGTTTGATCTTGATTTATGATTGGTTTGCGGTGAAAAAGCATGAACTACCTTGTTCTTGAAATAAGTTGATCTTCACCATGTGTTTTGGGCAAATTTGACATATTCGCGTGAGGTAATGGAGCAAGTATGGGGTGCATGTGCATGATTGTGTGTTTTATATGGGATTGTGTTTGATCCATGCTTGAATAATTGGAAAATTTTGGAGTTTAGAACTCGGAATGAATTGCGAGTACTCTCGCCCAGGCTCGTTAATGACCTGCTCAGGTTCATTAACGACCCTGCTATTCATCTAGTTTTAAACACAAGTCCAGGCTCGTTAACGACCTAATTGGCTCATTAATGAGGCAATTCGAGAGTATTTCCAAGGCCAAGTATGGGGTCTCTTTTTACTTGATTTGAGTAGATCTTATCTTGGACAATTCCTATTTTTATAGGTCCATATGGCAAGTACTAGTAGAGTTGTAACAAGAGACGTAAAGAGGAACAGGACTCAACGGTCCCCGTCCCCTCCTCGCATGGACAACGTGATTTTGCGCACTCAAGCACAAGCCAATCACTTCTATGCCATCTTGGATAAGGACCACTACACTAGGCGGTTCTCGAGGTCGAGTGCCAAATCAATAGGACTATACGAGGATATCAAGCACGCCTTTGCCATTCTCGGGGTGCCCCAATTGTTGAAGAAGGAGAAGACGCCGCACTTCGCAGCTCTTACTTCCGAGTTTTTGGCGACTCTTGAGACTAGCTTCCCAACCAAGACCTCGGCAGGACGGATTAGATTTCGGCTTGGCAATGTTAGTCACGAGTTCACCATGGAGGAGTTCAACAACATCCTTGAGCTCCCTAATCCTTCTCGGGATTATAAGATCAAGGACTACAAGGTGACTAGAACGTGGAGCTATGTTTTCGGGCAAGTTGAACCTTCCACTGCAGCACTTCCCGGGGCAAACATCATCAACCCCATCTTCCGGATTATACTCCGAGTCTTGGGCGCCACCTTTTGGCCCAAGAGAGAGTTGAATAGGCGAACAAGGACTGAAGTTGCATGCCTTCGAACCATACTCTTTGAGGATCCCGCCCCGTTGAATTTGGGGTATGAGTGGCTACAATACGTCGAGAAGCATGGGATCAAGTCGAAGGAGGTGTGGTGCGGAAATTTGGTTAGTCTCTTGGCGGAAAATCTTGGTGTCGACCTCTCCCTCTACACACCGAATCACGCTCAACTACTTGACAAGAACTATTGGTTCGCTTCCAGCATTTTTGTGCGGACCGAGAGAGGGCACGCTACCAAGGTCCATGGCCAAGATGTCCTCCTTACCCGAGCCAAGATAGAGCTGCTTTACGTACCAAATTGGTACGAGTCATGGACGGGGCATGAGTTCCCATTAGATCACAAACCGCAAGATAAGCCGACTTTGAGGTCGTGTGTTTCCCGGTTTGCCCGGGAAGAAGATGTCATGGATGAAGATGATGAAGAGTCGGAGGGAGGATCAGAGGCGGGCACGGAAGAGCTCGATATCGGGGACGACGACCTCGGTACCGAGGTAATGGGCAACACTGACAGTTTCGTTAACGAGCCACCCAGGGTCGTTAACGTCTACTTCAAGGCTACTACCGAGGCACACAGCTTCGGTAACGACCCCCCACCGCCACTTGTCGAGCCACACCCTTATGGTCTTATGCCCTACAACCCAGTAATTTTTCAAGACCACTTCTAGCCTCACAACCACTACCAACCACCTCCTCAGCCCGCCTACACTTGATCGATTATCCCACCTCCATGGGTCGAAGATCTCTCGTCTCAGATGCAGCAGCTTAACCTATAGCAGACTCATCTCCACCAGAGGATGGATCGGTGGGAGAGTGTTTACTCTGCTCGCATGGCTCTAGATGATGAAAGGCATCAATAATGGGAGACGGATGATGCAGAGCGTTGGAGGACAATGTATGAATTTATGGGGAACTTCGAGCAACGGTTCCCAACACAAAGGCGCTGATCCAGCTTTTAAGAGTTGTTTCTTTTCTGCCTCAAAAATCTTGTAAGTTTTTCTTTCTTTTTCTTTTCTATTCTTTTCTACTGTTTATTTTTATTACAGTGGGGACACTGTAATTTGAAGTATGGGGGTGGGAAAGGGTAGAACATTTGTGTGTTTTGTGTGTCTTGTCTGTTTTAGTTGTTCTTTGCTTAATAATAAAAAAATCACAAAAAAATTAAAAAATTGAAAAATTCCAAAAAGAGTTTTAGAATGGATAGATATCCCTTTCTTTTGGTTCTATGATAGTAGTTACTAGCATGATCATATAATTCCTTGCAAGCATGTCTTTGATAGTATAGCCTGATTCTTCATATTCTTTGATAGTATAGCCTGATTCTTGATATGAAGTTGTTTTTATAAGGAAATAGCATTTGATGAAACTGAGCATGTATACTTTTTAGCATGAGTGATTCAATCCAACAAAAATCTACCTAGTGAGTTATTTTTGGCCTTATAGGGAGAACATTAAAAACCCCTCTTCTTTTCTAGTGTGATTTTACTCTCTTGATGTATATTATCTCTTGGAATTGTGATGGTTATCTATTTCTTGAGACCTATATAAGATTTGTAGTTCATTACTTGTGAAAGTCATATGATAGAGAACTTGTTTTCATAAGCCCTATTAATCCCTATCAACCCTTACATTATCCTTCTTTTGACAACCAATTTGAGCCTGAAGCCTTTTATTTTTAGCTCCACAAAATTTTTCCCTAGCCGATATAAGCTTGACCCTATATGGGGATTAGGACTTAGTTTGGAGAGGTTTGTTTTGTTGAGTGAAATGTTATGTTTGGTTCGAAAATTAAGGGTTTGGGAAGGGTAGATTAGAAGTCTCTTGTTTTAATTTGTAAAAAGATCTTTTGGTAAAAAAAGGGATGCACAAAAGAAAGTTGTTGTTGAAAATGTAAGGGAGTTTGTACACGATGAAGCTCGTTAACGACCTAGTTGGTTCGTTAACGAGGTTGTTCGAACAGAAAAAGGAGAAAAAGAGTTGAAAGAAATATATGAAATATATAAGGAACAAGAAGAGAAGAGAAGTAAGATGTGCATTTGTGTTTAAAAGATAAGCCAGAGATTCTTTTGAGTTTTTATGAGACTTTCTAGGGTATATTGGGTGAGTGAAAGAGAGAGTGCATAAAGAGAGAGTTTTGTTATTTTATGAGAGTTTTGGATATTTGAGTTTTGAGGAGTCTATATTCCCGGATATTATTACCACCACATAGCCAAAATATTTCCACGCCTTATTGTCTTTACCAAGCCCTATTACGACCCGGCCGAATGGAACCTTCTATGAAGTTTTTCATTGAGCCTAAGTTCTCTTGATGATTTTTACTTGTTTTGACAAATCTTAGGTGGAGAGTTTGGTGATATAAGTTCCAATTTCTATGAGTTTTTGCATATAAGATGAGTTGAGAGATTGAATTGATAAGCCTAAACACTTGAGAGTTGAGTGAAACACATATATCCCTTGTGTGGTTGGATTGTATTTGCTTATGTCTATTAAGTGTATATATATGTGTGATGAAGTTAATAGTCATTTGCTATCTTCTGCTATGTTTTTGATGTTGCTTTTAAGTTGATGGCTATTTGCTTGATGAGCATGATTGTTTGGTCTTGGTTATTGTATAGTGATTGCTTGAGGACAAGCACTTAGTCATCAAACACCATCAGGATCAAGGGATTTGGAGAGTCTGAGCGGACTTTACCAATCCTAATAGAGCGCATCCAAAGATTTGTTCTTGCTTTCAAGGATCCAACCAATACGTGGATTTCAAGTCAAATCACAAGCTAAGCTCTCAGAGGATGTAAAGAAGTGATCAATCCATGCAATTGTGATGTTGGAATCGACCTTGACAACCAAGAAACAACCTTTCTTGGCCCCGAAGAAAAAACGAACTCACCAACCCTAAATCGCCAGCGAAGTTCCAGCGCCACCGCGATCGCAGATCGTCAGCCGCGACCACGACCTTGTCAACAACAATCGCGGACCGTACCACCGGGACTGCGGCCCGGGCAATGGAAATCGCCGCGTGGTTTTTCAAAATCCGAAAACACTAAAATCACTAGGGCAAACTCCAATCTTCGCTCGGAAAATAATCAAGACTCACAGGGTGATCAAGTGAAACTCCAATATTTGCTCGGAGGATCAAACCCTAGAGCTCACCAAGCGAGACAACTTGCTCAAAGATGATCGAATCCTTGACCCGACCTCACCCTCAGAGCATGGTTGATTTTCGTGCAAGCCAAGCGAGCTTCGAATCATGCGACGGAATCAATGGTCATAGCGCTACACATTTTGATAAAATCAATCATCTTTGTGCATCAGCGACGCGCGTCGCTGAAACCGAAAGCAATCAAGATAGTCTGGGCATCGACCACCACCAAGAATGAAAATGAGATTGTGCTTAATACGCACTCTAGCTTCCGCTTTAAAAAAGAGCAAGTGAATTCAAGGCAAGCATAGTTGAATGAAGTCTTGTAGCTATCAAGCATTGGAGAAATCACTAGGATAAAGCGTTCTTTGCAAATATCCAAGATAAGCGCCTCATCAACGAATTGGCGATCGAGGGGACCAATCGACGGCTCGTTAGTATTATCGGATTCGCCGATAACCGCCGCGGTCCCGAGCCGGTAAACAATGATAAGTGAACTGCAAAACAAGCATCAAAATCGCAGGAGTTCTTGACTAGCAGAAACCGCGATCGCGGCCAGTGTGGCCGCGGTCGAGACCAAGGATTCCGCGATCGCTGCGCCCAGAGGCCGCGGTCGCGGCCAATCTCCAAAATTGTTCGTTGCCTCAGTTTACGAGTACCGCGCCCGAGGGTTCCTAATTGGCGACCGCGGTTCACCCCAGTAAGTTGCACATCGAGTTAAATCCTTGAAATCGTACAACGCATGTCGAAATCAAGGATCCAAAGACTAAGTGTTGGGGTATTGTAAAACCAAAAGGTCAACAACGCTCAAATATGATAGAAGAGTTCAAGTTGTTCAAGATTTAACAATGATCAAGCGATCAAAACGAGAATGCATTGGCAACGTTAGCCACTCGTGCAAGAATCACTTAAGACCTCGATGTGCGTCGAGGCAGCGGGATGTCCAACAAATTGGCTTCTAAATCGAAATTGTGAGGAAGAACGTGCTTGCAACTGTGATTGTGGTCACAAGAAACGAAACCGTTTAAGGATCTCAAATGTCAAACGCCCTTGATGTGCAACTTGGATGAGAACATTGGGTCTCGGATATCGTCGGGACCCGAGAAGTTCTCTTAATGGCTCATAGGTTTTGGCTAGCGCCGGAAAAGATTCTATATTATCATTCTTTTTTCTGGGCAAGACTTGAGAAGCGTACCCCCGAGCAAGGTTGAGCCTATATTGTACAAGATCCGTGAAAGCATATACGAAATGAACGCCGGAGATAGCATTTCGGCACTCCAAGCTCGTTTGCAAATATATTGGTTGCCTTTTATGCGAAAAGTTCCTCGAGAAAACCAATAAAATAATCATTGCGCTCTCTCCGACCACCTCGTCTTCGCCGAGGATCGTCGAGACGTTACCACTATACAGTCAAGTTCGGAGAGCATATAAATTAAAAAAGTCTCGATGGGGGAGATGTCCCTCGGACTTGGAATATCGCTCATTTGAAGCAATTTTTCCTTAAAAAGGAAAAACTGCGACCGCGACACTGCTGACCGCGCCCGCGGCTTTTCGAGCCTAGACCGCGGAATCGCCGGCAGTTGGTCTCTTGTTGAAGGCTCCTTTGCGTGGATGTTAATCTAAGGCTAGAATTGTTAGAATAGACACTTTTTTGTGTTCTTTTGTCTTCTTAAAAGGCCTGGCCAGGCACTTTCTAAACTTAAACGTCCTGTTCCTCCCATTCTGTTTTGTTTGTTCTAATGATTCTACCTTAATCCTTAAGCAAATGAGACGCTCGAAAAGAGAGTATGCGCCCCATGATATTCGCTCATGGATGTGCGAATATACCATGGGGACTTCAATCGCTAATCCATATGGCCACTTCGATTAGAAAACCTCTGTATCCTACGCAGCCGTATATGGTAAAACATATAATGCGGTGTAGGTGGGGCATTTGTGAGCGGGTAAAACAAACATAGTTTCCATAGTTATTTTCGCTATTAAAGATATTTCTTAAATTACTACACATTTATTATTATCTTTATTTATTTTCCTATTATTAAAGATATGGTAGTTGTGCAACTTAATAAAAGATTCTATCCTTCAAATATGATGGAATTAAACTTGGAGAAGTGGGGAATATTTTTGGCTTGGGCTCTAAGCAATTTGACTAGCCCTAGGAGATATAGAAAGTCGACCCCATGATCCCACGTGCGCACACCGGCGTATTCAAAAAACTTGAACAGGCTAATACTCGTTTAGCTCGACTGGTCAGGGATTCATCACTTCTCGTTGTACCTCGACGCTCGAAACGACAATTTGCTCTTTTGACTTAAGCATCGGAGGTGGATTAGGGGGTCCCCGCCCCCTATGTCCATTGTTTTACCGGTTTTACGTTAGAAGATACGGTGTGGAGCGAAAGAGAAGGAACATTCAATTAGTACATTGAAAACGAAATTTTTATGCACTAACACAAAATCAGTGACGGATCGTCCTCCTTGCAACCATTGTGGGATTGTCGACCATGATCTTTCTAAATGCTAACCCCTTCATGGTTATTCAGAAGGTTTTGTCTTTAAAAATTGAGATGTAATTCGCAATGGAGTGCGCGTTACTACTACATATGTTGGGTTGACCATAAGCATGGCCCACAACGGTCAAATTTGGGTTGATTAAATAATTTTTTTTTCAGAAAGAAATAAATTAGGCTGATTCTTTATGGTCTCCCTAAGGACCCCAAGCCCAGTGTCCGCACCTAAGTGCTACCAGGCCGGTTGATATCAAATCAATAAAAAAAATCTTACCAATAATACCAACAACAGGAAATAATAACTAAAACAGCAAATAAAAACATTATATTCGGTCAAAAGTTTCAACTATAACTAATCGACATCATCAATACTAAATGAATGGTATTTGTTTAATTAAAAATATTTTGTTTATAAGAAAAGACAATATTTTACTTGTCACCGTACCCTTCGGGAAATGACAACAGATGCCACTACGGTTCTAATGGGATGACAATATCCTCAACAAAAGAGAGAAAATGGACCTTTTATTTTCCTATATATATATGATTAGGTTGTTATATATAGTTAATGAAACCTATATTTAGCTTCATTCAAGAACAAATGAACAAAAAAAGGATTAAAAAACAATAGAGATTTAGATTCGTTTTGGAACTGGGAAGCAACTCAAAATAAGACATTTAACATTTTAGTCTAGAAGTTTAAATTAAAAATATTTGACATAGTTTTATGACACTAAACTTGTCAATCGAGTCGGTTCAGTCGGGTCGGATTGAGTACATGTTCAAGAGTAATTACAGGTCAAATTAGCTCTGGTTATAGCAGGTCACCGTTAAATATTAAATAATGTTAGTTTTAAAAATTATTTTCACTCTTAAATTGCTTTAAATTATTAAATAATAATATAAATGTATTAAAATAAATAAAATTATTTAAAAAATAAATAAATATCATTATTTTAAATAAAAATCACATTTATAATTCAATATGGGTTTACGGGTAAGTTGGTTTCGGGTTAAATGTTCTCACTTTCTCATATCAGATTCAGTGTGTGCGAGTGGATGCATGGGGTCGGTTTGTTTGGGGTTGGGTCCTCTTTTAACAGCTCTAATAAAAACGTACGTATTGGATCATATATGGAGAGAGGAAGGTCGAAGGGCAATGGGATATTCCATGCTCTATAGTATATACGTACGCGGTGAAGGGTTTGAGATTTTGAGAGAGAGAGAGAGTAGGATATTTCTGTCAAAACAAAGACAATGATTTTGATATATATTGTTTTTGCAATTCTTTTTGAAATGCCCACAACAAGCTAGGCCACAATGGATGAACCATATGCATTTGCGACATAAGATACATTTCCCCCGCTACCTTCAAATCGTGAAAGTCAGGAATGTTCCCTTCTCCTTTTGATGGAATTCAATGGAGACTACTAACTTATGCTATTTTATTTCATCTTTGTCAATGGTGGTTAATTAGGGCCAGCGTTTGTACACCTATAAAGGTGTCTCTATAATTTTATATGGTTGCACTTGTAGGTATCGATTCTCCCCTCCACTTTTCTGGTTTTCATTCACGCAACTCTGATTAGAATTAATAGCTACCGTCTTTCGCCCATCGGAAGGTGCGGCTTTTTCAAAGGAATTTTCATTGCCAATTGAAGCAATCAATCAATTACCGACTTGTGTGAAGTCGAGCGATTCGAGTTTCAATTGAATTAGACAGCATAAAATATAGAGTTTACATCTTTATCCTAATTTTTAGGCTGAAGAAAAGTCCAGGCTCCCAGGTTGGCCCATGAATCAATTATGTTGTATAGGTTTTACCTTATTTAATTCCAAATTAGGATTGAATACGGAAATTAAATAATACTCCGTATGTAGCCGTTACTTCGAAGATCCTCTATGGCCATGATTTTCGCCATTACTGCACACTAGCCACGATCTTCCACAATTACTCCTTTGCCCATTTAATGTTTGTTGATATGGGCCTGGCATCTCCAACGTAGCGGATCTTGGGGTGCATGGATAAAAGGTGTGAAACCTCTTGCAGGTTGGGGTGCATGGGCTGCAACCCATGACTTGTGATTGAGCGCCATAAGTCAAATCGTCGACGTGGAGGCAGACTAGAGGTTGGCCCACTGGTCAGAATTCCGACTCGAGGCAGGCCGGGAAGGTGGGTTCAGGTGGGCTTGATCAGATTAGCTTGTTTTATGGCAGTTTGTGTGGACAATCTTTTTAACCCTCCACACTATACTATTAGGGTCTTTCGTGAATGTTGTTTTGTGTTTGTATGGTATCTTGTTTGTCTATCTATTTTGCAGGTGATACAGGTTTATGAAGACTTCTTCCATTGGATGAAGACCAACGTGTTTCGTAAGAAGATCATTAGTTGTGTTTGACTAAGTCATGTTGAATTAGCGCTTTTGTAAAAGATGCTAAGAGAGAATGAGACGTGTAATAGGATAAATTGTAAAGATGTAAGATACTCATGTTTTATTAATAAAGTCTGAACTATTTACACAAGTATCTTTGCTGTGTTAGACTCCTCTTGCTCTAGAATCGTTAACATGTTATACTCGTCTCTTGCATCTCGTGCCTAGTCGTTGTGTGCACATCGTAGCGTGATTGTAAGGCGAGGGCCCATGTTTTGGCATGTAATGTCACAAGGCATCCCTTGTTAGTTTTATAGTGTTGTTGTTGCTCCGTGTGTGTTAAATGATATAAATGAATTTGATAAGAAAGATCAAGTAATAAATCAATACCTTGTCGCGACTTGTTTTACTCAAAAGTGGTAGAGTTTTAGATTTGTCGCGTTCTAGCTCCTTGGGACCACTTTCTCGTCCTGATAGATCAATTCGTAAGCTCCCTGTCCGTCGAATTTTGTGATCTGGTAGGGTCCTTCCCAATTGGATCCTAGTTTGCCAACATTTAGCTCTTGGGTATTTTGGAAAACCTTTCTCAGTACCCAATCACCGACTTGAAATACCTTCGCTCTGACGTGTTTGTTGTAACTCTGAGCTACCCCCTATCTATATGCCGCCATGCGGACTGATGCTTCATCTCATAACTCGTCAACAATATCTAGATGATGGAACAAATTGGCTAGATTTGACTCTTCGGTAGTAAGGCCATATCGAGTTATGGGCAGAGTTATCTCGATTGGCAACACGCCTTCACATCTGTACACTAATGAGAAAGGTGTATGCCCAGTAACAGTCTTAGGAGTCGTCCAATCTGACCAAAGAATAAGGGGTAACTCGTCGGCCCATCTTCCCTTGGCCTCTTTAAGGCGTTTCTTCAAGTTGTTAATGATCACCTTGTTACTTGCTTCCGCTTGACCATTGGCCTGAAGGTAACGCGGAGTAGACATCACCAACTGAATGTTGTATTGTTGGCAAAAAGAGCTTGTTTTGTCGCTGATAAATTGGGACCCGTTGTCACACAATATTGTTGATTATACCCTGAATCTGCTAAGGATATTATCCTTAATGACGAAAGTAGAAGCTTTTACCTTAAGTCGTCGAGCTTCCTCTTTTTCATTCGGTAGAACTCCATCTCGTAACCATCTTAAGTAAGGTGTTACCCATGAGGTAGCTAGAGCACAACAAAAAAATGCTGTTACCAGAATAACAAGTAACATGTTATCTGCTAAAATGAGGGGATCTTAACCAACAAGAAGCCAAAACATGTTAATCTCTTATTACGAGTTAAATCAAAAGCAAAGACGTAACAGTAAATTGCAAAGTAAGAGAATAAGTGGTAGCTAGAGCCCACCAAAATAATGATGTTACCAGAATACAATTTGAACAAAAGGATCAGAAAGTTGATGTGAGCAAAGATTGTGATAAATATGATCGATAGTAAACAGGGATTAATAGACTATTTTTCCTTAGTATTCGAATATCCTCTCTTCCTCGTCAGCCTATGCTTTTATAGTCCCCCTTCTCTCATGACTATTGTAGGTGATTACGAGCTACCTCCCCTCCCGTGGATGTCGTTGGTGCCGTTTAATAATGTAGTCGTTACTTCGAAGATCCTCTATGGCAATGATTTTCGCTATTACTTCACCGCTAGCCACGATCTCCCGCAATTACTCCTTTGTCCGTTTAATGTTTGTTGATATGGGCCTGACTTTGGGGGGCCTGACTTTGGGGGGCCCAATGGTATGTATTTGAATTTATAGCCGTTGTTGATATATTAAAATAACAACGAACCTAATTATAGCAAGAAATCAATGATTTTGTATTTAGAATTCTTTTAATTTTTTTATAAAAAAATTTATAATTTCTAAAATAGGATTTTAGTTTTTAAATTCGGGTTCTTAATCTAATGCCTTAACCGAAATAATAAATGTAGCACTGTTAATTAAGGACACATGATCAGTTTGATCAGTGCTTGATAAGCAATAATGATTATGCCTTGTTTTCCAATATTGATGGTTCTAATTGAATTGGCTAACTCCCCCACTACTTTCCCCGGCCACGTCTCCAAATGAATACGTTTGGCCCCCCTCCCCCTTTCCCTTGTTTGGATTAAGTGCGTTAATTAGAATGCAATTTTGCATTCTACATTCCGCTCGATCATTATAATGCACTCTTGTCTTAATGTATGTCCATGTAGTATGTGGTGCGCTCTCATTGGACAACCACACACCATCGATCGAGTGTTGTCAAGACCACCAAGCCCCTAAACCACTCTCCACAATCATGTATCCAATCAACTACAATCTAGGGTTTCGGTTTACAATAACCAAATTGATGCTCTTACTACATTTTCATGATTTCATCCAAACAACCAAGAAAACATGTTTCCAATAGATTAATCTACGTGTAAAGCCCTAGTTTATGCTCCATTTCCATTCATTTGCACAATTTATTTTTGAAAGTCGTGAGTGAATCAAATTGAGAAAGATATTGTTCCATAAGGGATGTGGGGAAGAAAAGCTTCCCACGTCGGAAAATTGAAACATGAAATGTCTAGTATATAAACCATTAAATTACTGCTTCTATTATCAATTGGTTTTAGGATGAAATCCTATGAACTTATACGTAGGTCGACGGTGACAAATATAGGTGGCCAGGAAGTGACTCTATATAATAGAGAGGGACGGGGTCATTAGAGGCGGTGTTAGTGTTGTATTAAAAGTTAGTTTACGAAGATGAAGGCGGGGTGAAAGATTAACACGACAAAATAATGGGAAAAATATTCAAATGAATGTATTTTAGATAAGATGCAACTAAACACACTTTTATACCTTGTCTGAATTATACTCCAAGTATGCTACATATCAATCCGTATAATACATTGTATGGCTTAATGCAATATAACACAAAATTTGGTCGTATCTAGTGTGATCCAAACGGGGCGTTATTGTACTTCCCATTCATTGGACAATAGTATTCAAGGGAATCTAAGAAGAGTTCTTAAAACTCAAAACTCAAAAGAAAGGAAGAAAAAAAAAAGCGATCAAGTTTATTCTAGGAATATTCCATTCTTGTAGCAATTCTCATCATGGTTGCTCGTGAATATCATCATGAACATCTTCGATTTCAAAATCTCAGTGATGTATATTTTACAATATAGGGTCAAAGTCTAGCAGACCTTGTTGTTGCATGAAATTACCCTGAATTCATGGTTTAGTGGTGCATTTCAGGAAAACAAAACGATAGAAATTAGAAAACTTGTAGTTTGATATAAATTTTTCATTTTAATTTGATTTTCTTATTTACTAAAACTTGTAGTTTGATAAATTTTAACTCAAAATTTCTAATAATATCCATCTTAATTAATTTTTTTTACATAAATCCAAAATTAAAGGCAAAGGATCTTAAAAGTATTCAGGATATTTAAGTCAAATCAAGTGAATTTTTTAATTTTTAAGACAAATTCTAAAAACGACAAGTTTATCCGAATAGAGAGTAAAAAAAAATTCTTTTTGGTACCTTTAAACTTTGTACCTTTTTGGATGGTGCCTTAAAAAAGGCAGAATACATACACAAACACATGTACTTGTGCAAAATAGTCACTTAGACACCTGACCTTCAAATTTGATCTATTGAACACTTGAATTTAACCTTTTTTGCTCTATTGGGCACCTTTTTTTGCAGATGTGACAATGTATGTGTAATGCACTCTCTAATGGGAGAGTGAGTCTTAAATGATCCCAAATTTTATATGATGTGGATATTAAATATAAAAAAAAGTAAAGTAAATGCATTGTCCTCTTTTTTTCTTTTTTTCTTTTTTTTTTGGGAAAGGAAGAGCAGAGACAGACAGGGTGAAATGCATTAAAGATGAAGATGGACAGGTATTAGTGGATGACATACATATTAGACAGCGGTGGGAGAAGTATTTGATCTATGGTCTATTGAATGAGGGTTGTGAGATGGAGGAGAGTAGGCACGAATCGACGGGTCGAGAAAGCCGAGAGCATCCCATATGTTTCTACAGGCGTTTCTCCAAGGAGAAAATAAAGGGGTGATCCGTCATATGAGTAACAGGAGAGCAGTAGGGCCAAATGAAATCCCGTGAGGTTTGGAAGTGCTTGGGGTGAGAGGCGTAGAGTGGTTAACTACACTCTTTAATGTTATTTTTCAGGATGGCCAAGATGTCGGATTAGTGGAGGCTTAGTAAGTTGATGTGGGTATATAAGAACAAGGGAGATGTGCAGTAGTGTAACAACTACAGGGGAATCAAACTGCTTAGTCACACAATGAAGATGTGGGAGAAGGCTATCGAGTTGAGGGTAAGGAGGCTAGTCAGAAAACCAGTTCGGTTTTATGCCTGGTAGGTCATCTATGGAAGCTATTCAATTGTTGAGGAGGCTGAAAGAGGTGTACAGAGAGAGCAAGAAGAATCTTCACATGGTTTTCATCGACTTGGAGAAAGCATATGACAAAGTACCGAGAGAGCTGATTTGGGAAAGTTTGGCAGCTAAGGAAATATCTAGCATGTTTATCGGGGTAGTCCGTGACATGTACGAGGGCTCGATGACCAGTGTGTCCACCTCAGGTGGGGATACCGAGTTCTTTAAGGTGGAGGGGGGCCAACACCAAGGTTCAACCTTACGTCCCTTTCTTTTTATGCTTGTGATGGATGTTCTGACGAGGGAGATTCATGGGGAGATCCCGTGGTGCATGTTGTTCGCAGACGATATTGTGTTGGTAGACGAGTCTAGGGCCGGAATCAACAACAAACTTGAAACTTGGAGGGAGATGCTGGAATCTAAGGGTTTCAAACTGATTAGGACCAAGACGGACTATGTAGAATTCAGGTTTGGGCAAGATGCAACCCCCAATGAGGAGGTGCTTCTGGGAGGAGAAGTCGTAATGAGGAAGGAGAGTTTCAGGTGTTTAGGGTCAGGTATAGATGAGGACATCACGCATCGGATACACAGGGGTTGGCAAAAGTGGAGGGCGGCATCGGGGGTGTTGTGTGACAATAAGGTACTGCTCAAGCTAAAAAGAAAGTTCTACAAAACAGTAATCAGACCGGCTATCCTTTATGGGGCAAAGTGTTGGCCTACTACGAAAGCACAAGAACAGAGACTGATGTTAGTTGAGATAAAAATGTTAAGGTGGATAAGCGGACACACAATACTAGACAAATTCAAAAATGAATTGATCAGAAGAAGGGTGGGGGTGGCCAGTATAGGAGATAAGCCGCGAGAATCAAGATTGTGTTGGTTTGGACAGGTTCAGAGGCGGGGACATGAGGAGCCAGTACGTAGGTGTGAGAGTTTGATTTTAGGAGACGTGTGTAGAGGGAGGGGACGACCAAAGAAATGTTGGAAGGATACCATAAGGCAGGATGTTAGCCAATTTCGGATTTCGGTAGAGCTGGCAGTTAGCAGAGATAGTTGGAGGGAGAAGATCAGCCCACGGGGGCCTTGAGGCTTTTGCGCTTCTGATTTGGTTTTTTGTTTTTTTTTCACCTCGGTTTTTTCTTGCCTATTCTTTGCCTTTTGGTTGCCATGTTTTTTAATATGTGTTTTATGTGTTCTGTGGTCTTGTTAGGTCTATTGGTCGCTTCGCCATCGCTTTAAGCCAGGGGTGCCCCATCTTGACCCCCCAGACTTTCCGTGAGATAAGTTCCATTGGGTAAATGTTGTTGTTGTTTCTTTTTTATCTTTTCTTTCTTTCTGGTGATCTTCTTTTTTTCATTCTTTTTTATTTTTTTTATCTTTTTCTATCTTTTTTCTTATATTGATTTTTCTGGTAAATTTTTTTGGTGGATCTCGAAAGTCTTAGATTTGAATTTCTTAGATTGATTTTTTTGTCAGATCTGGATCTCGAAAGACTTAGGAGAGAGCAGGACGAAACGAAGGAATTGCGGGAAACAAGAACAAGAGAGAGCAAGGACGAAACGATGGACTCGGAGAAAGAATTCCAATTCTTCATCATCGGCATTCCAATTCTTCGTTCTCGAGGCAGGAGATTATAAACCAAGCGCAAGCTTGGTTTTGGATCTTTCCTAAACAAGTGAACTTTTGGATCTGAGGGTATGGACACCCTCCCACATCATCAGCACAAACAAGTGAAAATTTGGATCGTTCTGCGGCTTCTGCCCTTACTCTTTCTTGTTCTTTTTGCAGGATGGTGAAGATTCGAACTCTTTCTTCGAGTTTGTCATTCCGCCCTCACTCCCTCTAAAGCGAAATTTGGAAATGGGTTGAAAACGAGATCTGGATTTTGGATTGGGGAAGGAGACCCGAAAGCCTAATCTAGAATGGTGTTAAAAGCGCGAAGTGGGTTGAAAGTCAGATTTGGAATGTTGTTGAAAGCCAGATCTAGAATTTGGAAATGGGTTGAAAATGGAAAGAGCTTGTGAGCTGTTGAGATGGATTTACTTGACAACAAATAAATTTATTGTAATATTCGAGTTCCGTTTTTCCTTCTAGGTCGGAAAAAACGAATTTCTTGGTCTACAAGCAATCGAGTTTTCTTGACCCACAAGTACCCGCTTTAAGGAATATCTACTATATATAAACCGTTTTATTATCCATTGGAAAACACCTAATGGATTGTTAGTTTACCCATATGTTAACTAATATTTATGTACAAAATTAGGTAGATTTTCCCTAGTTAAGTTTTATCCCATCTAAACCCTAATTATATATAGTTCTGCTACTTTAACCATATGGTAACAAATGTTAACAGAAAATCCTATCTAATCTAAATAAATCCTATCTTTAAGCCAATCTCCTACTTTTAAGCCCAAGCCAATGCCTTTCCACGTACATACTGATGTTCTTGTTCGAGCGTTCCAAACCAAAAGAAAAGTCGAAGCCTTTCGTCCTTCGCAGAAGGAGCCGGAGAGACCTCGCCTTGCCACCTTTGTTCCATCACTCAGAGTTTTCGGTCTCGAGGAGGAGAGAAGCCAACCGAGCCATTGCGTCGCCAGCCTCGTTCGTTTTCTTTCTGGTGAATCACGTTCTTTTCTGGTTCACTGGGTGGGAGTAGAGTCGGGTTTCGTCGGGTTTGGAAATCAATCAGAATCAGCCAGACCAGGGGCTTGGCTGCCGGTTGTTGTACAGGGAAGGGTCGGGTGTCGGGCACAATTGTCGGTTCATGCGCTCGTCTGGGTTGTGTGTGCGGAAGTGCGGGGAGGTTGTGAGGAAGACAACGGTAGTGATATTCAGTACGTTTCAATAGTATAATTTGCGTTTTTTTATGTATATTAGTTGAGCAGTTCGAGTGTAGAGTATATAGGGGCTTTGGTGGTGATCGGTTTAGAATATGGTGTTGAGGACAGGGTGAGGTTGTGGAAAGAAATGCATTTGGGTGTCTGTTTTATGTCATAAAATTCTGAAATATTATTCATAGTTGTTTTTAACCAGTAAACGTAGTATGTATTAAAATTTGGCGGAATTTTGATTCCTATGAAGGTCATGGTAATTCGTACAAGTTCAGCAAGTTTTCTGTTTTTCAAGTTCCTAAGGTGTTCTTAGAAAAATCTTCAAATATCACATATAATTCCAAATTATATGTTTTCTATACCTTTGGAACCATTAGCAAGTCTAGTTTTTTTCTATAAAATTTCATAAATTTTCACGAATTGTAGCATACCTGTTTAGGCGGTAAACCGAACCTATGTCAGTCTTACGTCTTTGTTAAACATATGTTTCGTATTGTAAACATAAATTTTTTTATAAGATACGATTTCCGAGTGATTCTAAGTTATGATATTTTATAAATGGATAACGGGTGTTCTTGCAAAATTTCGTAATTTTTGGATCGCTTTTAGTCGGGTTTTTGATATTTTTTAAAGTTGACATATAGTTTCTGAAAATTTCCATTTTCATGGTTAAGAGTTTTGTTTCATAAATTTGTCATCGATTTCTGTTTCATCTAATTAGAGGTATGTATAGATTGGGGTTCGAGTGTGGGTTACATAGGTTAAAGTAATGTATCGGGTTAAAGTATGGGTTGGAGATTAGGATCGGGGATGAATTGGCTAAGACTCGAGTGAGGGTTGAGATTCGGGTTTGGGAGTTTAGGTCTCGAGTATATACTTTCTTGATAATACGAATTTTATGATATTAAAAATCAATTTTTACAACGTTTAGGTAATTCGTCTTGGAGGTAAGTAGTTTTCGACTTGCTCGGTTCTTTTCTATCTTGTTAGATTTTGTGTCGTCATTATAGGATTGGTTTTGGGAACTAGTCCTGAATATGTTTTTGGAATTGAAAATTTTTGGACTTGCTTGCGCTGTTGTGTGCAAATTAGTTTTAAATGGGTTTTTATCGGAAATAAGTTATCGAATGTTTTCTCTATGTTGGTACCGTTTCCAGCATGGGCATCGTAGCTGATGGAGGGGAAGGGTTGCCTATGTATGGTCCATATGACAGAGAAGCCGTGCCCCTTCAAAAGAAAATGCTATTTGTGTGTTTTGGCAAGTGCTCCAGTGGAGGCTTAGTATGGGTTAGAAGAAAGAAGTGATGTGAGGAGTGGGAGGGCCTGCCTCTGCACTATGGATTGGAATACGAGATGGAGAATGAGTTATGTTGCTTTAATTGTGTGATTCTGTGTATGTGTGTTTGGCTTATGTGTGAATAACCATCTAATTTAGGTATTGGCCTTTAGAGTTATGATTACGAGTGTGGATTTTGGTTGTTGACTATAGAAAACTGTTTTTAAACGTCTTATAATTTCCGCATATTATCTAGCTTGGTAGATTAGTAGCTGACCCTTCGAGGATTATTTTTCCAATTATAGGTATGTTACAAGAAACCGTGCAGGAGCCTTGGCTGGATGGTGGTGTGGATCGTTGACGCGCGTGTCAATAGTTTGGGTTTTTCGGGTTTACTTCGGGAGGATTTATTATTATTGTTATTAGTTCTGCTGAATTATTTTAATTGTGATGTTAAATGTTGTTTTGAATATTTTGAGTAAAATTTGGGAAGGGTTCTAGGTAATTTTGTTTAGGCATTCGGGCATTCAAACATGTTTTATATTCAGTTTTATAAATCTAAAAGTTGGATGTTTTACTTGTTTTCTCGTCGTGCCCGCGTTGTAAGATCCTAAAGTGTTATTGTCAACCCACCTAAGTAGTACCTGGTAAGGTCTACTACCCAATAGCGCCCTGTGGGAAGACGGGGTGTTACATTTATAGTCAAGACCCTGCTGAGTATAGCAGTGTCAGGATCATCCACGGGAAGCGAGGTTGTGTTTAATTACTAAACTAAAGAGAAAAAAAAGCAAAGAACGAAGCAAAGTAACCAAACAAGCACATTTGAAGGGGGTCGGATGGTGGTGTGGATCGTTGACGCGCGTGTCAATAGTTTGGGTTTTTCGGGTTTACTTCGGGAGGATTTATTATTATTGTTATTAGTTCTGCTGAATTATTTTAATTGTGATGTTAAATGTTGTTTTGAATATTTTGAGTAAAATTTGGGAAGGGTTCTTGGTAATTTTGTTTAGGCATTCGGGCATTCAAACATGTTTCATATTCAGTTTTATAAATCTAAAAGTTGGATGTTTTACTTGTTTTCTCGTCGTGCCCGCGTTGTAAGTTCCTAAAGTGTTATTGTCAACCCACCTAAGTAGTACCTGGTAAGGTCTACTACCCAATAGCTCCCTGTGGGAAGACGGGGTGTTACATTTATAGTCAAGACCCAGCTGAGTATAGCAGTGTCAGGATCATCCACGGGAAGCGAGGTTGTGTTTAATTACTAAATTAAAGAGAAAAAAAAGAAAAAAAAGCAAAGAACGAAGCAAAGTAACAAAACAAGCACATTTGAAGGGGGTCGATACCGACCTTGTCAAGGTCGATAACGGGGTGCAAATTACGATGAAAAACTAAGTAAACAGCAAAACAAAGAGGAAATCTTTAGGTCGGTACCGACCTAAGGAGGTTCGTTACCGAGGTACCTGGTATTGAAACTCGACTCACAAATAAGGGAAAAATCTAGGATAAGGGTCCACCACAACATAATCATGCAATTTCAAACAATATGAATCATAAAAATCATGCATTTAACATAAAGTCATCAACTTTCGTTGAATAAACAAGCAAATCAATCAATTTTCATAAATCAATTCACTTTATCTACTTGTTTTGATCTAAAGTTCTCAACTTTCATCTCAAACTTTATCTCTATTCAAATTCACAACTTTCTCTTTCAATCAAGTTATGAACATGAAATACTCCAACTTTCGTCAAAGCTTTTACACAAACAAGTATAATAATAGATAAAAGGCATTCAATTCATTCATCACATCATCATTCATGCACAATCATGTTGTGGGTTTCTAACCCCAACCCCAGCATAAAAGACTACTCACTCATGGTGGAGAAAGAACAAGCAAAGGAATTGAAAGAAAACATACTTGAATTGAACTAAAAACTTACTTGAATTCCAACACAAACTTGTCTTAGAACACAAGAAATCTCCACAACAATCCTCTTCCTTGTGCTCCAAGCAATAACTTTTTCTTCTAAAAACCCTAAACTTGCGATCCAAAACTAACGAGAGAGATAAATAGATTGATCTAGATGTCTCAAACTTATCTAAACAAGAGCATTTATAATAAAACACCTATCTAAAAAGTTTCCATAAAAATAAAACCCACTAAAGATAAAAGATCTCGGAATAAAAGCATTAAAAGCACTAGATCGGTCATGCCTGGGAGCCTCGGTACCGACCCCTAGAGGGTCGATATCGAGCTTGGTTTTGACTTGTTTTCTTGTTATTCTTCCTTCCATAGCCTTCTTCTCTTCTTCTTCCTTGCTTGGTCATCTCTTTAAATGTTCTTAAATGCATCCAAACCCGCCTCAAAACACAAAACTAGGGTAGTTTCCATACCTTTCACAAAATATGCAAACTATACTAAAAAGACACAAAACACACACACAAAAACAAGACTAAACAAGACTAAACAACCTAGAAAAACATACTAAAACAAAGCTAAAAATACAGATATCATGAGCTTGCATTTTAGTGAAGATTTCGTCTTCAAAGAAGGTTTCAACAGCCACGCGCCCTCGATCAAACGGAAAGATTTGGAATTTTGCCTTGATCTGGAATAATGAACCCTCCAAAGAAGGGTTCAGTATCCAAGTGCCCTGTACTCTTACCATTATGCGTGAGGGCATTCTTGAGGATCTTATGCAACCAACTAAAATTGTGGGCAAACATGTTCAATACAGATTGGATGGGTCTAAGGTCATGAGTGAAAACGAGATATGGAATTTGTGTTCTATTGAATAATTTTTTCCTTTTTAATTAATGTTGAATTCAATATCCTTCTTTTAATCTTGTTTTTTCTTTTTGATTTTGTTAAAATGATGACATGGCATATACATAGTGCCCTCGTGGAAAAAAAATTGCACAAGTCAGCGCGAGTGCAACACACCGAAAAACGTTTTAGTGATCAAGTGTTCAATAGGTCTCAATTTGTTAAATTCAAGTGTTCAATAGAACACACTCAAAGGTCAGGTGTTTAAATGACTAATTGACACAAGTACACGTGTCTTTATATGTATTCCGCCCTTAAAAAAAGTATTCAATATAATACTCCTGAGGTTTGAACGGAGTTCACCATGTATCCCTTTTTTTCGTTTTTTCTTCAGTTCCGTCTTCTTTTCCGTTTGTCTCTCTATTTCGTTCGTCCCACTCTCGTCTCTCTAGTGACACGCAAGTACCTTATTTCCCATCTTGTTCGTTTGTTCTTCCACCACCTGTCTGCTGCACCTTATGTTCGTTCACTCGCTCACGTCTCTCTCGTCACACACAAGTACCCGGATTTACGGCGTATCTTGTTCGTCTTCCATTGGTGTCCTCTTTCTGTGCAAACACTGCTTGCATATTTGACAATTGTGGCTCGACCCTCCGTTGCTAAGAACTCACATCTCTGTCTAGTAATACTGACCAC
Source organism: Fallopia convolvulus (assembly GCA_964016875.1). Taxonomy (NCBI): domain Eukaryota; kingdom Viridiplantae; phylum Streptophyta; class Magnoliopsida; order Caryophyllales; family Polygonaceae; genus Fallopia; species Fallopia convolvulus. The sequence goes on from OZ024725.1 coordinate 36,958,337, forward strand.
TCAAAACCAAGTTAGCATAAGGATACAATATGTTTTGTGCTTTCGTGATGAACTCCCATATGGGAAATTAATGTTGCATTGGAAGGATGGAAATGGGTTAACAAATATGTTTTTTTCTTATGGACTAAGAAAATTTTTGGGATTTCATATAAGTTGTAAGATTACGGTAGTTTGAGAAGGTAATCTTTGTTAGAGAGGCAAAGAGTTACCACATATACTAATATATAGAATAAATTTACAAGATAACTTGGAGGCCAAGCCTAATACAAGATAGAAAGAAATAAGCCCTAGAGAGATTTGATATTATCTCATCTCATACAAATTATACTATCCAAATATTAATTATTCTATCTCTAATACCCCCCAGCAAGATCATAGAGGAGGACGAACATCAAGCTTGAATTGAAGGTCAGCAAAGCGTCGGGAACTGGGAGGTTGTATGAAGACATCAACTACTTGATCATTGGAATTGACATGCCGGACGATAAGCTCATTAGACTCAACTAATTCCCAAACATAATGAAAGTCACTATGAATATGCTTGGACTTATTATTGACAACAGGGTTTCGGGTCATAAAAATAGCACTCAAGTTGTCACAGAGCAACACAAGTTGACCTTAAGAGGCCCCTGAAGATCAAGAAGCAGTTGTTGCAACCAGCTGAGTTCGGTCACAGTATTAGCAATAGCCCGATACACAGCCTCAGTTATAGAACGAGCAACCACCTTCTGTTTTTTGGAAGTCCAGCTAATTAGAGTTCCACCAAAATAAATGGCAAAACCATACTGAGATGTACAATCGTCAATGTCAACAGCCCAACTAGCATCAAGAAACGCAACAAGCGTGAACTAAGACGGAGACCATAAATATAATCGATGATTCAACGACGCTTAAATGTTGGCAAATGAGAGTCTGTAGAAGAATGCATATATTGGTAAACCCAATTTACAGCAAAAGAGATCTCAGGACGAGTAATAGTCACATACTGTAAAGCACCAACTATACTGCGATAGTAAGTGGGGTTAGGAAAGGGGTCACCAAGCCCGGAGGTTGTTCCATGAAAACCTGCTCACTTAGATAACCATTTAGAAAAGCATTAAGAAATGTCCAATTGTCTAATTGGCCAATTATAATGCAAAGCAATAGAAAGAACAAGCTGAATAGTACGTATAATTGGGATGAATGTGTCAAAATAATCAACACCCTCCACTTGATGAAACCCTTGTAAAACCAAACGAGCTTTATAGCTCTCCATTGAACTGTTAGACTTGTGTTTAACCTTGTAGACCCACTTACAGCCAACAACATTAGTAGATGGAGGTCTAGAAACTAAGGACCAAGTGCCATTTCTAATAAGAGCATCGAGTTCAGATTTCATGGCGGTGTTCCAATGGGAATTTTTTGAGGCTTGTTTAAATGTTTTCTGTTCATTATCGAGAAGAGGGTCGGGGGTGAGTGGATTTTTTGTAGTGGCGTAAGCTTTCAGTTTCAATTTACTGGTTTTAGCTCTTGTAGTCATGTGGTGAGTAGACACATTAGAGGATCTAAGATGGGGATGAACCGAACAAGAGAGGCTAGATTAGGTTTCTTAGTAGGAGCTGAGTTAGGGTCCTCGACAGGGGCTAGATTGAGGTAAAGCGGGGTGGTGACGAGGCTGCAGGTAGGGAAATTTATGGAGTAGAAATAATAGGTGAAGAAGTAGAAGAAGGAGACGAGGGAGAAGAATTACCGGATGTTGCATGGGGTTGCATGGGCGACGTCTCACAAGAACTGAGAGGCAAGTCAACTACAACTGCCTGCTTGAGAATATTGGCGGTGGGAAAATCAGAATTAGATGTAGAAGGCGGTGCAAATTTAGGCGTGGATGGGAAGAAATTCTCATGAAACAATACATGGCGGCTAATGAAGGTTTTCGAGGTGGAAAAATTATAGCATAAGTATCCCTCTTGACTAGAACTAAAGCCAAAGAAAAATGCATGGAGACGTTTTGAATTCAAGCTTATTATGGCGATAGGGGGGAAATATGGAAAGCAGATGCACCCGAAGGCACGAAAGAGGGTGTAGTCAAGGTTCCGACCATATAAACGAGAGAATGGTGAGTCATTTTTGAGGCTAGGGATAGGTGTGCGATTATAGAGAAAAGGAGCGGTATGAAAGCATGTTCCGAAAATTCTAGGGGAAGACGGGAATGAGATAGAAGTGTAAGGCCTTTTTCTTGGATGATTCGGTTTCTTCGTTCTACCATACCATTTTGACTAGGGGTATAAGGACAAGGCACTCTATGAAGAATGCCTTGTTGATGAAGAAAGGATGAAACATTGCCGTAAAATTGAGTTTGTACTTCTATGATGCTAGCATTTAATTGTGTTTTGACCATCTTTTGGAAGAGAAGAAAGAAGTCAAAAAATTGAGATTTATGAGTCGTGAAATACATCCAAGTAAAGTGAGTACAGTCATCCACAAAGTGAACAAAGTATTGAGAACCATTAAGAGATAAAGAGGGAGCAAGGCCCCAAACATCCGAATATATTAAATCAAAAGGTTTTTGTCTAGGAGAATGAGAATATGAAATTGGTAAACGACAACGTTTTCCTAAGGGACATGAGTGGCATTGAAAGGAATTATTAGAAGCAACAATTGTTAGTTTAAAACGACTCAACATAAAGAGTAAAACAACAGGGTTGGGATGGCCGAATCTGTGGTGCCAGTTTGGTAGGGTGGTGTGCTCGCCCATGAAGGCAGTTGGAGAGGACTGGGCTTCAGCAGGCAAGCAATAGAGACCTTTATCCACAATTCCTTTGAGAATTGTTCTCCCTTGTAGATCCTTTAAAAGACAACAGTCAGAGTTGAATTCAATTGAAATATTGTTTTCTTTTGCAAGCTTGCGAATACTAACAAGATTTTTATTCATATTAGGGACACAAAGGACATTAGATAAATGAATTGGTTTAGAAGAAGTAGAAAAGGATGTATGGCCAATATGAGAGATTGGATGGGTATTACCATTACCGAGGGCTAACTGATCATCGCCATTGTTTTCTAAATCAATTGATACCTTATTGATTGAGTTCACCGGCAAAATGATCTGTAGTACCAGAGTCCTAGTACCATGCAGGGTCAACAATAGAGGAAGGAGATGCATGAAAGGCAGTCGGCTGAGTTGAGGAAGGCCGAATGAAGTGCTCCACGGGATGTCTTGATGGGAATGCTTGTAGATTGAGGCGATTAAAATAGTCTCAAGCAATGTGGTCGGGCTTGTCACACAATTGACAATGATATTTTGAGTTAGACATAGGCTGTTGAGAAGAGCCACCAACAACATCATTTGCTAGGTTTTGGTTCGAGAGTGGGAAAGGAGAGGAGCACTTAGTATTGGAACGAGGTTGTTGAGATGGACATGAGCGCTTCTGTTGTCCATACTTAGCCGTTGGTTGAGCAGCAAGGGATCGCGATTCCTCAGCCATCCGTTCTTCCTCTTCTAGTAGCTTTAACCAAGAAGATCGTCAAGAGAGAGTGGTGTGCGATTCATGTTTAGAGCAGCACGGAACGGCCTATATGAAGAGTCCAAGCCATGATTGATGCAAGTGAGAAAATCGTCATCGGACATCGGTTGAAGACAATCCCCTAGGGCATCCGTGAGAGCCCTCTTTTTCTCAATGTAATCAATAATAGACATGGAGCCCTTGGGGAGAGTTTGAAGTTGCTTCTTTAGATGCATCGAACGTGCCCTAGAGCAGGCTTGAAACATGTGTTCGAGTGCAGTCCATGCTTGGAGAGAAGTCATAGTCTTGACTACATATCCAAGAAGAGGAGCAGAGATGGTGGTGCGAAGCCACAACAAGATGAATTTGTCACGCTGTTTCCAGACAAGATAGTCGGGGTTTGATTCAGTTTTGGCCGCGACAGTTCCAGAACTCGGGGTGTGAATCGTCTCCGGGGTGCAATACCAGCAACAACAAAGTTCATGAGTTCATAAGCATCTAAAGCATCGAGAACATTAGATCTCCAGATATGATAGTTGGTACATTCCAACTTGAAAGAAAAGACGGGAAATTGAAGGCCGCCATGAGGAGAGTTAGAATTTTCGAGAGCTTCTTGTAACAGGTTGGTACAGGTGCGAGTTAGGGAAACTGGGTCAGCCTGAGACGCATGGGTGGAGGCGCCGAATTTCGGCGAAGATGAAGAAGAAATTAAAGAGGTCGACATAGAGAAAAAAATTTGAGAGGCGGAAAATTTAGGTTAGGAACGATTGCTCCGATACCATGTAAGATTACGGTAGTTTGAGAAAGTAATATCTGTTAGACAGGTAGAGAGTTACTACATGTATTAATATAGAGAAGAGATTTACAAGATGACTTCGAGGCTAAGCCTAATACAAGATAGAAAGAAATAAATCCTAGAGAGATTTGATATTATCTCATCTCTACAAAATATACTATCCAAATATAAATTATTCTATCTCTAATATAAGTGGACTTGAAAAATTACAAATTAAATTATGTCCCATAATCCAAACAATAACTGAGAATTTTGATAAAAGTTATCCAGATATTAATAAATTAGATTGTAAATATTTATTACAATAAAATGTGATGGAAAAAATACCATGTTTAAACTGTTTTCAAATGTGTGATACAGGTTTATACTGCTTAGAATTAAACAAACTATAATAAATACAATATTCCACTATTCATGTTTATACTAATTGATTTTTTTCGTTGTTAGTTCGCCAACACCTTCTATCTTCCGCCCGCAATGGAGGTCACTACCCTCCGTCTTCTCTCCTTCAATTGGGTATTGTCATCGCATGTCTTTAATGGCCCTTTAGTTTTGTTGTTTTTATTTTATAAAAGAAGATGGAAATCTGATTTGTTTTTCTCCTTTTGAATATATTTAAATTTTTGTTTTTTTTAATATTTGTGAAATCTTTTCCTTTTTTAATATGAATACAAATCTGATAGAAGTTGAAGGTAAACCGAATAAAAGGGTATGGGGCGAACTTGGTTCAAAACTTGGAGTACCATCTAGAATAATTTTATTTTTGCAAGGCACCATCCAAATAAGTGCAAAGTTTAGGGGCACCAAGTGGAAATTTTCTTAAAATAATATATGCATGATTACTACGTGCCATTGATGTTGTCGTGGTTCAAATTTATTATCATATTGTTGAAGGGTCTTTGTGACCCCGTCATAACATCCAATCGTAGGATATTACAAGAACAACAATATGTATGGATTGAGATCGAGTGCTAAATCAGATTGTGTTAGAAGATAGATTTTGAGGGTTATGGAGTTAGTGGCTCTGAGTTGGCAAGTCGAATCGGCGACTTGGCAAAATCACTGACATGTCCAGTTGGCGAAGTAATCTATTTAAGGAAGGAACGCTTGTTGTATGTGCGTGTATTTGGAGACAGCCGCGTCATTATATTTTAGGAGAAGATCATCATAAAGAGTGCTAAAATCAAGATAAAGACGATTTGATTCTCTTAGAATATTTTATTGTATGCGTAAATATATATTTGGAAAGATATGTAAAAGATTGAGTGTGTATCATTTCCCTAATCGAATGGGAGTTGATACACACGAAATCTCTCTTACCTTAGCTTAAATACCCTAGTGTTTAGGATTGAGTGTGTATCATTTCCCTAATCGAATGGGAGTATGTATCATTTCTATATTGTGTGTAAGAACGAAAGAGTGAACTTGTGTGTGAGATTCGTACTAGTGGTGTCTTGAGAGATCTTAGGCATTGCGTGAGATTGAGAGTGTGAGTGCAAAGGTAGAGCATGGTTCAAGGGTGTGGGATTCATTCTTGTACACGGGAGAGATTTGTAAACACTCAAGAAATCAATAGAGCGAGTCTAAGGATTCTTGAAATCCGACCAAGTGAGAAACTTGGAAGGGAGTGGTTTTTCTCCAAGTAAACTAGTTAGTTTACGAGGAGTTTTCCACTATACATCGCTTGTCATTGACAGTTGATAACATTTGCTTTTCTTGCTTAACTATTCCGCTGCTTTATTAGTCAAAGTCGACGACTTCGCAGGAGTCGCCGACTCGTTTAAGTACTAACGATCCTACAATTGGTATCAGAGCAAAGGCTGTAGATTGTGTTTTTAGTACTTTTGTTGCAGGAAAATGTCGTCCACCAACACTTTTGTGAATGACTCTTTCTGGAAGCCTCCAATCCTCAAGGTTAAAGAGTATAACTGGTGGGTTAAACAGATGAAGACCCACATCTTCTCGCTTGATGGTCAACTATGGAAGGTGATTGAATTGGGTCCAAAAACATTTCTTGGAAAGGATGGAAAGACTGAAAAGACCACAATTGGGTATGATGATGTGGATTTTAAGAAGCTTGAGAAGATTGCTAGAGCAAAGATAGTGCTCCGTCATGCTCTCACTGACGGTGACCTCAAGAAGGTGATCGGATACAGGACGGAAAAGGAAATATGGGATGCCCTTAAAAGACTTCATCAAGGCAATGATGATGTAAAGAAGGACATGATCATTAGTCTCGAAGCAGAGTATGACAACATCTTTCAAGGAAAAGGAGAATCTCTTTGTGATTATCATTCCAGGTTTCAAACGATTGTGAATCAATATGAGTTTCTTGGTGAGAATATTCCTCAATGGAAACAAACCAACAAGCTGATCTCAGGATTGAACAAGAGTTAGCACAATATTGTGTCGTCTCTACTAAATCAAAAGGAAACCAAGTCGCTGACCTTGGAAGATCTTGTTGGACAACTTACCATGTATGGAGGCATTCAGTAGAGAAGAATTAAGAGACTTGACTCAATAAAAGTCAAGAACATTGCTCTTAAAGTTGAAAGAGCTTTTGACTTTGCTCAAGGAGACGACGACACTGAAAGAATAGATGAGGATGTTGCTCTCATCTCTAACGCTATGAAGAAATTGTGGAATCGCATCAAAGCTCCTATGAATGCTCCAGAGTCAAGAAAAGAAGGGAAGGATATGAAGGATGTCATCTGTTATCAATGTCAGGCTAGAGAACACTTTGCCAAGCAATGCCCAAAAAGAGAAAGTGGAGACGCTGGTAAAGGAATGATGGCAACTTGGGATATGACTGATGATGATGAAGTGGCGTCGACAAGAGGAAATTATTGCATGGCCATTGAAGACAAATCGTCCTAAGAGGTAAATGACTCTGAACTCTCTTCTCTTTTGGCAAGAAAATCTAGAGAACAGTTGGTTGCTATCATCGAAAAGCTTGGAACTCAGGTCACTAAGTTAAGAGAAAAATTAGAAGAAAACGAAGAAACAATCTCCAATCTCTTTGATGATAACAAACTCTAGTCCTCTAAGGCTATTGAATTAGAAAAGATTACGTCTCCTAAGTCAATTACTTGTAAAACTTGTTCAGACTCAAAGAACCAAGTCGTGTACTTGCAAAAACAAGTTAATGACTTGGAAAAACAAGTCACTGACCTAGAAGGTGAAAAGCTTATGCTTAGGCTTGGTCATGCTAAGCTATCTAAGGAATTAGAAGGCCAAAAGGTTAATGATGAAACTACAAAGAAAAAATGGCTAGATGAGTTTGTTGCTGAAAAGGCTCAGGAGGTCAGAAATGACTATAAAAGGAAATTTATAAAGGAGGTTGATAGGTTTGGGATTGGATATGCTTGTGCATCCAATACTCAGGGTACCAAACATGCTTCCTTTGTGTCTAAAGGTAAAACCCCTAAAGGTAGTGACAATGCAAGTTGTTCTACTCATGTGGTGGCCAATCAAGACAAAAGGGAAGCAACAGTGGTATCCTGATCAAAAGGTGCACAAAATATGGCAGAAATAAAACAAGAACTCGGCTCCCTCACAAATTGACTTTCAATCGCGCATCAACAACAAACCCATCTACCCGGGCTATAACAAATATGTTGCCCTAAAGTCTCATAGCACATGTTGGTATTGTGGCAAGCCTAGTCACTACCAACATGATTGTCACAAAAAGGCAAGAGATGATGAAAATGCGAGGTCACAAACTCTGAATGACAGTTATGGGAGATCCACTATCACTGACTGTCCTCCAGGATCTGTGTGTGCTAATTGTGACAAATGTTGTCCTAGGAACTACTATGTTTTCAAACCCAAAGGAGTTAAATAACTTTGGGTTCGTAAGAACTAATTCTTTTAATGTAGCTTGAAGTGGGTGACAAGGAGTCCTAGTTTATTGATAGTGCGTGCTCAACTCATATTGTCGGGAAACCCCAGGGATTTCGTCTCACTTCAAGAATACAAGGGAGGTAAGATTACCTTCGGCAACAATAGTAAAGGTGGTATTTTTGGTATTGGTACGGTAAGATTTTCAAATAAGTTAACAATAGACAATGTGAATTTAGTGGATAATCTCAGTTTTAAGCTTTTAAGTGTCTCTCAAATCTATGCTAATGGTAAATATCAAGTTGTTTTTGATAGGAAAGGTTGTCAGGTACAAGAAATAACTCAGGAAAGATTCTTCTGAAAGGGGTGTTTGAAAACAATCTTTACAAGGTGGACCCCTGTTACAAACCTGAAGAAAAGCGGTGTCTTAGATTAGTTACAAACGTCGCCAACCTCTGGCACAAAAGATTTGGTCATGCGAGCTTTCAACTCCTTGACAAACTTCATAGGCAAGAGCTGGTTAGAGGGCTACCCAAGATAGATCCAAGCAAGCATGAAGATTGTGAAACATGTGTAAGAGGTAAGCAAGTGAAGTCATCCTTTCAATCCAAGAAGGAGGTAAGTATCACTAGACCCTTAGAGCTTATTCATATTGATTTATATGGTTCCATGCGAGTCCAAAGTCGTGGAGGAAATAGCTATATTTTTTTTATTGTTGATGGCTTTTCACGGTATACTTGGACAATTTTTCTATCTTCTAAAGGTCAGGTCTTTGAAGAATTTGAAGCGTGGGTGAAGCCTGTTGAGAAAAAGCTTGGAGTTGCTCTTGTGTCTATCAGGTCAGATCATGGAACGAAATTTGACAACTCTGAGTTTCTGGTTTTCTGCAAGAAGAATGGCATAAGTCACAACTTCTTAGCGCCAAGAACTCCTCACCAAAATGGCATAGTTGAGAGGAAGAATCGAGCCTTGGAAACCATGTCGCGAACAATGCTAATCTCAAGTGGTCTTCCAAGAAATTTCTGGGGTGAAGCCATCAATGCATCTTGCTATGTGATGAATCGAGCCATGCTTCATCTACTTCTTGGAAAAACTCCTTATGAACTACTAAGAGGAGTCAAGCCCAGTGTCACCCACTTACGCACCTTTGGTTGCAAGTGCTACATTCCTAATAAAGGCAAGGACAGCTTGGGAAAATTCGATCCAAGGAGTGATGTTGGCACCCTTGTAGGTTATTCACCTCACAATAAAGCCTACAAAAAGTTCAACAAAAGGACGAGGAAAATTAAGGAAAGTGTGCATTTTGTATTCAATGAGAACACGATGGGAGGCTCAATGATTGAGGATTTTGATGATAGTGATCAAGGGTACAATCTGGTTCAAGATGAATTTCTTCTAGTTGCTACAACAGAAAAAGAATCGATAGTCCGTGACAATGCTGGCATCACCGACTGAAACAGAACAGAGGGAAGAAGTCAAAATCAAAGATCAAGTGAAAGTGAGTCCGATGATGAGAAAACACCTGAGAGAAGTTCAAGTCCAGAAAGCTCTGAAGAAAATTAAGAGAGAACACCTCAGACACAAGTCGGTGACTTGACAGATCCTGTCACTAACATCCTCATTGATTTCTCAAAGGGTGTGCAAACCAGATCTTATGTGAACAATTTCTTTGCTTTCAATGCTTTCATCTCAATTTTGGAGCCTAAAAATTTGAATAAGCGTTGAAAGATTTGGATTGGGTCAGTGCCATGCAGGAGGAGCGTCATCAGTTTGAAAAAAATAAGGTTTGGCATTTGGGTCCAAGGCCAAAGGGAAGATTTGTTATTGGAACACGATGGGTGTTCAGAAATAAGCTGGCTGATGAAGGAAATGTGGTTAGAAATAAAGCAAGGTTGGTAGTTAAGGGATACAATCAACAGGAGGGCATTGACTATGATGAGACGTTTGCTCCAATGGCTCGTCTTGAAGCTATAGATTGGTCATTGCCTATTCTGCTCATCATGGATTCAAGCTACAACAAATGGATGTTAAGACTGCGTTCTTGAATGGATATCTAAAATAAGAAGTGTATGTTGAACAAACTCCAAGTTTTGAGGATGTCGCCCACCTGGATCATGTTCATAAACTGGACAAAGCTCTTTATGGATTGAAGCAAGCTCCGCGTTCTTGGCATGATAGTTTGTCACAGTTCTTGATCCAACATGGTCATGTTCGAGGAGAGGTTGACAAGACTTTGTTCTTGTTGATGGAAGGAAGCCATACGCTGGTTGTTCAGGTCTATGTCGATGACATTATCTTCGGGTCAACAGATGATAAGCTGGTGAAAAAGTTCGCTGATCTTATGTCTAGTGAGTTTGAAATGAGCATGATCGGTGAGCTCAAGTTCTTTTTAGGACATCAAGTTGTGCAAAGTGAGGATGGGACATGAGTTCATCAATAGAAATATCTTAGAGAATGTGTTAAAAAGTTTGGTCTTGAAAACGCTAAACCGTTTCACACTCCCATGTCACCGTGCTGAAAAGGTTTCCCGACAAAAAATAAATTTGTAGTCAAGACCCTGATGTGTATAGGGAGGTCAGGATCGTCCACGGGAAGCAATGTTATGTTTGATTACTAAACTAAAAAGCAAAAGAGAAGGCAAAACAAAGCAAAGAACAAAGCAAAAGAACTAAATAAATGCATTGGAAGGGGTCGATATCGACCTTGTCAAGGTCGTTATCAAGTCATGAATTCCGCAGAAAAACTAAGTAAATATCAAGAAAAAAGGGGAAAATTGCAGGTCGATATCGACCTGGACAGGGTGGATATCGAGGTACCTGGGTTTGGGTTTTGACTCAAAAATAAGGAAAAAATCTAGGATAGGGGTTCACCACAACACAATCATGCAATTTTAGATAACATAAATCATAAATATCATGCCTTTAACATAAAGTTATCAACTTTCGTTGAATTAATCAAGCAAATCAATCAATTTTCACAAATCAATTCACTTAATCTACTTGCTTTGATCTAAAGTTTTCGACTTTCGTCTCAAACTTTATCTCGTATTCAAATTCACAACTTTCTCTTTCAATCAAGTTAAGAACATGAAATACTTCAACTTTCGTCAAAGCTTTTGCACAAACAAGTAGAAAATAGATAAAAGGCAATCAATTATTCATCACATCACCATTCGTGCACAATCATGTTGGGTTTCTAACCCCAACCCTAGAAAAGAAGACTACTCACTCATGATTGGAAAAAAACAAGCAAAGAGAATAAGAGAAAACATAATTCAACTAAAACTAAAGGCTTACTTGAATTAAAACTTCAAACTTGTCTTAGAACACACCTAGAACACAAGAAAATCTCCCACAATCTTCTTGCTCGTGCTCCAAGCAACACTTGTCTTCCAAAAATCAATATAACGTGTAAACTAAACCCTAAGAGGCGTCTCCTTTAATTTTTACGTGGGAGGGAGAGGATTGAGTCCAAACAAGGGTATTTATACTAGAATATCCCTATTAAAAAGTTTCCATAAAAACAAAACCTACTAAAGGTAAAAGATTGTGGAATAAAAGCAATTAATGGGCTTTTTATTTGGGCAGCTGGGCTGAGTGGGTCGATATCGACCCCTAGAGGGTTGATATCGAGGCTGGTCTTGACTTGATTTCTCATGTTTCTTCCTTCTTCCTTTGGATTTTGCGGGGGTTTCTTCAGTAGTTTTCTTCCTTCCTTCTTCCTACCTTGATCCTCTCTTCTAATGTCCTTTGGAAACCGTATTTTGCTCAACTCTCATGTGTTTAGGCTTATAAGTACAACTCTCAACTCAATCAAACATGCAAAAACTCATAGAAATTGTAACTTATATCACCAATCTCTCTACCAAAGATTGTTAAAACTAGTAAAGTCATCAAGAGAGCTTAGGCTCAATGGAAACTTCATAGAAGCTTCCATTGGGCTTGGTTGTAATGGGGCTTGGTAATAACAATAGGGAGTGGAAATATTCTGGTTTGTGGTGCTAAAATCTGGGAATATGGACTCCTAAACTCTCAACACAACTCACCAAACTTTTTTCAAGAACATCTTACCAAACTCTCTAAACATTAAAGCTCAACTCACTTCATCAACCCAAATTCATCCTAGAAAGTCTCATATACACACAAAAGAATCCTTGGCTTTTTCCTTTCTTTTCTTTGCTTGCACTTATTCACTTTTTTCCTTCTCCTCCTTTTTTCGAATTTTTTCTTTCTTTTCTTTTCAGTTGGGAGAAGGTCGATATCGACCCTACTGGGGTCGATAACGAAGCTGAAATTCCTTTATTTTGATCAATTGTGCATTTTTTTTCTTTAAACCAAGAATCTTTCCTTTTACAACTTTGCTTTGAACAATGAGACTTCCATTCTACCCATCCCATCCCCTTTTATTTGAACCAACACTAAAAAACCACAAAACAAATCCAACCAACTAAGTCCTAATCCCCGGACAGGGTCAAGCTTATATCGGATTAGGAAAACAATTTTGTGGAGCTACAAAAATAGGCTTTAAGGCACAAAGAAATTGGCTACAAAAGAGGGATAATGTAAGGGTGGATAAGGATTAATAGTGCTTCATGAAAAATAAGCTCTCCATCATATGACTTCACAAGTCATGAACTAAAATCTTATAGAGGCTTCAAGAAATAGATAATCATCACAATTTCAAGAGATAATATGCACATAAGAGAGTAAATCACACAAAAAAGAGAAGAAGGATTTTTTATGTTTTCCCTATAAGGCCAAAATTAACTCACAAGGTAGATCAGATCATTTTGTTGGATTGCAATTAAACTCATGCTAAAAAGTCGTACATGCTTAGTTTCATCACAAGCTAAAAATTCATACAAAAACAATTTCAAGGTAGACTCGGGCTAAACCATCAAATACATGCTAAATGGATTTACATGATTATCAAGCAATTACCATCCTAGGACCATAATACAAGGGTACTCATCAATCCTGAAAATCTTTTTGTATTTTTCCAAAATTTTCAAATTTTTTTTCCATTTTTCTTTTAAGGAAAGCAAAGCAACTAAAACCAACTTAAACTAACTAGACATCAAAGCAAGACAAAACACACAAACACATACAAAACACAAATACACACACTAGAGTTTTCTTTTCCCTCCCTACCCCATAGTTGAACCTAACAGTGTCCCCACTGTTAGAACAAAGAAAGGTAAAAATAAAGAAGTAGGGAAAAGAAAACAAACTCACAAGATCAATTTTGAGGCGGCCTTGAAAACATCCTTGAACACTTGAAAGAGAGAATCGATAAGGTAGAAACTGTAGTCGGCTGAACCTTTTCTGGATTTACTGCAAGGGTCGTTACCAACCATGTGGGGGTCGTTAACGAGCCACGATGCCGCTTTGATTTTTCCTAATCTCGCTTGCATAATTTAGCAAAACAATTCTATTCCGAAAATCTATTACCTAATCTAAAAACAAGTCAAAAGAAAGCCAAAAAAAAGAGCTATTTTTAACGTCGTTAGCCCGACGAACTTACCTCGGCTCTAAGGTGGCTTCTCTCCGGCTTTGTAGGGATCTTGAGAAACCCCATACTTAGTCGGAAAAGCATCAAAGCTTCTCTCCAAGAGATGTGGTCATCTATCATCGATAAGAACACTTGAAAGTCCTGCATAAGGGTTAGAAAAATCCGAAAAACAAGGGGGTTTCGACTCTTTCATAGTATGAGTAGTAGGATGGGATATAGAACAATGATATAAGAAAGGATCATGACCAGAATTAATTGAATTAGAGTAAGAAGGCTCACCTTTGTTGCTCAAGTAGGGGGTCGTTACCGAGGTAGATGGGGTCGTTAACGACCCTGCTGGGTCAAGGAATGCCTCGGTAACGTGCTTGTTAAGCCCGGTATCGGGCTGGATTTCACCCACAGTGTTGTGATTCTTCAGAGAATGGTCGGTACCGACCCACCATGGGGGGTCGGTATGCTTCTTATTGGGTGTGACCTCCTTGAACTGTCTTGTTTCTGTACTTAGAGAAGGGTCTTGTACCGACCCATGGTGGGTCGGTAGGCTCCTCGTTAATGCTTTTAGCGACCTCATTCGCGACAGTATTAAAGCGAAACTCGACCTTCTCTTCCCCAGTGTCAAATGTGATGTAATAACTGCGGTTTTTGAGGATATTTTTGAATTTTCTCGGATATCCTTTTAACCTTTTTGGTCCGTTTTAACGCTTAATCCAATATTTTTGTTGGAGATTAAATCCTAGAAAATTGTTGGTGATATCCTAAAATCACAAAGAAATGATTTTATGGATCGGTATGAATTCTAGGATTTTTCAGTGGAAAAAGAATATTTATTTGATAAGCCGTCTTTTTAATTATGTACCGGAAGGGATTTAAAATACGAAACAGAAGCCTTAAAAATTGAAGGTAGCATGATGAAATCATGGAAAATTGATTTTATTGGTCTACATAATTTACGGGACGTTTTTCATTTAGTGAGTTTTTCCACCCGAGGTACATAATTTTACCGCTTTAACGCGAGTCCCGTTCTGAGACGGGTTTTGATTTTAGACCGCCCTTTCTCATGCCTTAATAACGAAGGAATTTAAGGCATATCTTCTCTGCCTTTCAAAGTTTATCCACTCGTTCATTTTAAAGGAAGGACCGAGAGAGATATTTGGACGAAACAACGCCGGACATGGGAGCTCTCCACCGCCTGCAACCTTCTCCGCCCCGTCCACCACCAACTCGTCCACCCTATCATCTTCTTCTTTATCCTTCCTTTGAGCTGTTGCTGCACAAAAGAGGAACCAGCGAGAGAGTAAGGACGGAACGCGGGCTCGGGAGGAAGAATTCCATGCCGCCGGTCACTTTCTCGCCTCGTTGTACATCGTCGCCGGCGACCGTCAGCCCATCCGACCACCCCCACCACAAGGGCTGCCACCGGGAAATACCCGACCATCCTCGGGCTCGAGGATCGAGCCATGATCGAGCCAAACGAGCCATGGGCTCGAGTGAAGGTATATACGATCAAAATTAATTAGCGGGTTGATTGCGGAGCCACCGTAAGGGCCTTTCGGTTCCGCTTTGCTAATTAAATTTATAGTTTTTATAATCTTGACGTTGATACGGTTCCACAGGTTCAAACCGCTCGTGAAACGGACGTCCGGATTTTCCGTTATAGCGAATACAAGTTTTGGTTACCGATTGGCAGGTAAAGGACTTTGGATAATTACTCAGGATTCGTTGTTAATCCGTTTGATCCGAGATTTGGTAATCTTTAAGAACTGTTGCTAATGAACAATTTGTATTTAGAAAATTATTTCAAAAGTGAAGTGGATGATTAGTTATAATTCCGCCAAGATGGCTCCTTGAAGCATGATAACTAAGGATTTACTATATATCCATATTCGGAAATTAAATCGTTTATCGATTAGGAAGTTGTAGGAGTTGAGAATAAAACTAAGAGGTGTTTTCGTGAGCTCGTTGCTGAGAAATCCTTTTGTTATATTTGTCAGAAGGATGATAAAGATTACTGTTGGAATTGTTAAGGACGTTGAGCACGCCTTCTAAGGCAAGTGGACGATTCTCTCTTGCGTTATTGTTATTAAATGAGGAATTGGATCCCATTTAATATTTACATTGGGAACAAATTGTATGATTAATAAAATATGATAGGTTGTTATATTTGTTAGAAATAATGACCATGTTGTTATTCAGTTTTGCGCTAGAACTGGATTTAGGTCCGTTATGGGTGACCTTGTATGTTGTCTCACGCTGAGACTTTGTTGTGATTAATATAGTTCAGGGAGTGGTTTTATATCCTCTCTTTAAAACAATATTACATTAGGAGGGGCCTAATCCTAATGGTGGGTCATGACTCTCTTCCCCTACTCTTCGTGTGAGAGGGTTGATAGGCACTCTAGCTAAGTGCAGGTTTGGCACGGTGTAGTGTAGACGACATGGTAATAGGCCTCTGTGATCTCTACCTCACCATATGCAAAATGAAAGATCAAGGATAGCTTAAGTTCTGTGATCTTGGTACATGGTAGATGACAATGGATGAAATACTCCGATGATCTCTACAATACCAAAATATTTCGGCAGTAGTTCGGGCCGATTAAAAGCCACCAACTTGTTTGTGAAAAGTTTTGAAAGTAATATAAGATAAGTGCGTTAGGCACATTAATATACCTGAATGGTTCGTCCAATCGGAAGGCCATTCTTGCTCCCGGTTATGAGTGATTCTTAATCAAACTTTGATTAAGTTAATCTGAATAGTCGATGGAGGCTTTTCAAGATGTTATGTGATTAATATGATTTCCCAACAATTGTTTATGCTTCTTTAGAAACCACAAGCGGTGGTGTTCTCTCTCTTGATTACGCAAGTTTCCTTCTTATTCTCTATAAGACTGCTAACTGTTGGATCATAATCCGAGTCTATTCGGATTTTGGATGCCAATATGTTTAGTTACAACCATAAGAACCAAGTTAGATTCTCCGCTTGCTAGTCTATCATTAGACTAACCCGTCCATCTTCTTTTCTTTTATATGGTCGGCTGGTGTCCACCGTTGGTTTACGACACATTAGATTCTTCTTGGAAGTTGATTCAAGAGGCGGATTTAGATGTTTGAAGCTCCAAAAGTTGAAGAAAGGTTTTCAATGGCTATACTTGAGTGAAGATCATGTTTGAACTACTTCAAAGTGAAGCTGAGTTTCAGAAATAAGAACTGAAGGAAGACTGGATGAAGATTTTGTTCAAATAGAAGGTTGTTATGTTTATTTAATCTTTTTAGGTTAAGGTTTGTATAAGACCAATTGTATTTATTCCGCTGTAAAGATTCTTTTAGTTTGTTCAGTCAATTTAAAGCCTTGGGTAGCTTCGTTTTAGTCTTAATCGGGGTTACTGGCGGTAATAACTCTAGAGTAGGAAGGGGGTGTTACATGTGAGGAGTCCCTTTCTAACATCAACTCTTGCCCTTGCGGTGGCTAGGAATGGCCTTCCAAGAATGATTGGCACCACAAGGTCTTTTGGCATCACCATCACTATGAAGTCATTGGGAACAAAGAATTTGCCTACTTGCACAGGAACATCCTCTACGACTCTAGTAGCTTTGACGCATGATCCATTTGCCATGTAGAGATTCATATTGACAGGTTCCAGCGGTCCCATATTGGCTTTGGACGAAATAGAGAGTGGCACTGACACCTAAATCACATAAAGCTTTAAACTTGTAAGCTCCAATCCCTATTGTGATAGCGAACTTACCTGGGTCACCTAGCTTTTCAGGAAGTTTTATAGATCGGACTTCACTTGACATCTCTGAAATAGATCTTTTCCTGCTCAAAATCTCTTTTAAAAATTTAGTGTAGGCAGACATTTCATTAAGGGCATCAGTAAATGGAATAAAAATATTCAACCCTTGAAGAATTTTGACAAAACGCCTAAACTTTCCTTCCGTGACATCATTAGACTTCTTAATCGGGAAAGGAAGAGTTTAGACGGACTCAGGATAGAGAGAGACCCGGATCGAGGCCCTACCGAATCGATAAGAGGGTCAACCGGTGCTGGAGAAGGGTCGATATCGACCCTAGTAGGGTCGGTATCGAGGTGAGAATTCGGTTTAGAAGACTTACCCGGCATGGAGGGGTCGATATCGACCTGGGGAGCCTCGGTATCGACCCTGCTGGGTCCGTTATCGATCCTAGTGGGAGTATCTTTGTCGGTACCGGGCTCTTTCTCCTTGGCCTCAGCACGATCTGGCAGTTGCTTTCCACTTCTGAGGTGTATTGCTGCAATCTGTCCTCTCGGGTTCTTCTCGGGGCGGCCCAGGAGTTGCCCTTGAGGTCTTGGAATCTGTGCAACCAGGTTATCTAATTGTGAATTTACACTTTTTCTCCATGATTCGAACTCTCCCATCCGATTATTAAAGTTGGTTTGGACTCCATCAATCTTGTTATAAACTCCATCAATCTTGTTATGGACATCATCGAATTTATTGTGGACTTCATCAATCTTGCTATGGACGTCAATGAATTTATTGTGGACTTCATCAATTTTGCTATGGATGCCCTCTTGTAGCCCCTTGTACCCATGGAGGTGGCTCTTGATATCCTGGTGGTCTATAAGGAGGAGCCTTCCTTTCTTGTGGTGGAGGTGCTTGATTTTGACTTTGATTGTAACCTCCCTAGCTGGGATAATTGTTTGGCCTATCATAATGGTTAGGCGGGTTTCTGTATTGCCCTCTCATATAATTCATTTCAGCATATGTCTCAACGGGTCTAACCTGCTCAATGTTAGTGCGGGCAGAAGTACTATGGGCTTGAGAGCCACATTCTTGACAAGGTTGAGAGGTTTTCAGAAAACTTACTTGTTTCTTTAAGCGGTTGATCTCATCCCGTAAGAATTGTTGTTTAATATCTGGATCAACTTCGTCTTTGTTTGGAACATAGAGCTGTTTTGAGGCTGGGACGGCTGTTGGGTCCCATACATTGCATCATAATTGGTCAATTTATCCAACAACTCCCATGCAGCATCAGGCCCCATCTCTATAAAACCGCAAGCAGTATGCAAGTTGATGCGGTTCTTCGTCTCAACATTTATACCCTAAAAGAATATCTCATGTAGGACATATTGTGGTTGACCATGGGTGGGGCATTGCCTCAATATCTCGTTGAATAGCTCCCACGTCTCCACGAATGTCTCGTTAGGCAGCTGGTGGTAAGAAGTAATACACTTCCTTAACTCCGTAGTCTTAGCAGGAGGGAAGAACTTTGTCATGAATAAGACATGCAAAGTTCTCCATGTTCTTACCGATCTAGGAGGTAAGCTCTCTAGCCAACTCAGGGCCTTACCTACAAGAGACCATTTAAACACTTTTAGTTGGACATATTCAAGAGAAACACCATCAGCAGTAATGGTGTCACATAAATCAACAAAATTACGAATATGCTCCATAGGACACTCAGTTGGTTTTCCCTCAAACTGAGCCCTCTTAATTAAGGATATAAACTGAGATTTAATTTCATACACCCTTTCTATCTCAGGAAGCACAATTTCTTATTTTGGCACCCTCAGTTTCGGATGCATATATTGTTTGGCATTCCTTGGGATAGCATTCAATTGCTCTTGTAAACGAGTGTTATTTACTCGTTCACATTTAGCAGCGCAAGCAGCAGCGTCTCGATCAGCTTGTAACGCTTCCATCTGCCTATGAAGGGCGTTCATCTGCTAGGCCATCTCCTCAGGTGTAGCGGCCATTATACGGTTTTCTCATCTCCGACGATGAAGGAAACGTTCAAGCTCAAAATATTAATCAGCTTGATCCAATTCAAGTCGGCGTCTTCCTGCTTGCATAAGTTGAGAAAAAAACAAAAAGAAACAAACTAGAAATAAAAATGGGGTAGGGCTATTCCCAAACTCATAAGTAATCAAACACAGCACTGTTGCTTCCCCGGCAACGGCGCGAATTTGTTGAGAGGGTTTCCCGACAACAAATAAATTTGTAGTCAAGACCCCGCTGTGTATAGGAAGGTCAGGATCGTCCACGCAAAGCAAGGTTATGTTTGATTACTAAACTAAAAAGCAAAAGAGAAGGCAAACCAAAGCAAAGAACAAAGCAAAACAACTAAATAAATGCACTTGAAGGGGTCGATATCGACCTTGTCAAGGTCGTTACCAAGGTATGAATGCAGCAGAAAAACTAAGTAAACAGCAAGAACAAAGGGGAAAATTACAGGTTGAAATCGACTTGGGCAGGGTCGATATCGAGGTACCTGGGTTTGGGTTTTGACTAAAAATTAAAGAAAAACTCTAGGATAAGGATTCACCACAACACAATCATGCAATTTTAGATAACATAAATCATAAATATCATGCCTTTAACATAAAGTTATCAACTTTCGTTGAATTAATCAAGCAAATCAATCAATTTTCACAAATCAATTCACTTAATCTACTTGCTTTGATCTAAAGTTCTCAACTTTCGTCTCAAACTATCTCGTATTCAAATTCAGAACTTTCTCTTTCAATCAAATTAAGAACATGTAATACTTCAACTTTTGTCAAAGCTTTTGCACAAACAAGTAGAAAATAGAAAAAAGGCAATCAATTCATTCATCACATCACCATTCATGCACAATCATGTTGGGTTTCTAACCCCAACCCTAGAAAAGAAGACTACTCACTCATGATTGGAGAAAAACAAGCAAAGAGATTAAGAGAAAACATAATTCAATTAAAACTAAAGGCTTACTTGAATTAAAACTTCAAACTTGTCTTAGAACGCAAGAAAATCTCCCACAATCTTCTTGCTTGTATTCCAAGCAACACTTGTCTTCCAAAAATCAAAATAACGTGTAAACTAAACCCTAAGAGGCGTCTCCTTCAATTCTAACGTGGGAGGGAGATGATTGAGTCTAAACAAGGGTATTTATACTAGAATATCCCTCTTACAAAGTTTCCATAGAAACAAAACCTAGTAAAGATAAAAGATTCTGGAATAAAAGCAATTAATGGCCTTTTTATTTGGGCGGTTGGCTAAGTGGATTGATATCGACCCCTTGAGGGTTGATATCGAGCCTAGTCTTGACTTGATTTCTCATGTTTCTTCCTTCTTCCTTTGGATTTTGCGGGGTTTTCTTCCATAGTTTTCTTCCTTCCTTCTTACTAGCTTGATATTCTCTTCTAATGTCCTTTGAATATATCCAAATCTGCCTCAAAACCTAAACAAAAACACACAAATAGCGTAGTTTCCATACTTTTCACAAAATATGCAAACTATACTAGAAAGACATAAAACACTCATAAAAATACAACTAAACTAGACTAAAAGTCCTAGAAAAACATACTAAAACTATACTAAAAACATGTAGATCACACTGACTACCTCACTTGGAAACGATGACAAGGATCCTGAAGTCAATGCTACTATGTACAGGGGTATGATTGGATCATTACTCTATCTCACATCAAGCAGACCTTATATTGTATTTGGAGTATGTCTGTGTGCTAGATTTCAAGCAGATCCAAGAGAGTCCCACTTGAAAGTTGTTAAAAGAATCATTCGTTATCTTAAGGGGACTGACTATCTGTGTTTATGGTATCCAAGAGGTTTTGATTTTGACCTTGTCGGATGCACAAATGCTGATTTTACCAGAAACCGTGTTGATAGAAAAAACGCGTCAGGGATGGCTCAATTTCTTGGGCCTTGTCTTGTCTCTTGGGGATCTAGAAACCAAAATTATGTTGCCCTATCAACGGCAGAAGCAGAGTACATTGCAGTTGCATCGTGTTGCTCACAACTCTTATGGATCAAGCAATAAGTCAGTGACTATGGTGTGAAGTGTGGATCAGTGCCCACACTATGTAACAACACTTGCAATCAACATCTCAAAGAATCCAGTGCAACATTCAAAGACAAAAAACATTGAGATAAGGCACCACTTTCTTCGAGATTATGTAGAAAAAGGCATGATCACTAAAGAATTATGTAGAGCAAGTGATCAAAGAGCAGACATCTTCACAAAGGCCTTGAATCATGAACCTTTTGAACAACTCCGCATGGAACTAGGTACGATCTCTCTTCAATGATCTATTTCCCTACATGAATTCCCTCGATGATTGGCTAGAATTGATTGCTTTGCATATGTTTTGAAGTCATGTTTTTATGGTATTATTCTTAGCATTCTTGATATACATCATATTTAGGAAACCTCATGCATTTGACATGTCAATGACTTTTTCTACATTCAATTTGTGTGCAACCTTATTGAGCTCTTTGTTTTAACCCAAAAGAATCAACCTGATGATCTTAACCCTCATTACAAGCCCAAATGATGGTTGATTCTAATGCATGTCCCTGACCTATCATGTTTTGAGAGTCTCTATGAGCCCGTTCTTTTTTTCCTTATGAAACAGAGACTTAACATCATGATCGACAAATACTCATATAAATGCTTTATACTTGGTTTGCTTTGGCACTCCCTGTGCAACCCCAATGCCAAGTAAGTTCTTTAAGAGAAAGTCATGAAGTGTGTAAAAGTCATGGACATATAAAAAGAGAAGTTTTATGATAGAAGTCGCCGACTTGATCAAGGTCAGTGACCGTGTGTTTTGGCGCGAGAAAAAGATCATGGCTTAACAGTATCTTTTGAACTTGGAAAGTTTTTCAAAAAGGAGGAAAGACAAGATCTTGTGTTTTGACAACTTCCTTAATGATGGAAGTGCACTTCTTTATTATGCCCCAACTGTCAAGACAAAAGGTATACTTTCTCAAATTTGTCTTTCTCTCTCTCTCGACATCTGCTCTCTCTCTCTCTCTCTCACACACACACACACAAAAAAAAAAAACCTAAAACTTGAAAAGACCTCCAATGGCGTCTCCTTCCAACAACTCAAACCTTCCCACTTCTCCCAAAACCCAAACTTAGAGTCTAGAATCAAAGAAGAAGAAGATTCTCGATCTCTTTGGTGATGATTTTCTTCGTGCTCTTCTGTCTGGGAAATCGTCTTCCTCAACCACTCTCCCAACCACCATTGAAACACCATCTCTGAACCCATCTTCCTCACAAAACCAAAATCCAAACCCTTATCCTCCGAAATCAACTCCCTCATGTCTCATTCCCACTGAAAAATCTGAAAACCCTCCATCTCCACAAATTGAAACCGAATCCCTAACACTTTCACCAGAATCTGAAATACCACGCCAAACGGCGCAACCAATGGTTATTCCAGAAACTGGTGGCTCATCTACACCCAAACCCTCCTCCTTTTCGCCTTAAAACCATATCCACAAGTGCTAGAGCCATGGTTGTGGCTCTTAAAGCCAAAAAGAGAAAGGGGTTCGAAACCCCTGAGGCTGCCTCAGAGGGAGGTGAATCTTCTTTCTCTGAGAAGGTCACAAGGAAAAAGGGAGAGATCTCCAAAAACTGTTGTCAGTTCTAGCAAGAAGAAGAAGTCGAGTATGATTGTTCACATGACTTCTAGGGAGTTTACTAAGGATTTGTTGTTAGAGGAAAACTTCTTAAAAGAGTTCAAATTGACCAAGGTTGCTGACTGGCTGAGAAAGCAAAAGTGGGATAAATTGGTGCAAGGGGAGCATGAGTACAACCCTCAGATGGTTAAAATGTTTTATGAGTCTCTAGTGATTGAGGATACAGGGAACATGACTATAGGGAGATACATGGTTGATAAGAAGACGTACTCTTTCACTAGCAAGGATGTCAGTGACATCTTGGAGATACCACATGAAGGTTTTGCTGAGTACTTCAAAGGAGCTTGGCCTGAAGGTGTTGATGAGCGTGAGATTATCAGAACTGTCACTGACAGTGATTATATTTTCACCAGTCCTTATTTGGTCAACAAAATGGGAATTGAGAAGAAGGTGATGTTCAATTACCTTATTAGCAACTTGCTTCCGAGAGAACTCGAAAGGAATGATGCCTCCATTCAAGATCTGTTGGTTATGGACAAGGTTATCAAGGGAAAGAAGGTGAACATGCCTCGTCTGATGATGCTTCACATGAAGCATGTGCTTGAAACTACTAAGCATGCGCTTCCTTATGGCATGTTGATTGCTTTGATGATGGCTGAACATAAAGTGTATGTGGATGGTAGTGATGTCCTCAACGCTAGGGTTCTGAACAAGGAAACGATCAGGAAATTTGGTTGGAATTGGGTTGATGGACAATGGGTGGCAAAGACTTCAGAGGTCACTGAAAAGGAAAACTAGAAAGAGGGAATGAAATTTGCTCAAGCACACAATGAATTGAAAGATCTTAGGGAGCAGAATATGATTCTGTAGGGAATGCTTGAGAAACTTCAGAGCATGGTTGGCAATGTGCTTACAAAGATTAGTGCAATAGAGGATCAGCTCAATGACTTTGGAGCCTGATGTCGGGGACTATCGCACACTCATGGCCTTCTCTACCCCTCTCTTTCTACTCTTTCCACATTTTCCCTACAGTTTAAAAGACTTTTTAGTTCGACTTGGTTGTATTGCATTTCTGGATTATTTTTTTCGCATCGTACATTATCTCTTGCTATGGTGGATGACTATCTATGACTGTTTTGAAATTATGCTTTAAGTTTCTATATTTGCCTCTGATTTCTTTACTTGTTTTAGCAATCTTTTTGATGATGCCAAAAGGGGGAATTAACCAGGGGGGATCAAAATACTGAAATCATGCGGTTACTAAGCTTAGGGGGAACTTTTTATGGTTTTTGTGCTTGCTCTTGTTTTTGTGATTATGTTTTGTATGCTGCATAGTTATATCAGAATAGGTTCTTTGTCACCATCAAAAAGGGGGAATTTGTTAGAAGATAGAGTTTTGATGGTTCCAGAGTCAGTGACTCCGAGTTGGCAAGTCGAGTCGGCGACTTGCAAAGTCACTGACATGTCCAGCTAGCAAAGTAATCTATTTAGTTTTTGATGGTTCCAGAGTCAGTGACTCCGAGTTGGCAAGTCGAGTCGGCGACTTGCAAAGTCACTAACATGTCCAACTAGCAAAGTAATCTATTTAAGGAAGGAACGCACAGTGTATGTGCATGTATTTGGAGACAGTTGCGTGGTTCTATTTTAGGAGAGGATCATCATAAAAGAGTGCTAAAATCAAGATAAACACGATTTGATTCTCCTAGAATATTTTATTGTATGCGTAAATGTATAGTTTGAAAGATATGTAAAAGATTGAGTGTGTATCATTTCCCTAATCGAATGGGAGTTGATACACACGAAATCTCTCTTACCTTAGCTTAAATACCCTAGTGTTTAGGATTGAGGTAAGACTCTTGAGCGTCATTTTTATATTGCGTGTAAGAAAGAAATAGTGAACTTGTGCGTGAGATTCGTACAAGTGGTGTGTCGAGAGAGCTTAGGCATAGCGTGAGATTGAGAGTGTGAGTGAAAAGGTAGAGCGTATGTCAAGGGTGTTGGATTCATTCTTGCACACATGAGAGCTTTGTAAACACTCAAGAAATCAATAGAGCGAGTCTAAGGACTCTTGAAATCCGACCAAGTGAGAAACTTGGAAGGGAGTGGTTTTTCTCTAAGTAAACTAGTTGGTTTACGAGGCGTTTTCCACTATACATCGCTTGTCATTGACAGTTCGTAACGCTTGCTTTTCTTGCTTAACTATTCCACTGCTTTATTACTCAAAGTCAACGACTTCACAGGAGTCGCCGACTTCGCATGAGTCGCCGACTTCGCAGGAGTCGCCGACTCGTTTAAGTACTAACAATCTTACATATTGTTTATTGGTGGTCACATAAAGGGGAAAAATTACTTTAAATATCTTAATTTATTATGTGGACTCCGACCTTTCCGAATTTCACAAAATATCCTATATTTTAGGGTCATATATTTTTATGTGGACCATGAAATGTCTACAGTTTAGGTAAAATTGCGAATGACCTCTAACCTTTTTATTTTATGTCAAAAATGTCCAATCCGTGTACAAATAAATTTTAGAAAAATTATAATCTTATCCTTAATGTATTAAAACATTGAAAAATAATTATCCGAAGTTACTACAATCACCGTTCTTTCTCTCAAATTATAATCTTATCCAAAGTTCGGTTCTTTCTCTCAACAACACCATTATGTTGAGGAGTTAGTAGGCCTGAAAAGTTATGACCTACACCATCCGTCTTGCAAAATTCCAAGAATTGAGCATTTTCAAATTCTGTGCCATGATCTGATCGAATTGAAACCAAAGGTACTCCAAGCACCTTCTTTGTTAATGTTATCCATGCACTGAATTTTTCGAATACCTTATCCTTAGAAGACAAGAAAAAACGTCCAAGTATATTGTGAAAAGTCATCAACAATTACAAAAACATATTTATTACCTCCTCGACTTCTCACTCTCATAGGTCAACATAGATCCATATGAATGAACTCCAAAGGTTTAGATGTATTTACCTCTTTCTTGGATTTGAATGGAAGATCTAACGTGTTTCCTTTTGACACAAGCTTCACAAATTTCTTATTTGTTTGGCTTAATTTTAGGTAACCCACGTACCAAATCTTGCTTGTGAAGTTTGTCAATAAGTTGAAAAATCGCATGACTAAATTTGTTGTGACAGAGGTTGGCAATGTATTTGGTTACTTGAAGGCACAATTTCTCTTTAGGTAATAACCAGGGATCAACTTCATAAAGATTGTTTTCGCATGTTCCCTTAAGAAGAGCCTTACCTGAGCTAATTTTAATCACTTGACATCCATGTGAATCAAAGATAACTTGATGAAGATTGTTAGCACACAGTTGGGAAACACTTGAGAGATTAAATCCAAGACCTTTGATAAAACTGACATTGTTGACACTAAAGTTTTTAGAGATACTTACGTTTCTAATTCCCATGACTTGTCCATTACTATTGTTACCGAAGGTGATGTTACTACCTTCATGTTGTTGAAGTGAGATGAATTACTCAAAGTTTCCAGTCATATGTGCCAAGCATGCACTACCAAAGAACCATGACCACTTTCTCTCACTCCATTCTGCAAGATAAAAGTTATTTTTTACGAACATAGAGTTGCTTAGCAAGTCTTTTGGGTTGGGCAACGTAGTGTCTTTCAAACTTCCTTTCACTATAGACTCTTTCAGGATCAATGGTTGGCTCATGTTCATGAGCATCCCAAAGTCCATAGAATTTACTGTCTCTTTTCTTTTTTCTACACTCATGTTGATAATGACCTTCTTTTCCACAATACCATTAATTGTTATGAGACTTAAGACCGACATACTTGCTAAGATAGACCGGTTTATTGTTAAGACGAGCCTCAAAGTCAATTTGTGAAGGTTCCAAGTTCTCAACTTGTTTCTTCTAGATTTTATGTGCCTTTTGAACTGAATACCAAGGTTGCTTGCCTTTGTCTACGTTCCCCACCTTAGTTGTAGAACAACTCACATTGTTACTACAAGAAGATGTGTGTCCCTAATACTTAGGAGAACATATGGTTTTTGACCCCTTGTGTACATAGGAATATCCAAGTCTAGTTCTTGAACTTACAAAGGTCTTTGCATAATCCTCAGTGGCTTTCTTAGCAATGAACTCTTTTACCCATTTTTTCTTTTTAATCTCATCACTTATCTTTTCTTTTTCCAAGTCATTGACTAACTTAGCATTTCCAAGTTTTAACATGAGATTTTCACCATCCACGTTAGTGACTCTCTGATCTAAGTTCTCCACTTCAATTTTAAATTAATAACAAGATTTGAACACCAAAAACTCTGAAACAGAAGATTCCTTTTCTAACTTAGCACAATTTTTAGACCAACCTTTGTTATTATCCATTAATTTAGAAATGGTATCCTCTTTTTCTTCAAGCTTTTCACTGAGTTCGGAAACCTAGGTTCCCAACTTCTCAATGACAACATGCAATATTTCTTTAGTTTTATTTGATAAATAGATGAGAGTTCTGAATCTTTTACCGCTTTATAAGATTCAACAACCATGAGACATACTTCCAAATGTTGTCTTGAGTCATCTTCAACATCGGAATCATCCGAGGTGGCCAACATAGCGTTTTATTCACCTTCAGATTTTCTTTTGACATAGTTTCTTCTGAAGTGTCCTTTTCTTGAGCAATGGTAGCATATAACATCATTCATGTCTTTGACTAGTTCAAAAACTTTTGAATGAGCTTTGTTAGTGTTCCAAAGCCTCTTCATACCTCTTGTTATGAGTGCTACCTCAACATCAACATCGACCTGATCTTCTTTAGTTTGAACAAGATCAAACTCTCTTTCCACTTTCAAGGCAATGCTCTTGACCTTGTCAGTTTCAAAGCGATCGTCTCACTATTGCTCGATTTCTCTGTACATAGTCAATTTTCCAATGACATCTTCCAAGGTGAAAGACTTGGTCTCACTATTAGTCAGCAACATAGCAGCAGTTTCATTCCATTTTGAGTTGAGCCCTTGGATCAGTTTGCTAACTTGCCTCCATTATGGAAGTTTCTCACCAAGAAACTCAAGTTGGCTAACCACGACCTGAAATCTTGAGTGATAAGCACCCAAAGATCCATTATGATGTGATCATTCTTTACATCATCATTTCCTTGGTGAAGTCGTTTGAGAGAATCCCAAATTTCTTTGGCCGTTTTGTATTGAACGACTTTTTTCAAGTCTATAGGAGATAGAGCATGGTGGAGAATCTTCTTAGCATGAGCATTGTTCTCCAACTTCTTGAAGTCAGTATCATTGAAGTCCTCCTCCTCCTCCTTCTTTTCCTTTCCATTGGTAATAAGAAAGGTTTCAGGACCCATATCGATAACCTTCCTGAGTTGTCCATCGAGAGAGCATATGTGGATCTCCATTTGCTCGACCCACCAATCGTACTCACCAGCTTTAAGCATTGGTGGCTTTCAAAATGAATCGTTGATGGTTGTATTTGTCAAAGTCATCTTTCTTGTAAACACGAAGTGCTAAAACAGATCTAGAACCTAGATCTGATACCAATTATAGGATCCTGAGTACGTTTAGGTTGCCAACATCAACTAAGTCATCGACCTCAAAGTAAATGCAGTGGAATTATAACAACCAGAAAGACTTACTTGATGAAGTGATTTTCTTATAATGGAAACACTTGATCAACGAACTCTATTAATCAAGTGTGAAAACCACTCCCTTTCAAGTTCTTGCTTGGTAGGATTAAAAGTCGTGGATTGATTATTGATACTTTTGAATATGTTTACAAGAACACCCTGGATCTAGACCTACTTCCCAAGTATGCTAGAACTCTTATGAACCGAGTAAACCCTATTCACAAACAACTATCAAGCCTATGTCTCTTTTCCTCTTTTTGAACTCTCGAACAAACTTGTTTTTCTTTGTATCACAATATAGAGTATGAGTTCGTGCTATTCCAACATAATTTCTAGGTTTAAATATACCAAAACTAGGTCAAATAGAAATATATTATCTTCCTATTCGGTTATGGAAAGATAATATATTTCTATCTTTACAAGTATCATCCTAAGCAATCAATATGGAACAATAAGATATAGCTTAGGGCAAAGGCTATCAACGGCGCTTTATCTATACATAGAAGATCTTTCCTAAAACCAGAATATCTCGATCATATCTTCAATATCACATGCGTCTTCAAGATCTTCTTTGTTTGCCTTCAATTCAATGCGGGGGCGTGACTCACGTTGGTTACTCGTTCGTAGACTCGAGGTCGGCCACGTGAATGGCGTTTGAAACCATCAAAATCAAAGTTTCAACTTTTCTAACAATATTCAAACTTTATTAACAACCAAAAATAAAACAATGAAAATTAAACTACAGGATAACAAAGGGTTATTATATGATGAGTAGTACACATAAGAGTATTGATATATACGCATACTTTTAGAAGCAATTAAGCAAATAAAACATGAATTAATCATAAAGTAAATTGAGTACAATTCATATAAATACAAGTACGGGCTCATCAATAGATAATAAGTGGTAAAAAAATAGTGAATAATATCAATACAAGTGAAGTTTCATAGTAGTTCATTCAATACACTTCATTCACACACAAGACTTGAAAAAAATTGAAAAGAACAATTTAAGTATCAATACACTTCATTCAATACACTTCATTCACACACAAGACAAGTGTAATCAATAAAAATCGATCTATAGAATACAAAAACATTGTCAATATATGCAATTTGAAGTACCAAGCTCCCAAAGTTAGAAACCCTGAGTGTGAATTTGAAACCATTCAAAAGCGAAAGAAAATATGTAGATTGCGCCAAAATAATCGGAAAAAAAAACCAGCCAAATTTGAAGGAGCATACAAGGATAAAGATGGGGAAGAATCCTATAAAATGGCTATTTTGTCTGCGTGTCCAAGAGGTTGAAGAAGACCACTATAACACATGTTCTATTCTGTAGGTAGAAAGACGAATATACCCATTGTGTTCGAAAAACAAATAATGAATCATGCCCCCTTTGAACAATTGATCTTCCAAATCCAATGCATCAAATTTGTCTACATTTTACACCTTGAAACTTATTCTATTTTTGATTTTAGGAAAATTCTAATTATTACTCCTAAATTTCTAATTTTTCCTTTTGGTATCCCAAAATCCTAAGTATTAAAAATGTTAACCTTCAATCCAATTTTAAGTTAAAAAATTAAAATGAATTAATTTTTTTGGATATTATCCCTCCCTCGGATGGAAATTAACATTTTTTAGTGCTTGTTTGGTTAACACTTCAAATCACATGAATTAGAAAATCATGGGAAGTAAGACTAAATAAATATGTTTGGTTGAAAAATTATGACAAAAAATCACATGATTTTAAAATCCTGGGAATTTGAACTTTCTGTGTTTTGTAGGAAGTTGACTTACTTAGTCCCCCCTTGGTAAGTTCCAATTCCCCCATTTTTCATGTAAAATCATAAATTCTTTTATTTTAAATTCTAAAGTTTACAATTCAACCAAACACATTTTTTCAAATTCATGGAATTTCAAATCATAGGAATTTAATTCTTGAGAAATAACTTCCTAGGAATTACACTACCTACATTCAACCAAACAAGCCCTTAGTGATAATCCTCTCCTTGATCTATTTTTGTCTGAATTCACAACAAGATTTTAAATTAAAACCTTTCTCATGCCCGTGTTGCACCTATCAAATGAGAATACCTCTTGTACCTCCAAAATTGGAGGAATCCATGTCATGGCCTCATTGACAGATAGATCTCCATGTTGATTACTGGCATCAATAGGAATCAAACACTAATTGTCTAATTTAGGGATTCTCTCAAAAAACGGCTATTTTTTAGAAACAAAATCGTCATCTCTCATTGGTGGAAGGATTTCACCTTTAAAAACCATCTTCATGAGGGTTTTAGATTTGTCCATGGCTCCTCGTTGAAACGACGAGCCAGGGGCCTAAAAATTCTAAATCTACCTCCATTGAAGTCGAATTAGGGAGTCACAAAACATTAAAAGAAGGAAGGGTTCCAATTGCTTTCCAATTTCATACTCAAATTCAAAGGTTCTTGAATTCCTGGAGATGATATATTGATATTGGAAAGCAATTGGGTATTTTTCCTTCTCGTTTTCATAACTAAGTTGCAAGGGGTGCCTTTCAAGTGCAATTATTGTGAGAGCTTTTTCTTAATTTATTAAATTATTTCATTTTATTTTATTGAAAACTCAAAATTGGATGGAAAGTTAACTCTATGAATGGGTCGGATACAAGGAATGGAAATGGATCAGGTTATGAATGGATGACTCAATACCATCACCCGACCCACAAAAAAATGTTTCACTTAACTCATCCATCACCCGTAAAGTCATCCTCTGTCAAACGTTCGCTCATCATCCGTCGGGGTTTTGGGTGGGCCGGGTGAAATAATCAGGTGTTTAAATTTACATATTTTTTTTGTGTAGCCCATCAAAACATATATAATACTTATATTTCACCCTAAGAAAACACAAATGTAGTGCATAAAAGTTAACAAAACAAGTATAAAGATAAACCATTATCTAAATTTCAACCTAATAAAATATAATAAATAATTTAAACTTAATAAAATATTCTAGACAAATTCAATACATTAAAATAAAATAAAGAATAAACTCAAATGTATATACAATTATTAAGCGGACGAAACGGGTCGGGTGGCCGGGTGCGTGGGTGATAGATCGGGTGGTGGGTCGGATGACCCTTCACCCACATCCAACCCACCAATTATTTAGTCCATTCGTCACCCATCTATCATCTGTTTTAATCGGGTTTTTATCCATATATTTGAATCGGGTGTGTGAATGAATCGGACATCCATTGATGATCCCTATTGGATACCATGGGGAAAACCTTGTTTAAAGGGTGCCAAATAGGATTATTTCTCTTGATTTTAACATTGTCGTCAAAAAACTAAAAAATGAAAATATTTAGTAAATAAATACAGTATTAAAAATACTCATACATCTTAATATTTATATATAGTATATTTTTGAAGTAATTATTTTAATTTTGTTCCGATTGAAGTAATTATGTTAATAGGGAGTAAAACTTATCATGTCACGGAATTCTATAACGATGATGAGATGGATGAATTAAGTTTGAGGTGGGTTACACATCGAATGGGTAAGCACAAGTAATAGAAGCAAACATTTCAATTTTAAACGCAAAGGCAACAAACAGAATCACAACTTATTTCAAGGGGAAAAAGTAGTTTTGGAAGGCTTTATCATGTGTTGTGTTGGGACATTTAGAGGCTCATGTTTTGGGCCATCCATCCTTGTGGAAGCCGTTTCATAGCCCAAGGGAATCAATCCACTCACAATTCGCTGGCCTAAAACCTTAAACCGCCCAGAAATTAAGGCAGGCGCCTTTTTCAAAATTAGTATTTATTGTTATACATAATACACTTGTTCTTCCTCTTGCCTCATTTCTCTCACATCTTCTTCATCTTATATATATTAGCCTTTCACTCTGCTTTCAAAGCCTCAAGAAAGAAGAGAAAATGGGGGATCTCTTAGAAGAAGATCAGAAGAAAATGATCCACCCGTACCCTCAAGAAGAACAAGGAAAAATGGGTGGTTTCCTCACATTGCCATTCATCATAGGTTCGTCGTAAAAGCATGCCCCTAAATTGATTTGTCTGTTTTTTTTTTTGGGTATCTTTTTCCTCACATTATCGATCATGTTCTGAATCCTTTCTAGTGAATGAGTCCCTGGAGAAGATGGCGAGCTTCGGGCTCTTACAGAACATGATCATGTATCTGACAATGGATTACAGGATGAGTGTGGCCGCAGGAGCAAGACTTGTAAATTTCTGGGCAGCAGCTTCCAACTTTATGCCAATTGTGGGCGCTTTTTTGGCTGATTCATTTCTTGGAAGCTTCCTCACCATTGGGTTTGGTTCAATCTTCAGTTTCCTGGTAATTCATCTGTCTACAACTTGTTTCAACCTACAAAGGCAACTCATTTCCAAAAGTGGAATGACTGGATTCTTTTGAACAAGGACCATAACTTACCTTATATAATATATTCTAAATTTCCAATTTTAAAAATTCAAAGCATTTTAATAAATTTCTACCTCAAAAAACATCTTTAATTCATTACTATTTCAAAAAAAAAAAAAAAGAAGCATTACTCTTAATTGTAAGCATGAACTAAACCCTTTGTCAATGTACGGTGGTGAGAATCCAGCATTCCCCCAATATATGTCAGTCAATATTATGGATTTGAGATTTCACACATTCAGCCAATGAGGGAAGTCTTTCAAAGGAACAATAATTAAATGATTTAGAAGAGGTGTACACAAGTCCTAGCTAGAATTAGACCAATTAATTGATTTACTGCTTTTTTAGGCCTGCCCGATCATGCTTGTATAGCTCTAACCATGGTTCATTTGGATTATCGGGCTCTACTCAGCAAGCACTTAACAATATGCCCGATCATGCTTTTTTAGGGTGTGGTGACTTTGTGGCTAACCACACTGATCCCAAATTGGAAGCCGCCACCTTGCAACCCGGCAGCTGGGGCCTGTCAACCACCCACACCTCCACAATACGCAATCCTGATACTAGCCTTCACTCTCATATCCATTGGAGCTGGAGGAGTGAGGCCCTGCTCTCAAGCATTTGGCGCCGACCAACTAAACAAGAGAGATGGCTCGAAAAGCAAGCGCAACTTGGAGACCTTCTTCAATTGGTACTACGCGTGCTCATGTTTCTCGGTCTTGGTTGGCTTGACTGTTATTGTCTATATCCAAGAGCATGTTGGTTATAGAGTCGGATTTGGTGTCCCAGCTGCCCTCATGCTCCTATCCATCGTTACTTTCTTCGTTGCCTCTTCGTTGTACATTAAGACCAAACCAAGGAAGAGCTTGTTCACCAGCTTTGCACAGGTCATAGTCGCCGCTTGTAGGAACAAGAATCTCCCTCTCCGGCCTCATGACTTTGGTGTTCAATATTATCATTGGAAGGATTCAACCGTACTTGCCCCGAGCAACAAGTTAAGGTAACATGTCGTTCCTGATTTTATATCAGAGACCGGCTAGTTAAGGAGGGTTTAATGCTACAAGTTTTACTTTGCTAGATTCAGGGTCTGTTTGGATTACACTTGATAAAACCATTACATACGTTGCTTGCTTGATCTTTGATCATACGCATCTTTGTTTTTAAGGTTCTTGAACCGAGCTTGCCTAGTAAGGGACTCCGACAATGACATCTGCTTAGACGGGTCAGCAAAGAATCCATGGAGACTCGCATCAGTAGAGGAAGTTGAGGAGCTCAAAGCACTCATAAGGGTTCTCCCTATATGGTCATCAGGGATCATGCTATCAATCAACACATCCCAAATCTCATTCCAAGCCAACCAAGCCAAGGCCATGGACCGACACTTGACCTCTAAATTCGAAATCCCACCTACCTCATATGGTATGTTCACAATCATAGTCATAGTTCTATGGGTACCCATCTATGACCAACTCATCATCCCGTTGGCATCAAAACTTAGAAGAAAGCCGGTAAAAATCAGTGTCAAGGTAAGAATGGGGCTTGGCCTCTTCTTCACATTCATGGCTATGGCGGTATCAGCCATTGTGGAGAGTGTTCGAAGGAACAGGGCAGTCCACGGGAACCCCAAAATGATGTCTGCCTTCTGGCTCGTTCCTCAATACGGTTTGAATGGTCTTGCTGAGGTGTTCACCGCCATTGGACAAACCGAGTTCTACTACTCAGAGTTTCCAAAGAACATGTCGAGCATAGCAACCGCCCTTTTTGGGCTCGGGATGGCATTAGCTTCCCTCTTAGCGAACGTCATACTCAGCATAGTCGGAAATATTACCAAAAAGGGAGGCAACGAGAGTTGGCTGGCAACGGATGTTAACAAGGGGCACTATGATTATTACTATTGGCTTTTGGCTGCATTGAGCTTTGTGAGCTTCCTTTACTACCTTGTTTGTAGCTGGGCTTATGGACCCTGTAAGGAGGAGCTGGAGAGCAAGGTCACAGATGAAACAGCTTCTCTGGATTGAAAACAATGAAGGGTGTTGCTATCTATACACAGTGTATTTGTTTGTCATCTTGTGCTGGGATACAAGTGGTTTATCGGGTTCCTTGATGTTTTCTCTTGTAAACGCAGTTGAAAATGAATTTATTTGGCTTTGTGAAATAATATTTATATGGAATTGAATTTGGGAATGCTTATCTTTGACTCTGCAGGTTACTGTTTAGGTGTTTTGGATGTTGATCAACAAGCTCCCTCATTGTGTCCAGAAATGCCGACAGTGAGCTCTGGACACAATTTATAAGACTAGACCAACTAGTTGTGTCAGGCTAGGCAGGGATCATCTAGAATGGGTTTTATGGACTTTAGATATCCACGTACATTTCATCAACAAATAAGATAAAATAACTAAATACAAAAATTAATTATGTTCCTTTTTAGTTCATCCAACAGATCAACTCAAACCCAATTTATAGCTTAACCAAAAAAATGTATAACTTGACCCAAGAGTATTAGGTTGACAATATCTGAATCAAAATATAGTATTTCACACCTCTATGTAGAATACCTTATTGCAGGACCATACGTTTTTATTTATTTATTATCTTCTTACAGATAAGAGGGAATGTAACAGAAAATAATCTCAATCACAAGGGGAATCATCCACCTCCAACAGATACTTGAAATTACAAGCTTACCGGGAGATGGATGATTATCTCAAATTATGAGAGCTGTGAAAGTTTGTAGGGATCCCTCTCTGCGCATGGTTGATGCTATGCTGCTCACTATTTCTCTTCGGTTACCAGTTGCTTCTTGAGGTCTTTCTTGTTCACCTGCAATTTATGAGACGAATCAATTGCAAAAGCTCTACCTTTTTTTTTTTTGTTTTGCCCGTGAGAATAAAGCTAAAGCAAAATCAAACACGCAGATACAAACCAATGACATAGTGTGATTCAAACATCAATAAGGATACCCTGCACAAATGAGGCATCATTTACCTTTCCCATTGCATTGCGAGGCAGAGACTCCCAAAGATATAATCGTGTAGGCAGCTGTTAAAAGGAACAATGAAGCCAGGACAGTCAACAATAATGAAACATTCTAAATACTATGAACATGGTTGTTCAATGAAAAATAGTGGAAAGTGGATAATCCGTTACTAGCTGAAACACGAAACTCAAATAGGAGAAGATGATTGTAAGAGTTACAAGTACCTTATTTTCATACTATTAGTAAGAAGGTAAGATACAAATCTATCTAGTAAAGATAACATTAGCTGATAATGATAGGATTTGTAGTCAACAAACAGTAGAAATCCCAACAGGTGCTGCCACTATTCTCAAATTACCTTGTACGGTGCAAGTCGATCTTTTGCCCATGTTCGTAGCTCTTCCAAAGTCATAGCAGGTTGAAGCTCTTTTTGCCTTTGCTTCCTTGCATCTTCATTGGGTATAATTATTGCACATACAACTTCCCCGTATGTTTTATCTGGTAAGCCCAATACACAGCACTCTGATATTATGGGATGCTGCAACAAAACAATGCCATCCGAATATATTTAAGTGTCAACTTTTGAGCATTGTGCAAATTCATTGTCTACGAGTCCCAGGGCATAAGTGGTATATATGTAGCAAGAAGTACTCACCTCTAACAGAACAGCTTCTATTTCTAATGCTGATAACTTGTATCCTCCAACCTTCATTATATCAGCACTAGTGCCTGTTAACATGTAATGTAGAATCAGATTTTTCAGGAGGAAGAGGAATCATATTGTATGCAGATATACTGATAGTGCCTGGTTAGCATATGACAGAAACACACGAAAGCTATATCAGGGTTTTCAAATAGGATGAGAAAGGAGGATGTAAACTTTCTGAGAGAACATACAGACAAAATTTCCTGCCAACACTTATTCTGGCAGTGAATATTTCATAAAACAGCAACAATGTTAGCCTCATGGGTCATTCTCTTTTCTGGAAAAGGATACAATCCCTTAAGACTATCAATCTGACCATCATATTGTCCACTACTGCAGCCAAATATTGATAATTGATTTGGTGTTATGTGCACTGCCATCGGTTCAATAGTTGAAACTTGAAGTTAGTGAAAATTACATCATCAGCCCTCAACCTTTTAGCATTGTCTCAAACGGTACCTTTAAGTTGTTATATTTGTCCCTAACCTTTTGGAATTGTGAGTTGGGCGATTTGGGTTTACTAAACAAGTTGGATGACAGAAGTTGCTTGCAATTTACATCTAATTGATTTTAAATTGTCCAAGAATCAAGCAAGCAGAGTCTTACTGCAGCCAGTAGTTGTGAATTAGAGATCCATTTGACACAACAGGGACTCGAATAAAACAGGTTAGAAACCCACTAGAAACAGCTCTAAGAGGTTAAGGACTGGAGTGCAATTTATCCAAAGCTTTTTGACATCGAAAACGTTATCCCGTAAAAGAATGACAGTGAACTGAAGAGAGTACTGTTTTAGGGCCCGTTTGGTACCATACTGGGTTTGGGTTTGGGACAAGGAATGGGGTTGAGTGATTTTAGGTATGATTGGTACCTTGGTGTGAAGGTGGGTATGTGAGTATGTGTAAAAATTTGGAAAAAATAAGTGATTCCAGTAAGAAAATCCTAATCAAACACAGGAGTTGGGTTCAGTGATTCCGAAACAGATTCTTAATACCACAGTATGGTACCAAAAGGACCTAAAATGAATGTTAGCATTTTAGTATATAGATCATATATAAGAACAACAACATCAACCCAGTGTTAACCCGCCTCAGGCGGGATCTGGGGGGAATTGATGTACACACCCTTGCCCCAATATAAAACCGAGAGGGTCTATGAAAAAGGCCCAAGTATTATCATTGCCCGGAAGACCCAGGGAAAATAAAATTCAGCTATGTGACAATGGTAACTGAATCTAGTTAGAATGCACCAAAATTGATATAAGGGTTACATCCATCTCAAAGGCATTGTATAAAAGCCAATGAGCATGAAGATGCGCCCCATATAGATCATATAAAAGAAGCTAAGCAATTAATGTCCTCACTCACGTCCTAAAATTACATAGTAACCATCTTCATCCACTTTGACAGCATCTCCAGTCCTAAAGAACCCACCATCAATGAAGGACTCTTTTGTCACCTGTCACACATAACAAATAAGAAAAGCAACAAATAAGCAACTATCTGGCTTGATCAGAGGACAGAGTCCATTATTTGATTGAACAAAACAAAATCAACCGGGCCATCAGATGGATAAGGTTAGAGCTGAAGAAGTAATTCTAAGTAAATTGACCTTATCAATTTCTCTTATTCAAGGAGGAAAATGATATTTATTACATCTTAAGAATAAATGACCAAAAAGGAGGGAAATGAACAAGGAATTACATTTCTAAGGATCCTTATGAGGATATCACCAACCCATCAAAAAAGAAGTAATACAAACAAGGAATTGATCCTAGGAGAAAAATTATAATTATTATATCTTAAGAGGAAATCACCAGCCCGTCATAAAAGAAGGAATACAAACAAGGAAATGAAGGAACTGATCCTAGGAGAAAAATTATAATTATTACATCTTAAGAGGAAATCACCAACCCATCAAAAAAGAGGGAATATAAAACAAGGAATTTCATTTTCCATTTGTTTCTGGCAAAAGAAAATTCTCTTTTGACTAATCAGAAAGAAGAAATGCAACAAACATCATATACCTCTGGGAGTTTCCAATATTCCCTAAATAATGAAGGGCTTTTAACACATAGCTCACCCACATCAACACTTTCATTTCCGCTTCCATCTTCTGAAAGAATCTTGACCTGTATACCAACACAGATGATATTACCACATTAAATTGACAATATATTCATAATGCTCCATAGAGGATAAGGTCTGTCATAGTAACTATAGATTCCAATAATATCTCTAGAAAAGAAAAAGAATTATATTGACCAAATATAAGGGTTAAAAGTTACCTCCACACCGGGAAATGGTTTTCCAACAGTGCCTCCTTTCCTTAAACCATGTAATGGATTGGAGATTGACATGACAAACTATATGTTGACCCAAAATTGTGATTAAAACTCCATGAGAGTGTATTCTTGGCCACACGATACCCACAGGAAAACATTCTTTTTCTTTTTTGGATGGATAAAAAGATATTCACTAGATGTGCAATATATACTCACCTCAGTCATGCCATAGCGTTCTAAAAGCCGGTGCCCTGTAATTGTCTCCCACTGTTGCATAACAGGATAAGGGAGTGCAGAGGAACCACACATCTGCAATAAGAAAAATGTCATTTTAAGGCATCTGAAAGACAATAGTAAGATACGGCCATCTTGCATAAATGGCAGGACAGAGAAGAGGGATAATATAAGAAAGAACGTCAGTTTAAGGTTGGGGGAGGGGAAGATGATCGGTAAATTACCATCAGACGCAAATGGCTTGCAGCTGAAGCAGATGTGGACTGCATATCAGGATCCATAGCTTCATAACCTTGTATTAATCTGGTATACATAGTTGGAACCTGTAAGATAGAGACAAGGCCATAATCAGACTTCATTGATTTGTATTTATGAAGAGACTCGGTTTAAGTTTCTTGACAAAACTGTTGCAATGCTTCAGACAAGAGTTGAAAAGGTGAGAATAGCCTGATACAAATAGCAAAAATGGCTTACTCCCGTAAAAACAGTTATGGCATTATCAGCTTTAGATCCATCTTTTGGGTATGAGTCACGCCACCTCTGCCAAATGCCACTGACGCTGAATTTTGGCATAAATTGAACCTTCAACATAGTATTATATTGTTATGGATATTCGCCACGGCATGAGAGCTTTGCAGAAGGGAACACATGGTATGTTTAGATGAAATTTATTAAAAAGACTTACAGTAGCACCAGCATAAAGAGGGGCGAATAAAGCATTGAAAAGTCCATGAACATGTAAACAATATGTTAAGGATATTCATGCACGGAATAGGTTGGCAAATCTCTTTTGGGATAAAAACGGAACCATGGTATTGTATAAGAAAGGCGTAAAAAACTAAATACAATAATAACTGGTTATGGATATGGTGTAATGGTAGACAATGCAGAAACTGATCAGAGCTGATATACCCCCAAGCTTCCGTCAACATCTGCACCTGAATAGAACATAAGAAATGCATTAACACTTCAGTTACATACATGGTTATTCATGAAGTAACTTACTCACAGATAGCAACATGGTTCTAAGGGTAAGTAAGAAACTAAGCATATATATATAGAGCGAATGCCCTACAGCAGTCTCAAGCGGAAATTTTCTGATGTTTATAATAAATATTTGAAAGCACCAACTGACGTTGAGACAAGTATTGGACAGATACCTGGGCCAAAATGCTTCGGTGCGTATGTACAACACCCTTTGGCTTTCCAGTTGTTCCACTAGTGTACAAAATTAATGCTGCATCCTCCCCTGCAAAAAGGGAAAGAGCATAAAAGTTCATGGCTGTGTTTTATCCAAGATTAAATCTGATGTTTCCAGTTCATTAGGGAGCCAATCTACCTTTCATTTTATTCGGAACATCAATCTCCTGTAAACTGGGGGTATCGTCTCGTTTTTTATTTTTGGAATGAGTGGTAACAGGAGGAATAAGAGATAGATGAGCATCACTTTTAGTCGCAACTGGTTTCATAGCATCAGAATGCTCTTCTGTACTTAATATTATAGAGATATCCTGGTAAATTATCAAGAAAAAGTAAGTTGCATAACAGGGAATAGAAAAGAGATGCAAAGATCAATCACCAAACACATCAACAACAACATTGACCCAGTGAGGTTCCGCTACAGCGGAATCTGGGGGTCAAGATGGGGTTACCCACTTACCCCTGCCCAAGGGAAGGGGGTACGCCTGATAGGAAGGGGGTATCAATTCAACTAATTCCTTTGAACTGGGTTGTTAAAAGAAAGACAATATAGACAGATCTTAGCAATTTAGGATCCAGTTTATAATCATTTTCTAAGATGGCCAAGAAATTCCTCCATGGGTGCCTCAGTTCTATTGCATCTTCACTTCCTGCTCGATGTTGCATCAGAAAACGTGAACAGTACAAGCTCCTTGTTGAGAGGACTTTTAAGTCTAGAGATCTTTTACCTCATTATGAGCATATGATGTGCTAAGTCTATTATCCCTTACAAATA
The DNA here is from genome assembly GCA_964016875.1 of Fallopia convolvulus. Lineage (NCBI taxonomy): Eukaryota > Viridiplantae > Streptophyta > Magnoliopsida > Caryophyllales > Polygonaceae > Fallopia > Fallopia convolvulus. The sequence continues at coordinate 36,999,600 of OZ024725.1, forward strand.
GCTGTGAAATGAAATTTAAGAAGAATAGATTCCAATTATGTTCAATAACACAGACCGAATCTTTCATCACATGGAGAAGCTCAACTTCTGGGTAGCTGAGAGCAAGCGGTACAGCTACACATCCACTCAACCAGGTTCCAAGGACTGCAGAAACAAACTCAGCTGAAGGTTTAGCCACAATCCCAACTCGCATTCCATCAAGGTATCCAGTTTTTTGAACTCCATCATTCTTGACCCCTTCAAATTTCTGAACAAATTTAAAATGTTCCAATTAGCAATAGATATAAGGATAGAAAAATGAAGAAGATTAGAAATGACAAGAGTATTTTGTATATGCAAGATAAAATTATTGAATACATGCAGAAAAAGCTATTCACAATATCTCTGCCAATATTTATCCAAGTAATGATTGGGCAGAGAGATGTCAAGGTTGCTAGAGGATGATCAAGTAAAATGGGTTTCATAACCAAGCAAAATAAATTAAAAACAGAACAGCGCATGTGCTAACATGAAATGAGCAAGGCCTGTGTAACTTACACTTTTCAAATCATCACGACATAGAAGAGTAGAAATCCTTCGTGCAGACAAGATGAGTTCGTGATAACTATAACATTTTTCATCAGCTAGTATGGCAATACTGTTCTCAGATGTAGACCCTTGTCTAGCAACTGCTTTGAACACCTCCATAAATGTACTGGTATTTGATGCTGTCAAAGCCAACAATGACAAAAAGAAAAGAAATCCATAGGGTTCATTGATATATACTTCAAGAAAATTTTAAGACTTCTCAAAAAGGGTGGTTAAATGCATGTCTAAGTGAAGATGGGTCTACTCAGATGATCAACTTCACCCAGGTAAGTTACGCAACTATCATCATCATTGACCCAGTGAGGCTCCACTACAGCGGAATCTGGGGGGTCAAGATGGGGTTACCCCTGCCCAAGGGAAAGGGGGTACGCCCGATAGGGGGTTACACAACTAGTGGAGCAAATTTCCAAGTGAAGATGGGTCGATAAATTGCATGTCAAAGAACTTGATGGTGCCTGTAGCAGAAGAAGATGTAATAGAACATCTGAAATTTCTATATACTACAAGATCCTGGTTCCCTATAGAACATTGGATATTCAAGTGTTCCATTTGGGCAATACTATAACTTAGGAGTGTCGCCAGAATATCATATTTTGAGGGAAAAAAGCACAATTTTACAAATGAAGAAACAAAAAACACATAACTGAGCAACCTAATATTCAAGATACTGATATCAACCATGAACAAGCTCTAACTCTTCATTTTCCCACCAGCAATTTGGAAGGAGAAATGAGCTAGATTTAGACATGCAAACCCACCAGCTGGAAAACCCAGATAAACAATTCAGCGGATCACCTCAAAATTTCAAAGCAAACCAAATTCCCAATTCCAAATTAACTATTAACCCAAGCATTGACCGCTTATTTGACAGATACCTCGCGGTTTTATGGAACCAACCGCAAATTAAATCATGATCAGATTGCCCGAAGGCACCAATACGACTGTCAATTTAACAAACACCTTATCTGCAAAACAGCATTGCCGAAGAGAGAACAAAAGATCGAGAAGAGCAACTTGCCAGAGTAAAGACGAACGGAAGACGACCAATTGGGCGGAGGAGAAAGTGGGTAGCAGCTGCAGAAGTGAATATGCTTTAGACGATCTTGAGTATGGCGCGATGAAAGGTAGTTGAAGGCCTTAAATAAGCTCATTTATGCACGCTGCTTAAAACAATTGACCGCTAAGGTGGTTGTACTCACTGTACTTGTTTAATTCGGCGGTGAACAGTTGGAATTATTCGTATGACAATTATCAGAAGGTGATTGTGACATCAGGCGCATCCTGAGATTCATATGGATTTACAGTGTCTTTGAGATGGACCTAGCTCTTATATTAATATTGGTATATTTTAACCAAATTTATAATTATTGTTATGTAGTAGAATTTTGTTATAAATTTGAAGTAAAATAGAGATAATAGAAATTTATAGGGGCTTTTTATAGACATTATAAGATTTAGGATGAGATCAAATTTAGAATTTTTTTATATGTACATCCATAAAAAATAATATTATAATACTTTCCTTGTATGTATATCTTTAAATGTCTCGTTAAAAACCTTATGTGGAAAATCTAATGGGACAAAACCAAGACTAAGGGAAAAAAGAGTGTAGTTATGATTCTTCTTCTCAACTTGAAATATATCCTCCTTACTTGACTGAATTAAGCATCCCTCCTACCTTTGAGTAGAATCTTGTAATTTGAGAACGTTTTGGCTCCTTTCAACTTGATTTGATATATGGATAAGAACGTCATTCTTTTTCATATCTCGAACTACAAGTCGAGATTGTCTCGATAAAAACATTATATGACGAACTGCCTCATTTAAAACTTTGCTTGGAAAAACCTAGTGGGAAAAAAAAAAGCAAAACTAAGGGAAAAAAAGTGTGGTCGTGGAACAATGCTCCCACTTAGGTAAACATACATTCTTGGTGGAATAGATATATGTCATTATGGACTTTTGTAGAAGATTTGGTACTTCTGGATCAAAAATCTTTATTTTATGTTTAGGGAGACAAATCACTCATTATTTGTAACATCCTCAACCAAAGTGCATATGTCATTTTACATTCATATAATAGTAATTGCATACACATGGCATATGAGCATGACAAATAGTAAATTTTTAAAAAGTAATATTTATTTTCGAACCAAGTTATTTACATTTTATAAAAAAAATTAACTTAAAGTTAATTAATAATTATATTAGGGTAAAGTCTGTGGTAAAAGGGATTTAAGGGGGAAAAGTGTAATTTTATAAAGTCTTAGCCACTTTTGTTAACCTTTCATTTTGTCTCCCTTATGCTACCTATATGAATTTGTGTAATGATTTACAAGTGATTTCTAGCCACTTTTGTTGACTTATAAATTTTTGTCTCTCTTAAGCTACATATCTGAATATGTGTAATGATTTAAAGGTGAACCTTAGCCAACTTTGTTGACTTTTTATTTTGTCTCCCTTAGATAACCAGGCACATGTATATGTGTTAGGTGGAGTATTTTCCTGCATGTATATTAGACCTGTCCAAACGCGGGTCGGCCCGCTCGGAAATAATAATGGGCTTGGACAAAAATTTAATCTCATTAGGTCCGGCCCGACCCGCCCATATTTAAAGTGGGACGGACATGGCAAACTTTTTGGCCCATCCGGACCGGTTAGCCCGGCCCGGCCCGGCCCATATATTTTTTTTTTAAAAATACATATACACATATTATATATAATCCCTGATCATATATATAATGTTATTGCTTAAATTTGTCGTTTTTTTTCTTTTCCTTTTTAATTTTTTAATGCTTAATTTTTCTTTCCTTGACTTTTTAATCATGTACATGTATTCCATGTACGTACTGCACAAATGTGTTAGAATCCTTTTTTTTTTAATTTTTCCTTTTTTCTAATTTAATTTCTTTATAATTTGTGAAAAATTATATATGATCTTGGTAGATAATGCATCAGATCAAATTATTTAGACTTCACAATTTACACTTTACACACACTTTAAGTAGAAAAATGCACAAGTTTTATATACTAGTGTCTAGCGGGCAGGCCCGCTGGAAAGCCCGGCCCGAAATTCTTGGCGGGTATGGACACCATTTCTAGCCCAAATTTTCGGCCTGGCCCAAGCCCGACCCGCTTATATGGGCGAAAAAAATATATAGCCTGACCCAAGCCCGCATTTGAACAAGTCTAATGTATATGTGTCATGTGGAGTATTTTCCTACATGTATATATGTCTTGTATAGTGTCTTTATCATTAAGCATCAAAAGAAAGAGAGCAAAAATACAGAAAGTTTTGGTACGAGAGAGAGGAAGAACGAGATTTGGTGATTTTGATTTTTTGTTGTTGGTTTTGGTACAAGATTTCTTCTATCGGGTTTTAATCTCGAAGTACAAACGTGGTTTAGTAAGTTTTTAATTAGTTAATGGTTTATTTAGATTTTACTAATCTCAAAGGGTGTTTTCGATATTGGATTTATATTCGGTAAAAGATTTCAGAGTAATTTTATGGTTTTTCTTTGTAATGATAGTATGGAGATCTTTGATCAAGTTTTACATAAAGGTTTGAACTAGAAAATTGTTCTTCTCTATATATAGTTTATTGTTGTCAAGTTTTAAGGGATTTGGAATTATGCACAATAATTTATAATGCATATTGCCATTTCATTGCATTTGGGGTTAAAGTTTGTAAGAGTAAATAGGTTGTTTTTGCATTGGGTTATATATAGGTAAATAAGTCATAGATGGTGGTTAGAGACAAGGGGGAGAAATATAGTAACTGTCTTAAACAGGTGAGTATAGACTGGAGATTAAACCCTATGTGGTATATATGTGCTGTACAGATATATGTGATATATGTGTTATATGAGCTATATGGATAAATGTGGTATATGAGTTAAATGGATATATGTGATAGCTATGAAATTTCCAGAGTTGTTTGCACAAAAAGTATATTAGCAAATAGCATATGATATATGATTACATGATGCACTTGATTGTATGTCATTTTGCAATGAGATTTAAAAGGACATGTGACTGTCTCGCCCTGAATTTGTATTACAGGACCTACGGGTCATATAGGATCTTCGGATCATACAGGATCTACGGATCATATAGGATCTACGGATTATACAGGATCTACGGATCATACAGGACCTACGAGTCATATTTAGGAGATCTTTGGATTTCTTTGCTAAAGGGACCATAAGAGTCCATATACAATAAACCCGGGGCAGATTCAGGCTTGAACAGTTCATAGAATAATAAATCGGATATATCATCATTTGCATACTAAATTCATATATGATATATGTAATATGTATGTATAGGTACATGGACTAAATGTTTGACTTTGTATGAAATAATTGATGATGGTTTATATTCACTGAGTATGCGCCTCACGTAAATCGCAAAACAATTTTTCAAGTTCAACTAGAACTTACAGACATATGTCTTTGTTAGAGGTCACATTCATACAAGTCGGTCGGCTGAGGCTCTATGCAACCTTCTCCTCCTCATTTTGCATCTTAGACATGGATTGTAATATAAGTTAGAGTGATAAATGTTTTAGTATGAGAAGTAATGACATAGAATTGTGTGTGTGCAACCTTATATGGTTGTTAAATTCTGCTTTGTGCTTATGTGGATAGTTGGTATATGTGAATTATCTTTTTATATAAGAAATAAGTTATTACAAAGTATACATCATAGGGTATAAGGGTCTCACATTGTCACATCAGATGACGTTTTTGAGGTAATGAACCAAGGTACACTAATACACCTATTGCATTGAGATATTGTACTTCAAGACCTAACATATCTTCATTTTCTGATTGGGGGCAACAAGACAGTCCTTTTCCACACTTAGTGATCTTACTTACTACCATTTGTGTACTTAATGAGTGTGCTTTAACCAAAGACAATGTGTCTTTTATCCCATTCTAAAAAATGCTCGAACTTCAGGCCGAGATAGTACTTGGTAGACCTTCATTTAAAATTTAATTATGAAGTAATCAATTGTTAATCAGATCTCTTCTAGGGTTCCAATAATGTATTCAAATCATCAACATAATCAGTTATGATTACATACCCTGACTATGTCCTTTTTATGGACACACAAGGACTTATTGATCATTCATAAATGCATTTGTAGATATTTACAAAGGTGATCGTTGCATTCTACCTGATTGCTTCAGTCCATATTGCAACTTAGAATTCATATGACATGGTTTTGATTCAAATGTTTCAGGAATTTTCAATGCTTCTGGGATTTTCATGTATATGTTGGTACCTAATGACCCGTACAAGTATGTTGCTACCACATCAATGAGCTGCATTTGAGTCATTCAACAACGTCTAAAGCAACGAGGAACCTGAGTGTTGTTGCATCCACTACATGTGAATACATTTCCATATAATACACTCCAGGCTTTTGCAAAAAAAAAAACCTTGTGCAACCAGTCGAGCTTTGTATCTGAAAGCTTCATTATTTTCATTTCTCTTTAATACGAATACCCACTTATAGCCGACTGGTTTTATACATTATGGTGTTGGAATTACAAGCTCAAAACACCTTGTTTGATTAATGAACACGACTATGGTTGTATAGCTTTTTCCGACTTTCTCAATCATCTCAATGTCAACGTTCTTCCAAGGTTTGGGAATCATTCTCATTACTTTCCATTACAACTGAATAAGCAAAGATATCATCAGTGATTACTTCTTCCCGGTACGATCCTATTCCGGTACTTACATAACTAATCAACATTTCAAAAATTGTCGTCAATGTCATTCTCTTTTGCTTTCAAACTCTTTAAAAAAAATTCTTCAGGATTTTTTCTTCATGTTTGTTTCCAATCAACATATCAACATCCTTTAGAGATATTATCAATTTTTTCCTCTTCTGAGAAATTTTACCCTCAGAGCCTAAATATTTCTTACACTTTTAGTGTGCATGAAAATCATTCGATGTATGTTTGTTTGGAGTTACTTATAGAATATCCAAATGAGTTGGTGCATTCTCATATAGTATTTGTGACTTTGTCACTTTTATGACATTTGTAAATACATTTGGTAGCATGTTAGCTATCTAATCAACTAAACTTCTAGTTTAGTTGTCTTCCTATCTAAATAATGAAATGTATTCCATGCTCTCTCTTAACTTCTATTCTCACTTTATTCTTCTCCTAAAGTTGGGATTGTTACCTCGCTAAAGTGTTAATCTTAATACCGAACAATATATTGATCACCACTTATAAGCTCCAGGTATTTTATAAACGATAAGGACCCAAACCCCTCGTCTAATCCCAACTTTCATTTGTGTGGCATTACTAAAAAAACCTTCAAGAGAGGTGGAGGACATATAAAGCATTTAATCTCTTTCAGAGACAAGCTTCAATTAGGAAAATTTTCTATAAGAAATTGGTCCAAGTCGAATTAAATTATAGAGTTTTAACAATACATCAATAATCATTATTACTACCATCTTCACATAACCATGGTCCAAAGCTCTTTGTTGTTCAATTTGAGCCCTCTGCGCATCTCAATGACGTACCCGAGCCGGCCAAGTCACATTCGACTCCCGATCTAGCAATCTTGACATTTAAAAGATAAAATACCTTAGATTTAGGCAAATGAAATACCAAAAAAAAAGTGTAGGTTGATGGTCATTACAACTGGGGAAGCCTCGATTGTATGACCAAGACAGTGCAGCCGTAACAGCTATGGATGCGTCATCCACTATGGCTAAGCATGTCTTGGGAATAATGGTTGAACTATCTCATCGTCCTCGAGCGCCTACTCAACAACAACATAGCCTAGAGGATCCAAATGCTTTTTCGATGCAATTTCATGCCAGATTTTGACCCTAATGAACAACTATATCTCTATGAAGTTGAATCTACAAAAATTTCAACTCAACTTGGTACAAATTTATCGATCCAAGTACAAAATATTTCAATTGAAATTTTAAATATCCTAAACCCTAGATATCAAAAATCTGAATGAAAATCACATAAATTATGCATGAATCTTACCTCAAATGCTTCTAATGTTGGTCTATCTAAAGATTGATGCAAAACAAACATTGATTTTGACCCTAAATTCAAATTTGAAGGATGCTTATAATGGAGGATTAGGTTATTAAATGAGGGCCTAAAAATATGTGATTAAAATGATATGAATTATTATTATTTTGAGTTTGTCGCCTAAAACCATCCGTAAAATATCCCACTTTCTATATAACCGCCCAAAATATAACTATTTATTTTTATCATCTCGTAAAACACCATCCGTTATCTCAATAACACCTTTCGTTACTTGCCTCGTTAAAAACATAAAAAACCCCAAAATACTCTTGTATGCATATCTGGCCACATTTAGCTTCACATGCTCAATCTCATTCCAGGTTTTAGACCTCTATATGCATATCTCGCCATAAAATACTAGAATTGTTTTCCTTTTGGCTATAATTTGCCGGTAGGTTCATTACTACAACTCTTCAGCGTGTCCAAATTTGTCGGTAGAATTGTTTTCCTTGTCTTTTACCTTTAACTGGTATTTTCGGGTTCTTTCTCACCATATCAGTCATATAATGAATCGCCATTAGACTGTATCACATAATGCTGAATCGGCGTGGCAATGCCCAATCCTACTTCGAACATCCCACCCCACAATAGATAGACACAAGAGATTAGGAAATTTACGTCAATTGACGCTTTGTCATGCCAGGTGGGAAACAAGGCCGCGAATGACAGAATCACGTTGAGATGTTTCAAGATGAAACTCGGTTGATTCAAGAGAGACGAATATCGGATTTTGTCGAAAAAGATGAGCGTGAGCGCGATTTTGAAGAGCGGGAGGAGTGAGGCTCAAACGATGAACCACCACAGGCGCTTGAATTCGGAGCGGAAGACGATCACGAGGCAGGATGTGAGAAGGAGAAGAGAAGCCAACGCGTAGAGGATTAGCTTCCGATTGCCAGTAAAATGCGCCGAAAGGTCATCCAATTTCTTCGAGTTTCTCTTCTTTTTTCTTAACCAAACCCTAGAATTTGCCATTTGGATATGGACGACGCTTTTCAGGCGAAGGCTTTTTTTGTAAAGAACAAATAACAAAGCTTTTTTGTAAAGACAAGGCTATTTTGGTTTTTTTGGTTTTTTTTAACGGGGAAAGTAACAGAAGGTGTTATTGAGATAACATATGGTGTTGTACGGGTTGTTAAAAATAAATAGTTATATTTGGGGTGGTTATGTGGAATATGTCCTATTTCACGGATAATTTTAGGTTCTGGACTCTATTATTTATTTATTTTTATTTTTTCATTGGGTGAAAATTAGGCTATTCTGAACGAATTATCCTGGAGCATCCTTTCGGATGAGAACATTCAATTCTGGATGTGTCTTATCTTATCGGAAGATAAAGTATGTCCGTTTCATTACACGATCGAGGCACGTGTTTAAATTCAACTGCCTCAAAATCTCGTGTAATAGCCAGTGAATCTGCATTCATCATGTCTATGATCCAAGGGTAGCTTCTACTACCCCTAAGTGCAGAAATCACTTGAATATTATCTCCTTCAATTATAACTCATCTACATTTCATTTTATGCGTTGCGCATACTCCCATTACCATCCCTTTTGCCTCTGCTTGCAATGCACTTCCATCTTGTGTCTTTGCTGCGTCTACAACAATTATTTCTCCCTTAGAATTTCGTATGATATAACTCGTTGTCGAAGCTCCATTCATTTTCCAAGATCCATCGAAATTAATCTTTATTGTTCCCTCTGGAGGTTTTTCCCATTTTTCTTTTCCTTTTTTTTTTGGTAGAAGGAGAGACAGTACACTCCGGGCCCTCAAGGGGCGTTTTATTAATAACGAAAAAATGGGCTAAGTAGTCAGCAAACGGGGGATAGCCCGACCCCTAACATCATCAGATAAAAGAAAATTAATCCCCTCAGGCGGGGCACACAATACATGGAAGCCGGTAGGAAATTTAAAAGCTAAGGAGGTAAGGTAGTCTGCAGCGGCGTTCGCCTCACGATAGACATGGCGGAATCGGATGGACCAATTCCTACTAAGAAAGCCTTGGCATCTCGATACCAGGCTATAAAGAGGATGATTCCTCTTCACCCCGGTGCTCAAGAGGTGTATAATTAATTTAGAGTCCGCCTCAAACATTACCTTTCAATAACCGCTTTCCCAGACTAACTTTAAACCATTGTACACCCCTCAGAGCTCCGCCATTGGGACCGAACAGGACCCGATATTGTGAACGAAACCGTGCAACCACTTACCATTACAACTCTAATAATACCCCCCGACGTAGCGAGCCCCTCCTTCAGCGAGCCATCGGTGTTGATCTTGATCTAATCCTCTTCCGGCTTGCTCCACTGAATGCTATGGACCTCTTTGATAATAGGTTGCTTGTTAAAATGAAGATTACCTGAACAAACTGACGCTTCCCTGCAAACTTCAAGAATGAATGCAATCTTGTCTGTTGGAACCGCTCTATCATCGAAGACCTTGTAGTTCCTCCACTTCCAAACCCACCACAACGTCGTACTGAAGATAGCGCCCCAATCCAGCGTGCCCAACTTCTTATCCTGAGTAATGTTGTTCCTTATCCAAGCAACAAAACCATCCTGAAAAAAATTAGGATATCCATTAGTAGCGTTAAGGTCCATCCAAATCGCCCTTACCTGCGCACAATCGCGAAATAAATACTCGTATGGTTCCTCTTTTGAGCAACCATAAGCGCAACCATCATGAGTAGCAATATGATGCCTTCTCCGTTCCAAATTAGAGAGCACGCCCCCCATGCTCGCTAGCCAGCAGAAATGACGCACTTTTTCCGGCACGGTTAGCTTCCAAATCCTGCGAAAGAAAGCTCCATCAGCACCCATTCGATCAAAATTACCACAAATGATATTTTAACCCGACGCAACAGAGTACGATCCATCTACAGAAAACGCCCAACTGAACTCGTCCTCGAAACCTTCCTCGCCCGGTATAACAGCAACAGCAGCAAGCTTTAAGAGCACAGCAGCCGGCAGCAAATCAACAAGCACATCCCAGTTCCAACACTGGTACTCAGTCCAATAGTCACACACCAGCTCATACAACATATCTTCTCTAATCGGGATCTTAGCAACATCGACAAGAGGCGAGTCAATCAGCCAAGTATCCATCCAAAAACGAATAGGTTCACCATTATGAAGTAGCCACAAAGATCCTTTGATGACAACCTCCGACACCCCTGTTCTTATACATCTCCAAATACCCGAACAAGCAGCAGACTTCCCCAATGCAGTATCCACGTATTTTTTCTTCAAAACTGAAACCCACAGCTCACCATCCTCATTGACAAAGCGCCAAGCAAGCTTTCCAATTAAGGCAACATTCAGCTCACGCATGGATTTAATTCCAAGTCCCCCATTGGACTTCAGTTTTATGATCTCATCCTAAGCCACTTTGTGCATCTTTCTTCTCTCAGCTGAACTACCCCACACAAAATTCCGATTAAACTTATCAATCCCCTTGCAAATACTTGAAGGGAGAAGAGCAACGGACATGGTGTAAACCGACAAAGACGTCAAAACCGAATTGACAAGAGTGACTCTACCGGCAAGGCTAAGAGTCTTGGCCTTCCATCCAGACAGTTTGGAATTAAACTTGTCCAAAAGATGAGCATAGGTATGCTTGTTGACCGGTTTGTGCAGAATAGGCATACCAAGGTAGTTACCCAAATCCGTGGTAACCTCAAAACCACTAACTCTCTTCAGACTCCTAAAAACTCTCCGACTGACATTCCTAGACACAAAAATCTTAGATTTACCAATGCTGATTTTTTGACCCGAAGCCATACATAAAATGTCCAAACACTTCTTAATAACTCGGAATTGCTCAACGGAAGCTTCCGCAAACAACATAATGTCATCCGCAAAGAAAATATGAGACAACAAGGGCCCTTTCCTAGTCAACTTAATGGGTTTCCAATCCCCACACTCAACTGAGTTCAAAATCAGATGACTTAGTCTTTCCACACAAAGAAGGAATATGTATGGCGAGATCGGGTCGCCCTGTCTGACCCCACGTGACATAGAAAATTGAGAAGACACCTCACCATTCCAAAGAATCTACATACGCGACGATGACACAGAAGCCATAATCCAATCAATCCAACTATCTAGGAAACCCGCCACTCGAAAAGTATCCTCAATAAAGCTCCAACTCAATCTATCGTAAGCCTTTTCAAGGTCGAGCTTAAGAACCATCCACCCTTTCTTCCCTGTCTTCCGTCTCATGGAATGGACAACCTCTTGAGCAATGACAAAGTTGTCCGTAATCATCCTTCCCGGAATGAAACTCTCCTGAGTCGGACCAATGATATCCGAAATCAACGGTTGAAGTCTATTCGCAAGCACCTTTGTAACAATCTTATAAAGAACGTTACAAAGGCTTATGGGTCTAAACTGTTGGATCTTTTCCGGTTTAGACACCTTGGCCAGGAGAACAAGCAAAGTATCATTCACGCCTCTCGGGATGAAGCTGCTACTGAAAAAGTCCCTCACAAAGCTCGTAACAGAATCTCCAACAATATTCCAACACTTTTGAAAGAAACGCGACAGGAAACCGTCAATACCCGGTGACTTCAAAGGGCCCATGCCACGAACAGCTCTCCAAACTTCCTCTCTACTCACACCAACTGTTAGGCCTTTGTATTGATCCAAAAGGCTGGAAAACTCGGAATCGATCTCGGAAAGATGGAAATATCAGTTTGTTCAGCCGTGTAGAGTTTGGCGAAAAAACTGACCGCCAAACGTTCTAACTCAGAATTATCATCAATCCAAACTCCATTCTCATCTTTCAGCCCTTCTATCCTATTATGCTTCCTTCTAATGACGGTAGAAGTATGGAAAAAAGCGGTATTCCGGTCACAACACTTAATCCATTGTTCCCGGGATTTCTGAATCCATAAGATTTCCTCTTGTTCTAGCACTTTATCAAGCTCATCTTGTAATTCATGTTCAGTATCTAGTAGAGCAGTAGAGACCCCCCTAGCAATCTTAGTCTGAACAACATCCAAACACTCCATGATAGATTGTTTCCTAGTTTGAATATGCCCAAAGACTTTTTTATTCCACACTAGTAGAGAAGTAGAGATCCTTCTGAAGCTTTGCAAGGGCACACGGTGCATTAATTTCATCACCCCAACTCTCTCTGATTTTATTTTCGAACTGAGGATGCGTAAGCCAAGTTGCCTCAAACCTGAACGGTCTCCTTTTTTTATTCAAGCCAATTTTCGGGCAAAGGTTCATCAATAAGGGATTATGATCCGAACTAAATCTTGGAAGATGCCTCACTCTAGCCTCATGCCAATGTGCCCTCCTCTCAACATTTACAAACACCCTATCAAGACGTTTGTGAACGATAGTAGAAGGCGACAATCTCCGGCTCCACGTGAACAGAGGACCCACAAACTCCATATGCACAAGACTCAATTTATTGCACCATCACTTGTGAGAATCCTCATGAAGACCTCCAACTCCCCCCTTTCTCTCATGAGCTGCCATAATGCAATTGAAGTCGCCCCCCACAAAAACTAGGCCCAAGACATTCGTAACAGCCCTTTCTAAGTCTGCCCAAAAAACAACCCTCCGAGAGACGGACGGAGGCCCATAGACTACGAAAATATGGACCCTCCTTCCATTATCCACAAAAGAGGCCTGAATAAAGTTGTCGTTTCTGGTATCTATCCTCAGATTAATAACATCTTTCCTCCAAAGAAACCACACACCCCCTGCATAGCCCCGAGCTTCAATACGATCACAGTCATCAAAACCCAGTCTAGCTGACCTATCACACACCTTATCAGCCCCCTCTCCGGAGATTCTTGTCTCGAAAAGAGCCAAAACATCAACACTATAATTTTTGCACAAGTATCTTATGGCTCTACGCAAGCCTAATTTTCCTACGCCAAAACAATTCCAATATAAGATATTGATCATCATAACCATGTTTAAGAGAAAAAAGAGGAGACAGAGAGAGAAATGTGGCTCATTGGCCACAATCCAATTCAGCCATAGCGGCATCATCGTCTCCAACAGGCTCGGTCCTGATACTGGTGTCGTTGGTGTCGGTGTTATCGTCAGAATGGGTAAATTCCCCTTCTATCATAGGTCGACTGGGGTTAATAACAATACTCTTTGGATAGATATCTGGTGGATGATTTTCTGTAGCCACTGTTTTGGCAGGATAATCGTACTAACACGTTACCTGCTTAGAATAGGGGAATCTTAACCAAAAAACAATAGTAACGCGTTATGAACTATAAGCAAGATGTAGGATCAAACAAGAGATGTAAAAACAGATAATGAGCAAAGTGATGTTCGTAGATTATGATCTAGATTGTAATAAGCTGCTTCCAAACTGCTCAATAATGCTTGACTGGAAATGAAATGATCAAGAACAAGAGATAAGTTTTCGTAACTCAATCTTGTGTGTCTTCTCTCCTTCACTTCGGCTTGGTTTTATATCCGTTTCCCCCCTTCTGACCGTTCATGGAGTGCTCAACAAATCCCGGAAATCTCGCCTCGATCGTTAATCGTTTTAGCCGTTGCCATTTGACCATGAATCCCGAAATTCTCGTCCCCTCTTTACTACTCCATCATCCTTCCTTCTCTAATGGTCCGTGTGGACTACCGGATTTGGGCTACTTGACTTTCTTCTTGGGCCGAATTGCGGAGGGCCCAACAATACCCCCATCAAAAACCCGGGAAAACTCTCGCCTCCACTTTTCCTAGGGTTTTTGATTTTGTGCCTTGGAAGTTGTAGCAATTCAAATCACGTCCAATCAACCCTTATTTAAAGTGGTTATGATGACCTTCAAAGACCTCAACCGTGCTTCTTGGTGTCCAGGTACGTTCTTTCTTTCTTCTGTTTCTTCGTCTTCCACCTGCTCTTCTTCTCAACTATGGCTTCCTCGGAATCTCCTTCCCTCTACTGTCGTGAACCCGCTTTTCCTCCTTCTCTGACCTCGTCCGGTTTCCTTACCCCCTACCACCAAAGAAATAGCACTTCTGAAGACCCCCAAATCTTTGCTCTTTTTGCGGGTTTTCCGTCGCATGCAGAGGTGTTCTTGCCTCCCCCTGGTATTCACGCAGATTTCTATGCCGACGATTGGGTGTCCTTGTACGAGTACCCCTTTCGTATAGGCCATCGTTCTCCATTTTCTCCTTTGGTCATCGACTTCCTCTCTTCCCTCAAAGTTTCTCCGGGACAATTACTTCCACAGGTTTGGAGACTTCTCCTTTCCGTTGACCAACTATGTTCTTCCCATGGCCTCCCTTTCAAAGCTGCTGACTTCTTCATAAATTACCGTCTCTCCAAAGGCGGTCCGGGTCGTATAACTCTTAAAACTTTTACCAACAAATCTGATTTAGTCTTCAATATATCCAAATCCGATCGGGGTTGGGCCGATAAATTTTTCTTTGTGAGACTGTCTTCCTTTGGTATTGATACGTCTTTCATGAGAAGTCGTTGGCAATCAACAAGTAGTGCTTCGTCTTTTGAGTTTCCCAGCATCTTTTCAGATCTGACCTCTGAGCGTTTTCTATTGCAGAACATCTTGCTACTCCTCATCCTCGCACGGTGTCGTACTAGGTCATCAATCATATCGAAGCTCTCTCGTTCGAAGAACGATCCTACCCTGATCTGGTAAAGGCGTGCTCTGCTGAATCCGAAGAGATCGAGATGTCAAGTAAGTCTCTTCCACCCCCTCTTGGCAAATCTTTCTTCTTTCTTCTAAAAATCTCGCCCATCTTTTTATGACGCCAGGTTCAAGGACAACCCGTTCTACCACTGCGCTGACTACCATGGAACGAGTTGAGGCTCGAAAGAAGAGAAAGGCAGAGTCGGCTTCTACGGCAGATACAGTGTTGACGGTTCCGGACCCAAAAAAGCCTCCTGAGGTTCGAGTTTCTTCCCCTAAGAAAAAAGCATGTTCAACCCTTTCCGATCTCCCAAAGACTATGATGTCTCTTGATATGGCTGCTGAAAAATGCTTGAACTCCTTGACACCTCTCCATGTGGGGATTTCTCGCGGTAAGGAAGATCGAACATCTTTCCCGGATTTTTTCGGCGAAATTCTAGCGGCGCAGTGGCAGGTTTGCTTTCTTTGTCACCCCTTACTCTGCTTTTTTACTCGTTTTCTAATTTTTTCCTCCCTTTGCGCAGGGCTTGCAACTTTCTCTTTCTGCCTTTGAATCTTTCAAGGACCTCCCTGATGAATTGGCTCAGAGCAAGATCAATCTTCAGCTTGAGATGGATAGGAGCAGCATCTTAAGTCACGAGAAAATGGCTTTGGAGAAGAGGGTTCACGACTTGGTGAACAATCTTGAGAGGGTTTCTAAGGAGTCCAGAGAGTGGGAAGAGAAGTTCATGGCGTCTTCCGTTAAAGAAACTGCTTTGGCTAAAGAGATTGAAGATACTGCTGACTACTGGTCTTGCCGGGCTCGAGTGGAAATGATGGAGGAGTTTGCGGCAGGGAGGCACACTTCGTGGGATGCTACGAAGGAAAGTGAGCTGTTTGAAAGCCTGTTTTCCGACAAGGTGATAGCGGCTAAAAAGTCTTCGTTCATTGATGATATCGCCTCTGTTGCCAAAGTGGTTGCCCAAGTGGAAAAAGACAACCAGCCCAAAGAATGATCTTCTCTTTATCCTTGTTTCTTTTCTGGTGAATTTCGGACAGAGTTTTACCCCCAACGTGTTGGGGTTGTTTATTTTAAAAACTCTTCGTCTTGTATGGCCGCTTTGTTTTAGGGCCCTTTTGTGGACAAGTTTTATGCCCCGCGTTAGTTTATGGGGTTTTTATTTTGATAATTTGTTGTCATTGCCTTGGATCTGGGTTTGGTCTTTTTTGCAGGTAAGCAGGTTGCGTCGCGGAAGAAGAGATCAACACGTTCGTAATGAAGTCGGCTTTGTTTGTTACATGTATTCGTAACTTTCGTGATAGATTTGTTAGTATAGCGCTTTTTATATTAGATGCGTAGAGAGAGAATGTTGTATGTGTCTGAAATGTAAATTCTTCTTGTAACAACTTCATGATTCGTATTACAAATAAAAACTCCATTTGCTCTTGAATACTCGTTACTTGTTCTCGTCTCTTGCATCTTTTGACTAGTCGTAGTGTGCACAGTGTTGCCTGATCATAAGGCGAGGGCCCATGTTTTGGCCTGTAACGTCACAAGGCATCCCTTGTTAGTTTTTTCTGATGTTGTTGATATCATTGTTCTTGTGTATGAAAACATAATAACGTAAAGGAAAATTTTTATGCAAATTACCTTGCCGGAACTCGTTGTGTTTCAAAAGTGATACAACTTTAGGTTCATTGCATTCCAGCTTCTGGGGACCGCTTTTCCTTCTTGCGTCATTAACTCATAGGCTCCTTGTCCTATTATTTTTGTAATTTGGTATGGTCCTTCCCAATTTGCTCCTAATTTTCCAGCATTTAACTCTTGCGTATTCTGGAAGACTTTCCTTAGCACCCAGTCTCCCACTTGGATCACCTTAATGTTAACGCGTTTGTTATAACTTCGAGCTACTCCTTGCCTGTATGACGCCATTCGAATTGAAGCCTGATCTCGTAATTCGTCGATCGTATCCAAATGATGTAACAGGTTGGACAGGTTTGACTCCTCAGTGGTAAGTCCGTACTGGACTGTAGGCAAAGTTACTTCTACTGGTAGTACGGCATCACAACCATAGACCAAGGAAAAAGGTGTATGACCCGTTGCTGTCTTGGGGGTTGTTCGATCTGACCATAAGATAAGGGGTAATTCATCTGCCCATTTCCCCTTTGCTTCTTTGAGCCGCTTCTTCAAGTTGTTAATAATCACCTTGTTACTTGCTTCTGCTTGCCCGTTGGCCTGTGGGTAACGAGGCGTCGACATCACCAACTGTATGTTGTACTGATGGCAAAATGACCTCGTCTTGTCACTGATGAATTGGGACCCGTTGTCGTAGACTATGATGGATGGTATTCCAAACCTGCTTAGGATATTTCTCTTTATGAAGGAAATAACTTGGGTGTCTTTAACTTCTTTAAAGGCTTCAGCTTCAATCCGCTTGGAGAAGTAGTCGGTCATTGCCAGAATGTAAACTCGTTGCCCCGAGGCTGGAGGTAATTTTCCCACAATATCCATCCCCCACTTCATAAATGGCCAAGGAGATGTTATGGGGTGTAATAACTCTGATGGTTGATGTGGTATAGGTCCATGACGTTGGCACGCGTCACATTTGCGAGCAAATTCCACTGCGTCTTTGTTCATGGTTGGCCAATAGTAACCCATCCTGCTTGCCTTCTTTGCCAAGTTGCGACCCCCCGTGTGGTTTCCGCATTCCCCATCATGTATATCTCGTAATACCTTCTGTACTTCTTCCTCCTTTTTGCATCGCGCGTGTAACCCTGACGACATACACTTAAACAAAATGTTATCCTTAACCGCAACGGTAGAAGCTTTTACCTTAAGTCGTTGAGCTTCTTCCTTGTCTTCTGGTAACACTCCGTCTTGTAACCACTTTAAGTAAGGGGTTACCCACGATCTGTCTTCATTGGAGTTTCAAACTTCTAGTATGTCTGCTTCTTTGGTTATGGATGGCGCATCAAGGTATACGAAAGGTATCTTGTCGTACTTCCTTGGGTCAATCACGGATCCCAGGTTGGCTAAAGCGTCTGCTTGTGTGTTGGCATCTCTTGGAACCTGCCTTATCTCGAACAGTTTAAAGTGCCTTATGACTTCTTGAACTTTTTCTAAGTATGCCTTCATCTTCGAGTCCCTAGCAACATATGAATTTGTAACTTGATTTACAATAAGCAATGAATCACAGATTACCTCGATCTCTTGTACGTTCAGATCTTTGGCGATAAGCAGCCCTGCTATAAGCGCTTCATATTCTGCTTCGTTATTAGTAGCCTTAAACGTGCATCGAATAGCTTGGGCTATCCTATCCCCCTGTGGTGACTTCAGGACTACCCCCAATCCTACACCCATCTGGTTTGACGCTCCATCCGTATGCATCAGCCACTTACCATTTCCTGTTATTTGCAGCACGTCTTGGTCTTTGCTTCCTGAAGTGGTAGGAGTGAAGTCGACCACAAAATCTGCCAATACTTGAGATTTCATCGCCGTTCGGGGTTCGTACGTGATGTCGTAACCATTTAAGTGAATTAACCACCTTGTTAGCCGAACTGACAACTCTGGTTTTGACATGATACTCTTCATCGGATAATTAGTTCTCACAATTATAGAATGACTTTCAAAATAAGGACGTAATTTTATAGAAGCCATTACCAAAGATAACACTAATTTTTCTATGGGGGAATACCTCGTTTCTGCGTCCAACAAGGTTTTACTTACGTAATAGATAGGCAACTGGTCTTCATTCTCCTCTCTGATCAAGACTACACTTACTGCCACTTCGGTCACAGCCAGGTACACGTACAAGTTTTCTCCTGGCTTCGGCTTGGATAACACCTGCGGATTTGATAGATACTTTTTCAATTCCTCAAAGGCTTTTTCGTGTGCATCTGTCCATTCGAATGACTTGTTTTTCTTCAGGATGTCGTAAAACAGTTTGTTTTTGTCTGAGGATCTTGATATGAATCGGTTTAACGCAGCCACTCGCCCTGTTAGCCTCTGTACGTCTTTGACACACTTTGGGGATTGCAGCTCCATTATGGCTTTGACTTGCTCAGGACTCGCCTCGATCCCCCTCTGCGTCACTATGTATCCGAGGAATTTTCCTGACGTTACTCCAAAAGAGCACTTGGTGGGGTTTAACTTCATTTGGTAGCGCCGCAAAATCTCGAACGCGTCTCTTAAGTGGTTAACATGGTCCTCCGCCTTTAATGATTTGACCAACATGTCATCTATGTATACTTCCATTGTATCCCCCAGCTTATCCTGAAACATCTTATTAACCAATCTCTGATAAGTAGCACCTGCATTCCTTAATCCGAAGGGCATAACTTTATAACAATAAGTTCCCTGATTGGTTACGAATGCGGTTTTTTCTTGAACGTCTGGATGCATCATTATCTGATGGTACCCACTAAAAGCATCCATGAAGGTCAAAAGTTCATGCCCCGCCGTCGCGTCCACCATTGCATCTATGTGAGGCAAGGGGAACGAATCTTTGGGGCATGCTTTGTTTAGATCGGTAAAATCTACGCAAACGCTCCACTTTCCGTTTTTCTTTTTAACCACAACCACATTCGCAAGCCAATCAGGGTATTGTACTTCTCTAATTTTTCCAGACTCAAGTAAGGATTTTACCTCATCATTGATTACCTGATTTCGCTCGGGAGCGAACTTGCGCCTTTTCTGCTTCACTGGGGGCACCTTCTTGTTGACATTCAAGGCGTGGGTAATCACACTAGGATCAATGCATGTCATATCCTCGTTCGACCAAGAAAAACAATCTTTGTAGGACCGTAGAAATTCTACTATCTGCTCGCGTAAAGTTGGTTCCAGATCTGCTCCTATTTTAATTTTCTTGGATGGTTCTAACGGATCAAGGGCTACTTCTTGAAGCTCAGGTGTCTCCGGCTTTGCGTAACAAGTAGTCATTCTACAGTCCTTTAATTGCTAATCCGACATCTTCTTCTTCATCTCAGGTCGTGGGTTCTTTGAGGTTGTTGCCTTCATTGTTACGGAATAACACTCCTGTGCCAACTTCTGTTCTCCCTTAATCTCTTGAATTCCCCAAGGTGTTGGGAACTTCACACATTGGTGATAGGTGTATGGGATTGCCTTTATCCCGTGTATCCATGGCCTGCCTAAAATGACATTAAAAGGTGACGGGCAATCGAGTACTTGGAATTTTACCTGATAGTTGACTCCTCCCGCAGTGGTAGGTAGTGATATCTCTCCGATCGTGTTGCGCGATTCTCCACTGAAGCCTACCAAAGTTGTTGACTTCTTGGTGATGTCGTCCATTCCAAAACCTAAACTGTATAAGGCGTCCAACATAAGTAAGTTAGTAGAGCTTCCATTATCAACTAAGATCCTTTTAACAAGAAAATTAGCTATGGTTAGAGATATTATCAAACAGTCGTGATGAACTTCCTCTTCTTCGACATCGTCGAAGGTGATCGGCATCATGGCGAGATTTGATCGCGATGGTGTTTTTTGGCATTCTCTCCTGGCATCCCTCGCAATTCGCTTGGATGTGGAGTAAGTTATACCACAGATCTCCGACCCCCCCTGTAATGACGTTAATTACTCCGGTGTGCTTCGGCGGGGGTGGTGGAGTGGCTTTTTCCCTGTTACGATCCAACTGCTCCTTTGCCTTTTCCGATATTATTTCTCCGAGATGCCCCCTTCGTAGTAGCTCGCTTACTTCTTTCCGTAACGTGATACACTCGTCAGTCCGGTGGCCATGGTCAAAATGGAAATCACGTCATCTGGTCTTGTCTTTATGCTGTGCCGGCATGTTACTCTTTCGGGGCCATTTTACGGTGTCCCCCATGGTGTTGAGAGTTCGGACCACTTCAGTCGCATCTACGCGAAAATTGTAGTGAGAGAGTTTTGTAGGCAGACGAGGACTCTCGTATCTATCACTTTGTCCAAACGTGGTAGCGTTAACGGTGGTTTTAGCATGAGATGTCGTGGGATATGGAGCGTATCTCGTATCCCGCCGTCCTTGTCTCCGATCGGGTCGATGTGGGCTTGTTATTTTCTCGGCAAAGAGGTCATCTTCTTCTAATCGGACATGGGATAAAGCTTTTACCTGATACCCGGTTATGGGTCTGGCAGCATCGGGTGTTACAAGATTTGGATCGTCCATGTCCAAGCGCCTTGCACTTCCTTCTACCACATCGGTCCCGCGAGGGCGGGTTGGAGCCGATTGCGCCTGCAACCGAAGCAAGTTGCGTTCATTAGTTAAAGTCTCAATTTGTTTTTCGTATACCTCGGTGAATCTGGCATTAGCTTCTTTTTGTTCCTCCAGATCCTTTCGGAAAGCGATCATTGATGATCGAAGCTCCGTGATGATGTCAGCGTCGCCTCCCTCCACTTCTCGTCCTTCGGAAGTAGCAGGATTGCCATTGGTGTCGCCAGATCCTTGTTCGATTCTATCATCATTCCTTGTTCCACCAATGTTTCCTGTTCCACCTACGTTTCCGTCACCTTGGTTGTTTGTTTCTTCATTGGCCTCGTGATGGTCCAGGTCCCCTACGTGGTTGTACGTAGTTTGGATTCCCTCCATGTGACGGATCTTGCTGTTGTTTTAGCGAAACTCCTTTTTGGCTAGGCCCCACGGTGGGCGCCAATTGTTTTGGCAGGATAATCGTACTAACACGTTACCTGCTTAGAATAGGGGAATCTTAACCAAAAAACAATAGTAACGCGTTATGAACTATAATCAAGATGTAGGATCAAACAAGAGATGTAAAAACAGATAATGAACAAAGTGATGTTCGTAGATAATGATCTAGATTGTAATAAGCTGCTTCCAAACTGCTCAAGAATGCTTGACTGGAAATGAAATGATCAAGAACAAGAGATAAGTTTTTGTTATCGAGAAGGTTTTCGTAACTCAATCTTGTGTGTCTTCTCTCCTTCAATTCGGCTTGGTTTTATATCCGTTTCCCCCCTTCTGACCGTTCACGGAGTGCTCAACAAATCCCGGAAATCTCCATTTGATCACTTTTGACCATATGTTAATGACTCTGATTTTTTATCTCCATGGGGCCCACATTAATCTTACTTGTTACACCAGAGAACGTAGCATTATTCACATTATTTCCTTCCAAATTCACCTGCTCATTCATTTTTTGTGATTTGAAAACTAACGGCTCCCTACCCTCTTCACAACTTTCCTTGCACACTCCGACCTTTTCCGATTCCATATTGATTTTCTCCGAGAATTCAGAGGCCAAAGCTTGGAATTGATTTCCCCTATTCCCATCTGGCGGTTTCTCCAAGGAAACTTTCCCCTTGATTTTTTCTTGCGATATATTGCCTTTCCTAATGGGAACCTCGCGTTGATTAGCTGCTGATTTTTTGGGGACGGGTTTCCTTTTTTCCACCTTTATCTACGGACCGAATCTCCCCTTTCCATAATCAGCGACGGGAGATTCATTCTCCGGCGAATGCTCACCGGTCATAGTCACCGACTTCTCCGATGTCACCGACTCCTTATTCTGAACACTAGTTTCCGTCTGAGATCCACCACTGTTTGAAGCAACATTAGCTGGGTTCTTTTTTCCATTGGCCGGATCTTTTGGACTTTCCGTTACAGGACGATAGGGGCAACCAGCTTTCGCATGACCGAACCGGCCACATCCAAAGCAAATAGTAGGTAGCCCCTCATACTCAATGAGAAAGCGATCATTATTGACAACAACTGATCCCTTTAGAGGTTTCTCCAGGTCGACCTCAACACAAATACGTGCGAACCTACCCCTATCAGTGTAGATAGTTCGAGGATCCACGCGGATTGGACGTCCTATTCCGGAAGCGATTTTCAAGAGCACCTTTTCCTCATAAAGAGAAACGTGAAGGTCAGATATTCTGATCCAAGTCGGCGTCGTTCTAATGGGATCCGTAGTTTTAAAGTTCGGGGACCAACTCCTCACACACAAACACCTTCCGAAAATCGTCCACAGACCATCCGTGAGTGCAGAAAGGTACTCCTCTTTCCTACTAAAGCGAACGAGGTAGCATCCATTCGTTAAGTCGAGGATCTGGTATCTCACATTTGACCTCCACATCTCAAGAATCTTCTTTTCCATCACAGTAAAAGCAATCGGATGCCCTAAGAGTTTCACCACAAACGACAATTTCCACACGGATTCAAGGGCCTACATGACGTCCTCGGCTATCGATATAACGGGGTCACCATCTTCACCGTCCGGAAAATGGACTAATCTTCCCCTCAAGGAACTCATCATCAATGGTAGTCTTCGGTTGTAGAGCACCACCCACCACCACAATATCCTTCCAGCTTGATTTTTTGTCGGGGGGATCTCCCGGTGGTATGATGTTTTCAGAGATCTCCATTTGAATATCCTTGACGTTCCCTACTTGTTCCGGCGTTTCTGCCGGAAGCGACTCCGTTGACATAGGAAGAAATCAGAAGACAGCGTTTGTATTGTCTATATTGGTCGTTTACACAAGGCCTCAAAAATGATTGCTTTTCCTTAGAAACTTGGTTGTGTGATCTTTATTTGTAACCCTTTCTATCTCTTCCAGTTAGCCGGACTCTTTTATTTATGTTCAGAACATGAATTCTTCAATATAAACTATTATAATAGATAATAAACAGCAATATCCCCCATGTTGAACCTTACCACGTTCACTAAACGAATTACCATTTCAATTCGAAATTAAGTCTAAGTTCTGAACTCATTGGAAATGAAGCCATGCTTCTGAACTGATGTTAGATATTAACGACGTACAGTAAACTAAATTTAAGAAAGCAACATAGTATTTTTGGACTGCAAAGGTAAACATAACTTAACACATACTCCCTCCATATAAGGCTCCGTTCGGATGCACTAGCTGAAGTTGATACCCGAGCTGGATTTTGTAGCTGGAGCTGGAAACCCGAGCTGGATTTGTGCAGGAGCTAGAACCCAGAAGATGAGCTTGAAATTAAAATGACTATTCGGTAGGACTAGTTGGAGAAACAAAGGAGATAGGTATATTACCAAATTGGGCTTCATTTTAACTGAAAACGACCACAATACCCTTCTACATAAAAAAAAAATTACCCCTCCAACATATCATTAATCTTCCCACCTACGTGGATTGAATTGTATACACCATTCCAGATCTGAGTCAGCACCATAAACCACGTTAGTGAAAAGGTCCTTGCAATCACCTTCTTCTTGATTTGGTTCGTGGGAGGTTCCGAGCCCTAGCGTTCGTCAAGGCGGGCAAGACGAAAAGACCTAGCTTCCGAGGGATAGAGCAACACCCGCGGTGTCTCACACCATTACTTACCTTCCAAGCTATCAAGCCCAACCGTGCCAAGTCCGACGACGTCACTCCCAAGCTCCATTGAGGTACGATTCCCATCTGTGTAGTTCAAAAAATCCTCCGATGATGACCCTCCCATGTTATTCGAAATCTCAGCCGTGCTAGTCGGAGTTGGAGCAATCTGTGTAGTTCCAATCTGTGTAGTTCGATCGGATAGTCAAAATTAGATGTTAATGGAAGTTGAAAATGGACGAAATTAATGGAAGTTGTTAATGGAAGCGGTTAACGAAATTAGATGATTATGACCTTTTAATTAGAGCGCATTACTGGACGACATTACATGGATCTCAAGCCTACTAGTTGGTTGAAATTAGATTATGAGCATGTTAGTAGTTTTCGGTTACTCATGAATGATAAATTTACTGATTGTTTTACAAACATTGAAATGAAGTGGAATATATTAATTAGAGCACAGTTTGCTCATTGTTTGAAATGAGCATGTTAGTTGTTTTCGGTTACTCATGGAAGCTGTTAAAGCTTGTTAATGCTCCACAAAGTAATGATTGTTGTTTGAAATCTCATTTTATTAATGCTTGTTAATGAGCCTGCTTGGTAATGCTTGTTTATTAATGCTTGTTAATGAGCTGCTTCTCAAATTTGCTAGTTCAGTGCATGTGATATTCATATTGTATACTTGTTTGAGCAAAAGAGTTTACTTGTCATATGCCGAGAGTACCGCAAGAAAAATGGGATTGACACGCACTTTAATTGGGCCGAAATTGCTGATTTTTTTTTGGAAAAGACTGGGAAGGTTGTCAAACCTAAAGAGTGCAAAAACAGATTCGACTACATGAAGAATGTATGGAGGGCATGGGTTGACTTACGGTACAAGGAGACAGGTTGTGGATGGAACGAGAATGCACGTACCATTGAGGCTTCGGATGAATGGTGGGAGAAAAAAAATAAAGGTTAGTTCATAAGTATTGCTTGTGTGCTTGATCATATATGAATGTTTTCCTCCCTTTATGAATGTACCAAGTTCGGTTTTCATTTGTGTTTTGTGCGGTATGGTGTAGGAGAATGATAAATACAGGATTTCGAAGGAAACCAGTTGATTTGGACCTAGTTGAATTATGGGATTCCGTCTACAACAACATTTGTGCTACATGCCAGCATTGTGTGTCCGCCAACATGGACCATACTCCCTCCACTCCATTTGATGCTTGTGTGAGTGACACTGATGACATAGATGCTTACCTTATAGATGAACAAGATGTTGACCTTGAGGGGTTCATTGAACCTATTGTCCCACCAATGTCACAACAGACATTTGTTGGAGTCTCCCAACATTCTCTTGTAGCCCCGACCAAGAGGTCCCAAGTTCCTGGCACTTCACAACAATTACCTAGGCCAAAGAAAAAGTGACCCTCCATGGCTAGAGATGTTCTTGCACACATGGCTTCCATGGAGGAGAAGAGTGATCACTTCTTGAGTTATTTGCAGGGGGATGTGGATAGTACGGGAAACACAAGCCAAAGAAGAACTTATGATGTTGATGACGCAATTGAAGTGATTAATCGTCTTGTTACGGAGGGGGTGATAAAGAAGGTGTCACCTCTTTGGTGTTATGATATGGATGAGCTCAACAATGATCATAGTCTACGCCTATTCATGACTCTCCAATCCGATCAAGAAAAGATGGCGTGGTTGGAGTACAAGTTTAAGAAGTAGGCTTGATTTGCGTAGTTTGGATTGACAAATGTGTAGTGCGTTTCTGGATTATTGTCGGACTTGACATGTTGTTTTCTTTGCTTATCTGACTTGTTTGACATGTTTGTTTTCGGACTTGGTTGGTTATGTTGTTTTGTGTGTTATGATTTATTATGTTGACCACTTTATGTTGTTAAGTGTATGGTTATAAATGAATCATTCCATGGTCATTCAACAATCTTGGGCTATGGATAGCCATTGGTGTAATATCTCTATCTTTATGTTTGTGTATTTGTGTAGGTATAATGGCTAGGAACCATTTGTCAAGGCGAGTCAAGATCATTGTTATTCTTATTACACATAAGGAACCATGCATCGGTCATGTCCGCCTATTATAATAGGTAATTTTGACTATATTACAACCACTACTTATGTGGGTTGGTATTTCACTTTTATTTAAATGTGCTTCCAAAATAGGCACTTATGCAAAACCCCTTGTTTCAATTCTCCGTTTACGGGGACTATGTGGATGAGGGAGGTCATGGAATCAAGTTCAGAAGTGAGATGCATTAATGCATTTAGAATGGAGCGAATTGTCCTCCAAAGTCTTTGCGATGATTTGCAACAACACCATGGCTTGAGACCATCAAGAAATGTTGGCATATTGGAAAAGGTTGGAATATTATTACACACTCTTGTAGTTGGTGCGTCAAACAGAACTTCTTCTGAAATATTCCAAAGATCTGGGTACATAATTAGGCGAGTGTTACACGAGGTCGTGGATGCAATCATAGGACGACGACATGGCACACAAGGCCTTTCAACTCGCCTTCTTCGACCTCGCGATCCCTCCTTTTCCGAAATTCTCGAGAAAATTAGAAGAGATCCATGATACCAAGTCTTCAAGGTAAAGAAATAATTTGAGGTTTTATGTTAATCTATACGTTTATGATTGTTGTTCATGTGTTTTTTTAATAGGGGCAATAGGGTGTATAGATGGTACACATAGTGCAGCTTGTACACCACGCGCAGAGCAAATGCCGTATCGAAACCGAAAATAAATTTTCTCATTCAACATCATGGTGGTATGTAACTTTGACATGTATTTTACATTCATCTCTGCTGGTTGGGAAGGTAGCGCTCACGATGCCTGTGTATTTGATCATGCTTTGAGGACACTGAGCTCAACTTCCCACACCCTCCTCCATGTATGCAAATAAGAAATCGATTGTTTTACATACAAAGTGTTGATTGAAAACTTATTTTGAAGCGATGTATGTATGTAGGGCGGTATTATTTGGTTGATAAAGGATATCCTGACAAGCAAGGGTACATGGTTCCGTACTCGAAAGTGAAGTATCATCGGTCTCAATTTCAAAATGCAGTGCTCAAGGACGCTCCACAAGCATTTAACAAGATGCATTCTTCGTTGCGCAACTGCATAGAGTTGTGCTTTGGCGTGTTGAAGAAACGACTCTGAATATTGAATAATATGGCAAGTTACCTAATTAAAACCCAAATTGATCTCATTATTGTCTGCTTTGCTATACACAACTACATGTTGGAAAAAAGAGTGAATGATTGGTACTTGGAAGAGGACTACGAGGACCCTAACCTCCACCGCCTCGAATATCCAAAGAAGGTGAAGACAGCGTCTAGTGGGATGACGATGTTGAGAGATCAGATTGTCAGGCAAATATCGAACTCCCGGAGGTTTTAATAAGCACTTGTTGTTTCCTTAACTATATATGTTTATATCACATTACTGTGGTGAAACCATGGATTTATTATGTTATCGTTTGTTTTTGTGTAGGACATAGTTCCAATATTTTGTTGATGATGTTGTCTTCTTTTTTCAACGATGGCCTATGAATATGAATTATGTAGGGAAAAATTACAAACCATCCACAACATAAATTACAAACCATTCACAACATAACACCATATCACATTAAACAAGTATGATAGTACAACACATAAGCACATACTGTTGATAGGGTTTTTCGGCCAACAAATAAATTTGTAAGTCAAGACCCCGCTGAGTACAGTGGAGTCAGGATCGTTCCACAGGAAGCAAGGTTGTTTGTCTATCAATCTAATAAAAATAAAATAAAAGCAAGCACAATCACTCACGAGCTGCCTCGTTAACGACCTTGTCAGGATCGTTACCGAACCACCGAACACAAAAACACCAATTAACGAGCTAATAAAATTCTAACTAACACTCGGTACCGAAGCAAGTATTCAGCAACGAAGATTTATCAGAAATAATTCAATAAAAACAAATATCTAGGATAAGGGACACCACAACATAGCCAAGCATAAGAATTCATAAGAAGATAAGATCATGCCTTTAAATAGATAGAGTCATCAACTTTCATTGACTAGACCAGTAAATTAATCTATTTTCATAAACTAACTCACTCAATTGTTTGTTTTGGATCTAAAGCTTGAAACTTCCGTTTGCAAACAATATCAACCTTCAAGTTACTAACTTTCTCTTTCAATCAAGTTAAAACTCAAATTACCTCAACTCCCGTTTCGGTATTAAGCACAACAAACAATTTGAATAAAGATAAAAGGCATTCAAAACACTATCTTACTTCATCAAACATGCTCAAGTATGCCGGGCTTAACCCCGACCCTAGAAAAATAGACTACTCACTACTCATGATAAACAAACTAAAAACTTCCATAAAAACAAACATTGAAACAAAAACTCAAACTTAAATTAATAACAAAAAATATCGTCTTACAGAGAATCAGAGAAAAACCAAAACAAAACAATCACCGAACCGTAAACTCGATCAACGAACCTCAGAAACTGTCGTCACTGAACCTCGTCACCGACTTCCGATCCTTCGGCCTTCCTCCAAATCACCTCCAAAACTAGCTCTAAAATTCTACTCCAAAATTCGGCCTCCCCTTTCTATGCTAGATAGAAGGGTATTTATACTAGAAAATCCTAAAAAACTAAAAAGGCTAAAAGATAAAAAACTTTCCTAAAAAGATAAAAACAATCTCTAAAAGATAGAAATAAAATCTAGAAAGATATTAAACCCTAAAATACACATTCTGATCACCCATAAAGATTCTAAAAAGATACTCAACCGATACGGAAATAAATTCCCGCTCAGGATCGGTGAATAATAAAATAATACTCCGAAATCTTCTTCTTCGTGGCCTCGTTAACGACCCTTCACAGCCTCGTTAACGAGCCTGGGGTTATGTTTTTCTTCAACACCTCCTCTCGATCTCTTGAGCTTCGACTTCTTAAATCTTGCACTTTCCCGTCCTTCACTGTGATGCTCCAAATTTAGCTCCATTTAGCTCCTTTCCTAGCTAAAACCTGCAAAATACACAAAATAGCGTAGATTCCACTCTTTTCGCAGATTTATACAAAACTAACTAAAAACACTTAAAACTAAACGTAAACTAGACAAAATTAATCCTAATAAACAAAGAAAACCTATCAAAAACTATACCAAAAATGCGAACATCACATACCCTAAGCAAGAAGAACCGGACCTCGTACCAATTATTACACAAATTAACTTAAAAAAAGTGCATACGAGAACTACACTAGAAACAAAAGTAGAACACATTACGTTAAAAAACGATGGACCTGGAGCCTCGGCCTTAAGAAATACACCGTCATTACCCATAGCTAGTTGTCGTCGTTTTCATAATCAGATGGACCGGCATCGGATATGGTTGTTGCTGCTCCCCTCCAGTAGCATCCCCGACTGGTGCATAACCAAGGGAGTCCGCAAACACCTCTTCCCAAAGCAGGTGGTTTCATAATCAACTGTGGAGTTCCTAAACCTTTTAGCAACGCGGCATGCTTGGAGCATCTGCTTCCACCATTCAACATCAGCGACAACTCGACCAGAATTAATGTCCCATGCGCTACCACCCTCAAATCATTTAAACTCGCACCATTGACGCCATACTTACTTGTTGTAGTCAGCCCTATTCTTCACCATGGAAGGCCTTAAACCCTCTCCCGTCTATTGATTGAACGAATTCGCCATGTATCGCAAGCGAGGATACTCGACAGGAGGTGTCATCCTCAACTCGTCTCAGTAGATTCTTACCATCATTTTGTTGTGCTCAGTGGTCCATACATCACGGGATATCTAAAAGTTATTGATATTATGCCTTCAATATACATGTAAATGCAATAAAATACATTATCTTACCTTGAATATACATGTAAATGAAGTAAACTGAGCAAAGAAGATATGCTCTTACCTTGAATATGCTTTGTTGATTTTCAATATGCTTTGATGATTTCTCGGTATACTATGGAAGGCAAGGATTTATGGGTAAAGTATGCACATACTTATAAGGCCAAGGGACATAGGCCATTTACTGCATGACCTGTTCTATTCACTCTTAGTAATACATTTGGATAGAAATAAATGCCTTGTCAAGTCATTTGGAAGCCACTGTTATGACATACAAATTGTGATGAGACAAATCCAAAAGAACAACATCCAACCAAAACACATTCAATTGACTTTCTAGTTTCTACCCTTAACTACCTAACATTCATAGTCTAGCCACAAACAAACCTAAACAAAAGGATACAAGAAGTTCGGTTAGTGCCTTGCTAGCCCATAACAACACACATACTAACATGTAAACACAACACAATCAAACAACAAGAACATAAATAATGGCAATCACTCCGACGACGCATGCACATATTTTCCAGGTTCGAGCTTGTTTCCTCACTTCGTCTCGCTCCAAAGCAGTAGTGACTAGGTAGGTGGTAAGGTCGAAAATCCTTTCAGCGTCTTGTTTAGATTCCAAAGAAGGAACGGTACTTGTAACAGCGAGCTACCGCTTGAAGACGCCTAATCGTTGGACAACCGGATACCTGATCCATCAAGTACTCGTCAGTCATGGTGGAGTCAACCTGAAACATCACGGGAACATAGCACAGAACAGAAGTCATTAGTATATGTTCAAAGTCAGCATTTAACATGATCAATATCAAGGAAAAAGTCATTTTCACAACCTCACAGACCCTATATCTTAAATACATTGCAAAGATATGGCAATGGCTAGTTGTTATCGAGCACGTGGGGCACTCACTATGAACGAAATAAGTCACAAAAGCAAGTTGGCAAACCAAATATACATGGACTGGAAGTCAACTGCAACTTAAGGTTAGCTTTTGATCTCCATTAGCACTGCAGGAAAATGAACTCAATTCTTTTTTTTCAAGTATTACAAAAGGCCAATATGTGAACTGCAACAATTGTAGTATAAATAACAAAAGCTAAAAGCATTTACTTGTGCTTTCTAAGTGGGGTTAGAGATAAAAATGGCTTTTTCATGGTGGGATGATCACAAAATCAGGAATTGTGGAGGATGATAATGAAAAAAGATGGGAGCATGAAAAAAGTAAGCAAAGAACAGGACAGCATATGATAAATAATGACTAGAGATCATATTTTAATTTCACAAAACTGTCTTTTTTCTCATGTGCCAAACTATTATTGCAATTAATCAACTAGGATGCATATGAGAAATAATGAATCTAGCACATATTGCAAACCTCAGTATGAGAGAATTCTTCATAGTAAGAAATATGTGTGTCCTCCGAAGTAAATGAATCTTGCGAAACTATTGTTTCTATTATTGGCAAACATATATAAGTAGTCATTAGTTTTGATGAACATAGCATTCATTAAGCAATATACAGTTGGGCAGCTATAAGAAACATGAATAGCAAATGAAATAGATCAATGTAATCAAGAGGTCCACTTTCTTTTTCTCAAAATCAAGCACATATAAGTGATGGATCTCTTCTTATAACAGATAAGTAGATTGGAAACTGTCATATTTGTGACACATACTTGAAGTTACATATTTCAATCTATGCATGAAATATATGTCTAAACACTGATCACTTGGGTACATCCTTACAAGAACAACTACTTTAGAAAAATACAACACAAAAGATATTACAGCTTAGAAAAAAGTAAAATGTTGAAAGCATTTCACAGAAGTGATTGAAGAGCTAATAAACCAATTATCTGAACAACAGACACATTCATTGTGGAAGATAATTGTACAAATCATATAGTCATTACAAGCTTTGAACATGATAGTTTGCAATACAATGATCCAATAGAAATGATGTTTATAAACTAAACCACATTTTTCTAAATCCATAGCTAGGCCAGTTGTCTTTTAACATCAGAAACATAAAAACCTACAAAAGTTCTTCCAAGCTCAACAAGTAAAAAATATTGACAATTGAAAGAATCCATATCATAGGCAAACACGCCTAATAATTCCCACAGACCATGAATCATCTATTTAACATGAGTGAATTGCTATTGATCTAAGCTATTAATATCAATTAAGGTGCACATAAGAAATCACAATCTCAGCAAAATGCAATATCACATTGCAATCTCACCACAATAGCCATTTAAGGAGAAATCGATTCATCAGATTGCAATAACCACTCTAAATAGACAATAACCAGTCTCAGCACATTGCAATTAGGGAGAAAACTCAACAGTAATAACCAAATAAGCAAGTGGATTCCAACAAATAGGAACAAAGGTTAGGATTTGTGCTCAGAATGAGATCAATGGGTTTAGCATTTTCAATTTGGGTGCAATTGAAAATGGCTATACATACCTGGTTATGAGAACTCGAGCTCGGAGATATGGGACTACGGGATTCTCATAACCGAATCGTCTTCTCCAATCGGAACGGTGATGAAGGTTGGGTTCCTTCTCCAAACATGCACACATGAAGAAATAGAAAAGGGGTTAGGGTTTGTGCTGACTTGAACGGATTCAAGTTAGGGTTTTCACACTAAATACATGTTGAGAGTGGAGAGATCTGAAACGGTGAAGAGCTCCAGATCGGGATTCTGAGATTCCAATCAGTGATGGGCTTCTCCGACTTCTCTGGCTCAGATCGATCGGGTTTCTCCGAGACTCTGGTATAACGAGGGGTAGAGAGCTGGATCTAGAATGTGAGGGCCAAATGAGGGTATCGGGATGGAAATTTTCCATTTGAAGATCTGTTTTTTTTTTACAAGCCAACAAGCTAGGGAGGGGGAGGGGACGAAAGTAAGCTAGTTCCAGCCCTGAGAAGCTCATTTTCAAGCTCGTCGTCGAACGCGTCCTGCGGAGCTGGGAATAGTCCGACAAGCTCCAACAAGCGAGATAAAGCTCCATCCGAACAGAGCCTAAGTCTACTTTTCTTTTTGGGAAATTCCTTTTGGTACCCTTGTATTTTAGACTTTTCCTTTTGGTGTCCATAAAAAAAACTTATTCCTCTTGGTACCCTCATACTTTTTTTTTTTCCTCACCCTAGCCAAAAGTTGTCAATATGTTAATTTTCTCTTTAATTCTCTCCCAAATCCACCTCTATCTTCATATTTAAATTGTGATCTTCCACCTCTTTCCTCACATGAGTGTTCTAAGAAATTAATTTTCAAAAAAATGATTCCACCAAGAACTTCTATAAACACACTGAGTTTAAGAAAAATTAGTGGGGCTCTAAAATTATTAGTATAATTTATAAGCATTGAGTAGAAAAAATGCACAAGATACATTACAGACTTGTAGCCTTATTCTCCTTGTCACCATCATTTACACGAATTTAAACAAATTACTCCCAATTCAGGCATTTAGGAAATATGATTAATGTCTGCAGATGTAGGCTTTGTAAAATTTAATCAATAACTCAACAAGGCATTGACAGAGGTGTGTGAGGGACCAACACGAATTACAATCAAGTTCAACTTTTTTAAACAAAAACAACTCAGAAATAAAGTCATCCTATGTGGAGTTAATTAATTAGGACACAGGACATGAGGATGGGTTCAGGATTTTTGATAACCGGTTTTATTATAAAATCAGTATACTTATTCCAACATTTATACATTTTAGGTCAATATACTTCGTTAAAAACTCATGTTAGAAAAGAGGAGCAAAATCATAGTTTAAATGTGAAGATAAAGGTGGATTTGAGAGAGAATTAAAGAGAATATTAACATATTGACAACATTTGGTTAGGGTGAGAACAAAACCAAAAGTGTGAGGGTACCAAGAGTAATAAGTTTTTTTTTATGGGCACTAAAAGAAAAAGCCTAAAATACAAGGGTGACAAAAGGAATTTAAATATAAAATCTTGTTCAAAAGAACTTATCTTCTTACATATTTTTAACACAACTTTTCCACTTTAACCCTTACATTTAATAAAAAAAAAGTGAACTAAATTTATTGTGTTTTCATTTCCAATGTAAAAAGTAAACATTTAATTAAGGGTATTTTTGTGTAATTCAAATTTTTTTTAATATGTGTCCAACAGGACAATTAAAATTGAACGGAGAGAGTAATATTCCTCCTTAAATTAGACAAATAAAGCAATGTCACCACAAATCTCCATCTACAGAACACCAAGAACCACCCTCCCATTCCAATCTTTGTTTTTGCCCTTTGACCAGACATAAACTACAGTTTCATACACAAACCACGAAGAATGCCAAATTTCCGCACATATATAAACACCAAAAATAACAGCTTCTATAGGGTACAAGACAAAAACAGATTTCTTAACAATGGCATACACTTGGAAACTGAACTTCTCATTCAAGAGATTCTTTCTACAAATTGAAGACGGGTATACAATTGTAGTAGTATGTATCAAAGAGTGAAATGAAGAGAATATCAAGCAACACCCATTTGTGAGCTCAAAACCTGGATCTGTAAGAATTCCAGAAAAACGACCTCAGATTATCAAACCGGAAAGAAAAGAAATCAAGAAACCATGGACAATGGAGGAATATGAAGTAGACTACAATACCTTATTGACGAGCATGTTGACTTGCTCTCTATACATTTCCTTCAAGTCAATAATGTCTGCACGGAGTTCTTCCAACTGGAGAGCAATGTCACGAGTTACATGAGCAGATTTTTTTAAGCTCAGTTACAAATTATCAGGCAGGAAATTTACAATTCGTGAAAAGATCAATGAATTATAATCCGTATATATTTGGATTACTGCATAACATCTTTACTACATAAAGTAAACCAACATTACAAGGTGGAAAAGTAGCACACAAAGACCATGTGGATTTCAGAGAATGACAATTGCAATGTTTTTTGTAAAAACAATTACTCGTAATGAGCATTTTAACTGCAGAAATTCAAATTACCTACATATGATCATTTCACTTCTAAAAAATTATGCCATTTTTTTCACACAGCAGCAATCTGTGCACTTCTATTGAATTTTCAAACTAAGCAACATGAACTATTTTCAGAGAGCACTGTGAATTATTTGCAGCTTCCGAAACTACTTAGTCAGAATCTGCATCCATTCTCTCCCTGATATGTAAGGATAAGAGCATAAAGCAATATAAAATAGAGTTGCCATCTTCAGAAGTTTATAAATTTGTGGAACGTACCTCATATTCAATAATGAAAAAGTTTAAACTAAAAAGAATTTCAGACTGCCACAAAACCTTTATAAAGCTTCAAAAAACAATAGAAATTGCATTAAAGGGGATGATAAAGTTGCAGACTTGCAGGATACCTCTTCATCACGTTCACCCATTAACTCCAATGCAGCAGCATGCCTCCGTCTTAAGGCTTCCAACTCTGCCCGAATGCCAGGTAGAGTGGCTGCCTCTGTCCTCAACTTCTCACACTGCAAGCCAGTTCCTTTATTATTATCACTAAGATGCATTAGAGAAGATCAAAGTATACAGATAAGCACTAACTTGTTCAGTCATTTTAACCAACTCTTCAGCAAGAGAGTCTCTGATTGATTCCATTGTTGCCTGAAAGAATAAGACGAATCAAGGAATCGTAGATTAACTAAAGCTTGGAATCAGTTTATATTAATATACTGATGCGACCTAGCCCCTGGTCGGCTTCATATAGCTCGAGGCGCCTTAGACCATGGCGTCCCCCTTGGTTGAAAATAACAAACATAGCAATGTCCAAGACTCCAAGATAGTAAATACTAATAATAGAAATAACTTATAAATAGGCTAAAGACGACTATGTCTTCAACCAAGGGGACCTCGGACTATACGGAACCCGGAACCGACCAGGGCTAGGTCGCATCATTTACGATATCATCATAAGCTCATAACACAATGAAACACAAAGTGATCACCAAAAATTCTTACGAGTACCAAAATTAAACTAAATTTAAGTCAGTAAACTGGTAAACTGAATCAGCATGCGAGAAATTCATACCAGACGGGACATGTAAGAAGCTAGTTCACCCTCCTTTTGCCTCAGAGCAGCTTCAAGACCACTTGGTGTCATGCTTTTAAAAGTGTATGAGCTCATGGTGGGCTCCCCCAAATTCCTCCTCTCTGAGAAATTGTCTGAAGAGTCTAAAGAAGCTTGCAGGAAGAAACTTTCTTCCATGCTGCCAGTGCTGCTAGCAGTTGAAAGTTTACGCACCAATTTTCCTGCAGCAACTAAGATATTAATTTATAGACATTAAAGTACATGATCATATATGCATAGAAACTGAATAAATAACCCATCCAATACCATTTTCAGTGGCAGAATTCCGCTTTGTAATCTGATTTTGATCTGAAGGTTGCACATGAGATTTTCTCTCCAACTCTAACCTAGCAGCCTTTTCGTGTTCTAATTCCTGAAGTAATAAGTGAATCAACAAAACCAAAAATAAGAGAGAATGTATGATCTCATAATAATCAAAAGACATTCCTTAGACTACTGTTACCAAAGATGATGAAAGTTTAAAAATATAAAACAAAGATCTTCCAAAATTTTGTATCACAGGCATGAGCAGAGCAAGATCAAATACACCATGTGATAAATACCACTAAAACAAGAATCTCGTTTGAGGAGACCACTCTAGTCTCACCAAAGAGGAATTTTGCCAAGAAACCACTTGATGACTCTATTCTTTAATTAATTCCAATCTGATCTTACAAACTGACTCGGCTAACCCTTAAATAGAGAAATTAACAAATGGAAACTAGAACAACTCACATCTGTGGACATTTAGCACTAACAACTAACATAGTGGACTCCTAGCAGCAAACCACTAACTGAGATACTTGCAGCCAATGCCTAAAATTAAGGAAACCGTCAAACCGATTGAGAATAATTCTCCTATCTAAAAAAAACAGAAACTAACGATGACTCTCTACTGACAGAGACAATAATAACAGATATAATACATAAACTGGAATAAAATAAACCTAACTATACATTATAAAGCAGAAATCATATTTGTTGTAAAAATTGCGCCATGTGGCATAATCTAAATAAACTAAATTTACAAAATTATTTTAAATAAATTTTTGAATAATTTATATTATACTTAATTGTTCCCAATTTTTTTATTTGAATAATTTATAATTCTTTCCATATTTACAAAGCCTTAAATATATATATCGAAGAGTTGTTATATATAAAAACTAAGCCTTTTCGAGCCACCACATATATTATAGCCCCAGCTCATATTAAATCAATTCTTATTTAAAATCAATCAAATTTTATTTATTATATTTCAGTAAAACAACTCTTATATATTATATTTTAGTATTTTCATGAACAAATTATCTTTTACTTATCACATTAAAAATAATTATAATTTATTTTATTTTATTTTGTTCCATAAATAATCATAAAACCACTAGAACTTTAGAACTATATTGAGCTCACTTCATATCATATAAACTTTATTTTATTTTATTTTATTAATAAGTAAATTATTTTTTGTAATATGAATTCATAAAATATGTAAGTTCATATTTTTATAATCGGTTTAAAAATATGTGAGTGTAAACTTTATATCATCTATGCATTATGGTGACAATATCAATCTCAAAAACAATCTCATTATTACATTTTTTCATAAATATCCTATTTATAATTTTAAAAAAAATTAAAATTTGAATCGCAGTCGTGCGTGGACGGGTTCAACTAGTTAATTAGACATAGATAATGAAAACCTATCACCATGAATCCCACAAGAGATTTAAACATTGTCGCTGTAACAAGATTAATGATTCCTTTCCTACCAAATGACTACTGGCTAGCATGCAGTTACTGCATTCATTCTCCTCTCCAAACACACTGAAGCCAAACAAATTGCAGATAATACACAAGAAAGGTTATCTAAGGATAATAATGAAGTCTTACCTGCTCAAGAAGTTCCCTATTTGCCAAGGATTCTTGCAATTCTTGTTTATGTTTCTTTCTAAGTTCCCTTAGCTCTTCTTCTAGTTGATTTACACGACCTTCATAAGTATCAGATTCCTCCTTTACAGCAAGGTACTCCTGTCTATTTTCAGCTGCTCTTTGTCTCTCCTTTTCAAGTGACCTAGTCAGCTGGGTCTGCTCAGCTCTGAGGCACGAAATCTAAAATACAGCCAGCAAAGTTACAAACATTTCCAATTAAACTAGACTACAATGACCTATACTAATACCTATCAGAATACTAACTTGAGCTTCGAGGACATTGATCCGAGATAATGTTTGAGATAACCGCTCATTCACAGATCTCTCCCTCTCTTCAGCGGCTGCAGCTTTGGCTTCTGCTTCCTGCACTGGGAGGCCTTAGTTCCAATGGTTAAAATAGAACTTGTATATATAATAGTATCATATGAACCTGAAGTCGAGCATTCAAAGTTCTTTCAACAGCAGCCCAAACTTCAGCCCTTCTGTCAGTTGTCTCCTGTTATTAAAAGCCAAAGATGAGGAAAACGCTTCTAGGATTATAGCCATAAACTATTATACCCATTTGACATAAAGAAAGTAAATTCAACCTTCATAGCTTCAATTTGCCTCAAGAGAGGTCTAGTGGATTCTGGAACTTGTGTAATTAGCTCCTCACATCGACGTTCACTTGCCTACTTGCAAGAAAACCAAAAAATAGGCAAACAAAATTAGGGGCAATCTAATAAGATATAAAATAATAGTAGTAACAATCTTGTGAACAAAATACTCACTTGGTATCGTCTTTGGAGATCCTCCATGTCCCTGCGCAACATATCTTCTCTAAAAGCAGCCTGTAACATATGATCAAAAGTAAAAGTGCATTATAAATTTGTATAAATTTACTTCGATAGACCAAAAAATGCTCAATGTTACTCCAACAACCTGTTGCTCCTGTCTGCTTAAGGTTTGTCTTAGTTCTTCAAGTGCTTGAACTAACAATTCCTCACGCTCACCAGCAACCCTCAAACGACTCTCCAGTTCAGTGCGGGCTTCAGTGTTTGCACGTGCCTCAGCCAACGCTTCAGCCTCCTTAGCTGCATTGAGTGCACTAGTATAGTAATCCTTCTGAGAAGTGAGCTCAACTTGATGTTTTTCAATTGTTTCCTGGAGTAACCTCTCAGTTGCCGCCTTGTCTTTCTTTATACTCTCTACTTTATTCTCTTCCACCTTACATATAGCAGAAAAGATGCACATCAGATCAATCAAAAGTAGGCCAAAGACAAAGCTACTCTTCGTTGTTCTCCAATCTCCATCAATCTAAGGAAGCTTCGTGATCTTATATCAGGCTTCCAACTGACCAAAATTTTTCGATTATCAACACTATGTGGAGTAATCTCCAAATAATTTTCGCTTATCAACACTATGTGGAGTATAAGTAGTTTGGTAGTAAATTGCAAATTTTTTTACATTATGCCTACTTTTCTGATAAAACAAACAACATGAAAAAAGATGCTAAAGACTTCCATGTTATTAAACATTTACAAGAGTCTTCAACCGAATTACCTGTAGCTTGGTAAGCAACCCTTTCTTTTCTTCTTCAAGCTCTCTGACCTAAATTTCACAAAAATATGTGAAAATAACAGCATATAAGAAAGGGTCTAGATATTTTAGCCTTTCAAATATAGAAATAATCATATAGACATGAAGGAAACCTGCGCTCGCAATTTCCTAATTGTGCCTTCTTGAGCAGCTTGCTTTTTAGAAAGCTCTTCGCCTACAATAAAAGCATTGTGCATATATAATTGAACATGTCAAGCAGATACCAAGCATTGCCAATCAAAACAGAAACCAATTTATACAAGTACGGAAGAAGATAGACTCTAAAAATTTTTCTTTTTTCAGTCAATAAGGCAGACAGGTGCTAGTTAACACAGACTATATTATCCCCATAAGAAACATTAAAGCAGCAAGTCCAATTTCTAGAATACTCAGTTAAATCAATATGATTCCTTTAACATTTTAGAGGTTAAAAGAAACTGTACTTGCAAACTAATTGTTTCACCATACAAGCAATATTAACTAAAATCCGCATCTAAAGTACCAGCAGGAAACTCCATTAAATGCCTGACTACCTCATCCTCAATTTTTATATCAGTGCTGCTCCTATCCTACACACCCTTCATCATTCGTTACATCTCCTTCTCTATTCTCTGGCATCCTCTGCAGCAAATCAACCCTCTCAAAAAAAAACAATCTACATATAGGATGACTGGAGACAGAAATTTCACCTTCTGGTATTTTTTAGAATATGACCTCAAAATGTTCAATTATGAATGAGGAGTTCATCGTAATCATTTTAACTGATATGTTAATTATATGAACAAATGCATACAACACTGGCCTTTGGCAATTACAACATGTTAATTATATGGATTTTTCCTGCTGGTTTTTTTGGTCTTTTTTTTTTTGTGTGTCTGGTGGGTGGCTCTCTTGATTGTCTTGGTTTGAACATGATTGTGGCCTGGTCGGTCTTTTTGATGTCTTTAGGCTGCTTTTTCTACTCTTTCAGGCCGTTTTCGCTTGATCCTTGATTTGATCTTGCATCTTTTTGTATTGTGCAGCCCTCTATATAGTCAAGTTTCTTTGCACATTCTTTTAT
Source organism: Fallopia convolvulus (assembly GCA_964016875.1). Lineage (NCBI taxonomy): Eukaryota > Viridiplantae > Streptophyta > Magnoliopsida > Caryophyllales > Polygonaceae > Fallopia > Fallopia convolvulus. The sequence goes on from OZ024725.1 coordinate 37,040,738, forward strand.
TCCTCAATTCTATTACCTGAAAATAAAAATTGTCTTTCTGCCTTTGTTTCAAAAGGACCCCATTCCTCCAAATTACAGAAAAAATTCCAGAACCCTCTCAGTGGCTACAATATTACTTCCATTTATTTAATAGGAACACTAATTGGGGCGAATCATGCTCATTTGTTATTTTAAGCAGTGACTTTGAGATGGATATAGCCCCTATATCAATTTTGGTGCATTTTAACTAAATTAACATATTAATGTTACATAGTTGAATTTCAGTTTTCCTTGGATCTACCTGGCGCATCCTCCTGACATGTTCAAGACATGGGTGCCCCCATCTTGACCCCCCAAATCCTGCCTGAGCGGGACTATACTGGGTGATGATGTTGATGTTGTAATTAATAGGAACACTAACTAGCATCTTTCAGATCCTTACAAATATTCTTCCAAAGAGCCTACCCTTCTCAGGCTTTAAAGAGGTCATTGAAAAGAGAACTATCTAACCCAATTAGATCTGTAAGAAACCTAAAGATAGCTTTTGGACGGATTAGAAAATATATATGCTAATCACAACAAGCTAAAAAAGAAACAAAGTCCATAAGAAGTATAGAACCAAACAATGGAATATTTCAGCTCACCCTCAGCCATAATTTGATTAATTATTTCATCTTTTTCCTTTAATAAGGCAGCTGCATCACTTTTCTTATTCTGCTCTCTGCGTAAGGTATCCCTTTCCTTGGTAAGAGCATAAACCTGAAAACATTTTCAAAAATTACAAAATTAAACTATCAGTTTATAAAAGTCAAAGCAACACAAGAAAACAGTTACACACTCAACGATGACATATAGGATACAAGATAAAATTAGTAAGTTACTGCCTACTAAAGGCATATTGATAAGATTCTAGATAATGTTATTTAATTCCTTTTCTTTTTAGTCCATATTATCAGTCCAAATCATTAATTTAGTCCTTACCCAATAGTCTTAATAGTTAGCTAAATTAGAGTCCTAAATTTTAGCTTGGTGAATAAGAAAAATCATCTTTCCTGATTTTCAGAAAATCAGTCCATGATTTCCTGAAAATCAGCCTCTGATTTTATGCCTTAATTATCAATTAGCAGGATACTTATCTTCTATTTAAGCCTAAGTTTGGGTCAGTTGTAAGCATCCAAAAAAGTTATCAATTTATCAATAATATTCAGTCAATTTGCCTAAGTACGAGATTCTTGTGCTTAGTGGTTTGGCCTCAAGCGAGATACTCCTTGAGTGGTTCTATCATATTCACCAAGCTAAAATTTAGGACTCTAATTTAGCTAACTATTAAGACTATTGGATAAGGACTAAATTAATGACTTGGACTGATAATATGGACTAAAAAGAAAAAGAATTAAATAACATTATCTAGAATCTTATCACATATTTGGGAACACTTCAAACTACAAGAGAAAAATTACCATCTCTTTGCTGAAGAAAGAATATCTTTTGATAAAAACATCTCTGAGCACTAGGGCTTCTAACCAAGTTGATGCTAGGCACCAAACATCAGACCTTAAGCTATTAGTTAACACCTCTCCAATCTCCATAGCATAAACTTGCTATGAAGAAGGTTCTTGACATAATATCAAAGCCATAATTGAAAGACCAATCCTCTACAGTTCCCATATAATGGCCTGCTACAAGGTAGTAGCTCATTTCAGGATTTGAACCCAAATTAAAAGGCAAGAGGGGTGCTTACAGTAGGAATACCATTCAGGGGTTTTTACATAATTCTCAAAAGCTCATTTCTTGGTAACCGACTAAGCAGAGGGGAAAAAAAAACTTGCTCATTTGTTCTGATTAATTTTTTCCTTTCAGGAATGTCTAAATGCGGTTCACTTTCCAGTCAAGTCAATCAAGAAGAGGGGCGGGGGAGAGAAGCAGAAGTAGATGTTTAACAAATAAATCCAAATCGATGCAAGCGAACCATATACCACAGGAAATTTACCTTCCTTTCAAGAGTTGCGACCCTTTGATGGTATTCCTCTCGCAAAGACTCAACTTCTGCTGCTTCAGTGGACTTCCTCTATCATCAAAACCAGAGTTAAGACAATGCTCCATAAACAGTTGTAAATTCTTATAATTTAAATTCAAGTTCGATCTGGATAAGGAAAGAAGGAGCAGGGAAGAACTCAAACGATCAAATAAGATTCACAAAAACTGAAAGCAAAGAAAAAGATCCATAGCAGGTCAGTTACCTGGAAGTCTTCAACTATAGAATTCAGATGTTCATTTTCATTCATCAATTTTGCAATCTCATCTGCCTTACCCTAAAAAGCAAGAAAAAGTGTCAAGATATGCTCTCATCAATAAAGTGTCCACAACTAACTAAATCATGTGAGACCACTCAATAGTTAAGATATCTGTGATCTACCTGAGCTTGCCTTGCAGCTCCTTGCAGTGCAGTTTCCATCATTTTCATCTCTCTCTTCAATTTCTCCAGCTCAATCACAACCTTGACAGTTTCAGGCTCATTGGATAATGAGATAACTTTATCCTCTTTATTTTCAACTATATGATTCTCTGATAGCTTCTGTACTTCAGTTTCAGTCACTGAATCAGTTCCTTGAGTATCTGAGGCACGAGCAACATCCAATGCTCTATCACTGGGGAGCTCCGTAGGCAATTGAGTAGTTAGTGTTTCCCTGTGACATTCTGATCCCCTTACAATAGTATCACTTGTTTGTAGTATTTCAGTTTCAGCCTCAAGTATATGTACAGGTGTTTCTGCAAGCATCTTAAGGCCTTCACCGAGAGAAAGTCCCTCTATCTTCTCCTCTTCTAAGTGATTACAAGCATTTATGATTTTATCCGACTCATCCAAAACAGCATCGTCATTATGTGCTTCATTAGCTTGCACCTTGAATACAACTGATTCTGACTGTTCCAAACATACACCATCAACCTTCTCCTCATCCAATAATTTTGTAGAATCAATTGTTTTAATTTCTGCTGAATTGGGTTCCAAAACAGCTGTTTGCAGCAATTTGCCATCAGATTCCAGCATCCCGGGGCTCAATGATGTTGCACTTTTTTCCTCGGAAGAATAAATACTCGGGATATCTTGTAGCTCTCTGGGAATATCAGAGCCATGATCAGGAGAAAGATTCAAATCAGTGGAAGAATTATCTGGACTAACAGCATTGTCTCTCGTTCTCCCTTCAAACGAAGATAATGAAGGTTCTGTACTTCCCAACTTTCCTGGAGTTTCAGGTTTACTCTCCTCATCCCTCACCTCACTGATATTTTCTCCACCTTCTGACTCTCCTGGAGCTTCTGCTTCCTTCTGCCCCATGAAGGCGATTACAGGATCAAATAGGGCATTCCTGTTGGTAGTAGACGACTGTGACCCAGTAGCTGAATGAAAAAAAGAAAAAGAAAATTATCTCAGAGTAATCTATTTATCATGCTCTACACAACGATGCAAATGCAAAGAACAAGACCTTTACACTTTACAGAAATGCATGAGACTAAATGGATGATGTAATAAAATATATCAGCAAAGTATAAACATATCCAACACCAATTGCTGCCAGGTTAAATGTTAGGAATCAGATAAGGGTTTGCAGCCAAAACCAAAACACTAACACCAAACCTTATTCGTCTGTCACTCTGTTTCTCTGTCTCTCTAATTATCCTTATTGGAAATTATGGTTTCGGGAAACCCACAACTAATGAAGTTGAGCCATGGGCAACGAGCAAATTCGTCGCCTTGACACGGACTTCCACCTATAACATGAGCGAAGGACGAGCAATGAACAAGCCGCCTGGCAGCTGAAATCAAGAGCACCAACCAAACGCGAGAGAGCAGCAACGAGGAGGAAGATGAATGTCATGGCTCATACCAGGGCCATAAGGTCTGGAAGCAAAAAGTGCCAATTTGGAGAACCATCTAATTACTGATTCCAAATGTTCCCCCAACCAAACATGCTAGATTCCCTTGGAATGGAATAATGACCCCTAAGATAGAATTCATTTCGGCTGCTCTGCTTTTCTATCTATTTAGAATTTTAGAGCAATTGTAACTCAATTTTTGAATGAATTCAAGCCTTTGGGCTTAGACCACAGATCTAATATATAAACATTATCAAATCCAGAACTTTTCATCCTAAATTCAATCGAAGTCTGAGACTTGTTCCTTTTTAAAATCCAGTAAATTAATTGCATTCTGCTACATCATACACTATTGCAAGCACCAAGAGAGTCAGGAACACCGGTACCCTTTAGCACCAATCCTGGTTCATTCCCTCACTGCCCCCAATCTTTCATCACCTTGAAGGATAAGAACAATGGTTCTCTGGTCCAAATATGTATCATGACTTTCAATTTCTCTGTCGATCAGGTTAAAGTAGCTTCGGAGCACTCAAACACTTGCAAATGAAGAGAACCGTACCCTTGTCTCCACTGTATCTCACCCAACCAGAGAATACATGGAACAAAAGCTACATAAACCCATGCAAAAAAATAAAAAAATAATTGAGAGGGGAAGAACCTTCGTTGCTGGATTCGGACTTGTCGCCATCAAAAAGAGCGGTATCAAAATTCCGCTCAATATTCTTCACGCTCTCGCTGAACTTATTCACTGCCCCCGCCAAATCCAGATTCCCCAAAGAAACCCTCCCACCGAACCAATCCATCTTCTACAATCCCTTCCGCGTCACCAACTTATTTCGATCTGAAAAAGATCCCTTTCCAGATCAAACCAGCAATAACCCTACAAGATTTAAACCAAACATGATTAGAAGAAAACTAATCTGCAACTAATTCCATTGATCAAGCGACGTATAAAGAAGAAAAATCAGAACAACAACATAAGATCAATCTCATAGATTCGTCTATAGGGAATTGTGATGCGATGTAATGTACCTAAGTTGAAAAAGAGATCTAATTAGGAGCTTTCATATTGATACAAGGAGGAATCGTGCGAGACACAGAACGGAGATCAAGAAGGAAACCAAACAATTGCTGAGTTAGGGATATGACTCGAAGCAGGGTTTATGACTCGGTTACTCGGACGCCTTCTGGTGTGGATTAGAGAGAGAGAGAGACGGGGGAGAAATCTGGTGGGCTGTCTCCTCTATTCTGGTCTCCCCTGTTCTCCCCCGTTGCTCCAGAGGAGATTTCACTGCAGGGGAAAGCGAGGCAAACGGCGTCGTTTTTTATCTATACCATGACTGCCACCTCTTCGTTCGGCGTGAATTACTTTGCGGCCATCGGAGCTTACCTGAACGGTGTGATTCGCTCAACGGTAAGTGAGTAAAATTGTCATAACATCTCTCTCTCTCATATTCTTGTACTCCGTACCAAAAAAACCAACTAAAAACACCCCAACTTACTAATTTTGTTCCATTAAACCTTTTTTGAGATGATATATACAAGCTCTGACACATTAGCGACATAAGTTCATTTTTTATGACTCGTTAGCCACATAAGTTTTTTTATGACTAGATGCCTATTTAGCCACATAAAGAGGAAATTTTGATAGAGTATGATGATGTAGGGGTATTCATAATCGGATATCCGATCCGATTAGGCTAAAGGATCGGATATATCGGTGATTTTTTTTTACGAAACCTATATCCATATCCGATCTGCATATACTCGGATATCCGATCCGTATATCTCGGATTGGATCGGATATCCATATCGGATAACCGGAAATTTATATATGTATTTTCTTTAAAAAATTTCTATTTAAGTTCAACTCACTCAACAAAGCTTCAGTAATCTTCTTCTGCAACACTTATTTTCAATTTGGCCATGATTAGTTTTGATGCCATTTAACCACTCACAAGCGCACATCACCCAATTGACATGCAACAAAGCTTGAGAATACCAAAGATCAATGAAAACAACACATTAATATAAAGCATTACACGTTGCACCCATATACACTCAACAAGTAATTTTTCTTGAATGGGTATGTATAATTGGTTGCTGAATCTGACTCAACATGACGATTTATATTTTTTAGTTTGCAATTTATGATTTTTTTAGTCCTAACCATCTTATAATTCATTAGACGGTCAAAGTTTCAATTAAAAGAAAAAAACCAAAGTTTCTGGTGTAGCTTACCAAACCACTTATGCATGTTTCATTACTCATAATCACATATTAAGGCAAGCTCCTAATCTTGTGGAACAGTCTAGGAAAGAAAGGAAGTGAGAAAAGTGAATTGGAAGCGGCAAGAGGAGTACTTGGATTTGAACTATATTAAAAAAAATTGTTTTTACATGAAATATATATGTATAGTATCATACCCCGGATATCCGGAGGGTCTACGACCCGATCCGTATCCGATCCGGTAATCCGACTAATTTTCTCGGATCGGATCAGATCGAATTCGGATAATTATCCGTCGGATTCGGTTTTTTTTGCGGATCGGATCGTCGTATAATCGGACCGAAATGGCCGGATCGGATATTTTTTAGCACCCCTAATGGTGAGGGTTAGATTTATAAATATATAATTTGAAACAATATCGTTATATCAATATATGAAAGGGGAGGGAGAGGATCAGATTGCTTTTGGAGGGAGAAAGATCGAACCCTAAAAGCCAAAAAACACAACTTTGAGGGGGTGGAAGGTAGGAGGGGATCGAATCGAAGGGGATTGAAGGTCGAAGGTCGAAGGTCGAATCGTAGACCTTGAAGACGAGCTCGAAGAGGTTAGTGTTTCAAGTTTAGTTGGACCTTGATTTTCGCCTAGGGTATGTACGATTAAAACTTTTTTTTTCGATTTGTTCATTTCGATCAAAATTGTGGCCTCATTATGTGTATGGTTTATGTGTATCTAGGAATGGGGTCGAAATTCGTGAATATAGTATGGCACCAAGGTGGTTTGTCGATTCTTCAAAACCTGCATATGTAATTGAATTTCCAAAAGCATATAGCAATAGAGTCGACACAGATCACTTCAATTACTTTAAATTATGTTGGTATGCGAAGAGCTTAGGTTATCAATCATCCGAAGGGATATTTTATAAAGGGTTGAATGATGATTCATTTACTAAAATGCAAGATCAAACACTAGTGGAGCTTGCTAAACGACTAGGTGATGGTGAGACAGTTAATTTCTAGATTGAACATGGGATTATGGAGGTTGTAGTGGTAGAAGATCTAAACATTGTGTTGGTTCACCAATTACCTAAGGGGATAAGTGCAGAAGATCCAATGGTTGTGGAAGAAGATTTACAACTACCAAATGTTGAGAAACCAATTCACGAAGAAGTAGAGGATTTAGCTGTTCATAGAGAACAATGTGTTGAACAAAATGTTGATGGAGAACATGGTGCTGAACAAGTAGATGATTTAGGTGTTGATGAAGAAAATGAGAGTGATGATGAGAACTATAGTTGTGAAAGTGGTAAATCATCTGAATGGGGCTACATGCTTCAATCTATTGCTTTATATATTTATTTCTTTTTTTAAATCCTTAATCCCAATCAACAATCTTGCTCATATTAACTCGCCAACCACTCATGTAACAAGCACGCACGAGGTCAGATCAGCAAAAAGGGTTCAATGGAACAAAACCATAAGTTGGGGTGTTTTTGGTGGATTTTTTCATACAGGGGTCTGAGCGAACAAAAGTTACAAGTTCGGGGGTTCTTGTATGTATCCGGCCTCTGAAAATTAATTGATGGTAATGAAAATGAAACAAAAGCCTTTTAGGTTAATTCTCACTCTTGTATGATTTTATAAACCATATACATCAATTAACCATACATTAGTATACAACATTTACATTTTCTATTAGCAACAGTTTGCTTTCACATGGTATGTTTGTGCTCATGAAGATATAGCTGCAAGTTTTAAAAATAATTTGGGCATAATAGTTTATAAACGAAGATTTTATTTGACATCCGGTCTACGCGTAGGTTTGCAGGCCTAGGTGATGCATGCTACAGCCGCTACGACCAAAGTGGCGTTGGCCATTACGGCTAGTGTCGACATTGGCCGTAAGGGCTATGTCGACACGACCATTAGGGCTATGTCGACAATGGCCGTAACAGCCAATGCCACTTTGGCCGTAACGGTTGTAGCGGGCGCAAATTCAAAAACCTCCATTTATTGCACAACACCCTAACTAACGATATTTTTTACACATGTTTTTAATCATTTGTACATGGAAAACGGTTGTAAAACATACAACACTCTCTTCTCTTCTTCTTTCTCCCAAAAACACTCAAACACAATGTCTAATGAAGATTTCATATATAACTACAATTTGACAGAAAACTCGCTTAGAATAAATCACAATGAGTTAATTTACTTCTTATCAGAGTTGATATACTCTCGTTTTATTTTTGTATTTTAACTTAGAATGTCTAGAACTTGTTCGCTTTTCGTTGTGAGAGATTGTTCGAGTTAACACGTGGAAAACAAGACATGGTCGTTATGCTCATGTTTTGTTTTGCCTTAACGGACATTATTTACAAAATGTATTTACAACTTTGCAGGAGGAAAATGAGGTATGGATTGGGCTACATGATCTTCAACTAAGTGATGAGAGTACGTATCAAAATGTGTCGGATACAACAACCATGTTTGGATTTCCGAATTACGTATACAGTACATCGGTCATCAGATTCCCAACTCATGTATCATTGCAGTCGGGGCAATATCATCCTACAACGAGCATGGTTGGAATCCATAGTTTTATACCGCTGCAGCCGTGGCAAGTACAATCTACTCCAATCATGTTCGGACTTCCATTTCATGCACCATTGCCGACAGAGCAAGTACAGTCACACACAGTCATGCTCGAATTTCCAAGTTATGCACCATTGTTGACCGAGCAAGCACAATCTACACCGGTCATGTTTGGATTCGCGCCTCTAAGTAGTCATCCACAATTTTCAAATCACACAGATGAGGTCCTAGAGGAGGTGTCGGAAGATTATTCGCATTTGTTACCACCAATACAACATTTGATTCCAAAGAGGAGGCCATTTCTTGGGTTAAAAAGGTCGGTATTCAAAATAACATGTGCATAATAATAGGTCGGGATAGAGAGTCAGATATGACTCATCTTGGAAAGACATGGCTAATTTGTGTGTGTGTGTGAGAGAGAGAGAGCAAGCACACCCCGTCGAAAAGTGAAAATAAGTTAGTTCACAATGTCGAACTAGATGTGAGCTGCTCCGTAGGTGTCGGATTGTAATATCCCGCTATTTTATGAAAGAATATTCTTAAAGTAATTTTTTCATAGTATATTCTTTTAAAATAAGGATGTCCATTATATAAATTACAATCAAATTTTTATTCTCGTAGTTAATTGCAAAATAAATAAAATTTGCAAACAAAATTATGTTTATAAATAACTTGATGTCCGTGCTACGCACGGGTTCACTTTGTTCATTGTAATTTTGTTAAAACTTTGAAAATTTAAAGATATTCACATGTTTTATATTTGAGAAAAACGATTTTGTAGTGCTTTTACATTGACTAATCAATCTATGTATATATATAAAAGACGCAAGGAATAAGGCCACCACGTTGCGCCACCTAGGATTTTCCTACGTGTCGTTCCCACGTTGCGCCACCTAGGATTTCGCCACATAGGATTTTTTATTTTGAGAATTTATTTATGTAGGAAAAATTCTATCTAAAACTAGAAAAAATTTGATATAAAATAAAAATATTATCTATTATATAATAGAAATTAGGATAAACTATAAGATTTTATCTTAAATTAAAACAAATCATATAACATTGATTCTACGTAAAAAGAGATCTGCCTAAATTCTATCTAAAACTAGAAAAAATTTGATATAAAATAAAAATATTATCTATTATATAATAGGAATTAGGATAAACCATAAGATTTTATCTTAAATTAAAACAAATCATATAACATTGATTCTACGTAAAAAGAGATATGCCTAAATTCTATCTAAAACTAGAAAAAATTTGATATAAAATAAAAATATTATATATTATGTAATAGGAATTAGGACAAACTAAATTTTTTTATCTTAAATTAAAATAAATAATATAACATTGATTCTAGGTAAAAGTTCTGCCTATATAAATTGCTATCCTCTCATGCTGAAGCCGTAAACAAGTCAGGATTGCGAGTTTGCCAACGCCCACAACACGCCTGTCTCCAATAGCCAACAACCGGTATCCTTTGTCCTCCGTTCTAATTCGTAGTTCAATTTCAACGTGTTTGTTTAATTATATGTGCACTAGCCAGCTTATTCATGTAAATTAATTGTTACTATAAAATCTAGCATCGATCTAACGTGTATAAATTTCCTAAAGCTTTTCACGGGTATTTCTTAATCCCGTTCTAATTCGTAGTTCAATTTCTATGTTTTTGTTTAATTATTTGTGTAATCTAACATCGATCTCACGTGTATAAATTTCCTAAAGGTCATTGTTCCGTACATCTACACATTTATATATCGTTTGCTATTCTCACGTGTATAAATTTCCTAAAGTTCATTGTTTTGTAAATCTACACATTTATATATCGTTTGCTATTTTTATGCAGATATGCCCCCCCAAAATGCATTATATTAAAGACATTGTTTCGAGTAGAAACATGTATAAGTTAAGAGTTCGTATAATTCGTCAATGGAAAGTTCCAAAAAAAGATGATCCAACTAAGTATGTTACTACTGAAGTAATCCTAATGGATGAAAAGGTATTCACTCTACACTAATTTGTAATTATTCAATTGATGTTAGGATTGAATAAGTTTTAGTTTTTGTCCAAATTTAACATTTTTTTAACATTTTTTTTTATTTCAGGGTGATAAAATTCATGGAATTATTAAGGAAGCTTTCATGGAAAAATTTTCCCAAATCAAGGAAGGAAGTGCTTATTATATTTCAAATTTTGGCCTAGCACTTTATGATGCAAGATATAAATTCACTTCTCATACTTACAAAATTATTTTTTACCACAATACTACCATTAATCCATGCTCTTCAATACCTATTCCTATTCATGGATTCAACTTTTTTCAGTTTGATCAAATTCTCGATAAATCATTGAATGAAACTTATTTTATTGGTGAGTTTATTACTTCATTTTTTATTTAAATATAACATATCATTCTTTTTTTTTATTATATTTTTTGTTTTATTCATATCTTATTCATGTAACAATTTTACATATTATTTACGCAGATGTTATTGGAATACTGGTTGCAATTGATGACAAAGTTTCAACCTTTAATAAAAAAGATAAAGCTGGCAAAAAGCTCGCCTTCCAATTGATGGATGCAAGGTATCTTTTTAAAATAAAAAATTATTATATTACAATCTTAATTTCTAATTTTAATTTATGAACTAATCACATATGTATAATATTAGGGAAAAAGTCATCAACTGCACATTATGGGATGAATATGCAGAAATGTGTAGTCCATTAACCAGTGCTTTATCATCAAAGAAGATTGTGGTAATTATTCAATTTGGTAGACTATGTGAATGGGATAATGCACCATGTGTCTCAAACGGATATTTTGGTACAAGAATCATTTTTGATAATGATAATATTCCTGAAATTGTTGCATTTAAAGAAAGGTAAATTTATTTCACATTACATGTTATTTGAATTTGTTATTTAATATTATGCATACTAATGTATATAAAATTTGTTTTATAGTATTTTGCAAATGGAAGGGACGGGAGGACCAAAATGTGCTATTAAAGTAACAAGCCTCCCATCAAAGTCGGAATCCGACCTTTTTCTACTTCCTAATGAACGGAAAACACTGGACGAACTTAATGAACACCTTCGCAATCAACAAACTGTAAGTATATATCCAAACGATTATATAAATATTTTAATAGACTACTACTTTATTGCACTTGGATTAAGTATGCCAAACGAACAATATTTTGCTACTGTTATTATCAAATTCTTCGTCCTTTACAAAAAATAATATATTTTTGGATTATTTTTTAACATAAAACCAAATATACTTTTGGATACTTTTCAAAATATATATAAGTATGTTTGAATTGTTATATGATACGAGAATCTTTTTTACCAGAAACTCTATGCCGTGGTACTTGCAACTGTTGAACATATTGACACTACACATGGTTGGTATTACATTTCTTGCAAAACATGCAAAAGCAAGGTGGTGCCCAATGATGAAGAATTTTTGTGCAAAAAATGTGGCATTGTCCCTTATGCAATTCCTAGGTAATGTTTTTTTTTTAAATATAGATTAATGTTAATTTTTACAAATTTTTAATTAAAGTTTTTTTATGTGTGCAGATATAATGTTCAGGTAAATGTTATTGATGGATCTGGCAATGCTTCCTTTACTATATTTGATAAAGAAGCTACCCAACTTATAAATAATTCCGTAGAGAGCATTCTTGAAACATACGAGGAGGTAATTTCATAATATTTATACTCTTAAATAGTTCTTTTTATTTTATCAAAAAAAATAGTTCTTTTTAGTATATAATGTTTGTTTCAAATAATTAATTAAATTCAATTAACATAGAGTTGAATTTTTATCTCAGGATGAGGACACCACTACAATTCCAGAGGAATTAAATGCATTCGTAAACAAAAAATTTTTGTTTAGGGTTTTAATTTCTGAATTCAACATTAGTCGTCTTCCAAAATCTTCGGCTTATACAGTAGTAAACATGACCGCCGATTCAAGTTTTATAGAGAGATTTGAGCAATCTTCAAAAGAATCAGAGGTAAATAATCTACTATCAACATCAATTACATTTTAAATATATAACAAATAAAAATATATGTAAAGTTCTCTTTTCTTACATACTTTACAATTTTTTAATTACTTTATTCATAGGACAACCTTCATTCATCACAAATAGAAGATGATGTGAGTTCTAAAGTCTCTTCAAATGAAATGGTAACACCAAGCAAGCGCATTCATGATATCATTGAAGTTGACAAGTTAGAACACAATGAAGATGGCAAGCATTCGGCTACAAGGAGGAAAGTGGATGAGGATTGCACTGGCTTTGCTAAGCTTCAAGATAATGAAAATTTCACAAAAAAAAGGGTTAAAGTGAAGAAGGAAAAGCAAGATCGGTGATTAGTGATTACTAAAATTAGAGTTTTTTTTTCATTTTTCTTTTATCCAGGTAGAATTAGGTATATGATATGTTTTTTAACTCCAATTAGAGTTTTTTCTTCATTTTTATTTTATCCAGTAGAATTAGATATATGATATGTTTTTACCCAATAAATAATTTATATTTTTAGTATCTATACGTAATATATCTTTAGATCTATTTCAAAATTCGTATCCACCTAGAATCGTGGTCATTACAATATTTTAAATGCATACATTCTAACAAAAGACGACATTTTTTATTACAACCATATAATAACAAAATAAACCTCCTAAATAAAACTTATACATGCAATTAGAGGTGTCAAAAGCTGACACGATCCGAAAAATCAACCGAAATTGGCCGGAAATTTTAGGTTAAAGACGCGAAAATTTGAACCTAAAATCCAAAATAAATCGATCCCGATAGACCCGAAACCTATTGAAATGACCCGATTTGTTATATTCAATTATCCAAATTCATTACACGTTCACTTCACAAATAATGAATAATGATAATGATAATAGGTAGTATGGTAGTACCATTTCAATCTGTAATGTTTAAATTGAAGATACTTGGCAACTACGAGAATTGTCCTCCAAATCTGATCGGCCATTCAAATATACAGAATATATTACTAATTTTTGCCGTGTTAATATTGCTATGAATTTTTATAAGATCACATTATAAGAAGTTAATTCCAAAAATAATATGTAAATATTTTAATCATGATATAATTAATTTCTTTTCGTAGCATTCATTAATTTTGTTTTAAGAAAAACCATATTAGTATATCTATTTATATAAATTTTAAAAATATAACAAACTTATTTTGTAAACAAAAATATAATAAATCAACCAAGTAATTTTATATTAAAAACTGCTACATATAGCAAAAGTGAGCTAAAAAAAACTATTGAAAAAATAGTAATGAAAAATTCATCAATGGGCTAACGACCCAGGCCCAATAATCAGAAATAATAATCAACCCAACTATATCTATTTATGTATATTAAAATAAAAATAGTCGTAATTTTGGAAACAAAATATATCAAATCTACAGGTTTCAGATATTGTATTCAGATTCCGACCCAAAAAAAAGATATTGTATTCCCATCCAATCTAGACCCTTTTTAACACACGAGCCACCAGTAGCGCCGAATTCTCCGTCCCCGGACTCCACCACAAAGAACACGCATAACCATCAACGCCTGCCTATAAACACCGTTTGCAACCGCCCACAATACACCTGTCTCCCATTGCCATCAGCAGGTATTCTTTGTCCTCTGTTCTAATTTTCAAGTTTCAATTTCTATCTTTTTGTTTAAAGAGTTTATTACTGACTTGGAATTTAAAGGCTGAAAATTGCTAACTCATCTTTCTCTTTTTTTACAGTTTCACAAATTTTCCGTTTTTTATTGCTAATACCTTTACTTCTCACCACTATACAAGACCTAAGTACATACCGATTATATTGCTTTTTCCATTCTTTATTGATAACACCTGTACTTCCCCAATTTTACTTCGCGTTAATACTGACATCCAAACAGACTTAGTTAAGCCACACATGGTGGATTTATGCTTTGTAGAAATTGATTGTTGCTACGTTTATAATTCAGATTTTTGAGTCATCGTGTAAACATGGATGACTCAAATCGACATAATAGGATGTTAAGAATCTCAAAACTCAGAGAAAAGCGGCAACGAACAACAACAAATGGATCCGGTAAAGAACGCACAACCTTATCTTACCATTTTATAGTTGTTAAATTGATATTACTTAATAATATACCTAATTCATACTTTTGCAGAATCTGTACAACAAATTAGCAAAAAGCAAAAGGCAACATCTTCAAATTTTTTATTTAGTGAGTCTACCCCAATTTCACTCCAATTGCATAACCAAAACCCGAGCAACACCTTCATCTTGAATCGGGCTGAAAAAGGTACGATATGTTTGTTAAATTTTAAGATAATTAATTTTTTTCATTTATGCCATCTTATTACAAATTTATTGCAATCAAATTAGCTCGCCGTATGAGGAGGTTGAGAATGGATGCAATTAGACAAAAGCGCAACCACACACCATCAAAACCAGCAGGTTAGATAACACTCTCAATTATTTAATGTTTGATCTCTCTTCATTTCATAATAACAAAGAAATATGATTTACAGTTTTTCATATACAATATAAATAAACAGAACATGGTATACCTTTTTACAGTCCAATATTGCGATGAAGGTGATCCTACATGGCTATGTGAACATTGTGGTGCATTAATGTGGTATGCTGAAAGACTAAACATGGTAGCCGATTCAATCAATCAACAACTGGACACAACAGAACAACCAACTCCAAAATTTTCACTCTGTTGCAGACAAGGAAACATTCAGCTTCCTTTCTTGAAAGATGCACCTCCTTTGCTTACCAATCTTTTAACCAATAAACATCCAAAAAGCAAACACTTTTGCGAGAATATTATTGCTTACAACATGATGTTTTCTTTCACCTCTCTTGGAGGTAATATTGCACCCATCACTGGAGGTCGTGGACCATATTGTTACCGAATGAATGGCCAAAATTTTCATAGAATAGGGAGTTTGTTACCGGTACCAGGTTCAACACCAAAGTTTTCACAGCTCTACATTTATGATACTGAACATGAGGACTCAAATCGAATTCAAGCCATAAGGTACTCCCTTGCATATATATACATATTTAAAATTTTTTCCATTTTTTAAAATTTCATTTTAGCTGTTTAATGTATTTAATTTCATATAATAATTTCAGCTCCAAAGAAAAGAAAGTTCAAGATACACTTGTGGTTGAGCTTAGAAAGATGATTGATGAGCATAATCCTCATGCAAAGGCATTTAGGATTGCTAGGGATCGATTTAAAGATGATGAGTCTACAATGGTCAAGTTGCGTCTCATCAGTAAAAGAAACACTGATGCTAGAACACATAATCTCCCAACATGCTCTGAGGTTGCTGCCCTTATTGTTGGTGATATTGGCACAAATGTTGCACATAGAGATATTATACTTGAGACAAGGTCAGGTACTTTACAACGCATTCATGAATTGCATCCTTCATACCTTGCTCTTCAATATCCACTTATATTCCCATATGGAGAAGATGGTTATAGACCTGATATTCCTTTAAGTGATAGGGTCAAGAACTCTTCACGAAAGAGGTCAAGAGTTACAATTAAGGAGTTTATTCAGTATAGAATTCAAGAACGACCTAGAGAAGCCCAAACTCTAAGGTTATCTAGAAGGTTGTTTCAACAATTTTTGGTTGATTCTTATACAATGATTGAATCAGAAAGGTTAAACTACCATCGCACTCATCAAAAGAATATACGAGCTGATCTGTATACTAACCTCACAGCAGCAACAAACAAGGGTACTACAGCTGCATCTTCCACTGGAAAGCGTATAGTCTTACCATCTTCATTTACAGGTGGTCATAGATACATGAAGGAGATCTGTCATGATGCAATGGCCATATGCAAATATCACGGTTATCCTGATTTATTTATAACATTTACATGTAATCCAAAATGGGCTGAAATTTCAAGGTTTCTCACAAGCAGAGGCCTACAATCAGAGGATCGTCCAGACATTGTCTGTAGAGTCTTCAAGATGAAATTGGATGCCATGATCAAGGATTTCAAGGAAAACAAACTTTTTGGCGTAGTAAAAGCAGGTAATTACATTTATAATTCCTATTACCTAAAAATATTAATTTTATAATATATTAAGGATACACGTATTTCTAATTTTTTATATTTTTTATATTTTGTCTTTTTTGTAGTTATTTACACAATTGAATTCCAAAAACGTGGTTTACCTCATGCACATATTTTGTTGTTCCTAGAGGAAAAGTTGCCTGATGCTAATGCTATTGACAAAATAATTTCTGTTGAACTACCTGATCCTACACATGATGCTGATTTGTTCAAAGTTGTAACCGAGTTAATGATGCACGGTCCGTGTGGAACTTCTAATCCTTCATCTCCATGCACAACTGATGGAAAATGTACAAAATACTTTCCAAAACAGTTCGTGGATCAGACATTTATAGATGAAGATGGTTTCCTAGTTTATAGAAGACGTGATAATGGTAGAATAGTTGAAAAGAATGGAGTTCCATTGGATAATAGATATGTGGTTCCTTATAATGAAACACTTCTCCTACGGTATAAAGCACATATAAATGTTGAATGGTGCAATCGGTCCAGTTTGATCAAGTATTTGTTCAAGTATGTCAACAAGGGCCCTGATCGTGTCACCGCTGCAATCTCAACCTCGAGTGACGACATTGATGAAATAAAAAACCACTACAATTGTCGTTATATATCTCCGTGTGAAGCAGTTTGGCGGATTTTGGGCTATGACATTCATTATAGAACTCCAGCTGTTCAACGATTGAGTTTCCACCTCCCCGATGAGCAAAGTGTGGTATTTGCCGATGATGATCCTATTGACGCTGTCCTAAATAAGCCTGATATTGAAAATTCAATGTTTACAAAATGGATGAAGTGTAACGACAAATATCCAGAAGCTAAAGAGTTGACATATGCTGAGTTCCCAAGTAGATTTGTTTGGGTCCAACAATCGAAAAATTGGAAACCTAGAGATCGTGGTTGTTCAGTGGGAAGAATTTTTCATGTACCTCCAGGTTGTGGTGAGAAATATTATCTAAGGATTTTGCTAAATCATGTGAAAGGCCCAACTTCATATGAGCAGATAAGGACTGTTGGTGGTATTTTGTATCCCACATTTAAAGAAGCATGCTATGCATTAGGGTTGCTGGATGATGATAGAGAATATATTGATGGAATAACTGAATCCAGCTTTTGGGGATCAGCCCACTATCTAAGGAGTCTATTTGTATTTCTCCTTCTTTCTGATAGTATGTCAAGGCCAGAATTTGTTTGGCAAAGAACATGGAAGTTTCTTGCAGATGATATTCTTAATAAACAAAGGAGAGTTCTTCAAACGAACGGTATGTCCACATTTATATATGCTAAATAAACGTTTCAATTACGCTAAATGAATTTTAATATTTTATGTTCTTTCAATATTAAGCACTATTATTCTCTGATAATAATAATCGTTTGTTGCTTTATTGAAAAATATACGCTGATTGCATGATTCATATCAAAATTTTCACAAATATCCTTATTCCTCTTATTTTAATATATCTTTTATTCTTTCATGAAAAACTATGCACTAATTGCATGAAACGTATATTAATATGAAACATTTCACATTTTTTTATCCCTAACATATATATGTTTTTTTATTGTTTCATGAAAAACTATGCACTAATTGCATGAAACGTATATTAATATGAAACATTTCACATTTTTTTATCCCTGACATGTATATGTTTTTTTATTTAGATTTGCAGTTGACAGATGAACAATTGCAAAATCATACTCTTGCAGAGATTGAAAAATTATTACAGCGTAATGGTAGTAGCTTGAAATATCACACCACCAGGCCTCAATTAGATCAAAATCTTATATCAGATAGTATCAATAAGCTTATACAAGATGAACTTCGATATGATAAAGTTTGTCTATCTGATGAGCATAAACGATTAATATCAAGCTTTACAGATGAACAAAAAGGCGTATATGATGAGATAATGGATGCTATTTCTGCCAATAATGGTGGTGTATTCTTCTTATATGGATATGGTGGCACGGGGAAAACTTTTATATGGAGAGCACTTTCAGCAGCCATAAGATCAAAAGGTGATATAGTACTCACAGTTGCTTCAAGCGGAAATACAACTCTCTTAATACCCGGTGGCAGAACAGCACATTCAAGGTTTAAGATACCTTTACAAGTTAATGAAGATTCAACTTGCAATATTTGCTCAGGTAACTTATTTATTTTATATGTATAGTATGCCTTATTTATTTTATATATGATATTAATAATGTTTTCTCACACTTTTATTCATATAACATATTTCATTAATGTTAGCCCATTAAAATCTCATGACTTAAAAATAAAAAAAATTACAAACATACGTATGGGCTACCGATATCAATGCAAAACAAATTATTATTTTAAAAAAAAAATCTATGAATATGCAATATGTATTATGATAATTATTATCTAGCAGATGATATTCATACGAAAAGTACTTCAGTAATCTGAACAATTATTCATGTAGAATAAAATAGTATGAACATACTCAAATTTACTGTATAGGAAACACACTGATCATTCATATCAAAATTAATTTTCTTTTGTCAAAATTCCAATTTAAAAACTAAATTATGCCTACATTAAAATTGCATATTTTACAACAAAATTGTTCTAATCCTTCCATCTTTTTTAAAATATAGGAACGGAACTCTCAGAACTAATTTGTAAGACGAAACTTATTATTTGGGATGAGACTCCAATGATGAATAGATATTGTTTTGAAGCATTAGATAAGAGTTTAAGAGATATTTTACGAGCTACAAATCCAAACAGCTTAGAACAACCCTTTGGAGGCAAGGTAATAGTATTTGGTGGAGATTTTAGACAAATTTTACCAGTCATCAACAAAGGAACTAGACAAGATATTGTTTTCGCCACCATTAATTCGTCCTATTTGTGAAATTTCTGCAAAGTCCTTACATTGACAAGAAATATGAGGATTCAACAAGGCAACTCTGAATATGAAAAAAAAGAAGCAAAGGAATTTTCTGAATGGGTATTAAGCATTGGAGATGGCACTATAGGTGATGATAATGATGGAGAAGTGCAAATACAAATTCCTGATGAACTCTTGGTAATGGATAGCGAGTTAGATCCTATTCCAGCAATTATTCAGTCTATATATCCGTCTCTTTTAGAAAATCAATTTTCTCCAAAATACTTTGAAGAACGAGGAATCCTCGCACCAACACATGAAGAGGTAGATCAAGTCAATGAATATGTGTTGTCTTTGTTACCTGGTGAGGAGAAAGTGTATCTCAGTTCAGATGGTATTTGCAAGACAGATAAAAATTTCGATTCTGATGAAAGTCTTTATACATCAGACTATTTGAATAGTCTTAGATGTTCTGGTGTTCCAAATCATATGCTCAAACTTAAAGTTGGTGTCCCTGTTATGCTTCTTAGAAATATTGACCAATCATCTGGGTTATGCAATGGTACAAGATTAATCACCACTCAACTCGGTCAACATATCATACAAGCAAGAATCATTTCAGGAAACAATATTGGTCATACAGTTTTAATCCCTCGAATGTTGATGACACCATCAGATACTACATATCCATTTAAGTTCCAACGGAGACAATTTCCCTTGAGTGTGTGTTTTGCCATGACTATCAATAAGAGTCAAGGCCAATCTCTTGCAACTGTAGGTTTGTATCTACCGAGACCTGTTTTCGCTCATGGCCAACTTTACGTTGCAACATCAAGAGTCACCAGCAAGAAAGGATTAAAGATCTTAATATGTGACAAGAATAAAAAGCGATCTAATACTACAACCAATGTAGTATATAAGGAAGTTTTTCATAATCTATAATCTATAATCTACTTCAGGTATTTCTCTATCATTCTCTTATTTTCCAATTTATTAATTACTATCTTATTTAATTACAAATTAAATATTCCTAATTTATAATGTTTCCTTCCTTCCACAGGTTTCTCTTCAAATACAACTCTAAATTCTTTAATTTACGATTCGGAGTTTCAAATACAATTTCAATTACTTTTATTTATGATGGTATATTATTTTTAGATTGTATTGTTCATATTTATTTCAAACATCTTTAACGGATCAATCCTAATTTTATTTGGTCGAAACGGGTCAATGCTATTTCAAACATTTACAAATTCGTTCATTGAAATGTCGTTCATGGAACATAAAAAACAAACAACAACGATCTGACTACAATATGAAAGGATTCCTTAATCCAATAATTTAATTTCTATTAAAAAAATATCACAATAATCCCGTGCAGGGCACAGGTATTACACTAGTATCATCTATTATTACATGTTTACGGTATAATGACGTAGTCTTAAATGTTTTTTTATATTGCAATGATTTATTAATAAACGTTCTTCTCTACATGATAATACAGTTAGAATGAACATATATTTATGCTTGAAACGCTACTATTAGTACCAAACAAATGGTATGTTAATATTTTATGAGCAATGAATTGTCCTAAATACTAAAATCATCAACGGCATTAATATTCAACGTTTTACCCTATTATTAAAAAATAGATATTGATATATATATATAATTGATTATAGTTAATTACTTGATTCACGTTATTAAGTTGTAACTGCAAGAATTTTCAATGATATTAATATTTAGTATTTTACCTATAGAGCAGAAGGAAATGAAAATTAGAGGTTACGTATAACTTGACTCCACCTATACTTAGATCGAGTCGAGTTTTTAGTACATTAATTAGCATGTTGGATGCTTACTTTATATGCTCTTGAAAATTTATTTTTATTCATTAGAGAGGAAATGAAGGTCACCAAATGAGACACTCGACTCGCCTTTTGCAAGCCAAAATCTTACATCATTGGAAAACGTTGATGCCTTGACGGTGACTCTCGCAAATCCATCGACACCTTCCTCATCCTCTAATATCTCGCCACCTTCATGGTCTTCCTCTTCTTTGCACTTGCTTTCTTCTCGAACCTTGTTTATGCTCTCGTCAATTTCATCCAGCTCTCATCCTTCGAGAAATCTCTCCTCTACCTCCAACTTAAAGACCCCGTTTTTAAATGATATTTTTTTCTAATATTTATTCTTTGATATTAATAAAAATATATACACCGACTAAATTGTTGTTATAGTACATGTAAACATGAAAAATGTCAAGATATTATCAATTATTTCAACACACAAATCAACAAAAATTACAAAAACGATTAAATTTGATATTTTCTATATAGAAATGTAACTTATACAAAATCTTTCAAATTCCAAAATGTGCTAATAAAGTGATTTAACAAAATAAAAATATTAAGATAATACAAAATATTTTTGTATACCTGAAAAAGGATTTTATAAGTATTTTCAAACTAATGATGTCCATAATCAATATCCACGATCCTTTTGTGAATAAAAAAGACAAAAATAAAACATATATATATATATATCCAAAGATAAATTACAAGAGAAAGGGAAAATATATAATTTAATCCGTGCATATGAATCATAGACAAAATAGAGAGAAAGAAAACTAATCATAATACATTAATACTGCAAAGAATGTGCAGATTTTGAAAAGAAACGGGTTTGAAATAAAGAAGGTAGCTAGAGAGAAGAAAGGTAAGTTTAAAAGTTAAAACTCATTCCCAATTATATAGTGAAAAACATTAAAATAATCCGAGAAGAGAGATGGTGGTAATTCATATCATAATTAATAATTAATACATACAGACCGTTTTTGATTGACAAATACAATTAATGAATATTTAGAGCATGATTTCACATAACGTGTTTTAAGAGATAATTTATATCATAATTAATACACGCAAAACGTTTTTTGTTGATAAATATAATTAATAATAAACGTCGAATATTACATATACGTTACATTCTTGCATAAACGTTTTTTTTTCATATGAATCATAAATGTATAATTTGGATAATATCTAATTGGAAATTATAGAGAATTATATATTGTGATTCTATATGATAATGCAAACATAATATTTTTAAATTTATTAAGAACACGAAGGATTGTGACGTCAAAATAGGGGTGTTATAATTATGGTATCAGAGCCGAAAGTTTTATTTTCAAACCGAAAACGTTTTTAAAACCTTTTCTTGGAAAGAAAATAGGTTTTCAAAAAGTAGGTTTTCAAATCCTCTTGTAAAAGAGGATAACAAACCTCTGCATTAGGTAAAAAAACCGCTACCTTCATATGTCTAATGAAGCGGTTTTACCAAGAAGTAATGCAGCATTTGTTTAATCTAATGTAGTGTTTGTTTAATCTAATGCAGCGGTCTATTAATTGTAGTGTAACAATTTCAACTCTAATGCAGCGGTTTTTGAATGAATAATTTATCTAAGCTAATGAAGCGGTTCATTTATTATGTATATGGGTTGGAGATATGATAAACATAAAGCAAGATATATAAGCATTAAATCATAGAGAATTGAACTAATTAATAGATTAAAGTGTAACACCCCTACTTACCGTCGGGACATTACTAGGTAGTTGACCCTAACGAGTCCTACCTGAACTGGTTGACAACTAGAATACCTGGACCTTGCAACTCGAGCACAATAAGAAAAATATTTTAAAACATCCAACTGTCATTCAAACAAACCACATTTTTATAATGTCATGCATGAATCCCAATGTCTAGCCAATTTATATTCAACACCAGAAATCTGCTAAAGTCAACAACATAGTGAAATCTCAAAAACAGCTAACAAGTCTAAACCGAACTCCAAACCCACTCAGTGACCTATGACACGCGTCAACGATCCGCTGCAGCATCTGTACTAGGCTCCAACACGGGACCTATGTGAGTACTTGAAACTGAAAAATAAAATCCCCGAGGGGTCAACTACCACCCTAGGCAAGCTAGATAACACACGGTAATAGTAAGACGTTTGAAAAACATCAATTATACAACAACATAACTTTTAACAAGTGAATTGAACAGAACAGTATAAGTCAACACACATTTCCACAACCTAGAGAATATGTGAAAGGAAAGGCAATGAGACATACCATAATCAAACTAACAAGCACAAAAGTACAACATTTATAATAATAACCAACACGTCGACATTCAACAAATGAAGGAAGATACAACGAATACACAATTCATTAAGCGTGGCAAGAATTCACAAGGTCGGAAAACCAACTAAGTAATCACACACACGCACACAACAAAACCACAATCCTATTGGGAAATGCCATTCTTCCTTCCACCACCGCATTCCCATCTACGGCGCTAACTCACCTGCGCCCGAGTGCAGAGGCGGGCCCTCCCACTTTTCATATACGTCATCCTTCCAACCCCTGGTCAAGCCTCCACTGGAGCACTTGCCAAAAACAAACAATCAATTTTTATTTTTAAAAGGGCCCGGCCGACACACGACCATGGCTAGACGCCTCTTCGCCACCGACAATCATCGCACATGATCGTGCCGGTTACGCTGCCAGCACAAAGAAAGCGATACTATTTCTTTTACGAGAAAACGTTTGCAATGAAAAGCGCATCACATCATGCATGAAAATATTTCACATGGTAAACCTACATTCGGGACTAACTCCCAAAAATCAATCTCACAATCACGGCATGAAATCTAGCAAGACTAGAATAGAGTCGAGCAAGTCGAGAACGACTTACCTCAAGAGATGAACACAAATACGTAGCGGAAGAATTTAGGCTCGAGCTAGTCACACACGAACGTTATCGATTCCTAACAATTCAATAACCAGAACTATATAACACCCGAAGAGAGAAGTGAAATACAAAACTGAACGCCCAAAAACTAACCTTTTTTCTAAACGATGATTATGGACATACTCAATATAAGATTAAAAATCTACCGGATTTTATAAGCGGAAACTCACGAAGAAAGTTAACCCAAAAAAAATCGAGGCTACTACTTGCCAAACTAGCTCTTACACTTGAACATGTATTTTTATAGCCTCATTAAATATTAAGGGTTACAATTCTATGGAATTAATATATATACACACCATTAAATTTTGGAACAAGAATGCATTAATAGCTAGGATTAAATGAAAAACCCAACATCAAATCCTACAGGATTAAACAAACGATTATAATGGCCTAAAATTCATCACACTAAGTTTGAACACATTCAACCATTAATTCCAATAACTCCCCTTTACCAAAAAGGGCCTATTGCAAACAATCAACTCTTTAATAATAAACAATCACCCAGCTACTAATACGATACCAAATTCTTCAATAAATTAAGCGGAATCATTCTATCAATTGACACCCATTTAACAATGAGCGGATTTAAACAATCCCTCAGATCAAAGCCAACCGCCAATTACATGGAATCACACCAAACCCAAATTCTTGCTGCAAAAACAATCGAGCTTAAACTGGTTGAACACTCAAGCTACCAACAATCCACTCTTGTCACAACAGGAAGAAAAATTCCAAACCCAAACTAGATTGTGGCCTTCACACTTACAGTCTAATGAGCGGACCTTCACCGCCGATGTCGATGTCGATCGAAGTGGCGGAAGTTGTCGGAGAGAGGAGACCCAGCGGCGACAGTACACGTCGGCGTTGTCGAGGAGAAGAAGCAACGCTAAGACTTCCGACGAAGCGCTCGAGAGAGATGGCGGTTGCTATTAGTGACGGTGAACAGAAATTGCGAACGACGATGGCGAACGATGAACGATGACCCTGCTGATGAACAACACACTTCGACCTTTCCCCTTCTTCTTGAGAGCTTCAGCCACTAGAGGTCGGGCCGGTGTCGTCGGTTTGAAGGTGAAGAGTCGGCGGGAAGAACGACGACACTAGGCTTGGAACGATGGTGTGCAGGTCGACGGTGGCCACCTTCGAACGGAGGCGAGGAAAAGAGACGAGAAAAGAGATCGAAAATAAAGGGGGAGAGAGAGTAACGGAGCAAGGAAACCAGAAAGTTGAGCAAGAGAGGAATGGAGTAGAACCAGAGAGAGCGGCTGCACGTTGAAGATGGTGAACCGTAGTTCCTCCACAAAATTAGGGATAGAAAAAGAAAATAGGGATACAAAGGTGGGGAAAAGGTCGGCCCAACCCAACTCACAACCAAGCCCACAATACAAACGGGTCTAAGAATTACTACCACCAAAATATGAATTTCAAGCCCGAATATTACATATACCCCCACTTAAAGAAAGTTTCGTCCTCGAAACTCTTGTAGAGTTGAGTTACTATACGAATAAGAACGGGAGATTGGTTAGAGTCTCACAAATTCCCACCCCTTAACGCAGGTTCGCCCTCGAACCATTTCCCAACGATCACAAGAACAAAAGTAAAGTATTCATCAAATGAATGGAGTGCTTTTAGAGCATATAATCAACGTAGTTCCTACTCTGACATGTCAAAGAATCATTAAATTCCCATAAGTAACTAAGCAGTCAAGAACGGGCAAATAATCAACCAAACAAACCAACAAGCAATCAACATGTCACTAGGCGAACAACATAGCAGTTTAAGATACTAAATATGGTGCATGAAATGCTCGAGTACTAACCATCACCCCATAGACTCTATCAACTTAGAGTATACCTCTAGGAAACCCTTGCATACTTGCCTCGGTTTCCCATATGGCCTCCTCAACTCCACGCCTAGACCACTACACTAAACCTAAAGGAATCTCCTTGTTTGTAGTTTCTTCATTCGACGACCTACAATAGTCGTCGGTTGTTTAACAAAAGTATGATCTGGGTCGTTTCTCAATTCTTCATAGGTAAGCTTATGGTTGGGATTGAGAATGTATTGCCTTAGCTAAGACACATGAAACACGGAATGAACTCCTTCCAATGATGATGGAAGTGTCAAGCAATCGGCCATCTCCCCGACCCTCTCTAAGATCTCAAAAGGTCCGACGTGGTGAGGACTCAACTTTCCTTTAATCCTAAATTTCTGCACCCCTCGTATAGGCAACACCCTCAACCACACATGCGCCAACATCAAATTCTAAGGGTCGCCTTCATTTATCAGTATAGGATTTATGATGCCTCTGAGCGGCTAACATGCGTTCCCTTATCAACGTAACCTTATCAACTTATCACTTGGATTACTTGTGGTCTCTCACCCACTCTATCAGGGGGGTCATCCTAACAAAGTGGCATCCGACACTTTGGACCATACAACGCCTCATAAGGATCCATTTTAATTTCCCTCTCTGACTGTCCATCTGCTTGGGGGTGGTAAGCTGTTGTGAATTGCAGTCTCATACTCGAAGCCTTGTGCACTTGATGTTAGAATTTCGATGTAAAACGACCATCTTGATTCGATACGATGGTTTTTTTTTGGTACCGTGTTGTCTCACTATCTGTCTCACACACACATCTACCAATTTAGGAACCGGCTATGCCTCCTTGATTGAAAGAAAACGTGTCGTCCTCGTCAATCTGTCCACTACAACCAAAATGGCATCATGGCCTCGACTGACGCGCAAACCTGTGACAAAGTCAATCGATATGTCTTCCCACTTTCATTAGGGGATGGAAAGTGGTTGGAGCATCCCTACTTGCCTTTGGTGTTCTATCTTAACCTACTGACAAACCAGACACTTAGCCACAAATCTTGCTACACCTAGCTTCATGCCATTCCACCAGTAATACTATCATAATTCTTTCTACATCTTACTCGTTCTCGAGTGAATCGAATAAGGTTTAACATGGGCCTCTTGGAAAATAATCTGTCTCAACTCTGCCTCCCGAGGCACACAAATTCAGCCACGCAAACTCAAGATATTGTCTGCTTTCTCTACAAAAAAAATCAGGGGCCTCTCCATTGCTTTACTTCTACCTCAGATCTTGAGTCAAGGGACACCTTTCCTGTTTCAGTCTTACTTCTTCAAGCAAAGTCAGTTGACACTTTGAGCTACCCAATCTACCCTGGTAAAGCTGAATATGTACCCCAATTCTGTACTTTATCAACTCTCCCTACGTCTCTTGCTGAGCAATCAAATGAGTCAACATACGTTCTTGAGAGGTCTTCCTACTAAGGCATCGGCGATTACATTCGCCTTCCTTGGGTGACAAAGGATCTCGAAGTCATGGTTCTTCGGCAACTCAAGCCATCCCCGTCATTCCATGTTCAGTTCTCTCTAAGTGAAGATGTACTGGAGACTTTTATGCGTTGTCATTACTTTGCCGGTACTCCCCCACATGTATTGACGCCAAATCTTTAAGGCATGCCCCACTACTGCCAACTCCAAAACATGAGTGTGGTAATTTTTCTCATACGACTTCAATTGTCTTGAGGCGTAAGAAATCACCTTGTCCCTCTACATAAACACATATCCCAAGCCTACCTTGGAGGCCTCACTGTAGATCACAACGTCCTCATTCTCCGGAGGGAGAGCGAGTATAGGAACCAAGGTCAACTTCCCCTTTAGTTCGTCGAAGCTCCTCAAACAAGCCTCATTCCACTTAAAATGAGTTGTCCTCTTCAGTAGGCTGGTAAGTGGTTGGGTTATACGGGGAACCCTTCCACAAACTTCCGGTAGTACCCCGCTCAACCTAGAAAACTTTGCACCTCCTTCCCATTCTTCGGGGGTTCCCAATCCTTTTCAGGCTCGGTCTTCACATGGTCCACCATAACTCCCTTAGCGGACACCACATGTCCTAGAAAAGTGACTTTTAGCAACCAGAACTCGCATTTGGTCAGCTTAGCAAATAACCAATGTTGCCTCAACACTCTCAACACCTACCTAAGACGCCCCACGTGCTCCTCCTTATCTCAAGAGTAAAACAAGGTGTCATCAATGAATACCCCCACAAATCTGTCCAAGAAAATTGTAAACTCCCGGTTCAACAACTTCATGGCCACTGCAGGTGCCTTGGCCAAACCGAACGGCATCACCACGAATTCATAATGCCCATTTCTAGTGCGGGAAGCCGTTTTGGGAATATCTTCCTCCCAGATTCCCCACTTGATGGTAACTTGACCTCAAATCTCCATTCGAGAACCCAATATCCCTCTGTAACTGAACCAAAAAAATCATCAATATGTGGCAGTAGGTACTTGTTCTTATTAATAACTCGGTTCAACTCTCGGTAATCGATACACACATGAAGGAAACCATCCTTCTTCTTCATAAATAAATCTGGTGCTTTCCAAGGTGAGTCGCTCGGACATAGATACCCTTTTCCAACTCTTCTTCCAATTTTGCCTTCAACTCTTGCATTTCCATCGGAGCCATACGGTATGGAGCCCTCGAGATCGGTCTTGTCCCCAGCTCTGGATCAATACTAAAGTCCATCACTCTTTAATGCAGCCATCCCGGTAGTTCCCTTGGAAAAATCTCCTCAAACTCACCAAATACAGGTATCTCTTGAATGTGGGGCCCTCCTTGTCCCCTTGCAAGTCGTAGCACCAAAATCCCACACATCTCACACTGAGCAACTTGGTGGCCTTCACCATGCTAAGCACTGGTTCCGACCCTACCTACTCTAACTTCGGACTCACCGGTACAATCACATCAGTGGCGGTCACTAAGACGATACCCTTATGTATATCCAGCATCGCTCTGAAGCATCTTCTCCAACTCATTCCCAAAATCACGTTGCCATTCGGGGACAACTGAATTACTATAAAATCTATATACCGGTCTCTACTTCCTATTCTGATAGGGCACTACAAAAGCTCTCTATTCCCACACACCTTACTACCATCGGATAGACCCACCACAAAAAGATACCTCTTCTATACACGCCAACCCTAGTCCAGTCACACAAGCAGAGGACAAAAAGGAGTGTGTGGCACCCGTGTCAAAAAGAATATGGACAGGTTTAGACTGAGTCCAAAATGTACATGTAGTTGTAAGATATCAGCACTCGTCATCTCGAACAGTTGAGGCTGGTTAGTCCTTAAGGTATTGGCTCATGTGCCCTGTCATTTGTTCTGGCTTGAAAGATACTGATTCTGCTATGGTGGACGACGAGCTCCCTGGTTCACCTTCCTTGGTGAATGTCTCTGAGAGGGTACACCAACCTTGCAATACTATCGTATAAGGTTGGGCTTCTTACATATGAAGCAGTTTCAAACTAGCTTCGGACACGGGCTCTTAATTTGATCTTTGCCTCCACAATTGAAACACTCTCTCGAACCCCTTATAGATTGGCCTTGCTGAGTCTAACCCTGATGACCTTGTGATTGAGAACACGATCGGTTCTGCTGAAACAAGCATAGTCTCCTCGAAGATAACATTCTTCTAACGATCTTGGCTCAAATTCCACCAATAAGAAGCACTCTCTTGTAGAAAACTCTGCACTAGAGACATCTTCTCCTCTAGTGCCTTAATAGAATTCCAACGTCGACGTCATTCTACTCAACCGCTGCTCAACACCTGTACCCGGGCCCCAAAGGATCTTGGCACCTTAGTCTCCTTAACTCTGCGAGCCACTTGTCAGGCTAGGGCTCATCTCTTAGTGGCTCTACCACACGATCAACTACTTCTGGTCTCTGTACTTCTAGTAGCCCACCTAGCTGAGCAACTCTAATAGTACTCTGGTTTGGTGCCTTCATCTTAGTCCTCTGACTCCTAAAATTAGTATTCTGATCATGTAAGACTCTAGTGATAACCCAATTGGTGTTGCATTGGCTCTAAAATAGGCCCTATTAGCTAGGGGTCCTCTTCCAACAACATACACGCTAACATCCTGATGGTCGTAACAACTAGACATCTACTCTCAACAACTTCTTCCTAGGGACAAACATTCTGATCCTCCTCTAGCTCAACAGGAAAGAGAGTCTCTCCTCTACTCCTACCACGTCTTCTACTATTAGCAACACCAATTCTGACTCTGGATTGTGGGGTCATCTTTTCAGAAAGTCTCACGGTAAAAACTTTAAACTTGGCTAAAAGTTAAAAATTTACTTACCATTATACGTGAGGCCCTTCGGCGAACGGCAGCGCAGTCACGTTGTGTCATCTACCCCCTATATGCAGCATGACTACCCCATTTAAATTTTTTAGAAAACACCGGCCGATTTTAGTTTTTAGTTGGACCTCGTGTACTCTTGTTGTTCGGTTCCATGTGCCCTTGTTGCCAACCTCGCTCTGATACCAATCTGTAACACCCCTACTTACCGTCGGGACATTACTAGGTAGTTGACCCTAACGAGTCCTACCTGAACTGGTTGACAACTAGAATACCTGGACCTTGCAACTCGAGCACAATAAGAAAAATATTTTAAAACATCCAACTGTCATTCAAACAAACCACATTTTTATAATGTCATGCATGAATCCCAATGTCTAGCCAATTTATATTCAACACCAGAAATCTGCTAAAGTCAACAACATAGTGAAATCTCAAAAACAGCTAACAAGTCTAAACCGAACTCCAAACCCACTCAGTGACCTATGACACGCGTCAACGATCCGCTGCAGCATCTGTACTAGGCTCCAACACGGGACCTATGTGAGTACTTGAAACTGAAAAATAAAATCCCCGAGGGGTCAACTACCACCCTAGGCAAGCTAGATAACACACGGTAATAGTAAGACGTTTGAAAAACATCAATTATACAACAACATAACTTTTAACAAGTGAATTGAACAGAACAGTATAAGTCAACACACATTTCCACAACCTAGAGAATATGTGAAAGGAAAGGCAATGAGACATACCATAATCAAACTAACAAGCACAAAAGTACAACATTTATAATAATAACCAACACGTCGACATTCAACAAATGAAGGAAGATACAACGAATACACAATTCATTAAGCGTGGCAAGAATTCACAAGGTCGGAAAACCAACTAAGTAATCACACACACGCACACAACAAAACCACAATCCTATTGGGAAATGCCATTCTTCCTTCCACCACCGCATTCCCATCTACGGCGCTAACTCACCTGCGCCCGAGTGCAGAGGCGGGCCCTCCCACTTTTCATATACGTCATCCTTCCAACCCCTGGTCAAGCCTCCACTGGAGCACTTGCCAAAAACAAACAATCAATTTTTATTTTTAAAAGGGCCCGGCCGACACACGACCATGGCTAGACGCCTCTTCGCCACCGACAATCATCGCACATGATCGTGCCGGTTACGCTGCCAGCACAAAGAAAGCGATACTATTTCTTTTACGAGAAAACGTTTGCAATGAAAAGCGCATCACATCATGCATGAAAATATTTCACATGGTAAACCTACATTCGGGACTAACTCCCAAAAATCAATCTCACAATCACGGCATGAAATCTAGCAAGACTAGAATAGAGTCGAGCAAGTCGAGAACGACTTACCTCAAGAGATGAACACAAATACGTAGCGGAAGAATTTAGGCTCGAGCTAGTCACACACGAACGTTATCGATTCCTAACAATTCAATAACCAGAACTATATAACACCCGAAGAGAGAAGTGAAATACAAAACTGAACGCCCAAAAACTAACCTTTTTTCTAAACGATGATTATGGACATACTCAATATAAGATTAAAAATCTACCGGATTTTATAAGCGGAAACTCACGAAGAAAGTTAACCCAAAAAAAATCGAGGCTACTACTTGCCAAACTAGCTCTTACACTTGAACATGTATTTTTATAGCCTCATTAAATATTAAGGGTTACAATTCTATGGAATTAATATATATACACACCATTAAATTTTGGAACAAGAATGCATTAATAGCTAGGATTAAATGAAAAACCCGACATCAAATCCTACAGGATTAAACAAACGATTATAATGGCCTAAAATTCATCACACTAAGTTTGAACACGTTCAACCATTAATTCCAACAACTCCCCTTTACCAAAAAGGGCCTATTGCAAACAATCAACTCTTTAATAATAAACAATCACCCAGCTACTAATACGATACCAAATTCTTCAATAAATTAAGCGGAATCATTCTATCAATTGACACCCATTTAACAATGAGCGGATTTAAACAATCCCTCAGATCAAAGCCAACCGCCAATTACATGGAATCACACCAAACCCAAATTCTTGCTGCAAAAACAATCGAGCTTAAACTGGTTGAACACTCAAGCTACCAACAATCCACTCTTGTCACAACAGGAAGAAAAATTCCAAACCCAAACTAGATTGTGGCCTTCACACTTACAGTCTAATGAGCGGACCTTCACCGCCGATGTCGATGTCGATCGAAGTGGCAGAAGTTGTCGGAGAGAGGAGACCTAGCGGCGGCAGTACACGTCGGCGTTGTCGAGGAGCAGAAGCAGCGCTAAGACTTCCGACGAAGCGCTCGAGAGAGATGGCGGTTGCTATTAGTGACAGTGAACGGAAATTGCGAACGACGATGGCGAACGACGAACGATGACCCTGCTGATGAACAACACACTTCGACCTTTCCCCTTCTTCTTGAGAGCTTCAGCCACTAGAGGTCGGGCCGGTGTCGTCGGTTTGAAGGTGAAGACTCGGCGGGAAGAACGACGACACTAGGCTTGGAACGATGGTGTGCAGGTCGACGGTGGCCACCTTCGAACGGAGGCGAGGAAAAGAGATGAGAAAAGAAATCGAAAATAAAGGGGGAGAGAGAGTAACGGAGCAAGGAAACCAGAAAGTTGAGCAAGAGAGGAATGGAGTAGAACTAGAGAGAGCGGCTGCACGTTGAAGATGGTGAACCGTAGTTCCTCCACAAAATTAGGGATAGAAAAAGAAAATAGGGATAGAAAGGTGGGGAAAAGGTCGGCCCAACCCAACTCACAACCAAGCCCACAATACAAACGGGTCTAAGAATTACTACCACCAAAATATGAATTTCAAGCCCGAATATTACATAAAGAGTCTATTTGTTTACAAAATGAACTTCAAAAGACAAAATGACTTTATAGCACCAACAGTAGCATGAGTAGCAAGCCAAAAACCAACATGACAACAAGGCACCAGTAGCTAGCGACATACATACTAAAACAAATGACAACAACAGCAAAAATAATGACGACAAACCAACATGTCAGGTGCAACAAGCAACATAAAGCAGCAAAACAGCTACCACAACCCAATATGACAACAACAACACGCACCAGCAAGAACACAATGAGACATGTCATTGTGCACTCGAGGAGGAGGATATCACATGTACTTTAAATCCCAGCATTTAAAACCTGGCCAAAAAAATTAGAATTCAACATACTGATAGGTTGCATTTATGTAGTGATTAGGATGCATACTTATGTTTATTTTTCATGGTTTTAGCTTAGTTTAGTTTAGTTCTTATGTTTTTAGGTTCTCTAGGGAATTCGGATTTTGCACTTGTTTTGTTCGGTTTTGCAGATCTTTAGGTAAACAAGCGTGGACGGGATGGATCTTAGAGGAATATGGTGGATTTTGAGGAAGCTTAAAGTGATACAAGTGAATATTGGAAGAACCAAGACCCAAGAGCTTGAAGGAAAAGAACGCTTAAACCCGGGCTATTGGAGTTCTTGTTTTGACACCTCTATCTTGCAATGCATGGTTTGGGAGCTACAGTGGTCGGATGAAACTGAATTTGGTATCACTGGAAAGCTAACTCGAAGATCTACAATTCATATTTTTACTCTGAGTCGAAATTCCAACTCGAAAGGGGTGAAAACAGCCTCTGAAGTGTCGCCTGAAATGCTGAACCGAGAGTTCCGCGGGCTAGGAAGGCATGTGCCGCGGCCGCGTCACCCAAGAAGGAGACCGCGCCTCACATTCTGCTGCGGGGGAGTTAGGCCGCGAGTTTTGGGCTTCGGGTTGGACTTTATTAGGTCTTTTCCGACTAGTTTAATGTAATTTCGGGATATTTTATCTTTAGATATCTTAGGGGTATTTAAACCTTGTTTTTAGTTTTCTCTATCAATTATTGTTAGAACTTTTGATCAACTTTGGAGGCTAGTGTTTTTCTCTTTGGAGGCAGACTTTGAAACCTTTGTAAGTTTGATTTTAATTTAATTATGCATTGCTAAATCTCTTAGTGTTTGACTAGTTATTGAAATCATAGATTGCATAATATTGTGAGGTTTGATTGATTGTCAACAACTTGAATAGGTTTTATTCCCTGTGCTTAATTGAATCAGAATTATTCTAGGGTTTTGTTAGATTGATCACCTAATAGAATTTCTAGGTTAATTTACAACTAATCTGATTAATGCCCGTTCGGGGTTGATTAGATAAAGTAGCATCTATAATTGTTTGGACCCGTTCGGGTTATTCAATTGTAGAAGAGAATACATCCACAAATAACTTAGATGTCTGTTTGCTCTAAGTGTTTGTTTCTATTGATAACTTGATTCGTAAAGCTGTCGTTTAATTGAATCTAGACGTTGTTTTAGGTTGTTAAATGATTAGGGTTGTTTAGACTGTTAGTTCTTTCAACTATTTATGAAGTTTGGGTCATAATCCTTAGAAGGAGTATAATCCACAATAGATTATTCAAGGGAATTGAGAATCGAAGGAATCAATGATCAATAAGCGTATCTATGATGGATTTAACTAGTTGAACATATTTCTCTCATATATATTTACAACCAAATTTTGCATTCATAGTTAGTTCTTAGATAGTTTTCAACTTTGCAATTAGATTAGAATTTCAATCATTAAAATCCCCCATATTAGTTACTTAGCACTTAAGCAATAACACATTTACACGAGTCTCTGTGGGATCGACCCTTACTTGCTGCTCTACTGAGTTGGTTAAGCTAAGGATTCTTTGATAGGTATAAACGACCACGAATATACCTCATCACATACTCAATAAGAGTCATTTCTAAACGTACTTTGTGAAATTGTGATATAAATAATAAAAGAAGCGAAATTTTCTAGACAAGCCATAACAAGACATTTATGAGCTTCAACGTGATACAATTTTTCTTGGTTCTTGGGTTTTCATCTTACTTTTAAAGAGTAAGGGCTCCAACCTAATTAGAGATCCAACTTCAAAAGGCCAGTGTTAAAGGGCTATTAGCATCAAAAGGAAGCTAGTGTTAAAGGGCTATTAGCATCCAAAGGAATAACTTAGCCAATTTAGTCAAAACAATCAACTTCCTAAATCTCTTATCACCTTAAAACAAGCCTCACATCTTAAGATCTAGCCTAGGTTTGATTGTGAATAACATATCCAAACAGAAACATCATATGTTTCCAATTATGAAGAACCCTAAAAATCTAGCAGCTTACGTATAAGATTGGGTTTGATTGTGGAAACCCTAAAAATCTCACAAATGAAAAATTAAGAACGCACTTGGGCAAATGAGGGTTAGATTCATCAAGAAATTCGAAAGAGCTAGCAACTTTGACAAGAGGAGAAAGACGAGATGGCGATTCACAAAGAAATGAGCAATTTCCAAGCATGAAATGGCGAGGAGCAGGAATGGCAGCGGGGGCATTGAATAGAAGAAGGAGACAAGATTTGTTGGAGGTTGCAAGATGGTCAATCGCTAACGATGGGGGAAGTCGACGGGGTTTCGATGAGGGTCGAGTGGTCGACACCTGATAGCTTGCATATAGGTAGTGTTTAGGATACATATTTATGTTTATTTTGCTTGGTTTTATCTTAGTTTAGTCAAGTTCTTAGGTTTTTAGGTTTTCTAGGAAAGTTAGGTTTTGCGCTTGTTTTGTTCGGTTTTGTAGATCTTTAGGTAAACAAGCATGGACGGGATGGATCTTAGATGATTGTGGTGGAGTTTTATGAAGCTTAGAGTGATACAAGTGACGATTAGAAGAGCTAAGACCCAAGAGTTTGTGGGAAATGAACGCTTAAACCCGGGCTATGCATTGGCGTTGTTGTTTTGACACCTCTATCTTGCAATGCATGGTTTGGGAGCTATAGTGATCAGATGAAGCTGAATTTCCTATCACTGGAAATATAATTCAAAGATCTACAATTCATGTTTTACTCTTGAGTCCAAATTCCAACTCTAAGTAGGTAAAAACAGCCTCTAAAATGTCACCTAAATGCTGAACCGAGGGAAAGCGTTGGTTGCATGCTAAATGTGTGACCGCACAATTTTGGACCTAACCCGAGCAATTTTGACTGAGAGAAATTGCGCGACTTGCCAATTTCGTGGTCGCGCAATTTGAGGTGTAACCCGCGCAATTGGGCTTTTCATGCGATATGGGTCGACGACTTTTGGGCTTGGTTATATCTTGTACGAAATTATGTTTAATTAGAGGGTTTGAGGATTGTTATAGGAGACATATTTAAGCTTTTTTTAGTTTATTTTTATGATAACATTAATCATAATTTTGATCAAACTCTTGGAGGTTAGGTTTTTCTCTCAAGAGAGCAACTTTGAAACTCTTGTAAGTTTGTTTTCTATTTAATTATGCATTGCTAAATTTATTGTGTTTGGCTAGTTATTGAAGTCATGATTTGCATACAGTTGTGAGGTTTGATTTGATTCTCAACAAATTTGAATAGAGTTTATTCCCTATGCTTAATTGAATCTAAACTAGGGTTTTCTTAGATTAGCTACCTAATTGAATTTCTAGTTATAACTGAATCTTATTAATTACCGGTCAGAGTTAATTTGATCA
Organism: Fallopia convolvulus; assembly: GCA_964016875.1. Taxonomy (NCBI): domain Eukaryota; kingdom Viridiplantae; phylum Streptophyta; class Magnoliopsida; order Caryophyllales; family Polygonaceae; genus Fallopia; species Fallopia convolvulus. Next base: position 37,078,031 of record OZ024725.1, read on the forward strand.
AGAGTATACTTTAATCAATTTAGTACCGGTTGGACTAGTTGGTTGAAGAAGGGAATAAATTCACAAGTCACTTAGATGTCTGGTTGTTCTAAGTGTTTGTTTCTATTGATAACTTGAATTGTTATGTTGTTGTCTAATTGAATCTAAAAGGTCTTTTAGGTTGTTAGATAATTAGGGTTGTTAGACTAGTAGTTCTATCAACTAAATCTGAAGTTCGGGTTTTAATCCTTAGTAGGGTCATAATCCACAATAGATTATTCAAGTGACAAGAGAATCAAGAGAATCGATAATCAACAAAGCAATGTCATGATGCATTTAACTAGTTGAACACGCTTGTCTCTCATATATTAAAATCATCTTTCCATTCATATTTACTTTTATTTTTCATCTTAGATTAGACTTTCACTCAAAAACCCCCCTTAATTCTATTACTTGGTACACAAGTAAAAGCACAAAAATACAAGTCCTTGTGGGATCGACCTTTACTTGCCGCTCTACTGAGTTCGTAAATACCTAATAAACACCCAGATCGATGAGGGTCGACGAGGTTTCGGAGTAGGTTGGGGAAATGACGAAATGTTTGGGAAATGAAGTAAAGAGGAAGGCGGGGGAATATTTGAGAAAGGCGGGGAAGCGCCTACTAGGTTAGCTTCTTTTTTTAAAATAAATATATAAAACCGCTTTATTAGAGTATTATACATTAGATTCGTACCCCACAATAACCAGCTAAAAATTTATAAATTACACTAAACCGCTGCAAAACCGTTGCATTAGCCCGACCGCTGCAAAAACCACTTCATTAGAGTGAACCGCTGCAAGTAAACCACTTTCGTAGCTCGTTAATTTAGTAGTGATGATAACTTTCTCAAAGCGAAATATTTCTTTTTCTAAACCTAATCTTCTTCAATGGTTTTCAAACCCAAGCCTTCAACCTAAGCTACCATAAGTTCTATTCCTAAGAAAATGATCTTGTCTTTCTATAAACTCGAGTCAAGAATTGTACTCTTAAAATTTATTAATTTTAAACTCTCCTTAAAATTTAAATGTAGCTACTAAAAAGAACTTTTGACCTTAAAGGTTTTGCCTTAGAATTTTTGTGTTGCTAATAGAAGGAGCCTTTTATAAGAATTAAAAATCCTCAAATTACCTTCACGAATATAAATATCTTAGACGTGAAAAGTTTTGTTTTAAAACTTCCAAATACTTCCTTCAACAACCTCCCTCTTCAAGTATAGAATAACGAATATTCTATATTAGTGCCTATCCGTTATCCATCTATAGAGAATGGTATAACGAGAAACCAGCTCGTCCTCATCAGGAATTTAAGGAATTTCTCTCTTTATGGGTCCATACTAACCTCTTTGTTCGTTAATTGATCACGCACCTCTTGATTCTAATCCCACGTTGTCGGCGTTTGTATCTCATTACTGGCTTAACAGTGGCGGTTTCTTCCACGACAACCCTACTTTCCTCGGTGGTTGCAGATTCACATGTAACTCCAAGTTGCCCCAGATTTGGCACTTTTGTGCATGATTTGATACATAATTGCTCAAACCTAGTTGTTGCTCATTTTCCCCAAATCTGTCTTGCCACGCTCTCTCCTTCTATTTCTTCAGCAAAACTTGCAAGTCCCTAATATCTCATCTCATGTAACTCTTTCTCTTTCTTCTATTATTTTCATTTATCCGATGAATTGCATTCACGATTCATTTGTGTGTGCACTTATCTTTGTATGAGCATGTTAATTGGCATGATAAATGTACATCTCTTTCACATTTATAAGAAAGTGAGGTTGTGCATGCTAATTTAAATCCTGAATTTTGTAATTATGAATTTCTCAGATGAATTGCATGCTCATTTGCCCAAATCTTGTTTCTTTACTCACTTAGTATGGGAATCTAATTTAGATCCTGATTTGCATGTTGAATTTTTGGTTTCTAAGTATGGATGTAAATGAATATGGTAAACATGCATTCATGATTCATTTGTGTATGCACTTATCTCTGTATGAGCATGTTAATTGGCGTGAAAAATGTGCATTTCTTTCACATTTATAAGAAAGTGAGGCTAAAGAATGTACAATCCTATGTGCTACACACTTAAGTAATTTTTTTAAAACGACATTAATTTGTGATACTTTATATGATGCCCTAATTATACTTGTGCTCTATTAATCTTGAGAGCATTAATTTATGATGTCCTAAATATACTTGAGCTCTATTCATCTTGAGAGCATTAATTTGTGATACTCTATATGAGGATTAATCTTGAGAGCCTTAATTATACTTAAGTTCTATCAATCTTAAGAGCATTAATTTGTGATGCCCTAAATATACTTGAGTTCTATTAATATTGAGTGCATTAATTGGTGATACTTTAGTTTTAGGTATTCATCTTTTTGAGTTCATTTTTCTGTTTCTTTGATTTTTCTTTTGAGTTCTTTTGCTGTCTTAGGCTAATTTTGCTCCAATACTTTATATGATGATGAATTTCCGCTTACTTTGAGCATTAATTTGTGATGTCTTAATTATACTTGAGTTCTATTTCCGTTTCCTTGTATTTGTCTGATTCAGGTCATCATGCATCACCTTTGAAGCACAGTTCGTGGACGTGCTGGGGTTTCTAGTTGCAACTTTGCACGTGGTCCACCTCTTTCTTCTCCAGAACAACGTGCTTTAAGCCCTAAAAGACCACCTCTAAAACAAGACCTCCTCCCTACTCGTAGTAGCCTAAGGCTTAACAAAGCTCCCCCCACCTACATATTTAAGCATTAATTTGTGATGCCCTAATTATACTTGAGTTCTATTTCTGTTTCCTTGTATTTGTTTGATTCAGGTCATCATGCATCACCTTCGAAGCACAGTTCGTGGACGTGCTGGGGTTTCTAGCTGCAACTTTGCGCGTGGTACACCTCTTTCTTCTCCAGAACAAGGTTCTTTAAGCCCTGAAAGACCACCTCTAAAACGAGCCCTCCTCCCTTCTCGTAGTAGCCCAAGGCTTAAAAAAGCTCTCCCCACCTACAACCCCTCCACAACGAGTTGTTGCATCTTCAAGGGTTACTTCAAACATTCTTAGCCCTTATCGTAGTAGCCCATGGCTTAAAAAAGCTTCCCCACCAGCTCCTCCATAATGAGTACTCCCTACTTCAAGAACTTGTATCCCTAAAATTAATCATACCCCTCCTATTCATTGAGCCCTCAAACCTTCAAGGGCTTCTTTAAATGCTCATTCAAGAACTTATATCCCGTTTCTAAGACCTCGTCTACAACAAGGTGTTCCACCAACCGTACTACCAGCTGAGGAAGAAGGTTATGACCAACATTTTGAGGATGATTATCATAAGGAATACGAGCCTGGAGTTCGTATGAAAGAAGATGAACTAGTTGAGGAAGAACAAGTTGAGGAAGAGGGGGGGGGGGGGGGGGGGAGAACAAGGAGAGCAAGAAGAGGAGGAGGAGGAGGAAGATACACAAAGGAAGCTTATATGGATTGCTGGGTCAGGCAGTCGTTTAATGCTAAAACTCTTCTCTATTAATCCTAAGTTACATTTTATAGATTACTAATAATTGTATCCAGTTATTTGTAGTGACTATGAACCCATAAAATGATCCTTTGCATAGGCTAGGGAAATCGTCCATGACCATTATGAAGGTCCTTGGACCAGTATGTCTAGAGTGCCAAAACACGTGCAGACCATGTGGTTTCAGGAGTTTCAGGTTAGTTTCTACTTCTTAAAATGCAAAATTATTATTTTTTTTTCGCTATCTTGTTTTAGTTGTCGACTTGATAATGTGTTCTTTTCAAAAGTGAAAAAAACTTGTTACTTTGACCATCAATGGTTTGATGATTATTACATGCTTAGTTGGCGCTTGTCCCTTTGTATAAAGTAATTTATATTTATGCAGTGCTTATATAATATTATTTGGCATGTGTAAATGATTTGGTTTATGCAAAGTAATAATGTGTGGTATGTGCATGTGCAAAATATATTAGATTTTTTATATGTTAATAATATGTGACATGTGCAAATTAATCAGTCTATTGCTAAAATTCTACCTTTCTTTCTCTTTAAAAATGAAAGAACAAGAAGTTTTTGTTTAAATTAGTCTATTAATGTAACATGTCTTCTATTTTCTCTAAAATAATGAAACAAATGTGTGTCTTTTTTCTTGTTCTTCAATGTAGATGTATTTCTATTAGAGGGAAATAGATGAGCTGATGAAGGATGCCTTTCTACACCAAATTGGAAGGCACCTTAGCAACATCTTCAAGAATGATTGTGCTAAAAATATAAAACCATCCTGGTTAGCGAGCAAGCACTGGACAAGGATGAAGACCTTGTGGAGAACCGATCCCAACTTGGTGCACCAAGCTAAGGTGAATAAGGAGAACATGATTTCAAAGAAATCACTTGAGTCTAGAGCATACCGAGGGGGTTCTCGAAAGTTCACAAAGTGGATGGAAACAATGGTAATTGCAATCAGTTTTCAAATATTATATCTCTTTTGTTTTGATGTTTAACTTAATTTTATTCTCTGTTTTTCAAGGGTGGTGAGTCTGGTAGCATGCCTATGACTTCTGAGGGTGTAAAGAAGTTGTGGTCAACCAAAGATGGAACCGAACTTAGTGAGCGACCAACTGCTATTATTGTAAGTATTGGGTTGAATATTACTTCTCATTTACACATCTAATTAGGTTGAAAGTTATTGTCAAAATAAGCCTTTTATGGTGGCATGTGCCGTTGACTTACTTTTCTAGTCCTCTTTAGCTGAGCATTTGACTGAGAAGGTAGTCTAACTTCTTCTTCGTTCTTTTCATAATCAGACCTGAGGCATATGAGAGTAGGATTTATCTAATGTTTACATACATGTAGAATGTGTAGAATTCAGTAGCTGCTAAGATTCTTATGCTATTATGAAATTGTTGGATTGTTTGGATTTTGAAAGAAGTCATATTTGGTACATTTTGAAGCTAATGCTCCTTAAGTTAGCAAGTAATGATTAAATCAAGCTCAGAAGATGGAAATACTAGAAGAATGATGGAACATATTTTTTAGAGATGACTGACAATTAATAAATCATTCATTATAAATCTGTTTGTGAATGCAATTTGCTAAAAGTTATGTGCTCAGTGTTCATGCTATACGATCTATATTGTGTCAAATACTTATTTCACTGATTGATATTAATGTGGGATAAAGGCCGATATTTCTTGTTAAGGTCTAATCTTTCGTTATGGGCTGATCTTAATGATTTTTAAGGGATGATCTATCTTGCATACTTGTTTATTTTACATTTGTTTTTACATCTTGTTCTTAATGTCATATATTGATTTCACATCTTGATATATTAATGCATTTTCATTCTTTTCAAGTGTAATATCCGCAATATTCAAAGGCGTTAAATCCAATATAATATAATTTTATAATTCTTTCTTTTATAAAGGAGAAGCTCTAAATATTTTTTTTTATATATAACCTTCTTTCTCTTTAAAAAGAAATTCGTACGTAAATTAGAATGAAATAAATTTCAAGAAGGCATTATGAGGGTTATGAATAAATAAAAGCATTTAAATAAAAATAATTCATAATTTCGGTTTTATTAGATAAAAAGAGGTACAACAAGTTAGTAAAAATACATGAAAATTCAATAAAAAGAATGCAAGAGCCGAGACTTGAACCCGAGACCTCTTGCAACTCACTCCACACGCCCCCTCTCTATTCCGCTAGACCAAGTGAACTTCCTTGCCATTTACCCCACTCCTTTAATTTTATAACAATATTAGCCTTCTTCTTCTTCAAACAAGTCAAAGAAGTGTGATTGATGTGACACTCTTCCAATGCATGCCCATGGAAGCTTCTCTTCCTTCTCCTTGGCTTGCAAGACACCCTTGATTACATCACCCTCCATCACCCTTGAAGAAGCACACATTTGACCAATGGAAGAACACTCCCTTCACCTCCAATTGTGCACCCTCCATGGCTAGGATCCATGGCCTCCTCCAACTTGCTGATATAAGGGGTTCAAAACACCCTCCCTACTCACACCATCATTCATCTTCTCCTTCTATATGCAATTGCTCTCTTGTACTTTAAAAATCAGCCACAATCAATCCTTGTTCTTCCATCAAAAACACACCAAAATTCCCTCCTTCTCTCCCTTGGAGCCCCGCCGGACCGCCCCTGCCCACCGGAGCACCACCAGTGCGCCGCCGAGCACGCCGGAACCACCGCAGTCTCGCCGCCGTCCCTGGTTCGCGCTGCCCCAACACCGTCGGCCTTCCCCTGCCTCCTCTTCCCTGCATTCTGTAATTACAGAAACTAGTAAAATCCAATTCCCCTCTTTTTATTTAAATTATGTTTGAATAAAATTAAATCCTTTTATGTTAGTAGTAGTATTAGTAGGGTTAAAGAATAAATCAAATAAGGAATATAAGAAATAAAAAAAATTAATAAGTAAAAGATCTTGTTAGTTGAATATTAGAAACAAACTAGAATTTCCATGGTAACTTAACCTTATAAATAGGAAATTATTATTGTGCTTATTATAAATTATGCTCCTTACATAACATAAATAGTTTTTACAAAATAAATATAGCATACAAAATTAGTAGTTAATATTATCATCCTTTTAAGAAGAGAAAATAAGAATTTTATAGGATATGATTTGTTGCATGTCTTAAACTATAGATGATATCCTATTATATGATTTTAATAATAATAATGAATAGGTTTATTAAATAAATTCATTTATTACTAAAATATAAAGTAGCATACCCCTAAGTGTAAAGCTACCACAAAATAAGAACTTTTGTAAAAGTATTTTTTATATAAAGTTACTATTATAAAGTTGTAGTTTTCTATATTTAAAAGATATTTTGTTGGAAGAATACTTATATTTATATAAGATATTAATGTACATATCACTAAGTGTAAAGAATATAATGATATATGAATTTTTATAATGATGATAGATATGTTAATGAATCTATTGTTTAATAAAAATATTAGTTTGACCTACCTCTAGGTGTAGAGATTTCTAAAAGATATAAGCTTTAATTATAAATATATAAGTTGTGACAATAAGTTAATATATAATATGTTACTATATTACTAAGTTATAAAAGTTAACTTGCATGACAAGATATTGGAGAAATATGGGAAAGATGTTATAAATTGAATTAAGATATCATAATGGCCTAGACATAAGATTTATTTAATAATAATGGTAGAGATGATAAAATACTTATGACATAGTATAATTATAACTAATCTAAATACTTGTAGAGAACCCTTATAAAAATATTATTATTACAAAGATTATAGTCATGGACTATAGTTGACATTAGACATTGATTTTTTTTATAAGAGAATAATATTGATAATAACTATATTATTAAAGTCACCATAGGAGAAGAATATTAATTTCTTAATCACTAAAGTATAGAGAATTATTACAAAACATAAGTCTAGGTTATATACAAGAAGTATGATCTTATAAAGAATCCATGACATTATATAGCATAAAGTTGACTTGTTTGGATTGAAATCTTTTAAATATAGAAAGGATTATAGGAATAGTGTAAACAAGGAGTGTAATATATAGTAATTTTAGTAAGTTACTTTATAAAGAAAATAGGTTATAAGTCTATTACGTTATTTAAAGTGAAATATACAATTAAATGAAATTCAATTAAAGGGGGGCATTATTAATAAAGTATTTTGATGAAAGAAATAATATTATAAAGTTCAATAAGGAATATTTTGGAAATTGGAAAATAAGAGTTTAATTAAGTTAAATATGTCAAAAGGTTAAAATAGATTCTTTAAAAGCTTAATAAGGATTGTACATTCTAAAGGAAAAACACTTTTTAGATAAAGTATGATATTTTTGTAAAATTATACTTGCCTAAATTATATTAAAACAAGTGAAGTTAAAAAGGATTATTTTAATATTATTAAATAATTTTTTTATGGAATAATAAGGATATTACAAAGCCAAAATAATAATAACGGAATATTATTATTTTAAGAAAATAACTTTCTAAATTATTATCTTAATAATTTATAATTTTCAACTATCTTATAAAATATTATAAGAGGTAATCCAAACCTTAAGAGGAAGTCATGATTAAAATTCGCTCATAAATTCCGTGTCGATAGGTCGGGATTCTCGCTCGAAGTCGTGAATCACATAGTTCCGTCAAAGCTCGATTGTTAGAACTCGCCAAAGCTAAGGCAAGTGGAATTTCCCTTGTAACCTTTATATTTCATTCCGTGAAAATTCTCGATGTTGGGAACGACTTGTGTGCTTAAGTAAAAATGAACCTAGGAAATATCGATTGTTAGAAATAACGACTATTGTTAGCATAGTACGCTTTACATTCCTATGTTAGGATTATTATGCTAGTGTGATTGTTATCTTGATTGTTTGCGATCTCGCTCAGAGATCAACGTCAAACGAACTAGAGAGGGGCGCGGGATAGCCGACGCCTCTATATCACCTTACTAAGTCGTACGTCCATACGATTTTCGGGATCATGATCCCATCCGCTCCGATTGCAAGGAGGGATGTGCGCACTCTAGCTAAGTGCTGGGAAACTGAAGTTCTCCCTCGGGTGGCTCGGATTATCCGTGTCCCACCACTTTCTATTGAAAATCATTAACGAAATCGAATACTTTTCATCACTAAATAAGATAAGTGCCCAATGCACAATTAAGACACCAAAACCGGGTCTCAAATGATCGATCCGGCTCCCGATCCGCTCAGGGCGCGAGAGACTTTTGACTTGTATGAATTTTAATAACGTTCCCAACATACTTTCTACTCTGAAGAAGTCTACAATCTAGTAGTACTTCTCTTGCTTATCGAGCTATCCCCGTTTGGATATGCTCTCTCTCTCTCCTTCGTACTTTTAAGCCCCACATAAATAGCCTCATCATAAATACAACCCTATTATCTCTTTCGATAAGACTTGAAATTACCGAAATACCCTCGGGAAGTTCCATTCCCGTTTGCTAATTCTCCTAGACTAATTCTTCTTTTCCGCATGTTTGCCTGGCATTCTCTCGCCCCTCGCGAATTATGTCAGAATCTAGGAATCCCAACAAGGCGTGAAGTGAAGACGAAGGAAGAACGAGGATTTTCAAGATGTACTTCTTATATCATTTTGCTTTAGTTTCAAAATGTTTCAAGGACAAGCTGGTTTCGCATTTCAATTTTTGAACAACTTTATGTTAAAAGCATTGTAAGACGTTTTGTACAAATTAACAAAGTCTCCTTCGAGATCCCCTTTTCTATTTTATGAATTATGTTTATTTCGGCATTATTAATGTTCTATATCATTCTAAAAGCCTTGGGTGACTTTGGACGGTAAAGTCTGAGGTCACTGGCGGTAATACCCAATGTTGTAAAATAGGGGTGTTACATCAAGCTTGAGTTTGAACGCCTAGTTGATGAGGAACAAGGGAATGATGAATTAGCTCAACCATTGTCAAATGAAAAGATGATAGAGTTGTGGATAAAAGCTGCTAAGGGGCATAAAGATCAGAAGATATTTGCATTAGTCGAGCACGGGCTAGCCCTCCTTTGCAGCGGCAGAGGTTGATGCATGATTTTCTTCTCATTCCTTGAGCATTTTCAACCCACAACCAGCTACTGAGCCTCTAAAGGACGAGATGAAGGAAATGTGAGAGCAGATGAAGGCTCTTCAAGCTCAAAACAAAGAAATTCAAACTCAAAACAAGGATTTGAAAGGAAATTAGTTCTCTCTCTCTCTCTCTCTCCCTATGTATTTTAAGGTTTCTTTACTGTTGGTGGTGGTCATTTGGGAATACTTGTTGGGTGTTGGTGATGCCATTTTGGATTGTTGAAATTGATGTAAGGTTTGGATTGTTGGTTTTTGGTTTTTTCCAGAACAATTTGGTACTACTAAATGTAATAGCTACTATTTTAGGTATAATTTTTTTAATTTAATTATTAAATAAGGATACCTTTTTATTTTCTTTTCACTCTTTTTCCATCCTTGAAATAAAAATCCAATAATAATATAAAGGTTTGATCCTCCACCCACATACTCTTGCCTATATAAAGGCTTATGTGATCAACTAGACTACTCACAAATCCTCCTAACACTTCATTTTCTTACCCAAATTCAATATCCAAGCTTGCTGATTTTTTTTTGGAATATTTGGTGTCTTATTCTCTTGGAAATTTTTACACCTCCTTTCCCTCACCGATGCTGTAATACTCGGGTTATCACCTCGAGGCTAGCTTCGCCATTTGTTCTATCTAAGTATTGGGTCCAAGAAGCCCATCTTTCTCAGACTTTGACAAAGCTCAAAAAGTGAGCCCAACCCAAACCAATCTCAAGAGAATCCAATGGCCTTTCCCCTGCTATACTCCACACGTCCAAAACCCTACCTTCAATTTCCTTTTTCTTTTGGGTGGGAACGCCGCTTCTTGAGAGGGAGAGATATTTGGTGCTCGGTTGTCCAGTCTCGCCGGCGTACCCAAGCGCGAACGTCGTCGATTGTACCCGAGCCGCCTCCGTTGCCTCGCACCAGAACATTGCTGCTCGTGATCGACTCGAAGAAATCTCACCGCATGGTTTTGCGGATCTGGGCTTGCCGCCTTACACCGAGACCGTCCTCGATCTGCTTGTTCGCAGCCGATCTCGCTCGGTTGTTGTGTCTGTGTACCGGTGGCCATCGTTCATCAGCGTTTCCATCGGGACGGTTTCGCCGGGTCGCTCAACCCCAATGTTGTCGCGCGTTGATCCGGACTCGACGACGTCGGTGGTTCCTGCTTCAATTTCCGTCGCCAGTTTCGCAGGAGCAGATCCGACTGGATCGAAGAACCGCCCGAATTCGTGCCTTGCGAGTTAAGAGGTCGGACCTCCTATTCTGTTTTCGCTATCACCTCAATCTTGATTGACATGAAAATGTACTTGAGGTGTTACAATATTAATAATTGTGGTCTAGATGTTTGCATAAGATGCTTGTCAGTTAGGGTTCCTAAATTGGCGATTCATATTTGAGTTAGAATTGGTGTTTGTATGTAATTGATGGTGAGTCTCGAGTAATATTCTGTTGCTGAGTATCCGTTCTAAATTGTTAGTAAAGAATTTTGGGACCTAAGTTGTGCAAAATTGTAATCCGTGTGGCCTAGATGTTCCGAACGATGGGTGGTGAAGAACTATGAGTTTGGGTGTATTGGATAGTTTAGGCTAATTAAGTACTAGTAGCATATGAGTAAATTAATATATTTCCACCATACAAGTAAAGAGGATTCAATCTGGGGTGGTTTGGTGTTGGGACGTTGTTGGGACCTCTGGTTCTAAATAACGGATCAACGATTTAGTTCTCTTAAGTTTTGATAATGACAAACACCATAGGGAACTAATGTGGTTTGTTCAAGTATTTCTAAGGAATACAGGTACAGCCAAGAACCCTTACGAATGACCAAAAGCCACTGCAGGCCACAATGAAGAGTTTCCATCAAGGGAACTCTGAAGAGGAAAGTTCCCATGAAGTGGGAACTCCCAGAAACAATCAAGAGAACACAAGCTTACAACGATGAAGAGTTTCCATCAAGGGAACTCTGAAGAAGTCAGTTCCCATGACAGGGGAACTCACATGTGAGGACAACGACCGTTCAGCGCAGATCGCGGGATTCTGTCTCAGACAGCCCGAGGGAACAGTCTGAGGATCAGACTGTCACGCTTCATCCAACGGTCCGATTGATCCAAGAAGTTGACCTAGTTCAAACCAAAGTCACATGTGAAGAAAGTACAACTTGGGCATCAAGCAAAGGGCATTTTGGACACAAACGAAAGATGCGACTGCCCAAGCTCATTGGACTATAAAGCCAAATGAATAGTACTCGGTCTGAGCACTTCTCACAGAACTTACAAATACCCACATCAGAGAAAAGAAAGAAAAGGAAGAGAAGTCCCCACCGGCGAGTGTGTGATCTCGACGACGGTGAAGCTGAAGTTCCCAGGAGCAAGGGAACTGAGAAGTCAGTGTAAGGTTTGCGTTACTTGTGTTTTGCTGTTATGAGCTTAGGAACTCAGTTGAGAGGATTTACTAGTGTTGCTAGAGTTAGGAGGAACTTGTAGGAACAGAGAAGTGTAAATCCGGTTGTGTAACTAAGGAACAAAACAATCAATATAAGTAAGTCATTCAAAATCCTCCAAGCGGAGGTAGAGGTTTACCCATACAACTAGTTGGTTGTAGTGGGGTTCCTCTATAAAGGAACTGTGTCTTTTATTGCCTTTGTTACTTGTTATTTTTTACTTCCGCTGCCTTGGGAACAGCTTAATTGCCAGTTCCCAAGCTCACTGCTAACCGATTACGATCCAACAATTGGTATCAGAGCTTGCGCTCTAGATTTGTGTTAGCATCGCAGGTATCAAATGGCTCAGGAACTTACTCAGGTGGGGAACAATACCAGTAAGCCGTCAAGGCTTATTACAGGAAGATTTGAAAGCTGGCAACGTGACATGAAGGATTGGATGCGTGGCCAAGACTACCAAGCCTGGTTTGTCATCGAGATGGGGAACTTCGAAATCGATCCAGCTATTGTCAACGACCTCTCAAAGTGGGGTCCCAACGAGTACAAGTGCATGGAGGCAAACTACAAAGCCAAACAGTACCTAAAGAGGTCTATGTGCGTACAAGATTGTGACAGGGTTGCAAACCTTGACACAGCCAAGGAAATGTGGGAAGCCATCCAACAAATGCACGTTGGGAACTCAATTTTTTAAAGAAGATCTTCAGATGAATGCAAAAAGGGAGTTCTACAACTTCCAAATAGAAATGGGAGAGTCCATCGATAGCTACCAATCCCGGTTTGAAGGACTTTGCACTAAGATGGAAGGATTGGGGATCACAAAAGAAGAAATCACCCACAAAATGAAGGTCCAACAGCTCTTCAATGGATTGACTGGAGAATGGGCAAACGAGAGAACGATGTTCAAGGAAAACCCAGAAAATCGAACACTTATGCTCCATCAAGTGTTTGGAAAGCTAGTGGGACATGAGAAGAGGAAGATCGATGATAAGGAACAAACTCGAGCTCATCGAGGGATCGCTCTCAAGATCGAAAAGATGCTCAAATCAACCTAAGAACAACATGAAGACTCCGAAGAAGAAGAGGATGAAGAGCTAGTTCTTGTAACAAAGGCTCTTCGAAATTAAGGAAAGTCTCAACGGAACAGTGGGAACTGGGGAAAGGGACAGAGTTCCCAAAGAAAGCCCACAGAGAAGGATCTCTCAGAAGTGACTTGCTACAAATGCAACAGGAAAGGACATTTTGCGAAGGAATGTCCACAAGGAACTGATGGCAGGAAGCAAGGAAAGAAGGCCTACATCGCTACCTGGAGCGATGATGAAGACGAAGATCCTGAGTCATGGACACTCCCAGACATGTGTGGCATGGCCATAAGAGAAACCACTGGGGAACAACCCAGTGAGGTAACCACTGAAACTGTTCTTGATTCCTTGAGTAACTATGAAAAACCTGAGTTGTTGAAAATTCTTTCAAGTCTTGTAAAAGATAACATAAAACTGCAAAACAAGTTGGAAAAACAGGAACACATAAATTCTCAATTAGTTGGTCTTGAGCCCTTTCCCAACTGCATATCCCTTCTAGAAAAACTCAAGTCCCATGTGTCTCACATTGTAGATCTAGAAAGAGAAATCAAAACTCTAGAAAAAGATGAGAACACCCTCTTGCAAAACCTGAGCAAGACTCCCGAACATCTTGAAGCCTCTAGTTCCCAAATTAAGTTTGTCTCAGCCAGACATGGCATAGGATACAAAGGTGAGTGCTCCAAGAACGGAAAGTCACCCCTGAGCGAACATGAGATTCATGAGTGTAGTGCCTTAGAACTCCAGTGTGAGAAATAGAAAAATGCTCATCTCGAGGAGAAAATCAGGGTCCTAGAGAGTGGAAACAATGGTGAGAAAGACTACTATACTGGGAACTTTGGACATAGAATCTATGTCAAAATTGCTAAGGGAAATGGGTCCCAGCCAGACATGACATAGAATCTCTGGATAGGAAACGTATCCAGAGACCACACCTAAAATACTACCTGGGAGAATACTACAAGACATGTTGGCACTGTGGTGCTCATGGGCATTATAAGGATGCATGTCCCAAGAAGAGAGCCCAAACCCCTAGAAGCCATGAGTTCCCAAACAGACAAACACGTCATGCTCATCACCAAAGGAACTCCAACTCTCAAAATTCAAAAGACATCAACATTTCTGACTATATCTTGAATGAAAATGTTTTCCCTTGCAAGGGACCTGGCAAGAGTCATCTTGCCTGGGTCTCAAAACACTAACTTTTCCTTGTAGGTGGCAGTGAGAGGGAACAGTACATGGTTCATAGATAGTGGATGCTCGAACCATATGACAAGAAACAAAGATATCCTCATCTCACTCCACACTCATGCCGAAGGAGGCCACGTCTCATTTGGCAACAAGAACAAGGGAGAAGTAATTGGAAAGGGAGAAGTGTTGCTAAATAAATCAATCAAAATCAGCAATGTCAATCTGGTGAAAGATCTGGGATACAACCTCTTAAGTGTTGCCCAGATGTGTGATCAAGGGAACAACGTTGTCACCTTCGACTCAGACGAATGCCTAGTCATCAACAAAAAGACCAGCAAAGTGATTCTGAGAGGAAGAAGGCACAACAACGTTTATGTAGTAGATACAGAACTTGAACCACCATTGAAGCTGTGTCTTGCGAGTTCCCACGATGATACGGAACTCTGGCACCGAAGACTGGGACATGCAGGTGTCAATCAAATCTTGAAGCTTTATCTACAGGATCTGGTTATTGGTCTTCCACGGATCAATCTCGAAGGAGTCAAAATGTGTGAAGCATGTGTTCGAGGGAAACAGACCAGGACCTCCTTCAAACCCAAGAAGGTGGTAAGCACAACCAGGTCCCTGGAGTTAATTCACATGGATCTCTGTGGTCTCATGAGAACAGCTAGCTACGGTGGAAAAAGGTACATGTATGTTTTAATTGATGATTTTTCAAGATTCACCTGGGTTAGTTTCTTGAAGGCAAAATCACAAGCGTTTGAAGAATTTGAGCCCTTCATTAAAAGAACAGAAGTAAGCTTGGGGCTAAAACTGAAAGCAATCAGATCTGATCACGGAACTGAGTTTCGAAACTCGGAGTTCCTAAACTTTTGTGAGCAAAATGAGATCTCTCACACCTTTTCAGCTCTTCGCACTCCTCAGCAAAATGGAGTGGTCGAGAGAAAGAACAGAACTCTGGAGGATATGGCTAGAACCATGATGATCGAAAGTGGAGTTCCTGAGTACTTCTGGACTGAAGCCATCTCCACAGCTACATACATCCTGAATCGAGCCATCACAAGACCCCTGATCAACAAGACTTCCTATGAGCTCATCAAAGGGAGAAAACCAAACATCTCACACTTGAGAACATTTGGTTGCACATGTTTTGTTCACAACAACGGCAACGACAATCTTGGCAAATTCGACCCCAGAAGCGACGAAGGGATCTTCCTGGGATACTCATCACAAAGCAAGGCTTACAGGGTCTACAATAAAAGAACCAAGAAGATAGAGGAAAGCATTCATGTCGTCTTCAATGAAAAGTCTATAAAGATGGGAACCGAGACCCAAGGGAAGGGAACTCTGTTCAAGCTAGTTAGACATGAAGACGATGATGATGACGAGGATGAGCCAAGGAAAAGGGATGAAGACTATCCAAGTGCAAGCAATATCCCACAATCAGGGAACAACGACGAAGGTCCAACCCTCACTGATCAAACCTCCCTCGAGGCTCCTTCCTTAGAAGAACTACAAGACACCTCCAACTCTCTCGAGGTCCCCTTTTCAGGGAACAACTCTGCTGTCCCCCAAGACAATACCCTGCCAGAATCAAGTATTCAAGGGGAACAAAGAGGGAACCTGTCAGAAATCTCTGAAGAAACATCAAATGAAGAAGTTGAAGATGAGAGTTCCCATGACAAAGAAACACCAACTGAGGATGATACACATACAAAGGGACTCACTCTTACAAGAACCTTTCAACAAAGGAAGGACCACCCCCTTGAGAACATCATCTCCCCTCTTGATAAAGGTGTGCAAACTCGTTCCTCTCTCAATAATTTTTGTGCTTTTAACGCGTTTGTTTCAATGGTGGAACCAAAAAATATCAAAGAAGCATTAAAGGACCCAGATTGGATTCAAGCCATGCAAGAGGAACTCCACCAATTCGAGAGGAACAAAGTTTGGAAGCTAGTTCCTAGACCCAAAAACAAGAACATCATAGGAACTCGATGGGTCTTTAAGAACAAGCTCGATGATACTGGAGCTGTAGCAAGGAACAAGGCTAGGTTAGTAGCACAAGGATACAGGCAAGAGGAAGGAATTGACTACGATGAGACCTTCGCGCCGGTTGCCAGGATTGAGGCCATCAGACTCCTAATCGCCTATGTCGCTCACAAGGGATTCAAGCTTTATCAAATGGATGTGAAAACAGCATTCCTCAATGGACATCTCAAGGAAGAAGTGTATGTAGCCCAACCTCCAGGATTCGAAGATGAGAAACTACCCAACCATGTATATTTCCTGGAGAGGGCCCTTTACGGACTCAAACAAGCTCCCCGAGCTTGGTATGACAAGTTTGCTCAATTCCTCTTGTCCCATGGGTACATTCGTGGTTCCATAGACAAGACTTTGTTTTTAAAGAAAGAATCTAAAGACATTTTGATTGTGCAAGTATATGTTGATGACATTGTGTTTGGAGCAACTAACGAAACTCTTGTAGAGAAGTTTAAGGACCTCATGAGCAGTGAGTTTGAAATGAGTCTCATTGGGGAACTCACGTTCTTTCTGGGACTTCAAATATCCCAAACCAAGGAGGGAACAAAGATTCATCAACAGAAATACATCAAGGAAATGTTTGTGAAGTATGGGATGGAACATTCAAATCCCATTGACACTCCCATCTCACCAAATTCAAGGCTCAATACAGATGAAACAGGTATCAGTGTGGACCAAAGGAACTATCGAGGTATGATCGGGTCCCTTCTCTACTTAACAACTAGTAGACCTGATATCATGTTCTCCGTATGTCTTTGTGCTCGTTTTCAAGCTAACCCTAAGGAATCACACTTGAAAGAGGTGAAGAGAATTTTCAGGTATCTCAAAGGGAACGATAACTTGTGCCTTTGGTATCCAAGGAACAGTTCCCTTGATCTCATTGCATACACAGATGCAGACTTTGCATGGCACTTGGTTGACAGAAAGAGCACTTCAAGAATGGCCCAGTTCCTAGGGTCATGCTTAGTCTCGTGGGGATCTAAAAAGCAAAACTCAGTGGCACTCTCCACAGCTGAAGCCGAATATGTGGTTGCCGCATCATGTTGTTCCCAAGTTCTATGGCTTAAGTCACAACTCCAGGATTACAGTATGTCTTTTGGCCCAGTTCCCATACTCTGTGATAACACAGTGCCATAAACATTTCCAAAAATCATGTGCATCATTCTAGAACTAAGCATATTGATATAAGGCATCACTTTCTACGTGACAATGTTGAAAATGGGAACATCTCGATGGAACACTGTAGAACTGAAGAGCAAATTGCGGACGTTCTTACCAAAGCTTTAGACAGACGTCCCTACCAGCGTTTTCGAATGCTTCTAGGGATGATAACTCTAAACTAAACAAGTCCCTATTTGTCTCTCTCTCAATGCCTGACTAGTTTATATAAGATTGCATGATAGGGAACTTGGATTTATTGCTTTCACTATGCCATGATTACTAGTCTAGAGAAAAATGTGTACAAAGGAACTCTATTTCTTTTGGCCCAAAATGATCAACCAGAGTTCCCTTTATCCCTCTTTACAAGCCACCATGACGGTTGATCATATGACCCACCCTAAGCTAGGGACCAGACAAATGCTTCTCATGAGCCAACATATTTCCTTTATCGAGTTGCAAATTGTCTGGTTCCCTTTGAGTTCCCTAGCCCCACAAAAGGATGAGTGTGAAGTTCCCTTAACCACTTCACTCTCCCTGACCTTGAAAAGATCATGGGAACTGATGCATCTACAAAGGGAACGCTGACTAATCTTCAAAGAAAAAACCGTCACTTGGGAAGCGGACTTTTGTGTCAGAGGCTTTGAAGCGTTAAAGGCCAAGTATTCAAAATTTGAAAAGGACTTCCCAAGAGATCGTGACGCGTGTCCAGAGGCGTGCTTGAGAAGTTGAAACGGCGCCCCACGTTCATTGGGCAACGGTTATCGAGGTTATTCCACTTCCCTTTCTACCCTTCACCTCCTCTCTCCTTTAAAACCCCTCTTTGCCATTTTTGGGCCCTTTATTCCATCTTACATCTCTGTCAATCGTCTTCCCCAAATCTCTTTCACTCTCTTTTCAAGAAACCTCCAAAACCTCCCAATCTCTTACAAAAATGGTCCCTCAACACACCTTCGCCCAAATCAAAGCGTGGGTACATGCCAATCCTCGCATCCTCTTCGTCTCTCAACTAAAAGAGATCGAGCAAGAATCGGACCCAACGATGAAGGATGTTCTTATCCAATGGCTATACAATCAAGTAAGCCCCTTCTTGCCCACTCCTCCTCCTCAGGCCGACGAAACCGTCTCCTGGACCTCTTCCTCCTCCGAATCTCTTCCTCTCCCTCCTTCCCACACCAACACCTCCTCCGGAGTTGTCATCGTCGACAACTTCGGAGACGCTCGCCCCTCAATCAATGATAAACCCCACAAGTCCAAACATCGTCATTCATCCAAACGCCGTCACTCATCAAAAGATCCCTCAAAATCCAAAAAATCCAAACAATCCCACGACCCCTCCAAATCCAAAAAGCGTAAACAAACTGAGGCCTCTGAATTCTCGGAGCCCAGAAAGAAGGCTTTCTTCAAGTTTGAGGACTACCTGAACTGCTCCAAGGAGAGTTCTTGTGCTCCCAAACCTCCTTACCCTTTCCCTTCCGACGATGGGACCTCCGAACCCCAGAGTCTACTTCCCTCTTCCTCCTCCATCCCTCCTCTTCAAATTGAGGGACCTTCCAAACCTCCTCCCACAAAACGACCAACTCCTCCTCCGCCACCTTCTCCAGTTCCCGCCACGATGGGAACTCCACCTTCCCAACCTTCTTCACTTCCTCCCGTTCCCATCATTACATGATCTCCAACTCCACCTTCACCTTACAAAACTCCTTCTCCTCCCTCTTCACCAGAACACATCTCCACCACTCCCATTTCTACTTCGGGGATCTCTACTCCCCAGGTCACCGGATCCCTTCCTCCCCCTTCCACTCAACTAACCACCCCTCTTCCTTCTTCTCCTCTCCCTTCTTCCATCACATCTCCCACCACCACCAAACTCCCCTCTCCCTCACCATCCAAAAGTATCGTCGCTCTCACCTCAGACGACGACGATCTTCCTCTCTCTGTGGTCATCGGCAAAATGACCAAGGACCCTCCTCCAATCATCATGAGAACTCTGGAGGAGGAAGGCTAGCTCAAGGCAATCGAGGAAGAGCTCAATCGGAGCACCTCTGAGCACACAGTCTCCCAAGGGACAAAGTCCCCAGAAAAGGTGGCTCCCGAAGAGCACAAGGAGAGTAGGGACCTCGCACCAGCTGGAGGTGCTGAGGCAACAACGAGTCATCCTGACGATGACGCGGAGGGCTCAAGCTCGAGCTCCTCCGAGGAAGAAGGGACCTTCCAAGATGAGGTCGAAGAAGAAGAAGAAGCTCCAGCTGGTAAGGAGCCAGCACGGATCCCTACACCTGGACACCAAATGGTGGTGTTCACGAGTTCCCAACCACCAAGGGACCGCGTGCTTATGATTGAAGCAGCTGCACCCCCTCAGCAGAAAGGACCTCGTACGGTCTCTAGGGGGAACACATCTAAAAGCACTTCAAGGAAGGGGACCTCTTCCACCAAGCATCATGTCGATGAGCGCAGGAAGCTTCTTCCTCCCCTCATTGTTTCAGAAGAAGTGCTGACTGAAAATGGTCTAGGGGAACTGTGGGACCTGATCAAGGCCCAGGGCTGGGAGAGACTCTGCCAAGAGACTGTGAGCGTAGATCCCTCACAAGTGCGTCGATTCTACAACAACTTCACTATCACCAACGACGGCACTCAGGGAACTCTCTCCCACGAAGGCGACGAGTTCATTTTTACAACGTCGACAATCCGCCTTCAACTCCAGGTCCCTGGTCAAGGGCTTAGCGAGGTGCCCAACAAGCTCTGGGGCGACTTCAATAGCGTCGAGGTGTGCAACACAATTTTTGAGGGTCGGGTTCCCTCTAAAGTCCTCTCGACGCATCATCTGTCCTTGGTTGCCAAGCTCGCTCACCTATTCATCATCAACGTGGTGATCCCACGCCAAGAGAAGCGCTTGGTCGTCAACATCCCAGATGCCATCATCCTCTACCACTTCCTCCTCAAGAAGCCCATAAATCTTCCCCGAATAATCCTTGGGCACATGGAGAAGTGCATGGCCTCCAAGTCCCACTCCCTTCCCTACTTCGGGCTGATCATGAAGCTCTTACAAAAAGAGGGTCGTTACGACGCCTCTAAAGACGAAATCGAGCTTGGAAGGGAACTGGACATTACAGTTGCCCAGAAGATGAGGCACTCGGAGCCTGTAGAGGAGGCGGCTCCACTAGAGTCTGGTCCACAAGAGGGGAACTCTCCAGTGTTGCTCCGCATTGCCAACACCCTCGACGAGATTGCTAGGGACCAAGCAGTGTTGGCCAGAGGACAAGAAAAGCTTACACAAGTCCTTACGCGCCTCTGTGACGCCCTGTTCCCTCAGAACCCATGATCTCCCCCTTCTTGTTCCCTTAATCCAAAAATGACCACAAATTGTACTTGGGTTTCCATTGTACATATTATCTTAAGTAATGAAATGGTCTTTATTTTGATTGCGTGTTCCCTTCCTTCCTATTGCTTTGCTTGTTTTCGATGATGTCAAAAGGGGGAAAGACAAAAAATACGAGATGAGTTAAAAGTTTAAGTTATCTCAGACCACGCATAAGCTAAGGGGGAACAATTGCATAAAAAGCTTAATAGGAACTATGTGTCTCACCAGAAGTGGCTCCCTAAATCTAAGTGTTTCACCAAAAAATGACTTCCCAAAATCATACTTAGGAACTCATCAGCATATCATTCATTGAAATACTTGCATTTTTGTGATGGGTTTGTCATCATCAAAAAGGGGGAAATTGTTGGGACGTTGTTGGGACCTCTGGTTCTAAACAACGGATCAACGATTTAGTTCTCTTAAGTTTTGATAATGACAAACACCATAGGGAACTAATGTGGTTTGTTCAAGTATTTCTAAGGAACACAGGTACAGCCAAGAACCCTTACGAATGACCAAAAGCCACTGCAGGCCACAATGAAGAGTTTCCATCAAGGGAACTCTGAAGAGGAAAGTTCCCATGAAGTGGGAACTCCCAGAAACAATCAAGAGAACACAAGCTTACAACGATGAAGAGTTTCCATCAAGGGAACTCTGAAGAAGTCAGTTCCCATGACAGGGGAACTCACATGTGAGGACAACGACCGTTCAGCGCAGATCGCGGGATTCTGTCTCAGACAGCCCGAGGGAACAGTCTGAGGATCAGACTGTCACGCTTCATCCAACGGTCCGATTGATCCAAGAAGTTGACCTAGTTCAAACCAAAGTCACATGTGAAGAAAGTACAACTTGGGCATCAAGCAAAGGGCATTTTGGACACAAACGAAAGATGCGACTGCCCAAGCTCATTGGACTATAAAGCCAAATGAATAGTACTCGGTCTGAGCACTTCTCACAGAACTTACAAATACCCACATCAGAGAAAAGAAAGAAAAGGAAGAGAAGTCCCCACCGGCGAGTGTGTGATCTCGACGACGGTGAAGCTGAAGTTCCCAGGAGCAAGGGAACTGAGAAGTCAGCGTAAGGTTTGCGTTACTTGTGTTTTGCTGTTGTGAGCTTAGGAACTCAGTTGAGAGGATTTACTAGTGTTGCTAGAGTTAGGAGGAACTTGTAGGAACAGAGAAGTGTAAATCCGGTTGTGTAACTAAGGAACAAAGCAATCAATATAAGTAAGTCATTCAAAATCCTCCAAGCGGAGGTAGAGGTTTACCCATACAACTAGTTGGTTGTAGTGGGGTTCCTCTATAAAGGAACTGTGTCTTTTATTGTCTTTGTTACTTGCTATTATTTACTTCCGCTGCCTTGGGAACAACTTAATTGCCAGTTCCCAAGCTCACTGCTAACCGATTACGATCCAACAATTGGTATATAGTGGATCGGTTAATTAATTCAAGTTTGAAGTAGTTTAATGGGTTAATTAGTGATAATCGTAGGTTGTTTAAATTTTAGGCCAAGTTAGTTTGTGTGTCTTGTTTCAATCTGTGGCTTGTAATTATGTAAAAGTATATGGGGTGTCAAACATTGTTTTTCTTAAGGGAAGTTGTGTACAACCAAAATGGTAGGTAATTAGTGTTAACCTAGTGTGTTAGTCGATTAGACTAGTTAGCTAGATTAGAGTAAGTTTGTTAAAGATTATTAAGAGTATTAAGCTAGTTGGTTTTGGGTTCGTTAAATATTCTCGTGTAATTTTTGTGTTCATGAATGTGTCTCGTCATCTTTGTCTAGGGCCTCGCGTGGCTTGGTTTGGCAGATTTTTGCGTACGGGGAATTCTTCCGTGAGGCAAGTCGTTATGCGACTTAATCGGTTTAATTCAATTCTTGTTAGATTGGGTGCCATGCGTGTAGGATTGGTTTTGAGAATTAGTCCCTTTTCGCATAATATTTTTAATTGAATTTTCTCTTTGTATTTGCTAGAATTGTAATTGCATTTGTTGTTGTGATTGTAACTGTGTTTGCATTTCTGTAATTGTGATTGTAATTGCTTTGGTATTTGTGATTGTATTTGTAGTTGTAATTGTAAGTATGACTTTAATAGTAATTGTTATGATAACTTGTACTTGTGATTGAGAGTGTGACTGTGTGTGCGTTTGTGACTGTGATTGCGATTGTGACTTTGATTTTGATTGTGTTTGTGAATTGTGTTTGTGTTTGAATGAGCATTGATGGTGATGGTGAACGGAGGTGATTGAATAATGGGCGATGATGGTTGTTGAAAATGGGCGATGATGGTTGTTGAAAATGGGCGATGATTCTGAAAATGGGCGATGATGGTTGTTGAAAATGGGCGATGATTGTGAAAACGGGCGATGATTGTGAATATGGGCGATGAGTGATTGAATATGGGCGTTGATTGTGATTGAATATGGGAGATGACGGTGATGGAGGTGAATGTTGTCCTCTTGAGTTTGTGTGAATGTGTGTTCGTTTGTGTGTGTGTGTGTGTGTGAGAGTCATTATTTGACTTTATGTGATGAATTGTTGGCTTGAAGATATTTTTTATGTGTGAAAATTGATTGCTAGGGTTCTGTGTGGTTTTTCAAACGTTCTATATGCATCTCACGCTTTCTAGCTTGAATTAGAATTGTAGCTGACCCTTCGGGGAATATTTTTACAGTTTCAGGTACTTTTTCAAGAATTGTGATGGATTCTCTACGAAGTGGTGCAACGGATGTTGGCGACGTGTCATTAGGTCGGGCTGTTGGGATCTGGTTATTGATGTATTAAAAGTTGTCTGTGAATCTTTTTGTTACTAGTTGGATAGAACTGGTTTAGGATAGTTTGGAATTACAAAATGATCTGATTGTTATCTTTTGTTTATGAATTAAAAATACTGTCATGTTTTCCATGTTTAAAATAAAAAGTTGGATGTTTATCTGTTTCCTTGTCGTGCCCGAGTTGCAAGATCCGAGTGAATTTGTTGTCTAACTAATCTGAGTAGTCCCGTATAGGGTCTACCACCAAGTAGCGCCCCGGCGAAATTCGGGGTGTTACAGATGCACCACCGGCCAGCCACCTTCGACCACTTGTCGGCCGCCCAGCAGCCACCCGCGCCGCCTTGCTGCCCCTGCAAACGTCTTGTCCTACTTCCTCTCTCTGGCTTCTGTTTTGCATTCTACTGGAAAACAAAAGAAAAGGGTAAGGAGTTTGGTTGTTAAAATAGAGTTTGGTTCAAATAAAACAACTTCTTATCCTATAAAATAAGGAGTGTTTAGAACCCTTAGATCTCCTTGATCCAAGGGATGATAATCTCGGAAATTAGGGACGCGGTGGCATTTTCGTTATTTCTCAAAACTTACAAAAGTGCATCGTTATGGTGAAAAAGTGCATTACTAAACCCAAAAAGTGCATTACTAAACCCAAATATTATGAGCGATTGGGTTCAATCGGAATTGAGTCAATTGGACTCCAAGGATGATGCACTTTTTTGGTTTAGTAATGCACTTTTAGGTATTTCGCAATATACTTTTCCACCATAACGATGCACTTTTACAATGAACCCAACATGGAGTGTGTCCTATTGGCTTCATTTTTTTGCACTTTTTCGGCTAACTAATGCACTTTTTGTATTTAGCAATGCATTTTTTCACGATAGCGATGCACTTTTGTAATTTTTGAGAAATTACCAAAATATCATCGCGTCCCTAAAAGGGATAGAATATCAACCCTTGGATCAAGATGATTCAAGGGCTCTAAATGTTCCTTATTTTATAAGATAAAAAGTTATTTTATTTGAACCTTACTCTATTAAAATAATGATGTGGAATTTAACTTTACACCCATAATATAAATCTGAATTTTTTTAAAACAGATTTATAAATTTTAAATTGCTTGTACATAGTTTTTATATAAAAATCAGCATGTATGCATGTTGTCTAGAGGAAAATGATTTTAATAAATCATACAAGAAATCCTAATTATTTCAAGACTCATAAAAAGGATTTTTAAAGCATTTTAAGTTTTAATTTTCACAAGAATAATAGCTTAGACAAAATTTTCCTTTATTATAAAATAAGTAGCTTGAAATAAAGAATTAAATAGAATAAGGTTTTTATTGAAAAGGAAATACCCATGCATGTCAACTTAAGTCTTAATATAATTTTAAATAATTTATGTATGACCCTTTTAATAAAATTTAGACTCCTAAAGAAAAGTATGTACTTAATTAATTTAGATAAATTGTTGCATGTGGATTTTACAAGGTTTAATGAAATAATCCACCTTGCATGTTAACTTAGAGCTTAGTATAGTTTTAAAATAAAATTATTTATGACATCTTGATAAAAAGGAGACTCACTAGGACAAGTTATACTTAAATAAAATAAATAAGTAATGCATGTGGAAATAAAAAGGTTTTTATGGAATAATCCATTCATGCATGTCAATATTAACCCTTATTATAATTTTGGGAATAAAGTCATATTTGACATCTAGGAATAAGTATAATCATAAGAACAATATTTATTTAAGTTAAAATGCATAAAAATGCATGTGGTTGTAAAAAAAGATTTTTAATTGTTTTAAAACACTTTTGCATGTCAAAATCTTCCTTTAATATAATTTTCGTAAAATATATAAATGATCTTAGAAATAGTGGAGACAATACTTTTAGTCCACTTTAATAATTATTTCATGTGAATTTTCTAAAAGGATTTTCCATTTGATGATATACATCCTTGCATGTTTCTTTAAAGTAAGTATTTTTAATTTTATAGAAGCTGTTAAAAACACCACCTTGAAAATAACAATAAGGGATTATTATTAATTGTTTTCCTACCTAAATTATTAAATTAAATAATTTAGAACAACATCCTTTCTCTTAAAAGAGGAAAAAAAGAAAAAGGATTATTTGAGAAATATAATAAGGATTTTAATATAAATTCGTTCGTTATCTTTTCGAATGACTAAGTCGAAGCGTACGAACTTTACTAAGTCGTTCTAATTTCCAAGTTTCGTAAGCTTACGAAAGAAATTCAAGGCAAGTGGATATTATCCTTGAAACTTTTCGATAATTCGATTCCGTTAACTCCCTCTATGTGGGGAACACCTTGTTTGTTAAAATAAATAAATCTAGGAAATATCGTCTGTTAGAAATAACGACTCGCTTGTTAGCGTTGTTACTACTACTACTATTCTTATTAATAATAGAAATATTATTAGGCTTGTTTGTGTGGCCTTTATGTGTTAAAATCTCTTTTCGAGAGTCGTTATGGATTATAATAGTATAATAAGGGATGCATGTTTGACTAGAACAACTCTATATAATATGTCGAGTGGTATGGCAATACGCCCTCTCTTCTCGCGACTTAAGGATCATGTCTGCTCCGACTCGTTGGAGGGACGTCTAGACCCTAGCTAAGTGTCGGATTTTCGTTCCCATTAAGTGGACTCGGCTCTTTCATAACCTCCATAGTCCACACCCTTAAAAATCATTAATGATAAGAAAAGTTTTAACATGTAATAAAGATAAGTACTAGTGCACATTAAAGTACATTAGAATCAGGCTGGTTTAGTACAACGTAGAAGACTGACTCGGCTCTCGGTTCGATAAGGGCACGCGAGGTTTTCTAGAAACTTGTGTGTAATTAAAACATTCCCAACATTATTCTACTCTAAGAAGTTCTACAATCTCGTAGTTCATTTTTTTTCGATTTAGAGTTATCTCATCTCGAGATTTGCTCATTTCCGTCTTCAAGCTCCACATTAAGTCCATACATCTCAAACGCATTTCGCTATAACTCTCTAATGAATTGTTAATTACCAAATTACCCTCGAGAATTACAATTCTCACTTGCTTAGTCTCCTTAGACTAATTCCGCTATTTCTGCATTTTTGCTTGGTATTTCTCGCCATTCGCGACAAATGCCAGACTCTAGGTAACTTCCACCGAAGGCATAAGGACGAAGATTTAACAAGTTGAGGGAAGTAAGGTCGGGTCTTCTCAAAGATGTGTCTTGTTGATTTTGGGTTTCATTACGCTTTACAAAGACAATGTTTCATTAATTTTGTTGCTTGACTCTTTCGTATTTTGTTGTTTTGAACCAAGTTAAGTATGTAATGACAACACTTGAAGTCTCATGCTTGAGCACTTTTTATAATATGTAATATCGTTGAATTTCCGCATTTTATTTACCTTTAAGTACCTTATAAAGCCTTGGGTGACTTGGGATGGTAAAATCCGAGATCACTGGCGGTAATAGCTATAGTTGCAAAATAGGGGTGTTACACTAAACAAGTTGATCGAACTGCTGGTTTAGATGGTATATGCAATGTTTTTTTTTAACAATTGTGCATTTGGCCATTTTCCACATATGGTTTGTTCATCAAACCATTTTTGTATAATATGTGATGGATATGGTTTGGAAAAGGGTTATTATTATAGTATATATTAATATTGCAAATAAATAGGTTGATTATAATGATTTTTAATATTCTGAATACATAATAATATAACCATAAGTTTTGACACTAATATTTCCGAGGCCAAGTTTAAGACTAAAGGGCCACAACTTTGGTCATTAAATGTATTCAACCGATTCGAAGCCAATTTTCATGCTATAGGGCCACAACTTTGGTCATTAAATATACTCTACCAATTCGAAGCCAATTTTCATGCTAACTTTGGCCACAACTTTAGCCACCAAATATATTCAAAGCAAACTTTGATACTAAATGGCCGCAAAATGTGGATGATGAACAAGTATTTCTCTCGAATTTAGCCTTAAATTACTTCGACGCGAACGTTCAAGTTAAATGCACTCAAACTTAACCACGAAGTGACTCTCGCTATACCATGTATTTAGCCAAACGTGATTTTCATACACAATCTTGTAGTTAAATACACACGACATAAATTTTTGTGGCTAGATTTGCAGGTAGAATTTAGTCGCGGGCGTTTTAATCACAAAGTTGTAGCCCTGGGTACATTTATGGCTATCTTTGAGGCTAACTTGATTTCCTGCTAACTTTGTGGTTTCTCGCGTGCCTAGGGTCCTAAATATGGACATATTTTCCAACGGTGTATTGACCTTAGCGATTGTAATTAGTGAATCACAAATGTTTGATAGAATTCACTTCGATCGAGTAATTGAATAGTAATAACTTGTGGGCCACCACCACCACCACCTATCAGTTTTGTTATTTGAATAGAGCAAGAAATCCATTAGGGCTAGTGATATCAATGTCCCAATATCTATCTAATACATTATAAAGCAAAAACCATGTTTGTTGAAAAATTTGCGTCACGTGGCATTACTTGAATAAAATAATGTCAAGATTTTTAATAATAACTTGCATTATTGTTTGGGTAAATTGCATTTAACCACCCTTTATTTTACACTTGTTGCAATTAATCACCCTTAATATTCTTTTCTACACTTACCCACCCTTTATTTGTAAATATGTGCATTTAACTACCCATTTTGATGAAAAACGTTATTTTCTTCGTTAAGTATAGTAAATTACGTTTTTCCCTTCTTTCTTAATTTTATTACAGTAAATAAAAAAATTAGGAATAAATCAGCTTTGAACGTCATTATTATTGGATTTCGGCCTACATTTCAACCTTTTGAATCCCGAGTTGTCATCCATCAACTTACACACGATCCACTCCAAGGGACGCTCAAAGTCGTCAGAATCAGATCCAAAACCCTTGGCCTTTGCATCGGCGAAGTCGTGGTTCTTCTTCGCTATTGGATGGAGGGAAGGAATTATTACGGATGAAATTAGGCCAGGGTTGCAAAAATCGGCATACGTATTGGAATGTCAGTTATGGTTTTTCCATTATTTATTTATTGTAAATAAAATTTTAAAATAAAGGAAAAAATATAATTTACTTTACTTAATAGAGAAAATGACTTTTTCGTAGGGCTGTAATCGAACCGAGCTGAGTCGAGCTTTGTGTTGTTCATGCTCGGCTCAGTTAAAAATAGACGAGCTCGAGCTCGAACGCGAGCTTGGTTCGAGCTTAAAATCTTGTTTGAGCTTGGTTCATTTAAATGTTCATCGAGCTCGAGCTTGCTCGCGAACCTCTCATTTAGTTTCTTTGAGAAACAAATTCGTGAACAACTCGTTCACTCGATCAATTATACAAGCAAATGAAACTAAAATTTATACTACGTGGTTTGAAAAATATTACCAAAACTATATAATTTAACATAAACTATATATTGCTTATATAATATATAGTATACCTTATTCATGAACGTATAATGTAGTTTTTTAATAAGTGTATAATCAAGCTTGTTCATGAGCATATAATCGAGTTTGCTCGTGAGCAAACGAGCCGAGTTATCTTGTGTTCAAGCTCAATTCATTTATCTTTCGAGTTTTAAAATTGTGCTCAAGCTCGGTTCAATTACAAACCGAGCCGAACACGAACAAGATTTAACCGAGCCGAACACCGAATTTCTCACGAACGGCTCGGTTCATTTACAGTCGTACTTTTTCGTTAAAATGGGTGGTTAAATGCACATAATTAAAAATAAGGGGTGGTTAAGTGTAGAAAATAAAATAAAAAAGGTAGTTAATTGCAACAAGTGCAAAATAAAGGGTGGTTAAATGCAAATTCCCCTTATTTTTTTCTATACATACAACTTTTTATATTATAATAATTTGATGTATTTATATGTTGATATTTTCTATATTAATTTTATGCATATCTTTTAACAAAACTTGATCTATATGCTAATATTTTTTATATTGATTTTATATATAATTAAGTTTCTTTATCTTTTAGCAAATCTTGCATCCCAAGCATATAGTTTTTTTTATCTATATATTGATATTTTACAATATAATAAATTATTGATAGAATATATGATATATTTTAGTATGCGTTGATATATCTACCTAAATTTTAATAAATGAACGGTAAAAAAACTATTTTAATAAATTATATTATCCTTTCTAGATATCCTATCGTAGTTATCTTTAAGTTATAGCATTATATTTTTTTATTTTTTTCTCTATGTTATCTTTTATACCAATCTTTATATTAATATTCTCCATATTTAAAAATATTATTATATTCATTACAAAGTAAAAGATAATAACTGAAATACATAACATTAATAAATATTTTATAAAATCTGATTGTTTTATGCATATTAATATCTTAACAAAAAATAAAAAAGTATTTAAAAACATTCAGTTCAAATGAAATTAACATTTTAAAAATTATAATCAAAATATGGGGCAAGATCTCAAAAAATAATGAAAATAATTTTTAAATATATTCAATTAAAATATGTGGCATGATCTTAAAGTTTTTTTATATAAATTACATAATTTTATTACTCTATTATATACAAGTATTTTAAATTTTATATTAATATCATAGAGTTTGGTTCAAATGAAACAAACTCTTATCCTAAAACGAATGCACTTTTTGTAGTTAGTAGTGCACTTTTCATACTTTAGAGTGTACTTTTTCGCATTTGTACTTTTCGTACTTTTCAGTGCACTTTTCAAATTTTTTTAGTGCACTTTTTCGTAATACACTTTTTGTATTTTTCAATGCACTTTTATATGAAAAGTGCATAACTAACTATGAAAAGTGCATTCGTTTTAGGATAAGAGTTCGTTTTAGGATAAGAGTTTGTTTCATTTGAATCAAACTCGCATATTATTGTATAATCTTTAGTAAAATCACCCCCTGAGTATCAAACTTCACCTCCAGTTTCAAGACGATAGAGTGAATTATGATATGTGGGGTTAATTTTCGGAAAGATGTGCAACATGTCCTAAGCATTCTTAGGAATAAGGGGCTCACCAATCACCATGACAAGAGTAGAGGGGTTGAAAAGAGCATCACTGCCATGCTTTCAAGATCAATGTGAGAACCAAAATGATCTTTGAGAGATTAGAGATCTTATACGCTTTATGTCTCACTATTTGCCACCAAAGGACCTATTCTTGTCCCAACACCTCATTCAACAACTTGGTCAAATTTTGTTCAGCTTTATCATCCCATTCGTCCGAAACACAATTGGTCAACTTTTAACTCCCTTAAGACAACTCCAAAAAGTAAGCTTTCTTTTGAAAATATCCTGGAAAATTTCAGTCTGGAGGAGAGATCGGTAAAAAACAAAAAAGTCTAACCCCTCGCGAAGCAACCAGGCTGCCTAAAATCGGATGGAGGATAAAGATGGGTTAGAGATAAAGAATGGAATTGAGTTTTTTTTTTTTTTGCCGAAAGGGAGAAAAATTGGAGAGATGTGAGCAATTTCATATCACGCCGTACATAACATGGCACAACAAGATCACCAAAAAAATATTCTTCATGCTAAACATTTGTGGTTGGATGGAAGGTTTTGATGGAAATTTTAGGGAAGAAAATTGTAGGTTCACTGTACTATTGTATGATTGAATATGATAATTGATGAGATATTATAAGATAATAAGAAGGGAAATGATGGAAAACTGGATCACACCAAATTGGTAGAATTTAGTTGGGGGATAGAGACTCAAGTGATACAACCTGGATGAGATTTTCTACAGGTTATGAACTATTTACATCAATCTCAGGCTCATCCAGATTGTGTGTGATCATAAGAAGTAAATTTTCAGAGAGAATGTAAATGCATAGATACAGTCACCGGTTCAATGCGATAGATAGTGTGAAGCCGAGGATCAACCATCCAAGGAGGAAGTATCCAACTGCCCTCGTAGGTCCAACATCCTCTGGTTCCTATAATCCATATCAATAAAAATGAGATCGCATAGACTTGTACGCAATTGATGTGTTAAGTTACCAATGGTTTTAGTGTTATGATTATGTAATGAGGAAAGCAAGATATTTTACCCTAGGAGGAGGAATTCCAGTTGGAGTCTGTGTTATATCGGCCTCAAAGGGCCACATGTATCTGTCTGGTTGATCACTTCTCGCCAAGCTCCAACCGTACAGTCTTCTGTCTTCCACCGAAGACAAAATCGTGTATGATTCCTACCACAACAAACACGAAAACATGATCAGTTACTCCAAGAATCCTTGCATCATTTGAAAAGGTATGTATTGGCACCTTTAGCTGCTCAAGTTGTTTGTTAAGTTCTTCCTCTTCCAACTCTTGCTTCAAGAGCTCGTCAACCTTATTCTTGTATGCAATCGGAACCTGTATATGCAGTGAAGCTCGTCAACCTTATTCGTGAGCTCGAAAGCCTGTAATTTTTTTTTTTTGAATATTAACCTGATCATAGGGACACCCTCTTGAAATCCCCAGCCTGCCATAGTAATCTACGTCTGTAATGGCTGCAGTGCTAAACAAATTCTTCGTCAATGCAATCGAGTTTCTAGCTAGGAACACAAAGACTGAATTAATCGTAATTTAATTCTGAGTTGTTTTCTACCGATGCCACGAAGAGCCTTTTCGACATTGAGAGCGGAAATGAGCGATGGCAGGCCCTTGGGCGCTTCAGCTGGCGGATTCTCTGATTCAACCGTCACCTCTTCCTCCGTCACCGTTGCCGTCGAGGCCTCAGATCCAGGCGGCGGAGAAGCAGCTGGAGAAGAATCGTCATCCGAGCTTCTAACTGCGAAGAATCCCATCATCCTGCTCCGACGAATGCTCCCCGTCGCGAAGGCGACCGAATTGGTCAGTCGCAGGTCTAACTGGATCTCCGCTGGACGTTGCAAATGATTCCACCATAAAAATTAATTTACAAGGAACAAGAATCAAGAGCAATCAGGTTGTAACGGCAAACAGCATATTAATAGCCATTGAAATAGCTAGGGCTTCATTAACGAAATGTTGCAGTCAATCAGCCTTCAAGACCTGAAAATTAAAGCGAGTAGTTGAAATTAGGGCCGGAAAACGTGATTCTCACCGGGGAGTGAACAAATTGGTGGTCTGAAGGACGCCACGGACAAGGGCTTGCTTGCTGGCAGATTTGCAAGACGAATTGAAGCCATATCCTCTTCCTACAGTAAGGAAAAAGGGGTAATTCGTGATCATAAATCGTTCATCATCACAGAAGAGAACGGACTGAAGAGAAGGAAAGAACTACCTTCGTAGCCGTTTAGAGAAGGGATGGCACTGCAAATCTGCAATGGATAACGGAGAAGGAAACGGGTGGACTGAGTGAGCGCCAAGCCAAATCACTGATGAAATAAATAGTAACCTTTTATTATTGAGTCATTGCTTAATGTGTGATAAAAGGTAGTCGAAAAGTTTTCTTATTTCTTGAAAAGCATAACAAGTGCAGATTTTAAGAATGTTAAAAGTAATATTGAAAAATTAATAAATCAAGATCAGTGTATGTCTTGTTAATACGCCAATGTTTGCATCTCTTTCAAGATAGGGATGAATTTGCTTTTTCTTCTCTCTTTGCCTCCATGCCAAGCCTCGAACTCAAGGGCTCAAGGCCAATAGATTTGGCATGCAATGGCCGAGCCACTGGAGCTGAGGAACTTGGCATGCAATGCCCAACCTCGAACTCAAGACCGATAGATTTAGCCTTGAACTCATTCACCCACATTAAGGTGATTTTATTAACAAAGTAGTATCCATAATAATAACCTTAAAAAAGCAAACATAATTTTCCACTAATTTCGGAACAAAAAAGGAATGTGAGGGTGAGTAGCCATAAAGCTTGATATAGAAAAAGTCTATGATCGGATTAATTAAGAATTCCTTTTACACATTCTCAACAAATTTGGTTTTGACCAAAAATTCATTAAATGGATTCGAGAATGCGTCGAAACGTTAACAATCTCACTTCTTGTAAATAATGGGCCCACAAAACCTTTGCCCCTCGATAGGGTCTGAGACAGGGCGATCCTCTATCTCCCTATCTATTTATCCTTGCCAGTGAGGTGCTTGCAAGACACATGCAGTTGCGAGCTTCTAGTGAAGAGCCTAATGGTGGCATTAACATCCAAATCTCGAGGGGAGGAACAAAAATGTCGTTCTTGGCATTCGTAGATGATAACATCATCTTTGCAAAAAAAAAAAAACCAAACATGTCAGAAAAAAAAATATTAACTATTACTATTATAGGTCAAAATGTCAACTTTCATAAATTCGTTTCCATGTTACAAAAAATATTAGCAAAAACTCAACTTGAGCAAATCCTCCACATTACTAACAAAATTGTATTGGATAAATACCTAGGGTGCCCCATAATCAATGAAAGAGTCATGAGAAAAACTTTGAAGGTGACTTACAAGACGCTCGAAAGTGAAACTTTGAAAGAGTCTTTTATAAAAGGACACTTTGAAAGAGACTCGAAAGTGACTTACAAGACGCTCGGCTCTGATACCAGCTGATGAGTTCTGACTCCTTTGAAGGTGTTAGATCGCCTTTGAGTGCGACGGATCTTGTCTTGGATGGTAAGTCACACTTCAAGTCTTAGACCAACATGGAATCCTAGGGCAGAATCCTAGATGTCTTGCATGAAAGTCTTTGATCCGAGGTTCAACAAAGAGATGTCGAACTTGGATTGGAGTCTCGGGACTAGACTCGAATAGCAAAGAGAGAACGAGGTCCTCAGGACCAGGACTCAATCTAGAGATTGAATCAAAGAGATGAGTCGTTCTTGGCAAAAAAGATTGTTTTGATGTTGTTCGAACAAGAGAAATAAAACAGAAAAATTTTGTTTGGTGACTCCCAATCCAACTAAGGATAAGGAACTCAACTCTGACTTGAACTTGAAAATTATTATTGAACGTGAGAAAGTAGATTACAAAAGGTGTCCTTTTATAGAGGACTAGTTCCACTCTAACAAGGAAAACATAAAAGATAGAAGCTAAAGATATAAGATATATATATATATATATATATATATATATAGCATCTAAACATCCTAAAAACCCAATAGGTTAAGTCAAGTGGATAGCATTTCTTCACACCTATCACCAAAACATTTATTACAAAGCATTAAAGATAGGAGTTCTGGTTAGTTAATCTATAATAGATAGACTTTCCAAAAATATAGCAATAACATTATCCAAATCTAACAAACTCCCTAAAAGATAGGAAAATAAGATAGACCTGGGCAATGGGGCAAGGAGGCAAGGGGTGCGTTGAGTGCCTTGGGCGGCAAGACAAGGGACTTGTCTTGCGCGCCAAGGTGTGCCAAAGGTCAGTGGGAGTCGGGAAGTAGCTTGCGCAACAAGACAAGTGATGCATTTCGTCTCGCTACAAGGACCGACATCTCGTGTTATGAATCCCGTCTCGGTCTAGGGCTGGCAATGGAGCAGAAGCAATCAATGAACGAGGCACGCAAGGGCGCGCTGATAGAGGAAGACGGGTACGATGCTAGGGTTCTAGCGCCGTCTCGAGATGGAGTTGATTCCGATGAACCAAATATCAAAAAGATTTAAGAGCGATTGGAAAAGAGTTTAGAAGAATTGATGTCTGAAGGCCAGAGGAAAAGAATCTCGATTCACCCAGGAAATTTCAACTTCATTCAAGCGTAAACTGAATTCAAGAATAGTCTGACATATTAATAGATCTAAAACCTAACCCTAGAAAACCTAGCGAGAATGGGCCCAAGCATGCAAGCCCAACCCAACTCGTTATTTTAATAAATAGTCGAAATTTAAATAATACCAAATATATTAATTGTTTCACTTAAAAAATCCCGATATGAAATAAAACATAAACCCGAAAACCCGAGACGCAAGGATAAGGCCGAAGGCCTCGGAGCTGTCGCATAGGGGGACGAGGCCCGACACCCAAGGGTGCGTGGGCGCGCCACCAGGCGTCCAAGCCCGCGCCCAAAACGGTCGACATTCTGGTGGAATTAAGCGGGCAGGGGGCGCGGGCCCGCCTATGCCTGCCGCGGGCGCACGTTCTGGTGGTCTGGTCGTGCTGACGGAGGTTTGTTCGAAAATGCTTGGCTCGATCTTTGACTCCTCCAATTGACCTGATAGTGTGTCTTGAACCAAAGATGTCATCAATATAGAAGAAGGTGGGTCTTTGACCGAACTCATGGAATGAATAGCTGAACTTATGATAGAAACCATTGATGCCGTCCTAGGACGTAACGCATCATCCTCCCTCCTTTGGTTGGAAGTGATGCGACTCTGCCCTAGCTCGGACCCTACTCATATGGACTCGAGACGTCCTAGACCTTGGAGACCCCCTTGGATTAGGACTTAGTATCATTTATGTATTATTTATATTATTATTTCTATTTCTGTCATTTACATTCCGTCTTTACTGTTTTGGGCGTGTGTTCTCTTATGCTTAAGAGACCGGCCCACTAAGCTATCATAAGGCCCATTAGGCCATTAGGGTTAGATTGCAACTTTCTATTTTTAGTAGTTACCATTAGTAGTATATTGGGCTTGGATGTTGGGCCTAGCTTGTTGCTAACCCTAATCCACTCTCAACTAGCTTCTAGGGTTTTGTGTGGCCTCCTCTATATAAAGGAGTCACGCCCCCCTTATAATAATTACGTCCAATATGAATAGCCAAGTTTAAGTAGAGTCGAGATTCCTCCTTATTTGGCCCGGGCGTCACCCCCTTTCTAACCTTTTTCCCTCGCCCTTGATTCTGCCTCGCCCAACCCTCGTTCCGACGAGCATTAGAGGCCCGCGAGTCCACTTTGTGGTCTCGTATTTATCCCGGTTACCCTTATCGGAGAAGATCCGGACGTTTCGAGCCTAGATCCGTCCCTTGCTAATCGAGGGTCACATCAATTGGTATCAGAGCGTCAGGCGGTTCGAACGGACCCTTCTCCGTCCCTTAAAAAAAACACGTCGACTTCTCCCCAGATTTCGGCCACAAAAAAATTTTATTTTCTGCAATTTTTTTCCATATTCCTATAGGTCTTTTCGATACGAGTCCGGGCATATATAATTCCTCCAAAACGGACGTCGTTTTCCCCTCCAAAAGGCCGAAATACCAACCAGCCAGCGCGCCGGAACGCACCAGCGTGCCGAGGATCCGAGTCTGGCACAGCAACGTCGCTGCAGCAGTGTGCCGACAACGTGCCAGTACGGTGCCGAAGATGCACCAGCAGCGCGCCACACCGCGCCGGAGGATCCAGCCCGCGCATCCCCGAACCAGCCAACCTTTTTTCGGAAACCCTAGATCTTTCCGAAGATTGTGTTGGTTGTGATTTGGGCATATCTTTTGTTATCTTATTTTATTATATTTTTTTTATTTTTTTTCCTTTTGTAAAAGATCTTGATTATAAAAGATCTTCTAGTTACTTTTATTTTTAGGATAGATTTTATTATTTTCCGTTTTTAACGGGATCTTTCGGGTTGTGGAAGATCTCGTAATATTGTAAAAAAAAAGAGAGAAAAAGAAAAAAAGAAACACCGAGAGCCAAGCCATGTCTTGGACTTGCTCGGTCGTATGGGACGATTCGGACTCTTGGGATCGGCCTCGTCGACGAGTCAACACTCGTCTCTATAGGCCGCTTCCTAGGGACGATCCGGATTGGATCCCACCATATAGACTCCCGGAGAATCGGGCCCGCTATTACGGCGAAACTCCAAAACCCCGACGTCGATCATACGTTGAACGGAATTGGAGTCCGCCACCTCGGCGTCCGAAACCCCGACACGAAGAGCGGGATTGGAGTCCGCCACCTCGGCGCACGCGTACCCGATACGATGAGCGGGATTTGAGTCCGCCACCTCGGCGACCACATTCCCGAGACCGCACCTCGGAGGCCCCAAGGCCTCCCCCGGCCCGCGCTCCGACCCTTCATTTGAGTCGTGGACCACCGGTACCGGCCCCTAGCGCCAACACTCCGACCCTCTCCAAGAACCAACGGCGCACACACTACGCCATGACCGCGGAGCAACGGATCGCGGAGCTCGAGCGCCTTCTCGCCGAGGCCAACCGAGAGGCTCAACCGTGGCCGGCACCCCACATGCCTTCGCACGCGTCGAGTCCAGCGACGCCGGCGCCCATCTTTAGCGAGGTCCCTAGCGATGCGCCGAGACACGAGTCGAGTCCAGCGCTAGACGAGGTCCCTACCGAGGACCCTACCGAGGTCTTTACCGAGGCCCTTTCCGAGGATCCTATCGAGGTTCTTCCCGAGGTCCTCCCTGAATCCGACGCTAACATCGAGCCCAAGCTCGCGCCTGCCCCTGTGTCGACACCATATTTACTCGAGACTACACATGTCGATGGCAAGGCATTGTTGAGATCGTCGCCTTCTTCCCTTTTCCGACACACGTCGAAGCGAGGACGCTTCGAAGCTAAGCGGGGGAGAATGATGCGACTCTGCCCTAGCTCGGACCCTACTCAGACGGACCCGAGACGTCCTAGACCTTGGAGACCCCCTTGGATTAGGACTTAGTATCATTTATGTATTATTTATATTATTATTTCTATTTCTGTCATTTACATTCCGTATTTACTGTTTTGGGCGTGTGTTCTCTTATGCTTAAGAGACCGGCCCATTAAGCTATCATAAGGCCCATTAGGCCATTAGGGTTAGATTGCAACTTTCTATATTTAGTAGTTACTATTAGTAGTATATTGGGCTTGGATGTTGGGCCTAGCTTGTTGCTAACCCTAATCCACTCTCAACTAGCTTCTAGGGTTTTGTGTGGCCTCCTCTATATAAAGGAGTCACGCCCCCCTTATAATAATTACGTCCAATATGAATAGCCAAGTTTAAGTAGAGTCGAGATTCCTCCTTATTTGGCTCGGCCGTCACCCCCTTTCTAACCTTTTTCCCTCGCCCTTGATTCTGCCTCGCCCAACCCTCGTTCCGACGAGCATTAGAGGCCCGCGAGTCCACTTTGTGGTCTCGTATTTATCCCGGTTACCCTTGTCGGAGAAGATCCGGACGTTTCGAGCCTAGATCCGTCCCTTGCTAATCGAGGGTCACATCAATTTCTTCACTTCCATCTTCTATTGTGTCTATTTTGAAGGAGTTTGAAGATATTATGCCGGATGAGCTTCCGAAGGGCTTGCCGCCGATCCGAGGAATTGAGCACAAGATCGACCTCGTGCCAGGCGCTTCACTTCCCAATCGAGCCGCTTATAGGACTTCACCAAGGGAAACCGAGGAGCTTCAACGCCAAGTTCAAGACTTGTTGGACAAGGGATTCGTCCGCGAGTCCTTGAGCCTTTGCGCGGTGCCAGTAATCCTCGTGCCGAAGAAGGATGGTTCTTGGCGTATGTGCGTCGACTGCCGAGCCATAAATCAGATCACGGTGAAGTACAGACATCCCATTCCGAGGCTCGATGACATGCTAGATGAGCTCCACGGCGCTGCCTTGTTCTCCAAGATCGATCTCCGGAGCGGATACCACCAAATCTGGATGCATGAAGGCGACGAGTGGAAGACCGCATTCAAAACCAAACATGGTTTGTACGAATGGCTTGTCATGCCTTTTGGCTTGACAAACGCCCCTAGTACTTTTATGCGGCTTATGAACTTTGTTTTTCGTAAATTTATAGGACGTTTTGTGGTCGTCTACTTTGACGATATTTTGGTTTTTTCTAAGGACTTAGATTCTCACGCGAGGCACCTTAGGTTGGTGTTAGAATGCCTTCGCGAGCACTCTTTGTTTGTAAATTTGGACAAATGTTCGTTTTGCACGGACACGACGAATTTTCTTGGGTTCGTCGTGTCCAAGGATGGACTGAAAGTGGATGGCGACAAGATCCGCGCCATCCGAGAGTGGCCACCCCTACGACCCCGACGATGGTTCGATCCTTCTTAGGGCTCGCAGGGTTCTATAGGCGATTCGTCAAGGACTTTAGTTCCATCGCCGGGCCACTCCATAATCTGACCAAGAAGGCACCCACAATCAAGTGGATGCCGATTCATGAGGTCGCCTTTCAGGCCTTAAAAGATGCTTTGTGTAGCTCTCCGGTCTTGCAATTGCCAGACTTCACTAAGCGCTTTGATATCGAGTGCGACGCCTCCGACTACGGCGTAGGCGGCGTACTCCTTCAAGAGAGACGCCCTATTGCATACTTTAGTAAAAAATTAACGGGGGCAACTCTCAATTACCCGACGTATGACAAGGAGTTGTACGCACTTATTCGGGTTCTAAAGACATGGCAGCACTATCTTTGGCCTAGTGAGTTCGTTATTCATACGGACCATGCGGCCCTTGCTTATCTTAGGAGTCAAACGACTCTAAACAGGCGCCATGCTCGGTTGGTGGAATTTATGGAAACCTTTCCGTATATTATCGCGCACAAAAAAAGGAAAGAAAATGTCGTGGCAGACGCTCTGTCACGCAGGTATGTACTTTTAACTCAACTGCAGGCCAATTTGCTAGGGTTCTCCTTGATTAAGGAGTTATATTTGCATGATCCATATTTTAAACCGATCATGGAGAATCTTGAGCAAAGTCGAATCCATGAGACATTCTTTTTGGACAATGGATATCTCTACCGAGCCGGGAAGCTTTGCATTCCGGCCTCGTCTGTGAGGCAACTTTTGCTCAAAGAAGCTCATGATGGTCGGGGCCACTTTGGCATAGCCAAAACCCTAGCAGCACTTCGTGAACATTTCTTTTGGCCACACATGGCTTCAGACGTTCACAAGTATTGCCGGGGTTGTGTGTCGTGCCAAACTGCAAAATCGAGGTTCCAACCTCATGGCCTTTATACTCCGCTGCCTATTCCGGATACTCCGTGGGAAGATCTCTCTATGGATTTTATCACGGGTCTCCCAATGTCTAGGCGCGGTAAAGATTCGATCTTCATGATTGTGGACCGCTTCTCCAAAATGGCTCACTTCGTGCCATGCAAAGGGAACAACAATGCGACTGAAATCGCAAACTTGTTCTTTGAGCATGTCGTGAGATTACATGGTGTGCCTCACACTATTGTTAGTGATCGAGACACGAAATTCTGTAGCCATTTCTCGAGAACGCTTTGGGGAAAGCTAGGCACACACTTGCTCTTTTCTACTTCTTATCATCCCCAAACCGATGGTCAGACTGAGGTGACCAATCGGACCCTGGGCACCCTTCTTCGGACGGTGCTCAAAAATAACCCACGCCGGTGGGAGGATCTAATACCCTTTGTTGAGTTTGCTTACAACAGGTCCAAACACTCGGCCACCAAGATGACGTCGTTCGAGATTGTCTACGGTCTCAACCCTCACTCTCCGATGGATCTCACCCCTCGGCCTTTGAAGAACGGTGAACACATTGACGCCTCCAACGGTGCCGAATCCATCCGCAAGCTGCACGAGCGGACTCGAGTTCAATTGGAGCGTCGCGCCGCTCAATACGAGGCTCAGCACAACAAAGGTCGGAAACGCATGGTTTTCAACCCCGGGGACCTCGTGTGGCTCCATCTTCGGAAGGACAGGTTTCCAGATTCAAGGAAGACGAAGCTTCACCAGCGCGGAGACGGGCCTTTTCGGGTCCTTGAGCGAATCGGAGACAACGCATATAAGCTCGACCTCGCAGGCAAGCACTCGGTTCACTCAAGCTTCAACGTCGCTGAGCTCTCCCCTTATGTTGCACCCGCTTATGCGGAAACGGGGACGTTTCCCAGCCAAGTGGGGGAGGGTGATGCGACCCCCGTCATGGATGCTAGCCAAGAGGACGACGCATTCACACTTCGCTCGGATGGCCCCATCACTCGTGCCAGGACTCGAGCAATCCAAGACGCGACACGATCCCTCGTGGCGCGCCTCTCCGCAGGCCACGGCGCCCCCCTCGCCGCGCCGACGCACACAGCCTTGTGCGTCCTCGGCGTCGAGGAACCTCAACTCGGGCCAACGGAGACAACCTCCAACCCCTTGCCACCGTCGGACCCGAACCTTGCACCGTGCCATGGATCGCTTCTTGAGGTTCACGAGACCCTCTTGCCAGCGCCCTCGCCAGCGTCCGCGCCAGGGCCCGGGACCGTGCCATGACCTCGCCAGCGCCGAGACCATGCCGCGCCAGCCTCGCGACAACCTTGTCGTCACACTCCCGGCACGGTCACGGACGACCTATCCGTTTTTAGTACTTTTATGCATTCTTTCTATTATGGAACATTTCTATTGTTGATTTTACACATTTAGAAAGACATTTATGGGCCTTGCGCCGACCATTTTCGGACCGCGCCGTTGGGCCTAAAGCTTGCATGCTTTCCCTAGGCGCGCCACCACTCTTTTTAGGGTTTCTTGCATTTTCTTCAGCCGCCTCCCTATATAAGGGGGCGTACGCATATGTTTCAATCCAGAACACATATTAGGGTTAATTAAAGTAGAGGTTTCTCCTTATTCTCCCTTCTTGTGTTGTGCCGCCAACCCCAATCTCTCAAAAGCTCTCGAGTTCTCGTTTCTTACACTTGTTCGTGCCATTACTTCAATCCAATCAAGCCTTCCGCCGTGTAATTGGAGACCTAATACTCAAGCCAACGATCGATCTGAAGCATCCCAAACGAGGAACGCATCAGGAAGCGTCCCCGCTTCCTCAAAATCAAGCTCGGGATCAACCACGGAAAAGAAGTCCGACACGATGACCTTTGCTTGCATGTCGTCATAGGAATCTGGGCGATGCAGCTTGGGGTCGTTGGTACCCCAATGAAATGGCACCGGAAACAACGACAGATGTGTCAACAATAACTGGCGCTCAACCGAACCTTGAAGAGGCGCGCCATGGGTTGGCTTGGGGCGTGATGACGCATCAGGCGGCCTCAAACCATGGTAGGACATCCCATTGCCATGCTCATCAAAGAGATTTGGTTTTGGCACCCCTTTTGCCTTTGTAGCTTGTTCCTCAGCTTCAATACCTTTCTGTCGATCCTTTTGAATCTGATCTTGTAAAATCTCACTTGGCGACATAGGTAAGATCTTGACGCGCTTCTCGTGGTACGTAAACATATAAGTGTTTACGTAACCATCGTGAAGAACACGCCTATCAAATTTTGCATGAACGTCCCAACAATAAATGAGTGACGTCCATTGCAACCACATCACAAAGTATAGAATCTGTGTAAAGACCAATGGAAAAGGAAATCATGCATTGTTTAGAGACTTGTGTACCTGAGCTTGAGGAGAGCCATTGAAGACCATAAGTAGTTGGATGAGGAGTTGTAGGTAGCCCAAGATGAGCTACAACCTTTTCGTTGATCAAATTAGTGCAACACTCGGAGTCAATAATCACACTTAAGTTGGTGGATCCAATAAGAGTTCTAGTGTGGAAGAAGTTCTCCCGTTGGCAATGGAGATTGTCTTCACGAAGGATTAAGGCCTTTCGTGCAATCAAACCCAAAGGAGTCCCAATGTTGGCCGGTGGAGGAACACAATCATATCCAACACTTCCACTTG
This sequence comes from Fallopia convolvulus, assembly GCA_964016875.1. Lineage (NCBI taxonomy): Eukaryota > Viridiplantae > Streptophyta > Magnoliopsida > Caryophyllales > Polygonaceae > Fallopia > Fallopia convolvulus. Next base: position 37,121,194 of record OZ024725.1, read on the forward strand.
AGGGACTAAATAAGTCTCCTCAAGTGGTGTCGGGGCTGAAACTTCTTCTTCATCCATGGACTCATATCCAGTTGAAGCTTGAACAAACATGACTTTCTTGCGGTTGGGGCATTCCTTTTGGTAGTGACCACACCCACCACAAGTGTAACATTCCAAATCTCGGGCTCTTTCACGGTTTGGTGGGACCGACTTTTGAGGAGCTGGGCTTGAAGAGTTAGGAACCGTTTCCTCGCTCGAACGAGTAGACGAACCTTGTCATGCGACACTAGAATTATCATTAGTAACAAAACAGTATTGACAAGGGTTAGAAGAGACATACCTACCTTTATTGATGAGGGTTAGAAGAGACATACCTCCCTAAAGAAGGTCGGGAACCATTGCTCTTATTGCGCACATGTTAGTGATGGATTTTCATGGTCGTGTGCACTAATGTGCTGATATCCTTAATAGGAAGGATCTCAAGCTGATCTTTAATTGACAAATTAAGGCCACTAATAAACTTAGTATGCAAAGTGGATGGAGCAACACTAATGTTCGCTTTGAAAAACATGTCATCTAATTTCTCGAAATACTTGACAGGGGACAAGGATCCTTGGCGAAAATCAACGATGTCCAAACGCATTTGGTTACGGTAATCAGTTGGAATGTATTTTTGAATCATGAAATAGACCAATTGATCCCATGTAGTCACTGGTGTAAGACCTCGACGCAAACGGTCATCCACAAAACGTTGCCACCAAACCCATGTAAACCACGGAAGCATAAGGTAGACGCTTGTACATGCTCATAAACGGGGATATTACAATAGCGCAAAGTATGCGTCGTCGCAGTGACCCATTCTAGGAAGACTGTCAGGTTATGATTCCCTTCAAACAATTCTATCTTGACCTTGACTTCGTGTCGTTGGTATCGAGGAGTGTCCCGGTTGCCATTAGCAACACGAACATCATGGCCACGATCAATGGGGTACCAAGGACGGGCCGGAACCTGCCCGAAATAAAGGTCTTTCCCATGGTCATGTTGCCAGGGCAGAGCTTAGGCGTGCCATTCGGTGACATGATCATAGGGGCGCGCCGGTTTTGGCGCATTTGAGCATTACCAATATTAGGAGTGGGAGTTGGCGAAATCCAATCCGATGGACGCTCATCCAATTCAGGAATATCACCCAACGTTGGAAAATTATGAGGATTAACCATGTTCGAATCTTCACTTTGTTCATCATCGAACTCCTTAAAGTCGTAATGGATAACCGGGGTAGCATAATTGTACTCCAAGGAACAATGGTGAGGATTGTGACTAGGTTCCTTCTCAAAAGGCCTTTGGTTCCTAGCAAGAATTTTATGGTCAACAACTGGTGTGGGAAAGAGTTGGTCACGCATTCCATAAAGTCGGAATGCTCAGGCATCGTCAACAAATTGTTGGCGAGGCGGGTCACTACGTGAGGTGGTGGCGTAGTAACCATCATCTCCTTGACCATAAGAATTATGAAGAGGGTGTTGAGAAAACATACCTTTATCTTCGGCATAGATACTCGAAGACGGATCATTAGCATTGGGGTTGCTATGAAGCACCCGAGTGTCTTGACCAAGCCTAGACTCGATGGCGAGCTCTTGTTGGGAACCGACGGTTGGAGAAGCTCGGCGGGACCTTTTTCCTTGCGCTGAGGCTCTTGAGTATCAAGAGGAATGGGTTGATTAAACAAACCGGTTCCAAAGTAGTTGTCAGTGCGCCAATAGTGATGCCCGAGGACTTGGCGCAAGCGCGCGTCAAAGGCACGAGAGGAAGTTGTTGCGGCGCCGGAAGTGTAGCCAACACTTGTTCTTGGGGTGAACTAATGATGGTGACACTCGGTTGGGTTGTGGGTGCGACACGAGGTCGTTGTGATAAGGCTAACTCATGGGCATCCAACCGGACGAGTATCTTGTCAACCGTTATAGCCAAGCAGTCAATCTTTTGATCTGTAGTACTAGACTCAACCACAACAACGGGATTGAGTGGATTATCGCCATCATGTGCTTTAGGGGTACCTGAACCATCATGAGAAGACATGGCGAGTAACAAAAAACAAAACAAACAAAGCAATCAAACACGCAAAGTCTTAGCTCTTGATCCGAGCAATGCACTCACACAAGGTCACGGGTGGATTTTTTACGAAAAGGGGCTTAGGATCACGAGTAAAACAATGGTGTTATTGAGTCAAAGAAAACTTAAGGTAAGATATGCACCCACACAGTATAGTAAGATCAAACAAGTAGTACTTAACAAGCAAGGAATGATGCAAGCACTAACAATGTCACAATCACCCAACAAGTGTAGTTTTATGGCTTACCTTATTTTGGATATACCACCCAACGTCTCGTGTTATGAATCTCGTCTCGGTCTAAGGCTGACAATGGAGCGGAAGCAATTAATGAACGAGGCACGCAGGGGCGTGCGGATTGAGGAAGACGGGTACAACACTAGGGTGTCTCGAGATGGAGTTGATTCCGACGAACGAAATCTCAGAAAGATTGAAGAGTGATTGGAAAAGGGTTTAGAAAAATTGACGCCTGAAGGCCTGAGGAAGAGAATCTCGATTCACTCATGCAATTTCAATTTCATTCAAGCGTAAACTGAATTCATGAATAGTCTGACATATTAATAGATCTAAAACCTAACCCTAGAAAACCTAGCGAGAATGGGACCAAGCATGCAAGCCCAACCCAACTCGTTATTTTAATAAATAGCATAAATTTAAATAATACCAAATATAGTAATTGTTTCACTTAAAAACCCCTATATGAAATAAAACAGAAACCCGAAAACCCGAGACCCAAGGATAAGGCCGAAGGCCTCGGAGCTGTCGTATAGGGGGACGCGACCCGACACCCAAGGGTGTGTGGGCGCGCCAACGGGCACTCAAGCCCGTGCCCAAACGGTCGACATTTTGGTGGAATTACGCGGGCACGCTGGTAGGGGGCGCGGGCGCACCTATGCCTGCCGCGACGCTGGTTGGAGCGGGCGCGCCTTCTGGTGGTTTGGTCGTGCTGTCGGAGGTTTCTTTGAAAATGCTTGGCTCGATCCTTGACTCTTCCAATTGACCCGATAGTGTGTCTTAGACCAAAGATGTCACCAATATAGAAGAAGGTGGGTCTTTGACCGAACTCATGGAATGAATAACTCGACTTGTGATAGAAACCGTTGATGCCGTCCTAGGCCAGAACGCATCAACAAGGGACTTGTCTTGCACACCAAGGAGTGCCAAGCAACGACGAGTGGCTTGCGCAGAAAGGGTTTGGGTCGAGGTCCGCGTCGCGGAGAGAGCTTGCGGCACAAGGAACCTTAAGTGGATGGTGCGCGCCGTTGGTAGCGATGGGTGCGCCCGGCACGACTGTGGCGAGGATTTGGGCCTTGACGACAGTGTCCGATGGATCTTGGCTAGCGATACTTCGGGAAACTATGGATTGAGTATCCATGGATATATATTTGGCTTGAGCTCGTTTCATCTGCCCATTAGACGGAACACTCATGGCTTGTTCCTCATCTTGGCTTGACATGGATGGTTGGAGGCGTGGTCACATCAAGGCGCCAACATCGCAATACTTCCAAATTAAGTCGGGAAAGAGGAGATTGTTGGGATCCCTCCATAATTAGAAAGTTGGTTGCCCAATTAACTTATTAGTGGACCAAAATTACATGTTAAGCATAAGGCCCATTAGTTGGATCCAAGAGAGCAAGTTCAAAATAAGTGTAAGTGAGTTAGTGTTCCCACATAAAATTAGTTAGCTTTGTATAAATGTTTTTCCACATAAATATAAAAGCTTGTTTGTAAAATTGTCCCACTTGTCCATCTTAACCTGACAAAGCAGAAAAATGCGAGTTTTCCCAACAAAATGCAAAAGTCGATTAGAATAGTTCCTGTTAGGGGGACCCAATAGTTTGAGAAACAAAGGGTGTGATCAGAATAAGTGGTTGTAAGATGAAGAACCAAGGCCTTTGATAATTTTAACCCCTAGAAGCCATTGCGCAATGCTTCATCAAGCCTTATCGCTTTTCGTGTTGACATATCCGAGCCTAAAGTTAAACTGAATCGTGGGATCGAGAACCCCAAAATAGGCAATCATATGATCAATACGGTTACTGAAAAATCTCAAAAGCGCATCGAGTTCTTCTAGAAAATATTATCCACTTTGTCGCCTTCATAGTGGCATTGAAATCCTCCACATGCACCCAATGGGTGATTGTTTATAGTAGAAATGGTTTTCCAACACTATCCATAGTTTCAGTCACGTGGTGGTGTTTGAGCTAGCGTCGAATTTCATGCTCCCATTTAGAATTTGATGTTCTCTTCTCAATTTGAGAGAGCTCTGTTTGTGTCGCTCGTTGGGGGTTTTGCCAATTTTGGTGTTTACTTGATCTGTGTTGGTGTTTTGAGTTTCAGTGCTGAATTTGTGGAAAATTGATTGTATTCCATGTGATCCGCTAGAATCCTAAATTGATTGACATAATCTTCTTCTTATTTTATTGCCTACTGTTACTGCTCTAAGAGATTGTGCTTGATTTATTGTAATTGAACACAAGGGCATTTTTGTGATTTTTTTTAACGGGGCAAGAAACGTTAGGTGGCTTTGAGATAGCGAAGGGTATTTTAGAGGTGGTTCAAAATAAATAGTTATATTCGGCGTGGTTTAGCGGAATATGAGGGTATTTTACGGGTGGTTTTAGGTTTCAGACTCTTAAATATTTTAACTACTATACCAAGAATGAGATGATTAGTGTGTGCATTTTTTATCTTTTATGTGAGACTCATAGTATCTTAAATATAATAAAATATACTACATTCGTTTCGCAATGTAAGTCATTTTTAGCTCTAAAATGTATTTCATAATGTAAGTCATTCCTTCCTTTATTTAGGCAGAATACATAAACGGTCTCTTGTACTTGGGCCAATTTAAAATATAAAATTCATACTTGTGTGGTCATGAATCATGCCTTTGCTTGAAGATATTAGTAGATCTGAGTTTAATTTATGTTTGCCCCATAATTTAATTACAAATTTCTTGAATTTTTATGTTTAATTGAAAATCCTATATAAGCTTCCATTGGGGAAGTCATGAGAGGAACAAGAAAGAAGAACCACCTTTTCTAGGAAGAACAAGTTGTTCGGCCACATGGCTTTGTTTGAAGGCCACATGCCAGCAATTGGACTAGATGATGATGGTACAAGATCAAAGAACAAGGAGGAGGATGAAGTGGTAGCATCTGTGACGGGGCAGGGAAAGAAGAAGAACAGTAAAGAAGTGAGAAAAAATAAAAAGAATTTTTTTTTCCAGATTCTCAAGAGAAGAAGAAAGAAAAAGAAAAAGGAAAGAAAAAGAAAAAGAAAATAAAGCTATCTTCACTCGCCCAAATACTCAGCCAAAAGAGTGTAAAATGTACGCAATTTGCCACCTCAGCGACTATGGGTTCAATAGGTCCCAATGTGCAACTATAGTGGGCCAAACGGTTAGGGCTAAAATACAGGGGGCCAAGTGACCAATTGACCCAAGTACAGGGGGCCATTTATGTATTCTGCCCCTTCATTTAATGTAAAACTTTCTAAAATAGGTCATTAATCTATTTAATTTATTTAACATTTTAACAACATTCATTAACTAAAACAATTTTAGTGGTTAAAGAGTTAATAGTGTATGTGATAAAAACAAACATTAAATTATCATCTTTTCCATTTTTTTTTGGTCGAATTATCTTTTTCATTTTAAACTTGTCTCAATTCCTGTGCAAAATCAATAAACGACTTACATTGCAAAACGAAGATCGTACTAGGTAAACAATAATCAACGATGGTCAATGTCGACTAATGTTTGATTCTACTTGGGTTGATCGAGTCAACTCAAAATAGGTGGTGGGAGGGGAAATGTAGGCAAATAATTAAGTTGCATGTACAATAAAAATATACTGTATTTAACGGACAATGATACAATCACACTAAGTGTAGGGCAATAATCTTACACTTAAACCCACGTGGAAGCAATATAATTAAAATTCAAATTGTAGGCCCCACAAAATTTGTTGTTACGTTTCAATCCCTCACTAAATTATTTTATTTTTCTTTTTTAATTTCATTCTCCCTCATTAAAGTCTTCAATTTTTTGCTTAAGACTTTTCAGCTACCCATCATACTCCATCCTTCCTCCTCTCTTATACTCCCGCAATAGAAATCTCCAAAATATCCATGGATGTAAGCTTTTTTAACTCATCAATCTTTGATGACACGACTTGAAACCCTAGATCTGAGAGCACCATTGTCAGCTTCTTATCCAAAATAACCTGGAGCGATGTAGTTGTATAATGAGCCAGCGATTGAATACATGCACTCGCCGGGATTGATAAGAACTTGGCCAATCTGAAATCTGCCATATGAGCCTTGTGATTTTCCAGATTCATTCATCAATTTCATGAAATATCAAACACAGATTTCAAATATTCAATTTTCAATCTCAAATTTTTGGGTTTTGAGCTTTGCAAATTTATGTGGGGCTTTTCAAACATTCAAGCTATTTGGGGTAAAGTGAGTTTCGCCGACGGGGTGCACGAAGGGAGTTGATTTGGTAGTTGGCGGTGGATGGTGCCCTGGCTGGAGTGTGGTTTATTTCATACTAGTAGATCTAGAAAGTTTGAGGAGATGAGAAGGCAAGGGAAGGAGAAGACAAAAGGTTGATGGAGGATAAAAAAGTAATATCAATTATTATTAATTTTAATAATTTTAGGACACATTATTTAGAAAAAATTAATTTTATGATAGACACTTGGCAAATTTTTAATGGAGTGTAAGAATCAAAATTTTACACTGAGTGTCATTGTAACCTTTTCCGTATTTTACAGTATGCGTGTAATAATGGCTAAATAGAAAAATTCCCCAAAAATAAATGAAATTGTGATTCTAGTTTTAGCGAACTTTCACATGAGTGAACGAACAATTGAAAGGGCTTGGAGCCAAAGCCATTAATTGCAATTCGATTCTTTCAACCTCTTAAATGACATGAAGACACATTTGAAGGCTATACGTATGTAATTAATCAATGGGTGTTTACGAACTTTGGTTTTGTTGAAGCAGGTTTGGCAGCAGTCGCCTCTCGTAATCTATCCATCCCCTTACCGAGGCAGGTTCCCACACGCCACACCCTCACCTCACTCTTTGCTCGTTGACCGTACGGTTTGACCTTCATTTTCAGTTAAGTATAATTAATAAGAAGTTCCCCTTCTTGGCTCGAGCCGGCTGTTCGGCTCGGCTCACATTCCATTACAATTTTTAGCCAGGAAAGTACTGAAACTTTTTTTTTAGTACACTGTAAGATGTATTAATAAGACTGTAAGATTTACCTAACAGATATTCCAGTTACTCGACACAATATATGTGCAAGTGTGTCGAGTAACTGTACAATAATATCTTTGTTTATGAAAAAAAGTAGTACAAAAATGTTACTCAAATTTCTTCAGTAAGAGGAAAGATGTTTTTTGAGGATTGAATAGGCCCAAGGTCATTATAGACATGTTATCACGATCTTATGTAAAACAAATTTGGAAGGCCTACCATGCTGAACAATAATATTAAGAAATTATAAATTCTTGCCAAAATACCCGGCCATATTAATTACTTTTTTTATATCATCCATTTATTAGTCATTGTTACCCCTAAAATTTCTTCAGTAATAGGGCCTATTTGATTTAGGGTCAAATATGAGATAAAATGTATAGGAAGACAATTTATTTTGGAAAAGAAAAATACTAAGGCTAGAAGGAGAATCATATTTGAGGGAATATATTACAAAAATTCAAAAACCATACGAATGTATTCAATCTCGTCGAGCCGGCGTAGGTGGAATGTAGGCGCCAGCTGAACAAAACATTAAATAAAGAAAAATTGAAAAATAAAATAAAAATGAAAAAAGGTTGAGATTCAACCGTTTAAAGTTAGTTGGGGAAGAAGAGTAAAGACATAAGAGCGCGGTCTCCCTTTGAGACAGAAGTCACAAGCTCCACCCTCCTCTCCCTCCAAATAGCTAACGGTCAAATCTACCAGCCCGCAATATGCAATATGCATCGCCATGGAAGTCTGCAAATTCCCTACCCTATGTCTACAATTTTTATTCCGCTTTTTAATTTGAAAATTTGGCGTTTGTTTTATATCCTTAACTCTTTGTGGGCCCACCAATTCCCTCAGGAGGACCTTATAATTAATTTGCTCCCTGGCCTTCTCAGAATCCGGCTTCCATGGGCGTCACTGGTCAACACTCAACATGTCCGATCCCAACGCCACCAAGGACTTCTTCGCCTCCCCCGCCCTCTCTCTCTCCCTCGTAAACTATAATCGTCTTCTCTTGCTCATTATTATTCTTATTATTACTCCATTTAAATACTCCATTTAATTAATTGTTGGAAATTAATTAGGCTGGGATATTCCGGGATGCGGGGGCGGCGGCCGCGGTAGCAGCAGCAGAGGCTGATGTGGAGGAGGGAGACGAAGGGAGCGTCGGAGGAGTCAGGCGGGAGGGGACGGTCGAGATAAGCAGCGACAACTCCGGCCCCGTCAGGTCTGACGACGACTTTATCAACGACGACGAAGACGACGAAGACGACAAGTCCTCCGCCGCCGGCAAGAAGAAGAAGCGGAAGAAGTACCACCGCCACACCGCTGACCAGATCCGCGAAATGGAAGCGTGAGTCCACCTATCTAATATCTTAACTTCATTTCATTATTCTTAATTAATTTAATTAACGTTCTAATGTTCGTATTATCTCTCTACACACAGATACCATATATGGTGGGTGATACTTGTAAAATGGATATAATCGCATATATATATATATATATATATATATATATATATATATATATATATTACATACAGTGATACTTGTAATTGTTTCTCATCACATCTTAATTAATACTTCGTATTCATTAGGCAGGCTTTGGATTTCAGAAAAGTTTATTTTGTCTTCTAAACAAAATACTTTCAAATTTTACAATTTCACCTACCATTTCAGCTTTCAACTAAAAACATTTAACCAAGTGTCTATGAAAAAATATTTTGCAAAATTCCCAGTTAGAAGTTCAGATGCCATCTGATCTTCCAATTCACTACCCAACGTAGAACTGGGTCCATTTTGTTATTTTATTCTCTTTTGGGTCATATATTGTTTAATTTTTTGGTGGTTATGATCAAGGTGTGTAATGGGCTTAACAAGTATTATGCATATAAAAATAAATAAACCTGTATATATTTTTACGATTTTTCTAACCTATGTCCTTAGAGACTAAAAATTATAATTTATTTTGAAATTGTATTTATTTAGATTTAATTACTTTTAAATAGAGTTTATTAGTTTCCTATTAGGGTTTTAGTTTCACAAATTAGTATTCTAAGGATATAGGACAAAAAAACCGATCATTTTTAATATGTTTTTGTTGAATCAATTAAAAACTATAGTACCATTTCTTTTTATCATATCTTTATACACTAGTTTTTTTTTTTTTTTATATTTAGAAACTTAATCTGCTGATTAATTTATTGTGGAAAACCTATATGTATATATATTTATATACTCCTATATATGAAAATATATATTTAGGCATTGGACTAATAAGTAAAATACATTATATATATAATTTAGTATTAAAATGTTTTAGAAATGATAATATGGCGATGATCCAAAAATCTTCAAGCACTTATATATTATAGTGAAATCACATACTAGTATTTTAACAAATGTGTGGAAGCAAAAAAAAGAAAAGAAAAAGGTTTTGCTCAATTTTATACCCATTAGAAAAAAAATTGTTCATTATAAACCCAAATTTATGTACATTAATAGATTCATTTTGTTCCTTGCATTTGTCAGTTACGCAGTGAATTAACTAATAAGCTCATTAATCTTGCAATTAGTTAATTAGCAAGAGATTCCAGATGACGTCATATAGCTTAGCTATAACAGGAGTATTTACGTGTATAATTTATTATTTATACAAATAGGCAAGCTAACTCTCTCATTTTTTGTCTTTACTTTTTGTTCTTTCACTTTCACTTTCAATTATAGTACGTGAAATCACATAATTTATACTTTTGTCTTTACTTTCAATTTACCCTTTTCTTAACTTCATTTAACCTTCATTCTTCAACAATTCTTATTTTGATTTTTTCCTGTCATATATATAAAAATCAGGGAGAGGAGCAACACTATCAAATATAAGCTAATTGAAATTAATTATTTTTGATTCAGAATTAATATTCACTAGTTTTCATGTTTAATATCTCGTAAATTTTCATAACTAAATTCAATAATTATTGTCACATAGTTGAATTTCAGTTTTTTTTTTTGATCTATCACGTCTATTTCTGATCACGGTATGGGTGTCCCATCTTAGATCTTGTTTATGCGGTACTATACTTGGTGATGTTGTTGTTGTTGTTGTTTCATAACAGCATTAAAAAATCTAGCAAAAAATTGCGTCACAATGCAAAATAAAAACAGAACAATTTGCATGATCTTGTCTTATTGGCAGGCTGTTCAAGGAGTCCCCTCATCCAGATGAGAAGCAAAGGCAACAACTTAGCAAGCAGCTGGGCCTTCATCCTCGCCAAGTCAAATTCTGGTTCCAAAACCGTCGCACCCAAATTAAAGTACAATCTCGTTCCTATGAATCCCTAGAGCTTTGATCAAATTGTGAATACACAAAAATCATGATTGGTTCTAAAAAATCCCTGACTTGTTGTTCATCAACAATAAAATGGTCTTGTATAGGCCATCCAAGAGCGGCACGAGAACTCTCTGTTGAAGGCGGAAATCGACAAGCTCAAGGATGAAAATAAATCTCTTAGAGAAACCAGCAACCAAGGTTGCTGTCCTAACTGTGGATTCGCCACCATGTCTTCTAGCTCAAAGGGACAGCCCGCCTTAAAGTCAGAAGAGCAACAACTCCGAATCGAAAATGCCAAGCTTAAATCTGAGGTTTCCTAACTTCCATGATCAAATTGCTCAAAAAAAAAAACCTCTCTCTTTCTTTTGGCTTTAACTTAAAGTTGATTTTCTTGAAGGTGGAGAAGCTGAAATTGATGGTGGGGAAAACCCCACAAGAAATGGCATCTCCAAACGCATCGTGCTCGAATGATCAAGAAAATCGAAGCTATTTGGAGTTTTACACTGGAGTTTTCGGGATAGACAAGTCCAAGATCATGGACCAGCTGGAGCAGTCTCTTAATGAGCTGAAGAGGATGGCAGACGCAAAGGAGCCGTTGTGGGTTAAAAGCGTTGAAACCGGGAGAGAAATACTTAACTATGACGAGTACGTGAAGGAGTTCTCGGTTGGTCAAAGCTCTTCAAGTAATACTGGGATGAGTGGCGGCCAGAAGCCCAAGAGATCCATTGAGGCCTCTAGGGATAGCGGAGTTGTGTTCGTGGATCTTCCTCGCTTGCTCCAGAGTTTCATGGATTTGGTAACCAAATTACATCATTTGAAGTCTTTTCTGTTTTTTTTTTTTTAACATTGTAAGAAAAGTTAAAAAGTAAAAAATTGATTTGATTTGATTTGTGTAGAGCCAATGGAAGGAGATGTTCCCCTGCTTGATCTCGAAGGCTGCAATTATGGATGTGATCGACAATGGCGAAGGACCAAACAAGAATGGTGCAGTTCAGCTGGTGAGTAGAGCCTTTGCGTAGCCCCTGATCGTAGTTTGTATTGCCAATATTAAGCTCGAATCTTGCTTGTGTGTAGATGTTTGCAGAGATGCAGATGCTAACTCCAATGGTGCCAACGCGAGAAGTCTACTTTGTTAGATACTGCAAGCAACTAAGTCCCGAGAGATGGGCAATCCTTGATGTTTCAATCGACAAGGTGGAAGATAATATTGACATGTCTCTGATCAAGTGCAGGAAGCGTCCATCGGGCTGCATCATTGAAGATAAAGCTAACGGGCACTGCAAGGTAACAATTTCTTTTCATTCTTGAATCGGATGCAACAAACTTATCACCGTTATGTTATTTCTCCGGTAGGTGACTTGGGTAGAGCACTTGGAGTACCAGAAGAGTGTGGTTCACTCCTTATACCGGACAATAGTCAACAGCGGCCTAGCCTTTGGCGCTAAGCATTGGGTCACCACATTGCAGGTTCAATGTGAGCGTCTCGTCTTCTACATGGCGACCAATGTCCCCACTAAAGACTCAAATGGTATGACATATGCTTCTTGTGTATCCTCATTGGAACCGTTGGATCATGCTCTCAAACTCGTTTTCCAACTTGGATCTTGAACAATTTCTTAGGTGTCGCTACGCTGGCTGGAAGGAAAAGCATGCTGAAGCTGGCACAGAGAATGACTTTGAGTTTCTGTCGCTCTCTTGGAGCTTCCAGCATTAACACATGGACGAAGATTGCAAGCAAGACAGGGGAGGACGTTCGGGTGTCGTCTAGGAAAAACCTAAACGACCCTGGTGAGCCCATCGGTGTGATTCTTTGTGCAGTTTCTTCTGTCTGGCTTCCAATTTCGCCCAATGTCGTCTTCGAATTCCTAAGAGATGATAAACGTCGCCATGAGGTTCATCTTCATCATATCCCAATGCATAGTATAATGCAAGTTTATTACGTGACAACGTAACCTAAGCTGAAGATCAATACCTGGTTTGCACTGATGTTTATTTGGTTTTGCTTCGTTTGTAGTGGGATATAGTGCCTAGTGGAGAACCAGCTCAGAAGATTGCAAATCTCTCTAAAGGGCAAGACCGTGGCAATGCAGTGATGGTCCAAGTGAGTTTCTTCACGGTTTTTTTTTTCAATAAAAAAGCATAGTTGCTCATTGAGTTATCTGGTTTCTACATCTCCAGACGATGAAATCAAAGGAGAGCCCGACATGGGTGCTCCAGGACACGAGCACAAATGCGTACGAATCCATGGTGGTGTACGCCCCAATCGACATCCCCGGGATGCAATCGGTGATGACAGGATGCGACTCAAGCGGGTTGGCAGTACTCCCCTCGGGGTTTTCGATCCTTCCCGACGGGATCGAGTCGAGGCCTCTCGTGATCACAACAAGGCAAGACGACGAGAAGAGCTCGGAAGGAGGTTCCTTGTTGACTGTAGCGTTGCAGGTGGTGGCAAACACCTCGCCCACAGCCAAGTTAAGTGTGGAGTCAATGGAGTCGGTTGATACGTTGCTTTCCTGCACAATCAAGAATATCAAGACAAGCTTGCAGTGTGAAGATGGATGAGTATGACCTGATTGATTTTCTTGATCTCAATTTTACAATTAGGCTTGGTAGCTAGACAGAGTTATATAATTTGATTGTTTTGATCACTTTTTTTTCCTTATGTTTTTTGGCCAAGGGGAAAAAAAAGGGGTGCCCTGTTTTAGTGTTTTTTGCCACTGATGAATCTGAACCTGTACATTCTGCTAGTTTTAATCCTAGAAAAGCTGCCACCCAGTGTGTTGCAGAACAGCACTAGGCATCACTCTAAAAGGACTCAAGGCTAAGATAAATTCTAGCATTGAGAATTCAATTGGCATGTCTGAAGGTTTCTTCATTTTGAAATTGAGGTTGTTTCTTGAGTGGATAATTGATAATTTGATAATAAGATGTCATCTTTGCTGAAGTTTCAGAACTACAAGCTCATTAGCCAATTTTATCATCAGAATTCGGAGCTACCAATAAGCTCATCATCAGAATTCGGAGCTAACAATAAGCTTACAACTAAAGCCATTAATACAGCAATGAGCCTTGTTTAATTCAAGAACTCCAGTGCTTATGCCGATTCTTGAACCAACCAAACAGAAACATTTGATAAGGCCAATTTGATTCTAATCCCCAATTCACACAACAAAACTGAAATTAGAGAACCAAAAGCCAGCCTCAGTAGACATTTCCTATTATCCAGATTTAACAGAATGTCCACTGCATATGACATCAATCCACAACGACAATCCAAACAAAAGCCATATCAATTCAACAAAGAAAATCAAAACAAAAAGGAGAGCAGACTTGAAATTTCTATTCGAGTTAAACCAACAGCCATTGAGTTCATCAGTACCCCTTACACTCAACTCAGCATCCTGAACAATAATTAAAATTAAAAAGAAAATTGAACAAGGAAACGACATTATTCTGACTGCTCAGACTGGAGGGGAAGGCCGAGGTCGGCAGAGGCGGCGACGGGGCTAGGGCGGGGGGCAGGGGGAACAGCGAGGAAGTTCTTGGTCTTGCTGATGGGGCGACACTTCTCGAGCTGAACCAAATCGCCGACCTGGAAGCGATTGTCGGGGTCGTGAGCCTGGTACTTCTTCTTCTTGCGGACGCGGCGCTTGTACTTGGGGTGGGGAGCCATTCGAGTCACCTCCACCGCCACCGTCTTGTCGCTGGTGGCGCAAACAACACGCCCCTGCATCACCTTCATCGCCCGCACCGGGAAGAGCGCCAGCGGAGAGGGGGTCGACCGAACGGGTTTGGTGGGGAGAGAGATGGCGGAGCCGCCATTGAGGAAGGTGGTGGTGATTGAGGGAGGAGGTTTGAAGAGGGAGAAGTTGAGTGACATTTTTGGGAGTTTGGAGAATTGGGGAGTTGTGGGAGGAGATAGGATTGAATTTGAAGAAGGGGCTTATCTTTTCTTGGGTTCTCGTGTTGTGTGGGTTAGTCTAGTTGATCTCCTGCGAGGGACTGCACGATGTGTGTGTGATGCGGTAGCTGATGGATTACTTACACGTGTGAGATGAGTGCGAATCTGCACCGTTTGATGAGTTTCTTGTTTTCCTAGACAAATGGAACGATTACAGCGGATTTTTAACTCTCTCAAATTAAATTTTTCAATCCTCCACATTTTACTTTAATTTTTTTTTTAATCTTTTTTAGTAGGAAAAAAACCGACTGATAAAAAATGCTTGGTGTAATCGAGAGACCGGAGAAACCGGTATAAGACGAAATTGAAAACAAACTAACAACGTCAGAAAGAAATTTCACACCACCACGATTCAGCTCGGAAAAGGGTTTAAACCCAAAGATTACTCCACAAACAAAGGAGTACATGCGCCAAACTAACAAGTCTGGGCCACACCTGCACAAAACACAAGCACAAGGGCAAGCCCGAAAACAAACGAAATAAACAAATCCAAAGTAAAAATAAAGAAGGGCTGCAAGCAGATCAGGAAAAGAAAAAAAACAAAAAAACCTCACACAAGCAAATGGGCCAAAGCCTAAAACAAACTCTCACTAGACAAATAAGTTTTCAAAACAAGTGATAAAAAAAAGCCAAAAAGAAAGTGGATGCAAATTACACCAGAGAAACTAGCGGCGACCAAGAGCTGCCAAGATCAGTAACAATCGAATGACGACATTCTTGAACCACCAAGGGTCCAAAGTAAGGGGCGTGTACGAGAATAAAACAAGTGGCAAATAGAAATAGTCCAAACCAACCCCCCACCAAAGAGAGTTTCACCATCGGCCACGTATGTCACAAAGCTTATAGAACACAACAAGGACACGAATCCATGATGACGTTCACTGTTCACACACTCGTTAGAACAAACCGGTAACGGGAGTCGAGAGATAAAGAAAGAAAAACATCACACACTTTAGAAAAACTAAGAACAGAAACAACAACATTGGGCACAAATTGTTCAACTAAGACTAGAGAAAATGATATTACAGTTGGGCAAATTAATAAACACTTATCATCATCTAAATAAAATCATTCAAAATCATAGTCCTGGGCCAATGCTATGGTTTTGTGCAGATGTGGCCCAAACTTTTAGGCATAAATATAAAGCCTTCTCGACAATGAAAAAAATTCTTTCTCCCGGTGCCTTCTTGGCAATGGCCTTTTCGACTTGGATCTAGATGAGTCTCACCAGCCCTTCTCTCTCTAGAGAGGTGAACTATTGGTGTCCCAAAAAATATGTAAAACTCATTTTTCATCCTTTAAAAGTCACTACTTTTATTTTTTTAAATCTAAATACACTATATAATTTCGGATATTACTTAATAATAGACCTTTCAAACGGGTCGGTTCGGTCGGGTTCGGATTCGGTTATTTCGGGTTCGGGTTGAGTACGAGTTTGGGTCAATTGGGTTACAGGTCAAGTCGGGTCGGGTCATGGCGGGTCAATGTGCGGGTTCGGGTTGACCAACGGGTCAATACCACCATAATTTTAAAAAAGCTATAATATTACTTATTCTAAATAATCAACAAAATAATATAAATATATGACATATCTAGATATACTATTTTAAAATTTGCATTAATTGATGTTTATTTAAAAATTAACATAGTTCACCTAAACCATTATTTAAATTATTTAAACTTTAGTTACTAGTTAATACCTTATAAATTCACTTAAAACATATTTTGATAATCAAGTACAAGCTTGTATTTGTATGATAAAAATAGGTCGTGAAAATTGAAAAACCTATTCAAATGCAACAATATTTGGGATTAAAAAAAATACAAAAGCATCAACCAACTAGCCAAGTAAAAATATTCAATTTACAATCAACATTATTTAAATTCTCGAATGTCCAAGAACATATAGAATATTGTTCTATTTTTCTAATTATATTTCTACCACATTCTACAACCAATATTGTAATATCACAAAAAAGTTGAACAATATTTTTATTTTTTTTTGATAAGCTATTGCAACAACAACAACCATTGGCAAAAATTAGGCTACCAACAAAGGCTAGCCTAAATCACCATCTAGTAGATGGTGATCTTGATACAACAACAACAACCAACCAAACCTAGTCAAAATAAAATTAAAGTGTCAAATCTTCAAATCTTGAAAACTTCGAATCTTCAAATCTTCAGATCTTCAAATCAATAGTCAAAGGAAATTTCACAACAAGGGGAAAGCGTAACTCATAACCCACCAAATCCAATCGAAATCAGAGCAAGGGAGGACGAGGAACGCATATATTTAGATCTTCAAAACTTCAAATCTTCAATCTTCAAGCTACAATCTTCAATCTTCAATCTTCAATTCAAAAAATCTCAACGCCAACAGAGGCGGAGATATGGAAAGGGAGAAAGGGAGAGCCAGATCTGGTTTTCGAAAGAAGATACCGACAATCTCAAACGAGGCATCGGAGGAGGACATCGGTAGGGGCTGGTGGTGTGGGAGCGAACCAATTTCAGAACTGAGGAGGGATGAGAGGAAGAGATCTAGATGGAGGAGAAGTGATTGGATTGAATTTTTTTTTTTTTTGGATCTGGGGAAGGAGGAGGCCGGGCTCCCTTGGGAGCGTTTTTAGGGCCGGTTGATGTTTGCCACTGTCATCAAGTTGAACAATATTTTGAAAGCTATAAAAACAACCATCAATAATATTATATATAAAGTGTACTTGACTACCTTCCATTATAATTTAGAAATGGAAAATCAAAGCATTCCACTGCCACATTACAACATATATTAGTGATACTGCTATACATGATTAAAAGACTAAAGCATTCCGTACTATGCTATAATACATGTCACACAACCAAAATACACCTAAACTTGCTTGTGGCTACAAAAGGCTAGAACAAGTCAGTCATGAGCCAACAAAAAAGCCCAATATCTGTTACAATTACACACCTTCCACAACCAAAAGTGTTCACCTAATTAGTAATATACATGCCACACAAAACAAAGCAATCCTAAACCTGCCCGTGGCTACAAAAAGGCTGCAACAAGCCAATTAGCAAAAAAAAAAAACAACCCAAAATATGCCACATCTACACTACCCAACCACAACTAGAAGTGTAAAATTAGCTAGGAAACTTCCAAGTTTATTCATCCAACTCTTCATCTCCACTGTTGTCCTGATTGATTGAGAATGGAATTTCAAGTCCATATATTTCCTGGTTCTCATCATCTGCTAAATGACAGAAACATGATATCAAACTATAATTAACTTGAGAGTAAACAACTACACAAACTAAATAAAAGTGACCTTCTTTTATGTCAAACCCATATAACCAAGAACGGGTTGACAAAAGTGCATCTATAGTGTTTGGATCAAGAGAAGATCTCCATTTTGTGAGAACTCTACTGCCCATACTAAAAGCCGACTCTGATGCTACGATGGTAATAGAAATGGCTAAGATATCTTTTGCCATTTGAGAAACAATGGGATATTTACTTGTATTTTCTTTCCACCAACTGAGCACATCTAGTTGTTGTGTATGATCTATCCTACCCGCATCTAAATATGCATCTAATTCAAATTTATCATTAGCTAGGAATATCTTCAAAGTTGGAAAATCCCTAAAAACAACAAACATGATGCAAAAATTAGCAAGAAAAATACATAACATTCAATACATATTTATGACATTGAAATTATATATAGACTTGTTTACCTTTAGACCATCCTTGTCTTTATCTTGAACCTCGCTCATGGTTCCTCGTAGTTGAGGACCAAAGGCCACTGCGTACTCATTATACAACTTATAAAATTGTGCTTTCACATGGTTGGTCTTCGACACAACAGTTTCAACATTCAATTTTTTAAAGCAATATCGAACAAGTTGAGATTTTATAACAAGGATCTAGCATCGCAACAAAGGAAAGAATCATGCTATAAGAAGCCCAATACTTGTCAAACTTCACTTTCATACTTAATGCCATCCTTTTCAAAAACTCATCCTCACAAGCAACATATGTCTTCAGTAAAAGCTCAATATTCCAGACATTTGTAAAATATAGATTTTATGTAGAATATTGTCTCCCTAGACATAAGAGTGGTTAGCTCATCAAAGGGGCTTAAAAGAGCACAAATCTTTTCTATTTTACACCATTCTTCATCAGATGGAAGAGGAGGGAAGCTAGGATCAGATCTGTCTGTGTTCATTTCAAAAGACTTTCGATAAATCATTGCCCTATCCAACATTTTATAAGTAGAATTCCATCTAGTAGGACAATCCAAGCAAAAGTTTTTTGAACAATTGATGCCTACATACAAAACAATCTCCTTAAATTTCAGCTTTCTACGCTCTGAACCAACAATCCAAACCACCAACTTCCTAACCTTAATTACTACATCATCAATCACTTTTAAACCTTCTTGCACAATTAAGTTCAAAATATGAGCACTGCACCTTACATGGAAATATTCACCGCCACAAGGCAAAGAATTGTGCGCAGAGAGACTTCGAGTTAGCATGGCTTGCATATTGTCATTGCATCTAGCATTATCTAGTGTGATAGAAAATACCTTGTTCTGAATTCTTCAATTATTCAAAAGACCAAATACCCTATCATGTAACTTTGTTGTAGTGTGAGGCGGTTCTACATGAGAAAAGTCCAAAATTTTAGCATGTAAATTCCAGTCATTGTCAATAAAATGCGTTGTCAGAGAAATATATCCTTGCTCCACTACAGAAGTCCACATATCAGAAGTCAAGCAGTTTTTTCCTGAAACTTTCTGCATCAGATCCCTAAGCCTCTCTTTTATGAATTTTCATGACATGGTTCTTTGTTGTATTTCTACTGATTGGTTTAAATCCTCGATGTAAGAAACTATGAACACCCCTATTTCCCTCATGTTCAGCAAAAGTAAAAGGGTATCCATGCCTAATGATAGCAAGTGAAATCATTTCCTTGTAGAGTTTTCTGATCAAATCTTTGCAATAAAATTCCAGCTTTTGATATTTCATCTACATCGCCAACATGTTCACAACTTTCATAATGGCGTTTAAAGTTAGTGGTACCTGTTTTTGAAGGAGCTTTAATCGGCCCCCTTACAATACTTGCATATGGCTCTTGGTGTGCCGTCTTCAAATAAATCTCCATCATAACAGTCATATTGTTTCCAAATGTCAGCATTCCATTTCCTTTTAGGAGCAGCAATACCAAGCAGAGATGGATGCAGTATAGGAGCAGAAGTACCAACTAGAAATGGATGCAGTGTAGGAGCAGCATTACCAACCAAAGATGGAGAGTCATCACCTACTTCTACTGAATTCATAGATAAATGCATAGAATGTTTTGCAAAAGAGAAACTAATTCAGTAAAAAAAAAGTGAGTGAGTGAAAAAATAAGTTGTATTAAATATACCTAAGGAGAAAATACTTACTTGTTTGAGGCAATGGAATAGATGATTTTAGTATGGAAGCAAAAGAAACTCCACATCCATACCGAAATGGAAGAGAGGGTTGAATTGGTGTCTTGGATGGACGAGAGATTTCTCGTTGTGGTGGCATTTTCTTAATTGATAATTCAGATATAAAAACCTATAAAAAAAGTAAGAAAGGGAGCTTAACTTTAAAATTATCATGAAATGAATTTGTTTAGGCAACATAATTACAACAGATTAAGCATATCCAACAGAGTAAAAAACTTTAATCTTAGTCCAACTAGTAGGTTTTGAGGCCTTATGTATGTGATGTAAGAGAATATGAGCATCACCAATATACAAAGCATGTAATGCAACTGAAGATCTCTTAAACATCGGTGAAAAAGTAACAGTCAAAGCAACAAAGACATATTGCATTCTACTGGGCTCTCTCCAAGCAGACCTTTATCTTTTAATAAAATGATATCTCATATAGAAATATTTTCTCAAAGAAACAAAGACACAATATAAGAATAAAGATAAATATATTTGAGTGTAGACTCCGAATGCATAATAAAATAAAAATAAATATAAAATATAAGAAATATGCATGAAAATGTCCTAAGCTAGTATGCAACTAGACTTCTAAAATATGATTAAATTAGGAGTTATCAAATTCCCCCAAGCTTGAACCTTGCTTGTCCTCAAGCAAGAACTAAGATCAATTCCATTAGAAAATCAAAGGCGTCTCAACCCGACATAAAATCAAGCAAGTCGATGGAGTTTTAGATATTATCCATGCATCATCAAAGCAGACAAATAACCATCAAAGAGACTAACAAGTTATTCACTTTAAACCTCACTAGGAAAATATAAGAATCACTCTCGCTCATGTGTTTAAGGGTAAGTGTTTCGCTCAGTCTCAAATTTGAAAGCTAAACTACTATAGGCTTGCATCAGTGTTCTAAATCTTCACCACGAGAAACCAAGTACACGATATAAATCAAGAGGTCTTTTATTGGGTTGTAATGAGGCCAAGGTAAGAAGAAATAGGTATGGAAATATTTTGGTCATGTGGTGCTAATCCAGAAAATAGAATTAACTAAATCAACACAAATTACCACCAAGCTTAGAGATTTTCATTCCAAACCACATTTTTTTTCACCCAACATCCTTGATTCTTTATTCCAACTCTTTTTTTTCATTGCCTTTTCTGATTTTTTTTCTGATTTTTTTTTCATTTTTTTCCAAGGAAAACACTAATAAAGCATACATCTCAACCAAGTATATGTAAACTCCCCCAAGCTTGGCTCACAACCACAAATTAATCAAATAATTATCCTAAATTCCGGATGGGTAAAAGGCTAGATATTAGGCTCGGGATTATTTTTGTGGAGTTTCCAAAAAAAAAGGCTATAAAGGCTAACAGGGGCTTCAAACAGAGGATAATATGCAAGGTGGATAAGGGAATATATAGGCTCATGAAAATAATGCATCAATCGTTTTTATGTCATGCACAAGAGTTATAAATGTGGCTTCGAAAAGGAGCATAAACGCAAGTTCTAGAGATAGCAAACAAATTGAGAATCACACACAAAGAAAAAGAGCACTCATAAGAATTAAAGTCCAAGAAAGGCCAAGAAAAACCTCACATGGCTTTTTTGTCTAAAGTTTCAAAACTAAATTAGCTCAACGAATAATTAAATGCCACTTTAACTCAAACATTATCAAAATATCAATTTTTTTCAGCTTCATGCAAGATAAATTAGGGCTTCAACAACCAATAAAATTTAGGATTTTTTTTTTAAATATACAAGCAAAGCCAAGAAGGGGTTCATATCAAAACACCTAATATGCAAATACAATGCATGAAATGTCATGAAAAAGAAAATAATAAAAAAATGCAAACAGAACCTCACATGAGATTTTTCCTCCCCCAAACTTGAATTCTACATTGTCCCCAATGTAGAAAAAAGAAAAGGAAAAGAAAACTCACCAAATAATTCATCAGGCATTAAGGAGTTTTCAATTAATCCTGGAGAAGAGCTAACAATGGTACCTCTTTGGAGAAATCGAACAAGTCAATAAAAATTCAGTAGCTCTCTATTTAGTACATGTCTTGAGAAAGCACAACATGCAAAATACAAGAGAGGCAACAAATAGCACCGACTCATACAAAGAGAGCATGGGAACATTAACAACCAGATAATAATCCCTTTAATTAAGATCAGTCCTCTTAAAATAAAACTGTCCTTCTACATAGCCACCAATAGCTTATTTGCAACCAAAGCCTCCAACTTATTAAATCCCAGAAGAATCAACACCACAACCGCCCACAAAATTAGCTTGCAAATAAAGTGCAAATTAAAGTTCAAAATATAGCAAGCTAAACAAGCATATAGCCAGCAGTTCCCCACTGTTTCAACAGAAAACCAATTCATCAACAACCGCTCAAACTTTCAAATTCAGTACAAATTGAGACTATGAATGACAAGTTCAAATGAAAGCTGAACTCAAGTCACAATCGTCATATTCAACGGACATTCAACATGAGAAAAATTAATAATCAAACAAATCAACTCCACTCGTTCATCAAGTCAGAGGAAATTAATTAACCAACAACACTAATATCATCCTCTAAATCAATCAAACTCAGTTGAAGAGATGAAACAATTCATTATCAAGGTTTAAACCACAGAGTCAACACAAATGCAATCCCAGCCAAACCAGCAACACAATTAAGAAGAACATTGAATACTTAAGTCACCAAGACCACAAATTCAATAAGCATATCATCAGCCTTGCTCGATTAGGAATCACAACATCAAAGCTCAAAATTTGAACATCATATAAGAATCTAAGAGTTGGTAGATTTGAGTTTGGACCAATTAAGCACAACAAATAGACTTTTACCTCCCACTTACCTGCATTGAGTTGAAGAAAGCTCGAATTCGAGGCTGGAATTGGATGAGGTCAACAGCGATTCCGTGTGGCGATGGGCCATCTGTAGAAGCCGAATATGAGTGCTGGTGTATATGCCGGGACAGATTCGGTGAGCCGCTTCTCAGATACGAATACATCGGAAAGATAACGAAGCAGCAGGTAAGGAGGCGCTAGGGTTCCTGTGGCAGTGGACTGCGGTGGAGACTGAACCTTTGTCAAGTTTTCGGATCAGGTGGGTCGGTGGTACCCATCTCAATCGGGTCAGGCGCCTTGTAAGGCTTCAGTCGAATTTTTCTGACTTTGAAATACCCTGAGTTCTTGCTTTCCGGAAACATATTTGATTTATGATGATAGAGAATCACTTGATCCCCTGGATTGAATTCAACTTGTGCCCGGTCATCAGCAACACTTCTTTTTCTTTTTTTCCGTCTACTTCGATCCTTTTTTTCTTGAATTGCTTCTACCTTGAAGTTTTGAATCTCCAATGTAGTTTTTGGTACCATTACTACATCAGGCATTGTTTCAGGAAGCTCAACCTGAATCTCAGAACAGGTCTCTCTAATGGTCGGGGTAGCCTTTTGGATCATGTCAAACTCATCAACCATTGGGTCCTCTTTGGTCACTTGGGTAGGCTCTCTTTTATCAACTTGTGGGTCGTCCCACTCTTTCTCGCCCCTCAAAAATATAACAGTGCAAAATTCAATGTGGTGCACCTTTGGAAGCTCAATAGGCAACTCTGGATTGACCAACTGAGCAATCTGATCCTCTAGCAGTTTATTTTGTGTGGTCAAAGTACCAACTTGAGTCTTTAGAAGGTTCACTTCACTTTTAAGATTAGACAACTCTTCTGCTTGATTTTTTATTAACCCAATGATGTTTCCAACTATGTTGAGAAGATTTTGGAGCGGTGTTGATGGAGGTGTAACCCAATTAGGATTGTAGGAATTTGAAGAGGCCTTATTCACATTACCCAATGTTTTGTGACAACTGTATAATCATGATCTACAGCTCCACAAGACTCATAAAAGAGGTTAGAAGTATTTGGATTTGAAAAACCCAAATTATGATTGAAATAATCATATCTCTGAGTACTTGTATTTAATCTAGGAGAAAGAGAGGAAAAAGAACTTACCTCATACATACCTGAATAATCCATTTATTCGACTCTTTTAATTTGCCTAAAATAAAAAAATAAAAAGATCAAAGCAAAAATAAAGACCTAACTTTACTAGATAGGAGATAACAATCAATATTAACAAATTGGTCCCCGACAACGGGGCCAAAAACTTGATGTAGCCAAAACTAAGCCGCAAGCGAACGGGGTCAATCGTAGTACCTCAAGTGTCGATTCCACAAGGACCAATGTAATACCAAGCGAAACTCTACTAGTAAATTAGGCCAAAAGTAAGGAATATGGAAAATCTATGTCTAAGATAACAACTATTGAAATAAATAAAAAGGATAAAAACTATGGGATAGATGTGTCTAAGGTTAAGGATCCCCACAACAATGTTTCAATAAATAAAATTATACTCTGCCTGAATTTATTTTGAAGGACCAACTATCTAAAGAAAACACTAACTCCTCTCAGACGATAAGTGCATGTACCTAAACTCGACTAGCAGTCACTCTCGCACAAAGCATGTCTAATTTAGATACTTTGGGCTCTTTAGAGATTAGGGAAAAATAAAGTCAACATTCGCTCTCGCGCTACGCTGAAATTACTCAAACCCTAATAAAACTACGATAGTTAAGAAATCCACAAGAGAAATTAAGTCGCTCTCGCACAAATAATTCTCAATTCTAATCCAAGGGATCTAGCATGAACAAACAATCTATTCAATCAATCAATTTCCTATTATTGTTATCTCCTCTCGATCTCAAACCTTAATAGGAATCCTATATGCATAAAACAAATAGGGCATAATGCAACCTAGGATCAAACCAATTATATTTCAATTCAGACAAAGAATATAATTTTAGTTAAATACGCATTGAATGGATCACCAAAACCCTAGAACTAGAAATTTAGCCAAGCATGATTGAAGACATAATCAAAATTTATAAAACTAGCCTCGAATTATTCAATACAATTAAAGAGTAAGAAAACTTAGTCTCAAATATATCGATAATCCAAATCAAGGGGCTAAATCTTGAATAACAAACAATCTTCAATCTCGGCCGAAAAATTCGACATAGTAAATGAGCGTTATCCATGAACAAAATAATGCACACATTATGTGTTTATATAAGGAACACACAAATTGCAGTAGAGAGACCGATAAAGATGAAATCTAGTCGTCGTTTGATGCTCCAATTTGCATAACATTATGAATAAGAATCTGCAAGTCCTGAAAAGACATCAAATCGTGCTAAAATGTTAGGAAAGCAGATAAAACAGCAAGGTTACATGCTTACTACAAATGCAATTACAACTGTTTACCCAACTTTTAGGCCATTTATACCAGTATGAATATCGATTGAGTTGGTGCAGAATACTGCCAATAGTCCCATATACAATTTGCAATAATAACACAATACAAAGAAGGAGCTACTCATGAAATTATTCCAAGTTACTTAATGAGGAAAATTCAAGACAAGCCCATCACACACACCCATTGACCCACCTGAACAATCGATCGAACCAACACATTACAAAATCAACTCACGTACAAGTACTACTGAATCACAAGTAAACCTAGATAATATACCTAAATGAAAGCAAAACCTTAACGAGGACTCAAATTTTAAAGTCCAAAAGGGAGTTGTTTGGCATAATTAGACTAAGAAATATCATTTTTCTATCATAACAATATTGTAAGATTCATCTTCACAATACAAAAGTAGAATATGAGAAAATGCTGAATAGGAAAATAAGGAAACATAAAAGAGTTGCACATATTATGGTACTAACTTCCTTCAGAATCTAAGCGGGAAGGTAATCATGTTATAATAGGATCATGACCTTAAATATAAGAAAATGTAGAATAAACCCAAGACCAAGATGTCTACAAACTCAAAAAATATGACACATACATGAGAATCACTTGCTTTAAATGAAAAAAAAACTATATAATGACTGCAACTACATAGAAATTCATCTTTTCACAAGTTCAATGACTGCAAAAATATGACCCAATAGTTCATACTTAATACATGTAGGCATCTCCGTCAAAAACCATAAGATCATCAAGCATGTTCCAATGTCAAATATTCATAAATCTGAAAATTTAAAGTCTACATGCATCTTAACTATCTCAGCAAGCAGCACAAATATAAACTAAGTTAAAAACTTGACCAACAGGAAAATTTGCAATGAAATTCGGAGCCTCTATCTTGCAACCAATTTGGTTGAAGTTCAACACACAATTACCACTATGACAAGCATAATAAATGGATCATCCAGTTGAGCAACTACATCAGTAAGGAGTGAACCTCCCCCATCTGCACGAAGTAACTTTACCACATACACACAAGCCATGTGATTGGGACATCTCAGCTAACAAATGGTAATACAAAATGATAACCATTAAAGCAGCCTTCTAAAAAATATCAATGTCCTCAAGCAATATCCCTCTTTCCTTCTTTACAAAATTCACTTTTCTTTCATCTAAATTGACAAATCCAGCACCACCATCCAAGGCTTTAGGCTAGGTTTGTCAAGGTTTTGGGATTGGTCCTGACTTCCTACATCATCTTTAGGTGTGACAAATAACAATTGACTAAAAACTTCAGCACTAAACAATTTGAAATCTTCCAATTCAATGACCAAACAAGTGGCACCAGACCTAAGTACAATGGATAAACTTTTGGGCTAAAAGTACACAAATAACCTTGAATTTGGGCTAAAAGTACACAATGGATAATGACTTGGGACGTAAAAATTACCAGAATTGAGGTGTTCTTCTATGTACAATATTTACCTACAAATTACTCAACTCAATAAGATTTGTGAAAACCAATTCAATGGATCATAAGCAAGTAACAATGTTTAAAGCATTTGTAGTAAAAAGACAATACAAAGAAGCAAACATGGCTACTCATGAAATTATTTTAAGTTAATGAGAAAAATTCAAAACAAGCACATCACATACACACAGTGACCGACTTGAACAATCAATCGAACCAACAAATACCCATTTCCCACAAAACATGGATTTAATCACCCATTCAACAAAAAGAAATGAAATTTAAGGGGATAATTAATGCATTAAGAGGAGATCTCCCCCCAAAGAAAAGTTCAAGACAAGCCCACCACATACTCCTAGTGACCCAACTGAACAATCAATCGAACCAAAATTATCCAAGAGGTAAACCTAAGTCTCAAATCAGCAAGCAAATCCACCGAATTCCAAAACAACCCTAACCCTGAACACGAAGCTGAAAAGCCCTAACCATGCCCGAAGTAACTGGATTGTGAAACCCTATTCATGAACCGCTCAAAGGACGCCAAAAGAGAGTTTTACCTCGTACCTAAATTTAACCTAGGCGCTGCAGATGATCAGAGAACGACGAAGAAGATCGCCGGAACGATACCGGTAGTTCAAAGGCGGTTCAAGATGGCGATGACAGACTGTCGGGAGCGTCGTTGAACAGATGAATGAGGCGAACTGCAAAAGAGGGTTGAACGTTAAAAGACGGTGCAGAGGAGTCGTCGTCGAGAAAAGAGAAAGTCGAACGGGAGCAAGGAAAGAGAAAAGCAGTGTAAAAAGGGAATTATAAGTTTTAGGCAATTTAGCGTTTTACTGTTCATTACTGTTCACTTCAAAGTGGCTTGTTTATAGGTTTTTTGATGTGCCTGTATATCTCCCTCCCCCTAATTAATAATATTTTGTTCCATAAAAATGTAGAGGCTGTCATCCACCGCCACTTATGTTGGCTCCCTTGTAAATCAGCACAAGTTCCTGGACTTATGGACCGGCCCACTCATGAAATAGCTAGACCATACACCATTTTCGTCCAAATTAATTAGTGGGGAGGTCTTGATCCATATATTTGACGTCTCTAAAATAGTCTTCAATTATCTCCAAAATTATTTAAAAATTACCTGAAAAATATCAAAGTATGAATGGTGAATCTGAATGCATAATAAAATAAAAATAAATTTAAAATATAAAAAATATGCATGAAAATGACCTAAATTAATATGCAACTAGACTTTGAAAATATGATTAAATTAGGCGTTATCACATATCACCTTCATCTTCGTCTTTAATAGTGCTTCCTCCCATTGTGTTCTCATCAATCACAACGTGAACACTCTCTTCCACTTTCCTAGTTCGCTTGTTGATGATTTTTTTTGCTTTTCTATGCTGAGAATAGCCTACAAAGATTCCTTCATTACTCCTAGCTTCCATCTTACCCATATTATCTTTACCATTATTATGCACAAAACATTTGTAACCAAACGTACGCAAGTGGGTGACGTTGGATTTTCTTCCTCTCAAAAGTTCATATTGTGTCTTCCCAAGAAGAGGACGCACCATAGCTTTGTTTAATACATAACAAGCGACATTAAATGCTTCTCCCTATAAATTTCTTGGTAGGCCACTCGAGATAAACAAGGTTCTCAATATATCCTCCATAGTTCGATTCTTTCTCTCAATTACACCGTTCTGTTGAGGAGTTCTCGGGGCTGAAAAATTGTGTCCTACACCATTTTCCTTGCAAAAATCCAAGAACATTTTCAAATTCTGGGCCATGATCTGATCGGATTGAAACCAAAGGTACTCCAAGAACCTTTTCTGATAACTTACTCCATGCACTTAATTATTCGAATACCTGGTCTTTATAAGATAAGAAAAACACCCAAGTATACCTTGAAAATTCATGAACAATAGAAAAAGTTTGTTGTGCCAGAGGTCGGCAACGTCTTCAATTACTTGAAAACACAACTTTTCTTTAGGCAAGAGACAAAGAACAACTATGTAAAGATTATTCTCACATGTTCCCTTCATAAGAGTCTTACCTGAGCTAACATCAATTACTTGACATCCATGAAAGTCAAAAACAACTTGATAGAGATTGCTAGCACTTAGTTGGGAAACTGACGTTGTTGACACAAAAGTCCTTAGAAATTCTTATCTTACCAATGCCCATGACTTGTCCCTTACTATTATTACCAAAGGTGATGTCTCTACCTTCTTGTTGATGAAGTGAGATGAATGACTTAAAAGCTTCCCGTCATATGAGTTGAACATGCACTATCGAAGAACCAGGAACCGTTTTCTCTCACTTCATTCTGCAAGGTAAAAGTCATTTTATACAAACCCAGAGTCTCTTAACAACTCTTCTAGGTTGGGCAACGTGATGATTTTCAAAACATCTTTCATTATAGACTCTCTCAGGATCTATGGTTGGCTAACGTTCATGAGCATTCCAAAGTCCATAAGATTTGCTATCTCTTTCTTTTTCCTGCACTCATGTTGAAGATGACCTTCTTTTCAACAATACTAGCAAGTTTTATGAGACTTAAGACCAACATCAATTTGTGAGGGTTTCAAGTTCTCAACTTGGTTCTTCCATATCTTATGTGCTTTCTGGCCTGGATACCAAGGTTGTTTACCTTTGCTTAGGTTCCCCACCTTTGATGTGGAACAACAAGTATGTTACCTTTAGGCTTAGGAGGACACAAGGTTTTCAAATCCTTAGGCACATAGGAATATCCAAGTCTAGGTCTTGACGTCACAAAAGTTTTAGCGAAATCCTTAGCAACAAATTCTTCTATCCACTTTTTCTTTTTGGACTCATTACTTGCTTTTTCTTTTTCAAGGTTATTGGCTAACTTGCATTACCAAGTTTTAACATGATATTTTCTCCTTCAAGTTTTTTACTTTCTTTTCGAAGTCATCCACATCAATTTTAAGATCATCACAAGTTTTACAAGCAAAAGACTTTGAAACTAAAGATTTCTTCTGTAACCTTGATTGTCATCCATTAAATTAGAGATGGTATCTTCTTTTTCATCAAGTTTCTCACTGAGTTCGGTAACTTCAGTTCCCAACTTCTTAATGATAGCATGCAACTGTTCTTTGGTTTTATTGGACAAAATAGACGAAAGTTCAGAATTTGTACCTCTTTTGGAGCATCTATATCCAAGAGGCACACTTCTCCATGTTGACATGTGTCATCTTCAGCATCTGAGTCATCCCAGGTGGCCAACATGGCAGTCTTGTCACCTTTAGATTTCTTCTTGACACGGTTTCTAGCGAAGTGTCCTTTTCTTGAGCAATGGTAACAAATGACATCCTTCATGTCTTTGACAAGTTTTGTCCCTTTAGATGGAGCTTTGTTGCGGTTCCAAAGCCTCTTCATGGCTCTTGTAATGAGTGCAACCTCATCATTACCATCAACTTGATCATCAGCACATTGAGCAAGATCGAAAGCTCTTTCTACTTTCAAGGTAATGTTTTTGACTTGGTCAGTTTCAGAGCGATCATCTTGCCTTTGCTTGATTCCTCAATACACACTCAACTTTCCAATGACATACTCCAATGTGAGTGACTTGGTCTCACTGTTGGTTAGCAACACAACAACAACCTCATTCCATTTTGAGTTAAGCCCTTGGATCCACTAGCTAACTTGCTTCCACTGAGGAAGTTTCTCACATAGAGACTCAAGTTGGCTAATCACAACTTGAAATCTTGAGTGACAGTCACTCAAGGATTCATTCTTCTCTTGACTTATTCTTTCATACTCCCTTTCAAGTGCAATGATGCGATCCTTTTTCACATCATCGTTTCCTTGATGGAGCCGTTTGAGAGCATCCCAGATTTCCTTAGCCTTCTTGTATTGAAAAATCTTCTTTTAGTCTCCGTGGGTTAAGGCATGGTGAAGAACCTTCGAGCATTCTTCTCTAGCTTCTTGAAGTCAGCATCATTGTAGTCTTCCTTTTTTTCTCCTCCTTTGCATCAGTAGTAAGAAAGGTTTCTGGACCCGTCTCAATGACCTTCCAAAGTTGTCCATCGAGTGAGCATATATGGGTCTCCATTTGCTCAACCCATCAATTATACTCACCGGCCTTGAGCACTGGTGGCTTCTAGAATGAATCAGTGATGGTCGTGTTTGTTAATATCATTTTTCCTATAGATAAGAAGTACTAAAACAGATCTAGAGCCAAACTTTGATACCAACTGTATTATCTTAGTACGTCTAGGTGGTCGACCACAACTAAGTTGTCAACTTCTTGTTTTAATGCAGCGAAAATAAACTACAAGAAAGACATACTTGCA
This sequence comes from Fallopia convolvulus, assembly GCA_964016875.1. Taxonomy (NCBI): domain Eukaryota; kingdom Viridiplantae; phylum Streptophyta; class Magnoliopsida; order Caryophyllales; family Polygonaceae; genus Fallopia; species Fallopia convolvulus. The sequence continues at coordinate 37,152,418 of OZ024725.1, forward strand.
CACAGTGATTTTTTATGGTGGAAACGCTTGATCGATGAACTCTATCAATCAAGTATGAAAACCACTCCCTTCCAAGTTCTTGCTTGGAAGGAATAAAAGTCGTAACTTGATTTATTGATCTTTTAAACTGATTACAAGAATACTCTGGATCTACACCTATTTCCCAAGTAGTCTAGAACTCTTTGTGAACCGAGTAATAGCAACCCTCAACCAATATAACAAGCCTACGTCTCTCCGAACTCTCGAACAACCTTTTTCTTTCTTTCGATCACTAAAATAGAGTATGAGTTCATGTGTCTTCTAACCTAAAGCATAGTTTAAATACACAAAAACTAGGTCAGATAAGAGAGAATATTATCTTCCAATTCAGTTATGGCCAGATAATATTTTCCTTATCTTTACAATCTCATCCTAAGCCTAAAACAAGATATAATAATATATGGCTTAGGGAAAAGGCAATAATCGGCCAACTATCTTATCCAAGGAATACTGTCCAATCTTCAAAGATCACACGCGTCTTCAAGATCTTCGAGATTTTCCTTCAACTCACGTCGGTGATCACGTTGGCGACTCTGCTCATAAACTCGAGGTCGTCCATTTGACAGACGTTTGGAACCATCAAAATCAAAGTCTTCAGCTTTTCTAACACTTTTGCATATAGAAGAATGTAATTTGGATTGTGTAATGCCCATGCTACTTTTAAGAGATGCTAGATGGCTATGTTTTCTGATTTGATTGAAGATATCATGGAAGTTTTCATGGATGACTTTTCTGTTTATGGTTGTTCTTTAGATTCTTGTTTGGCTAACTTGTCAAGAGTGCTACAGAGATGTGAAGAAGTTAACATTGTGTTGAATTGGGAAAAATGTCATTTCATGGTAAGTGAAACAATTGTACTTCATCTTGTTTCTAACCATTGTATTGAAGTTGTCGGGGCAAAGATTGAGGTCATTGAGAGGTTGCCATCTCCCATGACAGTCAAGGGGGTAAGAAGTTTCTTAGGACATGCAAGATTTTATAGGAGGTTTATTCAAGATTCTTCTAAAATTGCTAAGCCTCTTACCAATTCATTGCTTAAGGATGTGAATTTAACTTTTCCCCTGGGTGTCGTGAGAGTTTCAACAGGTTACAACATGGTTTAATTTTAGCTCCAATCATGCAACCTCCTGATTGGAATCTTCCCTTTGAGGTTATGTGTGATGCAAGTGATTTTGCACTAGGGGCCGTGTTGGGATAGAGGAAGGACAAGAAGTTTCATGCCATCTACTATGCTACCAAGACTCTTGATGAAGCCCAAGTGAATTATGCTACTATAGAAAAAGAGTTGCTTGGTACAGTGTTTGCTTTTTAGAAGTTCAGGTCCTATTTGGTGGGAGCCAAAGTCATTGTCTACACCGATCATGCTACTATTCGATATCTCTTGACCAAGAAGGACGCTAAGCCTAGATTGATTCGTTGGATCCTTCTCCTTCAAGAGTTTGATTTAGAGATCAAGGATAAGATGGGGGGTAGAAAACTTGTTTGCTGATCACATCTCTAGATTGATGCCCCAAGAAGAGAAGCCACTTCGTGCAATCCCTATAGATGATTTCTTTCCTGATGATCATCTCTTTGGGATAACAGAAGAGCTCCTACAACTTGCAACTTCAAAGATGCCCTGGTATGCTGATTTTGTCAATTACTTAATTTGCAATGAGTTACCTCCTGGGCTATCTTGGCAACAAAAGAAGAAGTGCATGGCTGATGTACGACATTATTATTGGAGTGAGCCTTTTTTCTTTAAGAAGTGTGTTGATGGCGTAATAAGGAGGTGCATTCCTGAAGAAGAGGTGGAGAGTGTCATTCAACATTGGCATTCTTTACCGTGTGGAGGCCATGCTAGCTCTTCTAAGACAACCACCAAGATTCTCAATTCAGCATTATATTGGCCATCAATGTTCAAAGACGTCCATAAATTCATCTCCTCATGTGATTCTTGCCAACGGATTGGAAATATCTCAAGGAGGAATGAAATGTCTCTCAATAATATCCAAGAGGTGGAGATCTTTGATGTTTGGGGGATAGACTTCATGTGCCCTTTTCCATCTTCTTGCAACAACAAGTACATCCTTATAGCGGTGGATTATGTGTCCAAGTGGGTAGAAGCAGTTGCATCACCAGCCAATGACTCAAAAGAGGTGTCCAAGTTCTTCAACAAAGTGATTTTTCCAAGGTTTGGCACTCCTAGAGTTGTTATAAGTGATGGTGGCTCCCATTTTATTTAGAAGAAGTTTGAAGCTTTATTGAAGAAATATGGGATGACTCATAAGATTGCAACCACATATCATTCTCAGACTAGTGGCCAGGTGGAATTCTCTAAGAGGGAAATCAAAAGCATCTTGGAGAAAATTGTGTACCAATCCTGAAAGGATTGGTCAATGAAGCTAGATGATGCTCTTTGGGCTTATAGAACTGCTTACAAGATTCCCATTGGTACTACCCCTTTTAGGTTAGTCTATGGGAAGTTTATTCATTTACATGTGGATTTGGAACACAAAGAATATTGACAATCAAGTTATTCAATTATGACATGAAGAGGTCGGTGAAAAGAGAATGTTATAACTTCAAGAGTTGGAAGAACTATGATTAGATACCTATGAGAATGCTAATATCTACAAAGAGAGAACCAAGAGATGGCATGATAAGAATATACTTCCAAGGGAGTTCCAAGTAGGTGATCTTGTAATGTTATTCAACTTCAGGCCCATGTTGTTTCCAGGAAAGCTAAAGTCTGAGTGGAGTGAGCCTTTTCAAGTAAAACATGTCTATCCACATGGAGCTATTGACATTTGGAGTGAAGAAACGGGACAATTTAAGGTCAACAGGCAGCGTTTGATGACGTACATAGCAGTGAATCAATTTGAGAAGACCAATTCCATTGATCTTCTAGATCTGAGTGCTTGGAAGAAAATGAATGGTCAAGCTAACCACCTTATACAAGTTCTTCTTGGGAGGCAACCCAATCTTTTTAGTTTTTTATTTTATTTTACGTATTTCAGTGTTTAGTTTAGAGTGCATGTATCTAAAGAGTACCCGCTCGGGTTCTTGTTCGGTTAAACACCTGGGTAGCCTTAACCGAGAGCTACCCGCCCGGGTCAGTGATCAAGTACAACCCCGGGTATCTCGGGTGATGGAGCATACAAGAAACATGGAATTTGAGAGTACCCGACTGGATCTGGTCGAGTAATACCTCTAGTAGTAACCCGGGTAACACCAGATTTCTCCCATTGTCCTCCCACTTTCTCTTTACCCCCACATTCCTTTACCTGACTAACTCCCAAGTAGCCCCTCGTAACTATCTTCTCTACCCGACCTTCACACCCTCTCCGCCTCCCTCTACATTGACCATACCTCCGACGACCTTCGACCAGGACCCTGTCTCCCTTTGCGCACCTCCGGCGACCTGACCCGCGACTGTTTTTTGTTGCCCAATAGTGGTAAGATCTTTTCCTCTCTTAATAGTTCTAGATTTAAGTTTCTAGGTATAGATTGCTCTTAATTCTTGTTGTTTTGGGGCTAGAATGACGATATTTGTTGTTATTTGAAGCATTCATGGTGATATACTGATATTTTGGAGAAAAAATTCGAAACCCTAGATCTAGATTTGATTGAATTGAGTTTGGGGGGAATTTGTGCTTGATTTGGGATTATATGGTTTGATATAGCTTGCTTTGAAATTAATTTGGTGATGCTTGATTGAAATTGATTGCTAATTATACTAGAAGTTGATTGAGAATTTGTGCTTGAATTTTGAATAAGGCATAGTAAATTGATTTTTGCTTGAGGCATAGTAGCTTGTTGTTTGTGTGGCTCTTGTGAAATTTGCATTTTGTTGGTGTTGGTTGTCTGTGCCGGGACAACGAAATTGTGCTTTGATTTGGTTTGCTTGTTTCGTGGTGTGTAGATCTTTTCTTGCATTATGTCTCAAAAGAAGAGAACAAGAGGGTTTGGATCCCAATCCAATATACCCATTCCGCCAGAGACATCTACTCTAGGACATTTGGATTTCAATTTGGAGACCGAGGAATAAAAGAAATGGTTTATAGAATTGAGGAAGCAGGGGTATGAGATTACTAGAGTTATTGACTTGGATTGTTTAGAGACCTTGGGACTTCATGAGGATTTCTTTACATGGTCTCTAGACTGGGATGGGAAACCTTCATTCAGATTGATAATTGTGCTTACCCTGCTTTGACCCTAGAGATCTTGAGCACCATTGAGACTAGGTCCACTTCTGGCCCGAGTTATAGAAAGGTCCAATTCCAAATGAGAAACCAAAACTATGAGTTAACCTTTGAAGAAGTGAGCGACATGTTTGGATTTCCAAGGACCAAATCACCTAGCCATGAAAACGATGCCACTAGATTTAATTACGTCGCTTTCTTTCAAGAGATAGGCCATGATCCACTAGGGAATAGGCTTGCAAAGACTAAGGCAATATGCATCTTTAACCCGAATATTTGAAGAATGTAGAGGTTCATGCATCTACCATCTTTAGTAGGGGTGGTGGTGAAAATGGGTTCTCAATCAAGGAGCTTGTCTTTTTATGGAGTTCATTATACAACCGCCCTCTTAGATCTGTTGGCTTTTTGCTCAATCACATGAAAGCTATTAGTAGCAAAACCTCTGGAACAATTATGATAGGTTCTCTTGTCACCCATGTAGCCAAGTACCTCCGAGTGCCTTTGAATGATTTGGCAAGTGTTCCTTATGGTTCTCCCTTCAGCTACCAAACATACACCAAGATGCTTATGCTAAAGCACATTGGGGGTACCACTACTATGCTCCTTTTCATCTCAAGACATTACTGTTAGCCTCCCATGCATACCCCGGTGTGATGTCACCACCAAGGCTAACTAGAATTTCCCTGCTTGGAAGTGCGATAACGCGAAGGTGGAGATAATTCATAGAAGTAAATTTGTTTAAAGTAAGAAAGAGAAGTCTGGAAAAAAGGAGTTCTTTGTAGTGAGACAAGCGGATGATGAAGAGGAAGATGAGGATATGGACGTTGAGGATGTTGAGACAGAGGATAGAGAGGTCTCGATGAGAGGACCACATTTTGTGCATGGAGGTGCTTCAGGTGGTAGTTCTGATCCACCTCTTTATGGGTATTTTGCTTACCCCGATCCTCCCATTTACCCATATGCTCTTCAACTCGCCACATTAAATGACTTTTTATGGGAGCTTGAGAGTCAGATGACATATGTTCAGGGGTTTGAGACTTTTTTGAATCCTCGGTTTGATTTAGTAGATGCCAATTTAACGGCGATTAAGAAGCGTCTAAGGAGTTCTAGTTTCCTTTGGGTTGGCCAGCTGGATAAAGAGATCTGTTTCCAATTTTTCAAAAAAAAAGAATCAACGATTATTATTGTTCCTATATAATTCCTAGCGAAGGCGAACTGATCAACGAGAAAGAGGCCCTACTCACTCAACCTCCTCCTCACTCGTAATAAGTACAAGGTTTAGTGTTTTCTTCTCTCCCTTTTATTTTCTACATTGGGGATAATGTAGATTTCAAGTTTGTAGGAGGGAAGCAAGTTTCATATTAGTTAGATTACATATAGTTGCATGTTAGGTTGCAGTTTTATGTCTAAGTTTTTGGATTTGTCTTTGCATAAAAAAAAGAAAAAATTCAGAAAAATGTCAAAAATACAAAAAAAATTCATGCATTTTAGATGTTATTGTATCCCTTTTTATGAAAAACCCTTTGTCCTTTAATTATTCATTGCATAACTCTAAAACCTCATCACATTCTTGAATTGTTCAAACTTTGATATATTAGCTTGATTGTGGATTTGTATGTTTTGCATATAATTGAATGAGCACATGTTATCTATTGAGATTTTGCTGAAGTTCTAGACATGCTTACCTTGTGAGATCATATTTTTAGCCTTTCTAGGACTAATCGTCCACTCTTTATTTCTTGAGTGTCTCATATTGACTTGATACTCTAGAACTTGCATTCAGATATCTATTTTAAGGCTGCTTACACGAGTCTTGTGTATGAAACTAAAGTGATAGAGGCATTATTTTTCATTAGCCTATATTTTCTCTATCCACCTTTCATATTAATCCTTCTTTTTGAGCCCTTGTTACCCTTAATAGCCTATCTTTTTTAGCTCCAAAAAATTAAATCTCGAGCCTAATGAGCCTGACCCTTTTAGAGAATAGGAATTTTCATGGATTTATTTTGTGAAGTTTAAGTGAGTTGGGGAATTGAGAAGAAGAATGAGATCGGTGGATGAGTTTTGAAAAAAAAAATCTGTGAAAGTAAAGGGAATAAAGGTAAATGATGAAAAATGGCTTGAGCTTGATAAGAAAAGATGTATAAGAAGAAAAGTTCAAAGAAAACTTGAGAAAGAATGGGTTGTGAAAAAAATTACAAAAGAAGTGTGACAAGAAAAAGAAAGAAGTGAAGTATGGTTGAAAGGATTGGAAAGAAAAGGAGCTAAAAGAGTTGGTTTGTTGGTGTTGAGTGAAGGTTGATTCTTATTTTCTATATTTAGCACCACATAGCCAAATTTATTCCCTACCTTAATCTTCTCACCTTGGCCATATTACAACCTGTCAAAAGACCTCTTGATTTTTGTTGTATGCAATGTCCATAGTGGTGGAGATTTAGAACACTGATGCAAGCATATGGTAGTTTAGTGGTCTTAGTTGAGAATTGAGCGAAAACACTATACCTTAAACACTTGAGTGAGAGAGACAAACACATTTACCTAGGGAAGTTTAGAATGAATGCTTTTTCTTGGTCTCTTTGATGTCATGAACATGTGCAATGATTTCAATTGTTTAACTACAAGTTTATTGATTATTGCTTGCAAAAAATTTGAGGTGGATACTTGGATTGCATTGTCTAGTGGGATGTTGAGTTTTATTTCTTGCTTGAGGACAAGCAATGTTCAAGTCTGGGGGATTTTGATAACTTGCATTTAGAACATGTTTAGGATGCATATTAGATCATGTTTAGTTATGTTTTTAGGTTGCATCTTGTGTGTCTAGGTAGTTTTTATTAGTTTAGTTTAGTTTAGTTGTTCTGTATCTACGCTTTGCATTTCTTAGAATTTCAGGTCAAAAAGGAGAAGGAAACCGAGCCATTCAAGGAAGTTGGGATGTGAAGGATCCAGAAGAGGAGTCAAGACAAGAGGTTCAAGGCCAAAAAAGTCGGGATTTTCGCCTAAGAGAGAAGCTGAGTAGAAGAGCTAGTCAAATAAGAGTTACCCTACCAGACCCAGCCAGGGTAATGTCCACTGAGAGTTACCCGACCGGGTACTTTCCCATGTTGGGATTTGGACATGATTATCTTTGTTTATTTGTTTCCAAAAATACTTTTAGCCTAGTTATATTTCTTAGGAGATCTTTGGATTGGAAGACAATTTTGGATTGTAACTCTCTCTCTCTCTCTCTCTCTCTCTCTCTCTCTCTCTCTCTCTCTCTCTCTCTCTCTCTTAGAACCCTAGTTGGAGATTGAGGACTCTTGTTTGATGATTTTGAGTTTGAATTTGCTGGATCTAAATCAAGTTTTCTTGTTTCTTCAATCCAATATGTTTATTCTCATTATTAGTTTGATTTTTTCTCTCCCAATGTCTAGCTAAACCCTATATTCTAAGATTGGGGTGAACCCAATGATGTGTAGGTAGAAAATTTTATTAAATTGCACAATCTATTGGTTGAAGCTTTATTTGATTCAATCTTAGATGCTTTATGTCTTAGTAAATTTTGTGAATGGGAACTTGTCACAATTTGAGACTGAAAGGTAATAACTTTGATAAGTAGTAAGGAATGGAATTGAGACTAAAAGGTATTTTTTCCTATTGGAACCCTAGAATTTGAATCTGAGTATTCTTTATTACGAAAGTACTTTGAATTATCTTGTGGAATAACAATTTCATAGAAATCTTGAGATTAGGTTGGCTTTGCAAGTCGCGAAAGCGGATGTTGAGTCATTTTGATCATAAATTCTAAGTGCTTAAAGGTCTAGAATTTTAATTTGCAAGTCACGAAATTGGATGTTTAATTGAGTCTAAATACGTCTATTATCATTCAAAAGAATTTAGTGGATACATTAGACAATTGCCTTTAAACAAAGTAATAATTAAGATTGTGCAATCATCATTTAAAGTCTACTGAAACATTGTTGTGGGGATCCTTGATCTTAGAAGCTTTTCTCTCATTGATATTCTCTTATACTACATATTTGCTTGTCACAATTAGTTCATAGCTAAAATCACACCTCAAACTTTTCTTGTTTTTACGACTTAGTCTACTTATTTGACTAAAATTGCTACTACTTAGTCCTATTGTTCCTTGGTATTACAACCGATCCTATACACTTACGTGGTAGGATTTGACCTATTAGGTAGGGGCTATTTTTTCACGGGGTATTATCGGGGCTTGTTTGAATTCTATTGTTGTGGTACTCACATTTGTTTTAGACATAGAAGAAGAGGGATAAGGTTTAGTACCATAATCAGAGGGACTAGAGTTAGGGACATACCTCAAAGTAGAATAAATCGACTTTGATTGTTTATATTGTTCATGTAACTCCATGGTCGTGTGTATCAATGTGGCAAGATCTTTGATGGGCAAAATGAGCAGTCTATCGCGGATCCAATTGTTGAGTCCAAGAATGAAGCGTGACTTCAACGCACCCGAATAGGTGCTCACCTCGCCTTGAAGAACATGTCCCCAATATGGGCGAAGAACTCCTCGGGTATGAGCATTGCAAATAGCCATCCTCATCTTGTCCTTGTAGTCCTTCGAAATGTATTTTTGCTTCATTATGTACACCAATTGGTGCCACTCTTCTATGGGGTCCTTTCCCTTCCGAGCACACTCGGATTCAAGCCAGTTCCACCACAAACAAGTGATCCTTTGGAAATGAAGGGTAACCACTTCCACCTTTTCGTGTTCCTTATTGTGACAATGTCGTAAGACATTCTCGGCACCCTAAAATCAAGTAATAAAAAGATCAGGAACATATGTGCCGAAAAAGTGTTTGAATTTAATCTTTACGCCATGGTGTGATACATTCGTTATGCGTTAATTTGGACAACCGTTGGCATGGTTGGGTGTGCGGTCATGACGGCACCGATCTTAGGGTGGACCTCCATCATATCCATCTTCATCACTAGGATCATTGCCTCCTCCATCACGTCGAGGGCGTCGACGCACATCTTAGTCATGGGCTCGATCATGGCGCTCGGTTCCATCGCTCCGATACCGATCACTGTCATGGAGATGGCGCCGGTCATATGTCGTGCGGTTATCGTCCACCCTTGGCGGTGGAATCCAATCATTATCCCGATCTTTCCACTCCTCGACTTCTTCCATGGACGGGCGTTCAAATCTATCATCCTCGTGATTATCATTGAACTCCTCGTAGGAGTCCTTGGAATCTGAGTAGGTCAGTGTGTGTGGACTCTGGTGCCCGCGGAAGTTGTCGACATCAAATTCATTGGCGTCATATGCGCCGCTCCTCTTCTTTTTCGGCATCGGCCTCTTGGTCATTTTATTCATCCTTTGGCTCGCTTGACAACGCCTATATTCCTCCGAGTCATAAGCCTCATCGGAAAAGACATTGTAGACCAGTAATGATGGATCGTAGGTTAGCCGAAATCAGTTATGGGATCTGTATCGAAAAGTTCCCACATGTAGCAGAATAAGTAAATATGCATGTAAATAAAATACTAGAGACAGTTCCCTTATAGAGGAACCCCACAACGATCAACTAATCGCGTGAGTAAACCTCTACCTCCCCTTAGAGGATTTTCGAATGAGTTTCCTTTTCTTTATTGCTTAGTTCCCTTCAGGTTACAAGGCTGAATACAAACTTCTCTATTCTTACAAGGACTCCCTCCCTAGGCAACACTAATGTATTCTCTCAACCCTAACTCGGTGAACGCTCACAATCAAAGACAAAGAAAAACACAAACCTCTTTCTCTCTCTTCTTCTGTCTCTTCTTCTAATTTCCCCAAGACCTAGGAACTCTCTCTCTCTCCTACACCATCGTAGAGATTACCTCATCGTCGGGGACATTTAACCAACTTGATGTCTCACACTCAAGCAACTCTTTTGCTCTTTTTTATCTGAGTCTGGAGTTTTGATTTGGGAAAAGTGAGCATCAAGGTGACTGTTGAAGGGTTTAAATGGGCGTGATGAGAAACCCTTATCCACTAGGGGCATTTGTCCTAAATGCCCTTTTTTCCTTGCTCTCCAAGTATGATTCTTAAGGTTGACATGTGACTTTGATTTGAATTTTGAATTGTCAACTCTTGAATCAATCTGCACCGTTAGATGGTTGTCTTCTTTGGTTGAGGCTCTGAAGCTCTAAGACGCCCTTTTGTCCGAAACAATCCCTAAAACGCGCAGAGATGTCGCTTTCACGCATGCACCAGTTCCCATCCAAAGGGAACTCTTGTCTTCTCGGTTCCCTTCTCCTGGGAACTCTTCTTGACTTTTGATGGATTCTTGTTCTTCTCATTCAATTCCCATCGTGTGGGAACTCTATTCTCTTTTGAGGTTGGTCGCCTTCTTTTTCGTCATTGTATTAGTTTCCATGAAGTGGGAACTTGTTAATCTATGCTTTGCTTTGCGACGTGCAACCTATTCTCTTCTTAGGTTGGTCGTTCTCCTTTTGTCTTTACATTGGTTCCCATGAAGTGGGAACTTGTTGTTTTTGTTTTGTGCTTTTATGACGTACAACCTGTTATGTTGAAATAATTGAAAATTGGTGTTAGTTCCCATTGTGTTTGTCATTATTAAAAATGAGGATGTTATTCCAGTGTTAATGAACGTGAGTTCCTAACACCGACTAAACAATTTCCCCCTTTTTGATGATGACAACCCCATAATAAAATGACAAGTATTTCATTTAATTTTATGCTCATGCAAGTTTACCCTTAGTGTGACAACATATCGCAGGGAGTTCCACTATATGGTTATACAGTTCCTACTTAGCAGATTTTGTGAGATTATTCCCACTTAGAAAAGGCCATACTGTGATAAATTTGAAACAACAAAACTCACACATTTTATCGTTCCCCCTTTTCGCATCATCGAAAAGAGTAAACATGAATATCGGAACAATAAAGTAAGAACACACATTCAAACTAATGATCCATTTTATTACTTAGGCAAACAAGTCGTACAAAAGGGAACTCCGGAGTGAAAAACAAAGATGGCAGAAGAAGGGAAGGGGCAAAAAGGAAGTGGAAAAAGAAGGAGTAAGATCAGGACGGCCTTAGTTCTTCTTCTTCAATTAGGAAGAACCTCAGCCAGATGCCTTTGATCGAACCCATTGTGAGGAAATGTGTTGGATGTGAGACTCACTTACACCGTCCTTGGGGGCGGTGTCCCGAGTAGATCTTCTCCTCCATGCATCGTGAGTGCAGATTCCCGCTTGATCCTCTTCCTCTTCCCATGGTGGCCACGAGAGTCTTCTTACAGGCTAACGGTGTTGATGAGTTGATGCATTGCATGTTCTTCGAGTGGACGATTTTGGTACTGAGCGTCTCTTGGGAAGGATGGAGTGTATTGAAGGCTTGGCAATATTGGGGCTGTAGAGGGGGCACCTTTCTTTCTTTAGAGCGCTTCATGGGGGGTTTGGAACAAAAATTAGGGTTAAAGATGAGTTATGCTTTGAGAGAGGATGCCGATATTTAAAGAGTTTTTAGCAAAGGGGCATATTCGTCCTTTTCATTGTGCCCTTGAGAATTGAACTCGGCTGATATCGTTTCACCTTCAACGTCTTCAGTATGCTTTCCACATAGGAATTCCCCTTTGGTGCAATTCAAATGCTTGATTCACAATATGGTCTTCCCCTAATAAATAGCCTGACACCTTTTTATCTTACTCAGAAGTGAGGTTCCCATGATCTTGCAAGAAGGCTTGTGTTGAACTGAGTGGTAAAAGGAACTCATGTTCAACTTTATGTGAGGGATGGGAACACAAAAGGACTTGGACAATTTCAACCCGAAGGGGTAAACAAAGGAGGGCTCATGGGATGAGTTTGTCCAGTCCAAGACTCTGGGTAAGCTTATGATCAACTATCATTGTGGCTTGTAATGCGGGTCAATGATAACTCAAGTTGATCATTTTGGGCCAAAAAGAAAAGAAGTTCCTATGCGTACAATCGTTTGTCTTAGACTAGTAATAATGGATAAAGTGAATGCAGTGTTCCTAACTGGTTCCTATCATGCAAACAAATAAACTAGCCAATCATTGGGGACAGAATAAACAAGGACTTGTTTAATTTAAAGGTATCATCCCTAAGAGCATTCAAAGATGCTCAAAGGGACGCCTATCCAATGACTTGGTGAGAATATCTGCTCTCTTCTCTTCGGTTCTATAGTGTTCCATAATAATGTTCCCTTGCTCAATATTGTCACATAAGAAGTGATGGCAAACGTCAATATGCTTAGTAGTATGTTAGTGATGAACGAGATTCTTGGAAATGTTTATGGCACTAGTATTATCACATCTAATAGGAACATGGCCATAAGACATACCGTAGTCACTAAGTTGGTACTTAAGCCATAAGACTTGGGAACAACATGATGCAGCGACCACATATTCTGCTTCGGCCATCGAGAGTGCTATTGAGTTTTTTTCTTTGATCCCCCATTACACGAGACACTCTTCTAGGAACTGAACCATACTGGTTCTGCTCTTCCTATCTAGAAGATGACCAGCAAAGTCCGCATCTGAAAATGAAACAATCTCAAGGGAACTTCTCCTTGGATACCACAAGCACAAGTTGTCGTTCCCTTTGAGATACCTGAAAATTCTCTTCACGTCTTGTAGGTGTGATTCTTTGGTGTTAGCTTGAAATAGTGCACATAAACACACGGCGAACATGATATATGGCCTACTAGCTGTAAGGTAGAGAAGGGAGCCAATCACACCTTGATAGTTCCTTTGGTCCACATCTATACCTTTTTTTATCTATGTTCAGCTTGGAGTTGGTGGAAACTGAAGTGTTGATAGGCCTTGAATTCTCCATTCCATACTTGATTGGCATTTCCTTGATGTATTTTTGTTGATGTATCTTTGTTCCTTCCTTGGTTTGATTAATTTAGAGCCCGAGGAAGAATGTAAGTTCCCAATCAGGCTCATCTCAAATTTTGAGCTCATTAGATCTTTAAACTTTTCAACAAGCAAGGGATTAGTTGCACCAAAAACTATATCATCAAAGTATACTTGAACAATAAAAATATCATTGCACTCTTTCTTAAGAAATATAGTCTTTTCAATGGAACCACGAAAGTATCCATATGACAAGAGAAATTGTGCAAACCTTCCAAACCAGGCTCTTGGGGCCTGTTTGAGTCCGTATAGGGCATGCTGAAGAAAGTAGACGTGGTCAGGAAAGTTCCCATCTTCAAATCCAGGTGGTTGAGCCACATAGACCTCTTCCTTTAAGTGTCCATTGAGGAACGTTGTGTTCACATCCATCTGATAAAGCTTGAATCCTTTGTGAGCGAAAAGGCAATAAGGAGTCTGGTCGCCCCAATCTTGCTACAAGACCGAAGGTCTCATCATAGTCAATGCCTTCATCTTGGTTGTAGCCTTGTGCCACTAATCTTGCTTTGTTCCTTGAGGAAACTCTAGTGTCGTCCATCTTGTTACGGAACACCCATCTTGTTCCTATAACATTCTTCCCTTTTGGATGAGGAACAAGCTTCCATACTTGGTTCCTTTCAAATTGATTTAGCTCTTCTTGCATTGCCACTATCCAATCAGGATCTTTAAGAGCTTATTTTATATTCTTAGGTTCCACCATTGACATGAAGGCATTGAATGCATAAGAATTTTGAAGTGATGATCGTGTCTTGATGCCTTGGTCAAGAAAGGATATGATGTTTTTGGGATTGATATTGGAGAGATCTGGATCGTCCTCTTCGTTCTTATCAACATTGTCATTGCATTCTTCTTGCATATCCTCATCCTTTGGAAGTTCCTCAGTGGTTTCTGGTTCTTCATTCTCAACATTAGGTGTGTTTTCTCTACGTTCCCTTTGAGTGCTTGATTCAAGAACATCTTTAGGTGGGGGAACAAGGGAACCGACTTGGGAGGTGTCCAGTGATTCGTCAAGTGATGGAAGTTTAGCTGACTCTTGGATATCTCGATTTTGAGAGTCGATGTTCCCTTGAGGATAACGACGAGTTCCTCATCGTGGCATATCGTCGTCGTCATCATCTTCCTCGTTCTAGGGAAGCTGGAAGTGATTTTCCACTTTTTACACTTCAGTTTCCATTTTGACTGACTCTTCTTTGAATATCACATGGATGCTTTCCTCTATCCTCTTGGTCCTTTTCTTGTACACTCCATAAGCTTTGTTGTGAGGAGAGTATCCCAGGAAGATTCCTTCATCACTTCTTGCGTCAAACTTCCCAAGGATGTCCTTCCCATTATTGTGCACAAAACATTTGCACCCAAAAACTCTTAAGTGGGAGATGTTGGGCTTCCTTCCTCTAATCAACTCATAAGCAATTTTCTTGATCATCGGGCACACCATGGCTCTATTGAGGATGTATGTTATTGTGGAGATTTCCTCTGCCCAGAAGTAATGAGGATTTTTTGCTCTCAATCGTCATTGTTCTAGCCATTGCTTCCAGGGTTCGATTTTTCCTCTCCACAACTCCATTTTGTTGAGGAGTAAGATAAGCTAAGAAGTTGTGTGATACCCCATTCTTGTCATAATACAATATGAACTCTGAGTTCTTGAACTCAGTTCCATGGTCAGATCTCAAAGCAACAAGCTTCAGCCCCAAACTCACTTCCACTCTTTTCATGAATGACTCGAATTCCTTTAAGGTATCTGCTTTGGATACAAGAAAAATAACCCAAGTAATTCAAGAAAAGTCATTGATGAGAACGAAAATGTACCTTTTTCCACCATAGCTAGCCCTCTATATCGGACCACAGAGATCCATGTGAATTAGTTCCAAGGGACGGGTAGTGCTCATGACTCGTTTTGGTTTGAAGGAGCTTCTTGTTTGTTTCCCTTTGGCACATGCCTCGCACATCTTCATTCCTTCTAAAGTGATCCTAGGAAAGCCAATTACAATGTCTTGAAGATATAGCTTCTGAATTTGGTTCACTCCTGCATGTCCCAATCTTCTGTCCCACAGTTCCGCTTCATCAATGGATCTAGTTAGACACAGTTTCTTTGGAGGCTGATATGATGTGTCCACGAAATAGACGTTGTTGGACCTAGTTCACTTGAGTATGATCTTGTTTGTATTCTTATTGATAACAAAACATTCTTTAGAGTCGAATGTGACCACATTGTTTCCTTTGTGACACAGTTGTGAAACACTTAACAAGTTGTACCCAAGGTCCTTTACCACATTCACATTTTTATCTTGATTCCTTTGTTGATGATTGATTCGCCTGTTCCAATGAATTCGCCCTTGTTCTTGTTTCCGAAGGAGATGTTGCCTCCATCGACCTTTATTAGTAGTGAGGTGAGATTGACTCTCTTTCTGCTCTTTTAAAAATCTCATCCTTTTCACTCTCAGTACTATTGAGCCCATCTTTTAAGGTAGTGATCTCGTTGAATGAGCATTGCAATTGGGAACAAGGTTCCATTCCTAGTTGTCCTGCTAAGACATGTTCAGTCTGATCTATCTTCCTCTGAATATTTATGTTGTCTTTTAGTAGTTTGGGCAATAGTTTAAGCAACTTAGGTTTTTCATATTGAGAAAAGAGAGTTAAGAAGAGCTTCAGGATTTACCTCACCCGGTTGTTCCCCAGTGGTCTCCCCTATGGCCATAACACAAGTTTCTAGGTTTGACCAAACTTTAGGTTCCTGATCATCGGAGTTACTCCAGGTTGCTACGTAGACCTTGCTTTTACCTTTGTCGAGTCTTCACTACTAGTTCCCTGAGGACAGTTTTGGCGAAGTATCCCTTCTTGTAGCATTTGTAGCATGTGGCATCAGTGATGTCTTTATCTCTGTCCTGATACATGTTGCTCACCTCGCAGTTCCTTCATTCCCTTAGGTCGTTCCTAATATTTGTTTTGACCTCGAAGTTCCCATGCTCTACGACACACTAGGCTTGGTAGTCATGACTCCTCATCCAGTCTCTCATCTAAGACATCTTTCCTAGTAATTGTAAAGACTAACCAAGATCTAGAACATCTCGATTTGATACCAATTTTTGGATCTTAGGTTAGTCGAAATTAGTTATGGGAACTGTATCGAACAATTCCCACACACAGCGGAATAAGTAAATATGCAGGTAAATAAAACACTAGAGATAGATCCCTTATAGAGGAAACCCCACAGCGATCAACTAATCGCGTGAGTAAACCTCTACCTCCCCTTGGAAGATATTCGAATGAGTTTCCTTTTCTTTATTGCTTAGTTCCCTTCAGTTTACAAGGCCGAATACAAACTTCTTTGTTCCTAGAAGGACTCTCTCTCTAGGAAACACTAATGTATTCTCTCAACCCTAACCTGGTGAAAGCTCACAATCAAAGACAATGCAAAACTCAAACTATAGGAAAAACCGGGTGGCAGATGCTACATGACAATTCTGGACTCTGGAGCACTGTTCTAAAAGCTAAGTATATCCGACCTTCTGGAAGCACTGTTCAGGCAACGTCGTTTGTGTGGAAGAGTATACAGACGGGAATACAACAGGTGGTGGTCAAAGGCAGCAGATGGGTGCTTGGTGATGGTAAATCTGTGGCCTTCTGGACCGATATTTGGCTCGGGGACAATCGTTTGGTGGACTCCGCTATTGGCCCGATTGAAGCTATTCAGTTGCGCTGGACTGTCAAAGATTATTGGTTGCCCCATGGCGGTTGGAATTGGGAATTACTGAGCCCGGTCTTGCCCAACTCGTCCCTGATGCAACTTGCAGCTATGGCCCCTTTGGACGGGCTAGAAACTGGCGACACTCTTGGCTGGAAATTCACCTCGGATGGAAACTACTCGATCGCCTCGGCTTACGACTGCGTGGTTTCGGACGGCGTGGCGAGTGGGAATGACAGCGAAATCTTCAAGAGCATCTGGAAATTGAAAGTACAGGAGCGAATAAAGACTTTCATCTGGCTCACGATCCGTGGCAGTATCTTCACCAACTGCAAACGTCGGCGCCGTCACTTGGCTGCGGATGACACCTGCGTTCTTTGCAACGCGGCCCCGGAGACCCTTATGCACTTATTTCGTGATTGCGATGCTATTCGTGGTTTATGGCAATCGATTCTTACCCCTGAAGTTGCCACTGATTTCTTTACTCTCTCTTTTGCAGGTTGGATGCGAATCAATCTCCTTTCTCGATGGCGTACTGCTGATGGAGTCGATTGGACTGCTACGTTTGCTACGGCGCTGTGGTGGACGTGGAAATGGCAGAATGAAAAAATATTTCGGGACTTTAGGCGTGTGCAGGGCACGACTAACTTCATCCACGCCAAAGCCAAAGATTACAATGATTTGTGGTCCTCGAGGAACAAGAAAATGGTCTCAACAAGGAAAAGCGAGGCCCTTATCGCGTGGAGTAGGCCAGACCATGGGTGAATCAAGGTCAATACGGACGGGTCTGTTGCTGGCGATGGAAGGGCCACTGCGGCGGGCGTGCTTAGAGACTCGGATGGAAGATAGATTGGGGGTTTTGTCCATAACATTGGGCATTGCACGGTGCCTAGGGCCGAACTATGGGGTATTTTTGACGGCCTCAATCTTGCTTCGGACCGTGGCTATCGGAATGTAATTCTTGAATTGGATTCGGCGCTTGTGGTTAGTCTCCTCAGTAAATCACTTGCCCCGGCTCATCCATTTGCCAGCCTGGTTTTGAAATGCCAAGGCTTCATTGCTCGGAGTTGGAATATTCGAGTTATTCATGTCTTTAGGGAAGCGAATGTTGTCGCCGACTCCCTCGCTAGGTTAGCTTTTTCCTTTCCACTTGGTTGTCATGAACTTTACGACCCACCTGTGGGTACGTTCCCCCTCCTTTTGGATGATGTTAGAGGGAGAGCGTTTGTCCGCCTTGTTGGGGACTAATGTCGTTGTTTTAAATAAAATCCCTGGAAGAACATAGTTCTTCCTTTGACCAAAAAAAAAAAAAACTAACAAGATCTTGTAGGATTTTAATAAGTTAATTTATTCTATTAAAAATCAGCATAAGGTAAATAATTTATAAGAACAAATTAATTACATTAAAAGGGGAATTAAATCAATTAAAATTGGATCTTTCTCTACTAATTTGTGCGTACAGTACAACAGAGGAAGATGGGAGGAGGGCGGCACCCAGGGCAGACCGGCGGCGGGCTGGCGGTGGCTCGACTGGGCAGTGGCGGCGCACAGGCGGACCAATGGTGGCTCGGAGGTGGCTTATTAGTGACCCGGGGGTGGCTCCAAGGTGTTTTAATGGTGTTTGGGTGAAAAAAACAGCTTGTAAATTGAACTAATTTTGGGCTGAAAATTGAGAGTAAAGAGTAGCAAGATGCTAGGAAGGAAGAAAAGAGGATTTGTGTGTCTTCAAATGGAGAAATTCAGCCCTTTATATAGGCAAAGATGGGGCTCCAAGTGATCCATGGCAATGGGATTTCACCAATGGAGATGAAGGGGATTGATGAGGATTGGGCAAAGTTGTGCTAGTTTGATGATGATGTTGGATGATGCAATTTAGGATGGTCTTGCAAGCTACAAAGGAGATTGGGGAAGCCATGAAAGCATGCATTGGTTTAGCGTCACTTCAATCAACATCAATTTGACTTGTTTGGAGAAGAAGAAAGAATAGAATAGTTTAAAAGTAAAAGTGTTGTAATTTGGGTAGATGAGTTACATTGGCATAGTGGTTTAGAGTGTGTGTATGTATGTGATTGTATGAAATGAGCGAGAGATCTCGGGTTCAAGTCCCAGCTCTTGCCTTCTTTTTATTTATTTTACCTTGTACTATTTTTAGCCTTGTAACACCCCATTATTAATAAAAATCTGAAATTTATGTTAACTTATTTTTATTTGAGATTTTTACCACTTTATTGATCCTCCATAATATGTTCTTAATTTTATTTAAATAAAATATTTAAACTCTCTTTTTTAAAGAGAGGGAGGAGGATTATTTAAATGAATACCCGACTTGCTTAATATTTTAAAATTAAATTCTTAATTTCCATTGTAGTAAACTCTTATAATCTTGTATAATATGATATGAGGTTATAGAAGTTATTAAATCCTCTACTTTAGAGAAAAAAATTTATTGGGATGATTGCCCCTATTATTTTATTTAGAATTTAGCGGATATTACACCTTCCCCCATACCCTATTCCATGTCGGGCTAGGAAAAACTTGATTGAGGGAATAACTTCTTTAGTGAGCTGTGGAAGGGACTCTCTAGACACTTCTGACTTGCACTCAGTCATTTAAGAATCTCATCTTTTTCACTCTCAATACTCTTGAGCTCATATTTTAAGGTGGTGATCTCATTGAATGAGCACTACAATCTGTCTACAAGCTTCACACATTGGGAACAAGGTTCCATTCCTAGTTGTTCTTCTTAGACATGTTCAGTTTGATCTAGCTTCCTTTGAATCTTGATATAATCTTTTAGCAGTTTGGTCAACAGTTTAAGCAACTCAGGTTTTTCATATTGAGCAAGAGAATTAAGAAGAGTATCAGGCTTTACCTCACTGGGTTGTTCCCTAGTGGTCTCTCCTATGGCCATAACGCAAGTTTCTGGGGTTGACTAAGCTTGAGGTTCCTCATCATCAGAATCACTTTAGGTTGCTACATATGCCTTGCCTTTGCCTTTCTCGAGTCTTCAATCCTCAATTCCCTGAGGAAAATTTTTGGTGAAGTGGCCCTTTTTGTAACATTTGTAGCATGTGGCATCAGCGAGGTCTTTATCTCTATCTTGATACATGTTGCTGACCTCGTAGTTCCTTCTTTCTTTGCTGGAGTTCCTTTTGAACTTTCCTTTCTTGTAGAAGTTCCTAAGGGCCTTTGTGATGAGTACAAGTTCCTCTTCCTCATCTTCCTTCGATTCTTCACACTGTTGCTGAATAGATTTGAGGACCTTCTCCAACTTGAGAGTTATGCCTCTTGTTTCCATCCCTTATTGCTTGTCTTCTTGCTTTCTCTTCTCATGACCAATGATCTTACCAAACACTTGGTGAAGCATCAAGTTCCTTTTCTCAGGATTCTCCTTGAACATGCTTCGTTCATTTGCCCATTCTAGTGTTAGCCCATTGAACAGTTATTGTACCTTCATTTTCTATAAGATTTCTTGCTTGGTGATGGCTAGGGCTGCAAGCTTTGAACAGAGGGACTCGAAACATGATTTATAGATATCAATCGATTCATCCATCATCATTTTAAGTTGAAGAACTCCCTTCTGGCGTTCATTTAGTGATCTTCCCTCAGATCGAAACTTCCGACGTGCATTTGTTGAATGGCTTCCAACATTTCCTTGGTTGTTTCCAGGCATTATCATTCGGTGGGACCCCATTTGGAAAGGTCGTTCCGCATATTTGGGTTGACCTCAAAGTTCCCATGCTCTATGACAGACCATGCTTGGTAGTTATGACTCCTCATCCAGTCTCTCATCTAGATCTTCCAGTTTTCAAAGCGTCCAACCATGAGTCTGGGAGGCTTGTTGTTCCCATGTCCAATCTTCATGAGTTCCTGAGCCATTTTTCTCAATACCTGTAAAGACTAACCAAGATCTAGAGCGCCTGCTCTAATATCAATTGATGGATCGTAGTTTAGTCGAAATTAGTCATGGGAACTGTATCAAACAGTTCCCACACACAGCGGAAGAAGTAAATATGCAGGGAAATAAAATACTAGAGACAATTCCCTTATAGAGGAACACCACAACGATCAACTAATCGCGTGAGTAAACCTCTACCTCCCCTTAGAGGATTTTCGAATGAGTTTCCTTTTCTTTATTGCTTAGTTCCCTTCAGGTTACAAGGCTGAATACAAACTTCTCTATTCTTACAAGGACTCCCTCCCTAGGCAACACTAATGTATTCTCTCAACCCTAACTCGGTGAACACTCACAATCAAAGACAAAGAAAAACACAAACCTCTTTCTCTCTCTTCTTCTGTCTCTTCTTCTAATTTCCCCAAGACCTAGGAACTCTCTCTCTCTCCTACACCATCGTCGAGATTACCTCACCGCTGGGGACATTTCACCAACTTGATGTCTCACACTCAAACAGCTCTTTTGCTCTTCTTTCTCTGAGTTTGGAGTTTATGATTTGGGAAAAGTGAGCATCACGGTTACTGTTGAAGAGTTTAAATAGGCGTGATGAGAAACCCTTAACTACTAGAGGCATTTGTCCTAAATGCCCTTTTTGCCTTACTCTCCATGTATGATTCTTAAGGTTGACATGTGACCTTGATTTGAGTTTTAAATTGTCAACTCTTGAAGAGAATAGAGTTCCATCGTGTGGGAACTCTTTTCTCTTCTAAGTTTGGTCGCCTTCTTTTTTGTCATAGTTCCCATGAAGTGGGAACTTGTTAATCTGTTCTTTGCTTTGCGATGAGCAACCTGTTCTCTTCTGAGGTTGGTCGTTCTCTTTTCGTTGTTGCATTGGTTCCCATGAAGTGGAACTTGTTGTTTTGTGCTTTTACGATGTACAACCTGTTATGCTGAAATACTTGACAATTGGCGTTAGTTCCCATGGTGTTTGTCATTATTAAAACTGAGGACGTTGTTCCAGTGTTAATGAACGTGAGTTCCTAACAACGACTCAACATGTACACCGTCGCCTTTGCTAGTTTGTTGGCTCTCCATTAAGGATTACAATCGTTGTAACCCTTGTTGTGAAGGGGTTGGCAACTTGTTTCCCCTTTTCTTGAGTCATTTCCTTCGCAACCATCGCGCCTTGCGGCTTCACGCTCGGGTTCGGAGGCTGGCTTTGCACCAAGAGGATGGTCTTGATTTGCATCATGAGTTCGGCGATCATGCGCTTTATCTTATCCAAGCACGCATCGCTAGACTTCGCCTTGGGTATCACCAGTAAAGGTGGTTTCCTATTCGAGGGTGGCATCTGGTGCGCGCCTTGCTCTTGGGACTCCATTTGCTACATTTTGTCACTTATTTCAACCATGGACATAGAGTAGTCAAAAGCTCACAAAAAAACCAAGCAAGAGATAGTCGAGACTTTGGAAGACTCACCGACCCAACTACTCTAATGTGCACGACAGTCGCGGGTTGAGGGTTAGGGTGGATAAGGATCTCGACTCACACTAGCAAGGATCAAGAAGCAAAGCATGTAAGAGAAAACAATTCAAGAACAGAGAAAAGAAAGAGTGTAGCAGCCTAGGGTTAGGTATGGCACTAGAATGATGCAAGGGAAGGAAATAAAAACAAAAGATCTCGGCCAATAAGAATGGTGAGATATTATGCTAAGAATGCAAATATTTTGTCTTAGAAAGATGGAAACATAGGAAATATGGATGCTAGATGTGATAGCGGAAACTAAACAAGATTGGAGAGAGAAAAATACTTGCCTTATTTTGGCTTGTGTATCTTCCAAGATATTTTTTATATATCTCCAACCGAATCTGAATTATTTATATGGTAACTAACAAGATCTTGTGAATTTTGTTCTCCAAGATCCAAACAAACAAGGCAATAAAATATATTGCAAATTTCGGCCGAATACACACACAATGGATCTTATCCTCTTCCATGTTTAGATCAACCAAAACAGAAATGGATTTTATCCTCTTTCCACTCCTAAAAAAGCAATAAACAAGCCAGATACTTGAACAAGCACAAGAACAATCGGAAATTATGATCAAGAAAAAGAATTGTAGCATGCAAGACTCAAAACTTGAAGAAAAAATCACCAAACGATATGCAAGTCTAGTAGAATAGGGGTATTTTTGTATTTTTTGTTGAATTTTTCAAAACAAAACAAACAACAAAAGGGAAACCTTTGGGGTAAAAACAACAAAAATGATGGTGGTTGGAAAAAATCTGTGCACAAGAGAGCAATAGGGTACAAAAGAGACTTACGCAATCTCGAGGCTGATGCAAGTTGATGCGAATCCGTCTCCAAAGGATCCGAGTACACTCGAGGATGTTTGACTTTCAATTGCATATTGGGTCTCACGAATGAATGTGGAAGCAATTTAGTGACTTGAGTTCTTTAGAATGGGGAATGATAAGTTAGAAGCAATGAGAGTTGATCAACTCAAGGGGGAGATGATAAATAGGAAGAACATTAAGGGGAAATGACGCACAAAAATGATAATCTAGAGAAAATCCGATAGAGTCTCCTTATATTAAATTATGCTTGACCAAAGTACAAGCTAGAGATGCCTTTATATAGAGAGGCTCTCAAAAAACCCTAAGATAGATGGGAGTGGCGGCTAGGGTAAGCATACAAGCGAAGCTTAATGCCGACAAGCCCATTAACACACTTACTAAACTAAGAAAACTAACTTTAGAGAGTTTATAAAGGGAAAAGTACTAAAAGATAGCATAAATAGATAGAGATCATGGCCGACGTGATGAAGGTGTCATTACAAGGCCAAGACATGCCATGGCGCGGACCAAGGGTTATTGTGACACTCTGTGTGTGGTACAACGAGACTTGAGGGCGCAGAGAACCTCATGTGGTGAGACTGGGGCGTGCCAAAGATGGAACGGTTCTGGTGAGGCTCGACGCTGAGGCTGGCACAGTAGTGGCAAGGTCTGCGGCTTCGAGGACTTGGATCGTTGCCGCAACAATGGGTGTGTCGAGGTATGGATCATTTGTGGGCAATGGTGACGAGGACGATGGGTCTTGGCACAAGGGCTGGCGCGCCCTGGCATGCAAGGGTGCATGTCACGATGGACCAAGTGGCCTCGGCTATGGCCCGGGTCCGAGAACGTGTGATCAGACCATCTGAGCGAAGAGACTTGGTAGACTCCTCATGTGTGGCGTCCATGGTCGGGGTCGCATCAGGTTGTCTCTTTGGGATTCCCTAAATCAATGAATCTTGATGTGATCGATAACATTAGTTGTCTAGGCATGTCACCTCTCCTTTATTTTGCCACCATTGTGTTCCATGTGACGTCTTCAATGCTCATGGGTATGTAGGCAAGGGCAAGTTGATCATCATATGCCAGGCCATTCCATTCCACTTGTTGTTGAAAAAGATGTATCTCATCCAACATGATGGGAGAATTCCTTATGGCATCTTGTCCAACTCAATGCTTGCATGGAATACCATGGCATTTCCTCTAAAAGTAATTGTTGCATTCCTCATCGACTCTACCTTATTAAAACTCTAAGACCAAGTCATAAAACATGTCTATCAACTTACTTACGAATTCCCTTAAAAACTTTGTTGCATAAAGGTCGGAACAATGCTCTGATTTTTTGTTTCAAGGACTTCAATTTCGTTGGAAGGTCAATTTTGGATTTCTCGACGACTGTCCTTAAAGTATTAGTTTGAGATTCCATTTTGATGTGGATCCTTAATATCACAGTGTTGAAGCTTTCTCGGGATGAGTTCAATATCTTTTTAGCATATCGTGCATACCCTCGACCCTAAAATACACATTTCAATGTCTAAATTACCCACATTTTAATATTTAAAATGAATTGTCATCTTAAAAATAAAATTGACTTCGTATAAAAAAAATCGGGCCCTTTATCTCATACTACTCTCTCGATACATAATCTAATGTTTTGAAGAAAAAAAACTAACAAAATTTTGCATATCGAATTCAAAGTGCCATGCTATTTTTACTATTTTTACTTAACAAAACTCATAATATATCTTGATATTTCTTGTGGTGAAGGAATAGTCTTTTTTTTCTCAAATAAAAAACTCATTGGCGCCAAAGCCAAGCGTGAGGGAATGCAAAACGTTTGGTAATTTCTCCTCCGACCAGGATAAAAGATCCCATTGAAGCGGCTATTCCGATGCAGATTGTATATACATCTCGTAGCACAAGTTGCATAGCATAAAAAATAGCTATTCCGGGCAATACCCATCCGCCAGGACAGTTTATAAACAAATATAAAGCCTGAGTCTGGTCCTTGCACAAACTATATTTTTCTTGTATGGATTAAGTCACACCTTCTCAAAGTACGCAAAATGCATCGACCACCATCTTTCCTACAATTCTCGATATCTTTCTTTAAACATTGCCTTAGTGGTGGATGAAAATAGCACCCAACATGCATTTTCAAACACATGTGACAATTCCGGTGGATCTAGAGTGTTGGTAAACACTTGTAGTTTTTAAGCCATGATTTTATGTCTAATGTGCACACAACACAACAGATGATGTACTTTGTCCCCA
This sequence comes from Fallopia convolvulus, assembly GCA_964016875.1. Lineage (NCBI taxonomy): Eukaryota > Viridiplantae > Streptophyta > Magnoliopsida > Caryophyllales > Polygonaceae > Fallopia > Fallopia convolvulus. Next base: position 37,177,729 of record OZ024725.1, read on the forward strand.
AAAACTTGTCTTATCGCCTTTATAAGAGCCTTCTCTTGATTTGTCACAATTACATTCACACGGAACCCAATCTCATCGTACATGTATTTTAACTAAATTAACACCCACCTATAACTCGAGACATCTGATCTTCATTTGACATGAATGCAAATCTGATGTTGAATGTATTCACAATTCATGTGAAACCAAACATCTCCAAAATGTCGTACCTACCAGAACGACTTATTTTAAATATCGTAATAGAAGTTACTAATTCAATAATCAAATATAAAAATAACCATAACTTTCCTATTGATCTTGTATGTGGATTCCATAATGACGACATAAGGAAACATCTGTTACATGCGCAGACCCATAGGATGGACAAAAAACAAGGCATTTATAACATCTAAACCCCTTACCCTTCTATGATGGACAATATATCCTCGATATTTCAAGACCATTATGTCACCATCAGTTCTCCACAAATTTCAAAATTAACTTATCCCTCGTATTATAGATTTGTGTAATTGAGGTCACATTACCAGGGTACTTTGCCCTCAACTCTTGAAGTACCATCTTAGGGTTGGCTAGATAGAAGAACTTCTCTTTCACAAACTCCTTCTGCTCAGCTACCAATCAGCCCGCGTATATATGGATGAGTTATCAAGCTAGTTGGGAGACCATGATTGTGTTGTCCACATTTTACCCTTAAGATCCTTACATTTTTATTCTTTATTCGCACCCCAATCAATTCAAATGGGAATCTACAATTCCTTGTTGAAGTATCAATACGTGATTTATAAATGCTCATATTCTCCGCTAGAGGCAATATCCTCTTGCCACATCTATATTTAGCGGTTAGGTCAGTATGACCGTAATTGGAATTGAGTTTTAAATGACTAATACAAAATTCTTTGACATTGCAACTTGCCTAGCCCAATCAAGCATTTATCTTTGATCATTCCAAACGCCACCATAGTGAAAAACAATTGAAAAATCTATATCGACAACCAATAATTTCAAAATGTATAAGAAAAATATTATAAATTAAACTTTTTACTCTATCCTAATTTGAAATACTATGATTCAAAATACTAAATTCAGATTTTAACCTATCATTCTATTTTAATCTTACACATAATTCAATAACATTAAATATGTAATGACTAAAATGTATTAAAAAAACTTCTAATATAACTATATATTTTCTACTAAACTAAAATATACAAATTTAACCTTTAAGTACTAATATATATTAATTTACAACAATGATATTATTTAAACAAATTTATTTTAAATACATGTTATGTCTCGCTTGATACAAAAACTTCTAATATAACCATATATTTTCTACTAAACTAAAATATACCACTTTAACCTATAAGTACTAATTCATATCTTAATTTACAACAAAGATATTATTTAAAAAAAATTATTTCACATAAATGTTATGTCTCGCTTGACACATTGGATTCGATTCCGTAGTCTTCTCTTGCTACCTCTTCCTCCTCGTCGATATAACCATCTCTTGATTACATATCTTCCTCATCGTTGAGATGATAATTGCTCGATGATGTCTCTTCCTCTCTGGACGAAATTTTGTATCTACTGCTATTTAGAATGGAGGTGTGCCAAAGTAAGAATAGAAATCGGTATTTACAGAGGAAATTTTGATCGTTAATGTTACTGTTGCATGTCGGGAGGCCAGGATTAGCGTGAACAGTGTTGCGAAACCAGTGTTCGTATCTCCAACGCATACATTTTGGAAATATTGTCGTTGGAGTGACGAAAAGACAAGAAGTGCTCACTATTCACGTGAGCCTTGCCTTCGCGTAAGGCCACAACGTTGTTTTTCCCTAGAACCTTGTTTTGCCTTTGACGAAGGGCTAAATCACACACCATTTACGCGCATAGAACCTAAATCACGCATCATTTACACGTATACAGCCTTCGCATAAATCTTTGTGTTGTTACAAAGTCTTTCGTGTGCACAAATCAACAATCCTAACATATTGTCTGTCGAGGATGTTGTCACAAAATCCACAAAACAACTAACAAAAAAAAGAAAATCAAATGAAACATCTCAAGAGGATAAACCCACACTATTAAAGCAAACCTATGTGCAAAACCAATATTTATAATGCAATGATTTATCATGCCAATTCATATCCAAAATAACCAAGGAATAACAAAATAAGTAAATATTAGAGGAACAACCAGGTCCTCTCAACACCAATATGCATTATAGTGAATCCTTTTAAATAATTGATGACAACATAACAATTTGTCAATTTATCAAAATAAATAAAATGTAAAAAACAAATGAAGTGCGAATTATACTTCTAACATATTTATACACAAATTGAACAAATCTCGATTTGAAGTAACCCCCTACAAAAAATTGTCGTGGTCGCTAAAATCCAAAAATCTTGTCTCCAAATGCATTTACCGACCATATAGTGGTCGCTAAAAGTCTGGTCGCAAACAGTATTAACGACCATAGGATTTAGCGTTCATGTGGACACTAAATCCCAACCATGATTTAGCGTCCACGTGGACGCGAATTAGCGTCCATATGGACGCGAATCCCGACTAGAATTTAGCTACCATGTGGTAGCTAAATCCGAGTTTAGATTTAGCTACCACGTGGTAGCTAAATAGCGACCATATGGTAGCTAAATCTGGGTTCAGATTTAGCGATCACGTGGTCGCTAAATCCTGCTATATTTAGAAAAAAAATTATATTAATTAATTTTTTTAAAATTTATTTATTTAAAATGAATTTTCAAATATTAAATAAAACTATTAAATATTATAAAAAAAATATATTTAATTAACATATTCATAATAAATATTATAAAAAACATAACAACAATCAATTAAATAATTAACATATGTTTATAAATATTATAAAAAAATCAATTTATAAATATTATAAAAAATATAATTAGTTCACAATGAAAAACACAATAATCGATTCAAAAACCTAATTAATTCATCAAATTAAACAACAAAAATAACTAAAATCCTCTTAATCATCCAAATTATTCAACAACAAAAAGCCAACAACAATAATCAATAACATAAATGTAAACAAATTCATCAAAACTATCAAACTAAATTTCAATCCTAAATTATACATAGAATCCATTATATTCATCCAATTCATCATATGATAAATCGAAAACAACAAATTAATCCTAAATTCATCAATCTCCTAAATTTTTAATTGTACCCAAATCAATATAAATTACAACGATTACAGCCAAATCAACATGTATCAACAATAACACCACCAATTAATTTATCAAAATTAATCACAAAATAATACAAATTTGTCCCTTGAATCATTCTAGGTCAACAACAAATTAACAACAACAACATGCAACATGAATATCCACATCAATTTCAACAACAATCAAGGATACAATAACAACAAAAATCAAATTCAACAATCAATTTCAACAACAACAACAATCATTTCCAACAACAACAACAATCAATCTCAACAAAAACAATTAATAGAAAAAAACATGAACATCAAAGGAGAGGAGAAAGGTACCTAGAAGAAAGATGATCGATGACGAGATTCGGCGATGGTGCTAGGCGGCGACAACATCAAACAAATCCAACAATCAATATCAACAACAATCAATTCCAACAACAACAATCAATTCCAACAACAACAACAACAACAACAATCAATCCAAAAAAAACAACTAATCAAAAAAAATTGAAAATCAAAGGAGAGGAGGAGGGTACCAAGAAGGAGGTGCTCGGTGGCGGCAATGCTAGGAGGAGAGCGGAAATTGAAGGGGAGGGGAGGACGTGGTGGTGGAGGAGAAGGAAGGAGTTAGCGGAGAGAACAAAGAGAGTGAGAAGGAGTTCGAAGTAGAAAATGAGGAAGACAATTTCATCTTTCGATATAAAAGGTATTTAGAGACCACATGGTCGCTAATTGGCGATCATGTGGTCGCTAAATACACCTCATTTTATGTATTCAGTCGTTCGTTTTTTTAAAAAAAATCAAATTTGTATTTAGCGACCACATGGTCACTAATTACCGACCATGTGGTCGCTAAATACATAAGTTGAGCCTTAGTGACCACGTGGTCGCTAATTCCCAAAAATTAAAAATCCTGCCGATGCTCAATTATTCCCGCCGAAATTTGGGAATTAACGACCACATGGACACTAATTCCCAAATAATTTTAAAAAGGTCGCCTCGTCAAATATTCCCTCCCATATTTTTTGTGTATTTAGCGACCACATGGACGCTAATTCCCAAATAATTTTAAAAAGCCCTCCTCTTCAAATATTCCTCCCATATTTTTTATGTATTTAGCGACCACATGGATGCCAATTAGCGACCACATGGTCGCTAATACCTCCAAATTTATGTTTATAGGGACTTCTTTTTTTGAAAAAACAATTGTATTTAGCTACCACATGGTAGCTAATTAGCTACCATGTGGTCGCTAAATCGGACTTAGCTAACATGTGGTAGCTAAATCCAAGTTAGAATTTAGCTAGCACATGGTTGCTAAATCCTGAATTTAGCTGCCACATGGTAGCTAAATCTCGATTTAGCTACCACGTGGTCGCTAAATTCTTATAGAACCATTCATTCTTATAAGAAAACATTATACTCCTATAGAACAGTTCATTTTTATAAGAAATTGTTATATTTCTATAGAACCGTTCATTCTCATAAGAAATCGTTATATTCCTTTAGAACCGTTCATTCTTATAAGAAATTGTTATATTCCTTTAGAACCATTCATTCTTATAAGAAAATGTTATATTTTTCTAGAATCGTTCATTCTTATAAGAAATCGTTGTATTCCTTTAAAACCATTCATTCTTATATGAAAACGTTGTATTCCTTTAGAACCGCTCATTCTTATAAGAAATCGTTAAATTCCATTAGAATCGTTCATTCTTATAAGAGATCATTGTATTCCTTTAGAATCGTTCATTCTTATAAGAAAATGTTATATTTCTCTAGACATGTTCCTTCCTATAATAAAACGCTATATTCCTTTAGAATTGTTCATTCTTATAAGAAATCGTTATATTCCTTTAGAACTATTCATTCTTATAAGAAATCGTTATATTCCTTTATAACCATTCATTCTTATAAGAAATTGTTATATTCCTTTAGAACCGTTCATTCTCATAAGAAAATGTTATATTTTTCTAGAACCGTTCATTCTTATAAGAAATCGTTGTATTCCTTTAAAACCGTTCATTCTTATATGAAAACGTTGTATTCCTTTAGAACCGCTCATTCTTATAAGAAATCGTTAAATTCCATTAGAACCGTTCATTCTTATAAGAGATCATTGTATTCCTTTAGAATCGTTCATTCTTATAAGAAAATGTTATATTTCTCTAGACATGTTCCTTCCTATAAGAAAACGCTATTTCCTTTAGAATTGTTCATTCTTATAAGAAATCGTTATATTCCTTTAGAACTATTCATTCTTATAAGAAATCGTTATATTCCTTTATAACCATTCATTCTTATAAGAAAACGTTATATTTTTCTAGAACCGTTCATTCTTATAAGAAATCGTTGTATTCCTTTAAAACCGTTCATTCTTATATGAAAACGTTGTATTCCTTTAGAACTACTCATTCTTATAAGAAATCGTTAAATTCCATTAGAACCGTTCATTCTTATAAGAAATCATTGTATTCCTATAGAATCGTTCATTCTTATACGAAAACGTTATATTTCTCTAGACATGTTCCTTCCTATAAGAAAACGCTACATTCCTTTAGAATTGTTCATTCTTATAAGAAATCGTTATATTCCTTTAGAACCATTCATTCTTATAAGAAATCGTTGTATTCCTTTAGAACCGTTCATTCTTATAAGAAATTGTTGTATTCCTTTAGAATCGTTCATTCTTATAAGAAATCGTTGTATTCCTTTAGAACCGTTCATTCTTATAAGAAAACGTTGTATTCCTATAGAACCATTCATTCTTATAAGAAATCGTTGTATTCCATTAGAACCGTTCATTCTTATAAGAAATTGTTGTATTCCTTTAGAACCGTTCATTCTTATAAGAAAATGTTGTATTCCTTTAGAACCGCTCATTCTTATAAGAAATCCTTGTATTCCTTTAGAACCGTTCATTCTTATAAGAAATCGTTGTATTCATTTAGAACCGTTCATTCTTATAAAAAATCGTTATATTCCATTAGAACCGTTCATTCTTATAAGAAATCGTTGTATTCCTTTAAAATTGTTCATTCTTATAAGAAATCGTTCTATTCCTTTAAAACCCTTCATTCTTATAAGAAATGACCTAAGAGATATTTTTTATTTCGTCGATGTTGATGCAAATGTCAAAACTTACCAAATAGATGGATTAAATAATTATGTAGATCAAATAACTAACTAAATTTCACTCAATAACTAACCTAATTTAGCGACCACATGGTAGTCAAATCTGATTTCGCTACCACATGGTAACTGAATCTCGATTTAGCTACCATGTGGTGACTAAATTCAGGATTTAGCGACCAAGTGGTAACTAAATCCTAATTTGGATTTAGCTACCACATGGTAGCTAAGGCCGATTTAGCGACCACATGGTAGCTAAATAGCTACCATGTGGTAGCTAAATACAACTTTTTTAATAAAAAGAAATCCTTAAAACATAAATTGGAGGTATTAGCGTCCATGTGGTCGCTAAACACATAAGAAAATATCGGAGGGATAATATGACGAGGCAGCCATTTTAAAATTATTTCGGCATTAACGTCCATGTGGTCGCTAAACACATAAAAAATATGGGAGGGAATATTTAACGAGGTGGTCTTTTTAAAAATATTTGGGAAGCAGCGTCCATGTTGTCGGTAATTCCCAAATTATGGTGGGAGTAATTGAGCATCAACAGCGTTTTTAATTTTTGGGAATTAGCGACCATGTGGTCGCTAATTAGCAACCATGTGGTAGCTAAATACAACTCTGATTTTTTTTAAAAAAAAAGAAATGTTGAATACATAAAACGGAGTGTATTTAGCGACCACATGGTAGCTAAATCAATTTAGTGACCACATGGTAGCTAAATCAATTTAGCGACCACGTGGTAGCTATGTCCGATTTAGCGACCACATGGTAGCTAAATTCAGATTTAGCTACCACATGGTTGCTAAATCCTGGACTTAGCTACCACGTGGTCACTAAATACATCAGTTGGAAATTAGCGACCACATGGTCGCTAATTAGATAAGTGGTAAATTAGCGACCATGTGGTAGCTAAATCCAAGTTCGAATTTAGCGACCAAATGGTCGCTAAATCCATTTTGAGATGCGCCATTTATTCCCGCGAAGTTTTAGCGTCCACACAAGGTGTGGTCACTAATGTTGCGACCACGTGGTCGCTAAGTTTTTTTATTCTTTTTAGCTCAGAATTGGCGACCATGTGGTCGCTAATTAGCGACCATATTCCGTGGTCGCCAAATCTTGGACGCTAAATCAACGGAATGGTGTAGTGACAATATCTCAAACATATTGTACTAGGAACCCGTTAGCAATGGTTGGTTCTAACCTAAACCAACCATGGAAATAAAAAATCTCAAACACTAGAAAACATAATAAACACAATCTAGGTATACAAATTTGATACAACGTAAAAAATCAATAACTTCTTTTGAAAAATAACTAAAAATGCACTCCCTATTAACAAAAGATTAGAAGAAAAGCATGTGCTCACCCTTTTGTCGTGTGCCTTCATGGTGTGATCTAGGAACCCATACCACCAACTTGAGAGAGATTATAATTCATTTCCTAGTTCCCTAACATTTAAGCGACCATGTAGTATTTTGGCTCCTTTGGAGACTATGGGGGTCCAATTGATCAAGATAAGACTCATTGAAAAGGTCATTCCTAGATCTACAACTTTTCTAGATCTACAACTCGTTGAAAAGCTCTTTCATAGTTCTAAAACTAGACTTAAAAAACTAGGATTAATTATGGAATATTAAATAAACAAATAAGTCAAATAAAAACAAGACATAAGGTATATCATCTCGTGCGGCACATGCAAAGCCAGCCCGACACAACAAAAGGGCACGACCGAAGCTATAAACTGGCACCAAGCGCACGTTTGTGTGGTCGTGGGTGCATGAACTCCATGAGAACATAGCACAGTCACACACATGTGCATCTGGGCATACGGTGCATGGGCGTCATTAGGGTTGGGTGCAGGATAGTGCGGCTTTGGACGCATAACGCATGGGCATAACTAAGACCAACGCATGACGACTCCCTAGACTCGTCTCTTGGCTTGTTTTTTGGACTTCTTTGAAAGTGATCATGGTGACATGTCTTGGATCTACCTTATCATGGTTCATATGTTGCTCTAGTGTCAAAATTCCAAGGAATAGTGGCATAAGACGACACATACCTAAAAATGGTGAATAGAGCACTCGATGTCCTTCTTTCCTTAGACCTTGTAATAGATCCATCGCCTTAAAGTGTGATGTCAGATTGAACTTTATCATGTTCTTTAGTTGTTCTCATGGTTGTATTACTATCCCACTTGAGTTTGGTTTTCTATTTGTGCGTTCTGGTGGACTTATCTAAGTCATGTTGATTAAATATCCTTTTCCTTTCATATATCAATATAAACCATAACGCTTTTCCCATTTGTTATGTTATCCAATTCTCACTTTGTATCTTAGAACCCTTCTAAAATTCGAGAAAATCAAGTTCTTAGCTAGAATAGACTTATATCTCTTACTTATAGTGTCAAAACGAATAAAGATGTTATCAACGAAAAGGCTCATAAATCGTTAGGATTACTATGAACATTGATCTATAAATCATAAGACCAATTGAAATATTGGACACCATCAAAGACAAAATAGGATTAACAAAAATTTTGACACTTGATCTTGACTATATTATGGAGAATCACATACCAATAATCATCATCATGTACTACTTAAAACTAAAAGACTTGATCATTCAGCAACTTGAAACATGGTAAAATGTAAAGCTTGGTCTATGATGAGAAGGAACTCACTTGAAAAACACAAATGGAAAAAGTTAAGACAACAGAAAAAAGACATAACAAACTAAACTAAATTATATCTAAGTCGGATTATAATTGGTTTTGATGGGTAAAACATCCAACAAGAAAGGCTACAACATGATTTCTCATCACAAACCATAAAGCAGAGGCAATCAACTTCGAAGTGGAACCATGCAACAAGAATTCCATTCTCGTTACAAAAATGTTGGAGCTCATCAAAAGAAATTTAAGAATTAAGGGTTTGAGCATTAAGCATTTAAGCCTATTAAAATTGAAGGTGATAATCTATGCATTATAAGAACTTAGTGGGAGACTGAATTAATCATCATCAACACCTCAATGGATCTAAGAGTTTCAATTCCTACAAAATTAAATACATCTTTTCGAAAATCAACAAAGGGGCCAATAAAATTGAAAACCTTGATCTAGCACTCCTTGACTATAACGTGTATGTTAAGTTGAAACTTTAGTTTGCATATGCTATGAATACTCTACGACTATGCCTCATATGTGACCCGCTTTATCACTTACCTTTCAAAAACAATACCTTCGTTATTGTTTCATGTTTAAAAAATAATATAAATCCAAATATTATCTCAAATTTGAAATTGTAAGAAAACCTAATTTGCTTAATGAAGTGTAATTACAACCCTAAAATGCGCAAACATCAAGGCACTTTGGTTTACATAGAACATCAAAAGATAAACAAATTAAATTTTCGTAGATCTAAACATTAGTGCTAATGGGATATGTAGATCAGGTGCTCTAGAAGGCACAACCCTCATAAGGTTTATTATTAGGTCACAAGCCTAAGATAATAAACTTGATTCTTTTTTACAAAAGTTCTTGAACCTAAGTCAAAATTATATAAGAGTTTGTATTCAAATGCATAAAAAATCGCAATGTCCATCTTTTGCATGTTGGCTTTTTCTCTTCCATTAACTCTTGCTTTTGTTTTTGAAATTCTGACTAGGCTACACAAGTTTCTAACATTCTGGTTATGACCATGTAAAGCTTGTTCATATATTTAGAAGGAACTAAACTTCCTCCCAATTCCATTTCACAAACCAAAAATCCAATTAGATGGTATTAGCAAGGCAATCAGTTTATCATATTTTGATTTTGATATGTGGAGCTTCTGATAAAATTGAAGAAAATGTCAAAATCTAATTAAGGTTGAGCTTTTGATCATTTTGACATCTTTTGATTATTTTCTTCTTCCTTATTTATAAGTTCTAGAATTTCAAAATCAATGGTTGTGGTTGAAATTTTATTTTTGTAAAAAATCTATTGGCATGCAATTTTAACCGCAATCTGGTTTAGGATCTTGTAATATTTGTCAAGGCATAACAACACAATGTTCTATCACATCCTAAAAATAGAGGGAAGGAGAATTTATCAAAAACTAAGTATGTACAAAGAAAATAATTTATGTATAGAATAAAGCATATATCTACAAGCAAATATTTGCTTCCAATCCAACAATTGCTCTCTCCTTTGTAAAATTTTATCTTATATATTTGTAAATAAAAGTACACATTTGTTCGTTGAAAATTTTGAACATGTCAATTTATATACAATTTATATAATCTAGAATCTCATGTAATTAACGTACTTCTTTGGGATATCCAATTTAGACTTGCTTTTAGATTTCTCATCTGCAGCCTTTGTAGCAACTGCTTCTTGAACAACATCGGCTGAGTTTTTAGGTGTTGACTCATCGTCTCCGTCATCAGTGGGCCATGTCATGAAGTCCAAAAGGGTCCTGGAAGAAGATGCTTCTGAATAATTCCTTGCCTCCTCCTCCTCATCCCCTAATTTAATTGATTCTTTAGTCATGTTGAATGCACCCAAGTCATGTGGCATTGTCGGATTTTGAGCTAGAGTATCTGCATGGATTACGTCTTCGATTTGGGATAATACCTTGTGAGCCAAGCTCTCTAGGATTCTTGAGTAGCTCTCTAAAATTGCATGACCCACGTCCTACAAAAATATTTCAAGAAGGTTATTAAAGTAAGAGATGATATATGACATGTGTGAAACCTAATGTTTGCAATTGTTTTTAGAAAAGGGTATGCTAGTCCCTAAGCTTTGAAATATTTTTCTTATTGTTCATCAAATTTTAAGTTGTCTAATTAGGTCCTTAAACTTTACAAAAAAAATGTAATGGATCCATCAACTCTAAACTATTGAAACAATTTTGCATTTGGTCCCCTAGATCAATAAAAACATTCAAGCATTATAAAATTATCATTTTTCCATTTGATTCTTGTTCGCATTTTTTTCTTGCTTAATTCTAATCTTCACATGTCATCATCTTTGAGTCATTATCTTAATTTGATCCAATGACTCAAAGTTTAGGGATAAATAATGAGATATTGTAAAGTATAGGGATGAATGGCATAATTTCATATAATTGTGAAATGATATAGAAGAGTTTTACCGTGTTAACTTGGATCTTGTCAATATCAAAGAATACTGAGAAATACCAAGGAACTAATGAATTGAAGAGTTTTACCTTGTTAAATTGGATCTTGCTAATATCCAAAGAAGATTGAGAAATTCCAGGGAATCTATGCTTGAGAATTAGAAGGATTGTCTCAGCTCTGTCTTCAAAAACTTCCCTCTTCTCCAACTTCACTCCTGTCCCCCACGATGCCTTTATATCTTTATTAAAGTTCATCTTCCTCTTCCATATCACTATAGATGCCTCAATTCTATCTTTGAGATCAACGATTTTGTGCTCCGATGACAAGTCCATTGTAGAAAGAAATTGTTCAGGGTCAAAGTATTCAATAGTGATACTCTTGTACATCGATTCTCCTAGGCTAGATCTCCCATTCTACACACACAAATATAAATAGATCCCCGAACCAATTATATATATTATAATTCATTCAATAAGAAAATCAAAGAAATATTTTTCCCTGAATTTGCCTCTCTAGAATATAGTAGTTTCCGACCTTTGGTAGAGAGTCAATATAGTTTTCGGGGATCTCCATCTCCGATAAAACTTGAGCGTTGATTGCCATGGCTGCCTTGAGCACTTGGTTTACAGAATCCTTTTGTGACTGCATCCATTTCTTCATGTCGTCAGACAACCCGTTTGGGGGAACTTTTACCGTAGGTAACCACCATTTCCCATCCTCCTCGCTCTTCTTTTCAGAATCGTCAGCATTTTTTTTCACATAATAGAATTCCTTTTGTTCTTTGAAATTGTCAAGGCAACCCTGTTTAAATATTTACTCCAAACAAAGAAAATGATGAGCTGATGATATCTTGGATTTTTATTTCTTGCAAGTATTTTATAGTGAAAGATTTTGTTCACTTACAATCAGCATTATGTCTAGCTTTTTTAGAGCAGGGATATTCATTTGGAGATCTGTTCTTTGCTTTGTCGTCATGATCTATATTCAACAACTAAAACGTTTAGACACATTTACGGCGACATATTACAAAGGGATACTAATTTCTGCTGACCTCCATCACGGTTCCATCCTTGCCAATTTGTTGAGAAGGTGAAAATTCAACAATGTAATCTGTAACAGAGAGGAAACTATCAATTTCCCTTTTCCATCGTGCTTTTTGTTCCGGTTGCATAGGCTCTAGCTTTCGTTGCTCTCCAAACACCGAAGCTGCCAATACAAATAAGATTAATCAATGGAAAACATCAATACTTGGATTTTAGAAGTTCAACTCTTCATGTATTATACATTTTAGGGTATAAGAAATCTAGTACCCGCTGTATTAGTGATGGCATTTGACAATGCCAAAGCTGAGGAGACACCTTTTCCTCCGCCAGACATGTCTTCTCCAAGTAGTAGTTTTGCAAACCTCTCTTTCAATTGTTCAATTACTGAATCAAGTTAAATGACCAATCCAAACATGTTAAACATGATTCTTTTTTAACTATTGACAAAATTTCTACTCATATGAATTTTCTTTGTATATTTTTTTGTTAACCTAAATAAGGTGTTGATTTTGGATTGACTTTTGAACAAATATATCAAGAGAATAATTAAAACGCATATTGAAATAACTTTATAACTTGCAAATTTTCTTTGTACATATAACATGTCAAAAAAAATGCAAAAAATTTGGTTTCATACATCATACAAGAAGCTAACCTTTGAGGTCATTTTCTAGATCATCTAAATTTTGACTTGAATCATTTTTCTCCATATTGTTTTCGTTCATATTAGGCAACCCTTTGTTTCCCTCTTCTTCTTCTTCTATCATTGATGCAAGAAACAAAGACCAACAACCACCGGAGAAGAGATCTTAGGCGATTACCTACTTCGAATGTTCAAGAAGAAAAAAATAAGAGCAATATCACAGGAAGGGTATTACTAATTGTTTGAAACTCAATATTTTCTGGTGACTTTTCTTCTATCATTGACTTGGGGTAAGAGAGATTAAGATGCAATGTCACAATGGAGGATAAATTGAATGTTTGCTTTAGGAGGATTATGCCAAAAATAGAATAGAATAAAAAATGAATGGTTCTAGTTCAAAATGCAGTTATGTTAATACAAACTTATTTGATATGTATGATGATCTTGGAATAAAAATATAAAGTTAAATCTATCACATTCATGCAAATATATTGATGATATAATTTTTTATACAAACTTTATAAGATGTCAAAAATGATTATGATATGCATATATTTATAAGGGAAATCGTTGATGATTGAAATTTCACAACAATCTAGGATTACGAATACGTATGTGATTTTATATTCTTAAGAATTATAATTTAGCTTGAGGGATTGGAGACTCAACAATCTAGGATTACGAAACCCAATTTTTCCATAATGTGAAAAATGAAATTTGAAAAAAAAGGTTGTATGACCTGAACCAAAACGATGTCATTGTAGGGAGGACGTGCTCAGTCGACACTTTTGATTTTGGAGCTTCTCTGGTATGAAGCAATTTCTTGCCAAACATCGATTTGATTTGCGCCATTCTTAGAATATCCACTATCAATGCGCTCTTGAAGCTAGAGATCGTGTCTTGGCATCATCAAGGGCTATCCTAGAGCATCAATATCCTTATGGATGAGATCTCTTAGAATTTGATCATGATGAAGCACAACAGACAATGATACATGACCTAAATGTAAATGTTTGTCGGTCACCCGATCCATCTCACCGAAACACATGAACTATCTGAATGTTAGAGAAAGTCTAAAAGTCTTACAAGATTATTCTCTTGGACAAATTTAGGTCCCAAAAATTACATTAATATGAAGTAAATTATCCCCTTCAATTTCAAAAAACTTAATGCCTATTCTTTAGCATCAAGTAAGATTTGTTTGAGACCCAAACCTTCCATTATCAAGATTGTGTTCTTGCTAGATATTTCAATACTTCTTTTGATGGGTTATGTTCATCTATTTTTAACGATGCATCCCATGGGAGCATCCCTATTTTGGAATTTAGAGTCATCACAATTTATCTTATAATAATGTGGGGTTGGTCGCTTTTATTTTAAGTTTCGAGATTTCCTTGGTGGGTTATTGGGTTGTTTTAATATACTTATAACGTCATCATCACCCAATCCTTTAGTTATTTCCCATTGTGAGATTTCCTTGGTGGGTTAAGTTTCGAGATTTCCTTGGTGGGGTATTAGAGTCTAGTTTGAACATACATTGACAACTTAAAGGAAGGGATAGTAATTATTTTTTAAACCTATCGTGACAAAATGACTACGACACAAATTTAAATTTTTTTTTATAAATAAGATATTTATGAAAAATATAATCCAAAGCATGAATATGTTATTTTCCAAAATTTTAGATTGTTTTTTAGATATAATTGCAACACTAATACTTAAAAGAATTATATTTTATACTCAAAAGTGAATTGATAGATACAAAAGGATAAAATAAGGATAAAAATAGATAAATAGGAAAAAGATAGAATAAAATAATTTTATAAATATTTAATAGTAAATTTAATATTAAAATTACTTTTATATAAATAGATAAAGAGAAATTTAATAGAAAATAAATTAAATAATATGCATGAAAATTAAACGAAATAGATAAACAAGGAAAATATAGAAAATTAGATACAATAAAATAATTTTATAAAATTACGTTTTACATAAATGGCTTTTATAATATATACTGATTGATTAATTTTCTTTATATTAAATACCTTTTTGTGTTAACTTAATCTAGAGAATATATTTATTCATACATTGAATGTTGTACATAATATCCATAAAAATATATATAAATAATCAAAAAAATATATATATTACTTAATTCATATATAAAAATGAGTGTGGTTGTGGTGCACGAATCTCTTAAGAAGAAAATTGAGAAAAAAAAATAGGAGTGTTGGATGAGGAGCATGAACAGATGAGATTAGATCGGACATATAAAAAGAAAAGGATTGATTCATTAAAAATCTCACGGGAAGTAATTTTAAAAAGTATTGTAGTATTCCAAAAATACCCTCCCTTATCTCCCAAACCCTTCCCCTAATTCCCTTTCATGCAACCAAAGACGAAGTGATGGACTCGGGGAGAGAATTCTTCACCGTCGGCATATATTCTATGCTCTTTAATTCATCTCCAAAATTGATCGGATGAACTTTTCGTTCTCAATTGAATTTTGTGTTCTATGTCTTTATGCTAATCGTGGTTCTTATTTCTCAATTGAGAAAGATCCAATGTTTCACTTGTTTTGTATCGTTGGTTCTTGACTGATAACTCCCGGCCACTTGTGGGGGCGGCCACCCCACCTTCTTCCGCCACTATGAGAAAGGGTCTATTCATGGTCTAGTTTTGTTCGCTTCCAACTTTATTAGTGTCTCTCAAGTAGTATTTGAAGTTTGTGACGGTAAATTTGGGTGATGAACCTTTTAAATTTGTTGAATAAAGAAATATGTCTCTTAATTTTTTCTGATTAGTGGTAAGAATTGTTTGATTTTGTTTTCATTCATGAATAATTTTATTCCTTTCATGTTCTTCTTGTGAGAGTTTCGTTTACTGTTGCTACTAAAACACACTTGAGGTGGTTAGAAATTGAAAGAATATTTGATATTAAGGAGCTTAATGTTGTTAAGGAGGATCTCATGGGTTAGACTGGTGTAATGACTAAGGACTGGGTGAGATACAATGGTGACTTGGAACAAGATTCTGGTTTGGTCTGAAATTGATTACCTTAAACAAGAGCTGTAATGTGGGAAGGTATGGTGAGGATGGCATGTAATGTTTTTTTCTTTATTGTTGGATGTTAGTCTTAATATAGTGCTTTTTATGGTTTTCACTATATATATATATATATATATGTGTGTGTGTATGTGTGTGTGTGTGATGAGTCGTCTACATCCATTATTAAGAATATTGATGCTTTAACATAACACGTTTAATGATGATTAATCTATCATTTCATTTGCTTTTCACTCTGATGTATATGGTTCTGAATTTGCCATGAAGCTAGGCATAAACAACAAACTCTCTATTAGCTCAATTGGTAGAGCAATGTGCATGTGCACATAGATGTAATTTCAAGTCCCACATAGGCAAATTCTATATATGATTTACATCTTTTGGTTCATGATAACTCTTCTTTTGGTTCATGATTTTGTAAGCTCGGATTCATAATAGTATATCTTATAGTTCATGTGTATTAAGTCATACTAGTTATTTTGTCACGTCTTTTGGTTCATGATATTTGTTCTTTTGATTCATATTGTTATAAGCATATGTTCATAATATTTTGTCTTATGATTCATATCTTTTAGTTTATAAAAGTTGATTTATTGGTTCATGTCCT
This sequence comes from Fallopia convolvulus, assembly GCA_964016875.1. Lineage (NCBI taxonomy): Eukaryota > Viridiplantae > Streptophyta > Magnoliopsida > Caryophyllales > Polygonaceae > Fallopia > Fallopia convolvulus. Next base: position 37,194,558 of record OZ024725.1, read on the forward strand.
TACAAAGTTAAGTTCATAACAATTGCCTATAAGGTTCATGAAATTTATTTGTTATCTTTGTGTCAAAATATAGTTGATAAAAGGAATACGTTTCTTCATGTCTTTATATGGTTATGTTCATGCAATTTTATTCACAGTACTTGTTATTTTTACCATGTATATATGGGTTTATGTCTTCATATAGTTAAGAGTATAACAATCGTCAATAATGTTCATGAATTTAACTCACATTATTTGTCATTTGTGTGATGTATTCTAGTTCATAAATGGTATTGTGTGGGTTCATAATTTTGAATGTTAGGTTCATAATTTTTGCCTTTATGGTTCATAAATTCTGAACATTAAATCAAGAAGATACAAGTTCCAAGTTGCGACTTGTTAAAGACAAACATGAAAATAAATCTCGTTCAATAAATTATAAAACTAAATAGACTGATAAGAACAATTGATAAAAAAAAAATTGACCTAAAACACTAAGTTGACCACTTGAACATATTATCAAACACATGGTCGGCAATTTGATGAACATTTACTAAACATGTATAAAAACACAAATTGTAACACAAAACATGGATAACCTTCATAGGTTTGAGTAAAATCAACAAAGCTAATTCTACAATAGTTTCTATTAAAACTAGTAATTTATCAAACACTTGGTGTGCACCTCATAAATACAACCCTAAAACCTAAATAAGTAAGAATGAGAATGTTTTGCTTTCTTTCATCACATCACAAAACATTAAGAAATTCAAATAAACGAAAACATATATAAAAACACAAAAAACATTCACAAATTCATACAAATTCAAAGTAATAAAACCATAAAAAAAAGAATATGAAAGTCATATCTTAATTTTCGGTTCATTGAATTAGAAGTGACGATTCATAGAAATAAAATTGGCAAAATGACAAGGTTTTCAATCAAATAATAAAATGATATTTTCAAATCCATACAATTCGTGGTAAAATAAGACCCGAATCGAAAAGCTAATTAAAAACCCCCAAATTTATAAAATCGCTAAGTTAGACATTCAAACCCTAAGAAAACAAAAAAAAAATACTTAGAAGCAACTCAGATGAGGTCGAAAATAAATACTAATTCCAATTAAAAACATGCAAATGGAGAAGGAAAAAGAATAAATCGAAATCCAAAAATGGAGAAAAGAATTGAAAATGCTCCAAATGAGGAAGTAGAACAAAGCTCCCAAAGAGGGGTTCTATTGGGGGCAAATGAAAAAATTACCCCTCTAGTTTAAAAACCTCATTAATGCAACACCCCCATCTACACCCTTGATCCCCGAAATCCAAATACTCATTTTACATTGTAAGGTATGTTCTCATTTGATCTCGGAAAATCAACTCATAAAGAAATTTCCATAATTTTTCTATTGTATTTAATCTTTATTTTTATTTTTTTATTAAAAAATATTTTCAAAATTTATGTCTATTCTCATTTTTCACACATAGATAAATTCTTATAAAAATAATATTTGTATTATATTCGGGTTCCATTTTTCCTTCTTGGTCGAAAAAACGAGTTTCTTGGTCACAATCGATTTTTTTCTTGACCCGCAAATAACCCGATTAATTAATCCGTGTTGACATGTCACAATTTATATATACATATGTCCATAAGTATTTCTATCCAAGAAGTCTAATCATATCCTCAACTATTTCCGTTCGTTCAAGGTTAAATATGATCAGATTTTCTTTGCTAAGTTTTTTTAGCGAAATGTTGCTTATATTATTACAGATCAGCTTCCGCTAAGGATACAATGTCCTACTGAATGGAATTTATAAATATTTTTTCGTTACCCGTTACAGGAAGAAATCTAGCCAACGAATGAGCAAGAACATTTCCCGACCTAAGTACATGGTTACAAGTAAAAGTAGTAAAACTAGTAGATAAACGCTTAATTTTACTAAGTATTGCACCAACAAAAGTAAGATTCAAGTCAGTAGACTGTATACCCAAGACAACAAAATAAAGCGTCGGATTCAACAATAAGATGAGATGCACCAATTGAAAGTGCCAAAGCTAACCCCAATTGGAGCGCCACAGCTTCAGCTAAGACTAGATTCCATGATGCTTCAATTCATTGAACAGCAGTTGCAACAACAAAGCCCATAGAATCTCTAATTACAGCTCCAAGGCCGACCACATTAGAAGGTAACACAGAAGCATCCACATTCAGATTCAGAAAAGGCACTAAAGGAGGTGTCCAAACATGAGAGGACAAACAAGGAGTAGAGGTCGGATTAGTCACAGCTGTAGCAATTTGGTAATCAGCAACAAGAGCACGAAAACCATGATGAATAACTTGATTCGATGCAGCAGAAGATTGGAAAATCTGATTCTTACGATTAGTCCATGCCACCGATGAAAGTAAAAGAAGCTCAGTCAAGCCGGTAACACCGAATTCATCAAGAACACGTTGAGCTTGAAGAGGGAAAGATAAAGTATTATCAAGTGTAATAGTTGGCAATAGATAAGAAATATCCCAAATGGAGTGCAAAGACGAGAACAAAAATAATGCATGCCAGACAGTTTCAGCAGCACCAACACACCTATCGCAAGAATCAGATTGAACTACGTGATGGGTATAGAGATTTGTCTTAACACTCAAAGCACCCGACATTGCTTTCCAAGCAAAGACATGTAGCTTTGGGGGCAAATTAAAATCCCACAAACAAGTCCAGAAACCGTCAACAGATGGCAGAACCACAGAATGAGAATTCCGACCTAACTTGCCAAACCAATATCCAGACTTAACCGAGTAATGCCCATTTTTTTGTAAAAGGCCAAAACAACTCATCAGACACTAAATCATCAACAAGTGGTAAGCTTTTAATTAACACAGAATCTTCATGAATAAAAAGTTGTGAAATAAGAGGAGAACTCCAAGTATGACTATCATGATCAATTAAATCAGAAACTTGCATAAGGAGCTGCTGAACTGAAGAAATTGCAGCAGAAATTTTTGGTGGCCGGAAAGAATTTCCATCAAAAATCCAATTATCCCTCCAACATGAAACTGAAATTCCTCTCCCAATACGCCATCCCGAACCTTCCAACAGAAGTGATTTAGAACCCCAAATACTCCGCCACACGAAACTGGGGTTATACCCACGATGAGCTTCGATGTAAGAGGAATGACGGTAATAGCAAGCTCGTAAAGTACGAGCCAACAGTGAATCAGGTTCTCATATTAGCCTCCAACTTTGCTTCACAAGAAGCGGTTCGTTGAAAGTTTTGAGATTACAAAAACCAATACACCATGTCGTTTAGGCCTGCATAAGTAATCCCAGCAGCACCAGTGGATTTTCCTTTCAGTGCCCTTTGCACCCCACCAAAAACGAGCCAACAATGCATGAAATTCATCAAGGTCTGTATCCGGAATATGAAAAACCCTCCTAGCCCAAACGCTACCGAGGTTTTGCTTAATTTTGCTTGATTAAGTCTACTTGCCTACGTGAGCATGCAGGTTTTGTCTCCCTTGTTTAAGTCTTGATTAGGAGTTAGATTAATTTGTTTTAATCAAACACGTTTCGTTGGTAGTTGACTGGTTTATGATCGGTTTGTAGAATCTTTGTTCAAGGCTAACTAGTGTTTTGAGTAGTTAGTGGCTTCGTTAATTTAGGTGTCTTATAAATTTATATATGTACATGCTAGTGGGTCGTCATACTGAATTAGTTAAAATTGGATATTGGTTGTTATACCACGTTATAATGATGTGTGTCAAAGTTAGAATTAGATGAGTTTATTGAAATTAATAGTTTAGTTATTGTTCTTATGTACATTAAGTGGGGATAACCGGTCCGATTTCTCTATTGCCTAATCATACTCACTCCCTATTATACTCCTTCGTTTTAATTGGTTATAAGGTATTTTTAATATTTTACTAATGCTTAAGTTTCTTTTTTGATTTAATTTGGAAATTGATTGGCCAATCACGTCGTAGGGGAGTATAGAAGGGAGTATTGTAAAGAGTATATATCCCACATTGGGATTTCAATATAAAACAAGCATAGTATATATACTCTTGGGTTACTCCTCTTATTGCCAATTGATTTTAGGATATATGGAACCTCATGAGCACACACCCTCCGTCAGTATTGGCCCACGGACTTTGACATGGTATCGGAGTCGGTTTCGTCCTAGGCCCAGTTCCTAGTTGATTGGGTTGGGCTAGCGGTTTGCTACCCACCCATGTTGTTGTGGCTTGCCGGCCTTAAGGCATAATACGTGTCAAGTGACAACTGGACTAGGCCAGTTGCCACTTGAGGGTGTGTGTAAATAGTATGTATCCCACATTGGGATTTCAATATAAAAACAATCCTAATATATATACTCTTGGGTTACTTCTATTGCCAATTGATTTTAGGATAGAACCCCATAAGCTTATGTGCTAGGCCCGTAAAGCGCATGTGCGCACAGGACGGACACCCTGTCTGTCAGTATTGGCCCACGGACTATAACAAGTACATTTAGAGAGTAGAAATTTTGATTTGGAGGACAATAATGCTAGTGTAGTTTTTATGGTAAAAGGCATTAATGAGTATTAGGTGGGTTATTTAGGGTGGTCAAGTTTGATAGGGATTAGTGTTTGTTTACAACACTTATTTTGGAAAGTTCAATTGGTCAATCTAAACTTAGCGGTTCAGAAGGGTGTTAAGAAAGTTAAGTCGTTAGTTTTGGGATCGATTATGTTAGTAATCTGTTTTAAAACTCCAAGCTTTCGTGTTACTAAAATTACCATTAATATTTTTAGGAGATCATGTTTGTTCAGACTCTTGGTTTTCCACGTTTTTCAAAATCACTTCTTTTGAGGTAAGTCGCTATGCGACTTGCTCTATTTTTATTCAGTACATGTTAGACATTATATTGTACTTGTATGATTGGTTTTGGGGAACTAGTCTCTACTGCGTTGTTTATGAAAATTGTATTTTTATTTGATATGTGTGCGATCCGTTTTTAATTAGTTTTATCGAATGTGAATATTGTGAATGTTTTTTTTATGTGCTTGATTTGAGAACCGGCATGTAATGACGGAGAAGGTTTGCATTGCTGGAATGAATTGCAATGATGTAGAAGGGTTGGATTGTCGCGTAGAATGCAATGGCGAAGAAGGGTTGCATTGCCGCAAAAATAAATTGTATGGGTGCGTGTGTGTGGATGTGTGGAGGAGGGTGTGTTGGTGGATGTGTAGAATTGTGTAAATGTGAATGTGTTAATGTGTATGTGTGATTAATTGGAAATTAGGTATGGAGTGTAGTCGGTTTGTATGTTTGCTAATTTTGCTTGTGAATGTTAGGAATTGTGTGTTGGTTTTAAAACATCTTGTTGGTGCTGTGTAATTTCTAACTTGGATTGGAATATGAACTGACTCCTCGTGGACTTATTTTTCAGTTGAGGGTATTAGGAACCATGATGGATCCTAAACCGAGTAGTAGAGCGGATGGCTGACGTGCGTGTCAATAGGCTTGGAATAGGTTCAGAGTTTTAGTTTCTTTTGTTTGATTAAGTTGTTAGAACTGTTTAGAGTTAAAATGAGATTCATGATGTGAAGTTTGGTAAATGTTAATTCATTTTAAGTTAAAGGGTTGGGTTTCACGTAGAGCCATCAAAAGCTGACCGGACCCAAACCGTGCGAAAATTTTAGAGTCAAGACCTGAAATTTGAACCCGAAACCCAACATAACCGAACCCTATAGACCCGAAACCTGTTGGGTTCAAACCAGAAATCCATTGGGTTGACCACATTTGTTATATTCTTAGAATATATATAATATATTTTGAAAATTATAATATATTTTATTATTAAAATATATAAAATAATAGACTATTATTAATATATTCTTTTTAAATAAAAAAGTATTTTAATAATTGTAAAAAATACGATTTTCTTGACTTGTTGGGTCGACCCGACCCACCCGAAAACCCGCAATGATCCGACCCGATTTGACCGGTGACCCGTTACGATCCGAACTCGACTCAACCCGAATCCGAAATATCTAGACCCGAACCCAACCTGACCGGCCCATTTGACAGCTCTAGTTTCATGTATGCTTTCTAAACTTTATTTTATAAATACAAGTTGGATGTTTTAATTTGTTTTCCCGTCGTGCTCGCGTTGCAAGATCCAAGTAAACCCCTTGTCAAGCTAGCCTAAGTAGTACCCAGAGAGGTCTACTACTGAGTAGCACCTCGTGGTAAAGACGGGGTGTTAAAATTTTATCTTTATTTTCATATTTTTTATTAAAAAAAATTTTGTTTCAAAATTTATGTCTATTCTCATTTTTTACACATAGATAAATTCTTATAAAAATAATATTTGTATTATATTTTTGTTTTCTTTTTGTTAAAATTAATGCAAAATCATTATTTCTAATATATAAATGTTATTCTCTAGATAGAGTTTGGATCAAAATGAAACAAATTATTATTCTGAAAAAAACTCTTGTCCTAAAACGAATGCACTTTTCCTAGTTCGTAGTGCACTTTTTCTATTTCAGATTGCACTTTTTCGGATTGCATTTTTCGTACTTTGTAGCAAACTTTTCGTACTTTCGAATTGCACTTTTCGTATTTTGCAACACACTTTTGTATGAAAAGTGCACTACAAACTGGGAAAAGTGCATTCGTTTCACGTTTCAGGATAAGAGTTTGTTTCATTTGAACCAAACTCTATAAATAAGTCACCTTAAAATTATGTCCTTTCTCATTCTTCATTCATAGATAAGTTCTTATAAAAAAAAATTATTTATATTATATGTTTTTTAAAATCAATATTTTTAATATATGTGTGTCATTCTCTAAACAATATTTATAAACAAATTATGGTTGTCTTTGAAATTTATATAACATATTAATTTTTAATTTACTTCAAAAAACCAAAATAATTTCCATATATGATATGGAATATAAATAATTAATTTGGCAAACGGGGAATTTATATTATATGTTTTTTTTTTAACCAAAAAAATTCGGGGAATTTTTTCCCCCAATTCTTGTAAACAAGTCCGTAGTTTCTCTTAGTGAGAACTCATGAATCGTTGGTTTCCAATAGTTGCGAAACTTTAGAAGGAAAAAACTCGATGTTTTTAGCAAACATATAGATATTGGTGATTTTCTCAAAGCAGACATAAAATATGGGTAATATTCTAAAATTTATCAATTAATAATTTAATATAATACGTTCATTAAAAAATTCCTCTAAATATCCCAATCATTTATTCAGTTGCACATTTTACACAAACTTTTTCGAATTTCACAAAATATCCAATACTTTGGGGATACTTGCGCACCCTACACTCGAAATGTCCATATTTTTGGTAAATTCTATGGATTGACTCCTCACCTTTTTATTTTGTGACAAATACCCAACACGTGTACACATAATTTTTAAAAATTATAAATCTTGTCCTTATAAGGATTAAAAACATTTAAAAATAATCATTTTTGTTCTCTTTTAATTTTGTTCTAGCTCAATTTTAGTGGAAATTAATTTAAAATAATCAATTTTCTTTATATAAAAATATATTTGGTTAAGATTAGTAACACTTTAGGTAAGGTCCAAAGTAATAACATAGTATTATCGATTTACTTTTCTCATTTATATGAAAATAATGTCACTACTTTTATTATTTGGCTAATATAAATTCTCAACTTCATAATTAACCACATAAATCTATAGTCATAACTTTGACTTTACAAGTAGTTCATCTTAATATTTTTTGTCCATTATTATTTTTGAAGTAATTTTAGACAAAAAGCATTAAGAATTTTCATACTTATTTTACAAAAGTTTGAAAACATCGAATTTATTACATAATAATCGAGTCCCACTTTTGTTTGTCCAAAATAAAAATAAACATAATTATGAATATTTTTAATGCCTTGTTTTGGTTTTCGTTTTTTAAAAATTGAGTTTTTAGTTTTCTCTTTATTAAAAAGGAAATTTGGATTTTATGTTTAATTTAATATTTTTTATTTAATTAGTTTGTGTCAATGTGTTTAAATAAACAAACAAGCACATAAGTTTAGATATTGACCCGATTTCTATGACTCTCTTAAAACTATATATGATCTGGTCTTTCATAGAACCTTCAGATTTCTAGATTTTGGTATCATATGTTTCCTATAATCTGATGAAAAATTACTCTTTGGAGTCCAAATCTTGAGAATTTGTCCATTTTTGCTTTGAGATTGTGAAAATTTGCCTTCTTCTGAGTTATAAAAATTTGTTGGTGGTGGTTTCGTTGTGCCCAAATCTTTCCGGAATCATAAGACCTCTAAGATTGAGATATTTTTGCTGCTTAGGTTGGCTCCTGCCTTCTGACTAGTTATTGTCGATCTCGACGATGATGTTCTGTTGAATCTCGACATGTTGGTGTCGTTCAATGAACAATTAATCTATTGTTGTTGTAGACCACCTCCTCCGGTTTTGTCTTGTGTGAATAATTAGCCACATTGGGCTCGTTTCTTCCGGTATCCGTCGAGAAGGACACACCGCCGATTTCCACTCCTTGATTTTCTCTCATGTCGCTCTTTGAGGGCTGATGGGGTTGATCGGCGTTCGTGGCCTTGGTTGGTCATATTTTCAAAGGCTGACGTGGTTGATTTACAACCTTACTTGATTTGTGGTTGTGTTTAGAAATTGACCTTGGGCTTGGGATTTTGTTTGGCCTATTAGGCTCCATGCCTTTTGTGGGTTGGCCTATTGATGGGCTTTTATTGGGCCGTGTCTATTGATTGATACTTAGTTTTGACGTTGGCATTTTTTCTTTGCTAGTTGGTGCTGTTTATTTGGAATTTGCTTGATAGATCTCTCTAAAACTAGAACTCCTAGGAGCTCCTTTGGATCTTGTTTGCTTTGCCCGACCTTAATGTTGTTTGGGGTTCAGTTTGGACTCTCACTGTTGGTTTGCTCTAGTCAACTTTTTGACTTTGTATGGGTTGTTGGTGTATGAGCCTTTTGGTTCATTTAGCCCATCTTCTTCTTATACCCAAAATTAATCCGTCCCCCAAGCTTTCTTTTGGCTTTTGGGGCTGGGTTTGTTTGGATATTGTGGTTCGTGTTTGTTTTCACAGGTTGACCCGAGCACAGGTGTACAATTTCAAGATTTAGCTCTAGGACTTGGTGTGGTTCGTAAGTGATTGGCATGGTCGCTTGGACGTTCTCGAGGCTACTGAAGATCCTTCATCCCAGTGGAGTGAACGTCAGTAGTCCACTTCATCATACTGGTCCTCTTTTGACTCGAATGCTAAAGACGTTGATCTTTAGCCCTCACGTCTCCTACTACCCCTTTCGTTTTAGTGCTTTTTCGTAATTGTACTTATGTGTTTTGTTCCTTTTTGTCTTTTTGTTCTTGGTCGTCTTTGTCTGTTCCTGTCGGTTTTCGGACTTCCATTTACTCGACCTCTCGTTTATATCATGTATGTCTAGAAAACCGAATTCTTACCTACTCAAAAAAATTATCTTGTTGGCTAAGTTGGACAAGATAGAACATAAGTTTTAAACTTTTATATAAAAAAAAAAAGGTTATGAGTTTTTTTCTTGTGTCTAAATTTATTTCGAAAATATTAATGGAAAAATGTATTAAAATGAGCTACTTTGTAAAATAAAAGTTATGGATTAATCATTTATGTGGTTAATTATAAGGGTGAGAAGCTATAACATAAGTTTTATGACAAGATCATGAAAAAAAAATTTGTTGATTTTCTTATACAAATAATGATGAAAAGAGTATTGCACTACTTTGTAAAGTAAAAGTCATGATTTAATTATTTATGTGGTTACTATAAAGGTGAGATTTATATTAGCAAATAATAAAATTAATTATATTATTTTTTAAAAAATGAGAAATTAAACCTATAAGGCTATGTTATAAATAAAAACTAGTTGAATTCCCGTGATACTCACATGGTGATTTACTAAAGATTATATAATAATCTGATATTAATATAAAATTTAAAAGACTTGTATCGTATATAATATAGCAATAAAATTATGTAATTTATAAAATAAACTTTAAGATCGTGCCACATATTTTAATTGAATATATTTAAAAATTATTTTCATTATTTGTTGGGATCATGCTACATATTTTAATTAAATATGTTTAAAAATTATTTTCATTATGTGTTGAGATCATGCCACATATTTTAATTGAATATATTTTAAAATTATTTTTATTATTTGTTGAGATCTTGCCCCATATTTTGATTTAAAATTTTAAAATTTTAATTTCACTTGAATTGAATATTTTAAAATATTTTTTTAATTTTTTAAGATATTATTATGAATAAAGCAATCAGTTTTTATAAAATATTTATTAAGGTTATGCATTCGAGTTCTTAGCTTTTACTTTGTAATGAATATAATAGTATTTTTTTAATTTCGGAGAACATTAATATAAATATTGGTTTAGAATATAACATAGAGAAAAAAATAAAAATAATATAATTTTATAACTTAAATATAATTACGCTAGGATATCTAGCAAGGATAATATAACTTATTAAAATAGTTTTTAACGTTAATTTATTAAAATTTAGATAGATATATCAATGTATACTAAAATAATGTATATATTCTACAAATAATTTATTTTATTGCAAAATATCAATATATAGTTAAAAAATTATATACTTGGAGTGCAATATTTGTTAAAAGATTAAAAAGAATCATTATATATAAAATTAATATAAAAAATATTAGCATATAGATCAAGTTTTAGTTAAGAGATATGCATAAAATTAATATAGAAAATACATATAGATAGATCAAGTTATTATGATATAACAAATTGAATGAATAGAAATAATAATACACGTTATTATTTGAAAGTTTGACATTATTTCATTCAAGTAATGCCACATGGCGCATTTTCTGCTTTATAATATATTAGGTAGATTTTTGTTTGTACATGGATTTGACACTTTTGTACAAAAAGTTGAGAGGCAAATTTATAATTTTATCCAAAGTGTGGACACTTAGAAGGTATAGTTAGTGTACAACTATCCCCAAAGTATAAATATTTTGTGAAATTTGGAAAGATCGGAATAGAGTGTGCAACCGAATAAAAGAGTAGGATATTTTGAGCAACCCCATCGGTATAGGTCACTTATTAATGGCATTTTTCAAAGGTGAGGCCATCAGACAGGCTTGTGCCTTCCAGCTCGATCCAGGGATAATAATCGGAAAAAAACATTATGTTTACAAGGTGCATCTATAATTTTGTAACTCATTAATCAATGACAATGAAAAACCCAGATGCAGGGATACCAAAAACAAATAACAGAACATCCCCTGTAATTAATTTTTTTTTTAAATTATTGAACATTACATGAAAAAAGTTGGCACGATTAGTACTTGAAAAGTAAATTACCATGGACTTTCTTACGTTTTTTCTCAAGTTCTTTTATACAGGTCACTAATGAGTCAGAATTCAGCACGGGAAAGAAGAATACAAGTAGAATACAGATGAAACAAGATAGATTCAAGCTTTTGCTAGAACAAATCTTGGTCATGAACTAATGAAATGAATATGAAGGCCTAATTCCGTTTTTTTCAACACATCTTGCCATAATGCATACAAAACCACTAACAAGGGCCATGGCCCATAAAACTGCCCGAAATCTTCCATTTCTACATGGCTTTCGTGGAAACAAATGTATCGATACCAAGAACAATGCGTTCTAGAAAATGGGGACCTCAAGAATGTCTGTACCTTGTTTCTTACCATCAATCGTTCCCAAATCTTGAGTGTCATGATGGTCCTCGGTGCTGGACGTAAAAGGCTGCGCATCATACTCACTGGCTATGGCGCTGAACTCGCTGGTGCTTTGATCTTGGCTTTCTAGCACTAGCTTTCTGAATTTCTGCAAGTTATCCTTGTACTGTTGGCTATGGTCATAATCTGAGCTTCCATGGACACCGCTAGACTCAGGCGACTTCTCCTTGCAGAGATCATCTATTGACAGGTTTCCTTCCAGGGCTCGGACTATCTGAGTTCAGATAGTAAATGATCAGAAATTGTAGAATAAAAACATTAGAATCTGGTCTCTGACTTTGAAGGCACCTTTCTCAAGAGTTACAAGGTGACTGTACTTACACAGAAAAGAGACACGAGTGTGTTCATCTCCCTCGCCTTCCGACTTTATTTTTTTAGATAATACATGCCAGACATTTCCAGTCTGAATCTCTTATTCCCTGACTTTATTCCTCAATTTGCTTTGTTTTACAAAGGTTGAAATAAAATTTCAATTATTTTATTAATGATTTATTTTCAGTTTTAATTTGAAAACAAATTGGCTAATTGCGTCTTATTGGAGTATATTGGGAAATATATTTGAGGAACAGATTATCTCAATTCAATATTTTCAGACAAGAGGATATCAGACTCTCTTTGTGTTTGTATGGTTGGCAGTGTGCTTCTGTGTGAGTTACTCTTATCATTGAACAATCTATCCCCAGATTTAAGGATATGCGAATGTACCTGGCTCATACGAGGCCTTCGTCTTGCTGATTGACGCACACAAACAGTGGCACAAGCAACCATTTGCATCATCTCCGTGGACTTGTAATCTTCCAACTTGGGATCAACAAGACCATCAAAGTTTCCAGTCTCTAAGGCTCGCACAAGTAATGGCCTTGCCTGTAACATAGGCACAATAAAATATATATATATATACATATACTACATATCTGTAAAGTATCATGCTGGAAATGCAATTTTACTCATTAACAGCTCAAAGAGATTGCCTTACTATATTCTCTAATAAAAATATGAAATCTTCTAAAACTCCTTTTGCAAAATCCTAAGTGAATTTTTCCACAGTTGCAACTTGGAATCAATATTTCCATAGGACTGTTTTTAAATACTTAAACAACATCCTAATTGTTTGCACTGGACATAGTTAATATCAAACATCGAAGTATGTTTGTCTTACACCACAAGCACGATAGAAATTGACAAAAATCTCCAACCCATTATTTTTCTTCTACATTCGAAAAAGAAAGAAGAATTGTTGTTACTTTAGAGAAAAGAACATACCCACTCAACCATGCTATCATCCATGAAGGAATGAGCTTTATCAATGGGCCGTCGACTTGTGATCAACTCAAGCAGCACTACTCCAAATGAAAACACATCTGACTTCTCTGTCAATTTCCCACTTGATGCATATTCTGGAGCCAAGTAACTGCATTGTCATAGAGAAACAAGTGATCAATAAAATGAGCCAAACATTTAAAATAAAACAGGATTTATATGGAACTAACCCAAAAGTTCCCATAACCCTAGTGGACACATGAGTATCAGTGTCGTATGAGAACTTTGCCAATCCAAAATCTGCAACCTACAAAATAGGATAGCTTGTGAAATTTCTGCAAAAAAGAATAAGAAGATTTATGTTTTGCATATTTTCAAGCGTTGTATGTTTACAGTGACATGAACCAAGGGTCATCTTCAGGGCATGAAAGGGTCTTCTTGAAACAACCCTAAGCCTTGAACTGAGTTATTTTCATATGCACTTGGCAGAATTAGATTGGGTGGTCATTGCTGGATTCCTACTTTCCTTGTTTCAGTGCTTAATTATAAAATACCCATTACATGAAGCTATTCACAAATCTACCCATTAAATGTGTATTTGCTGAAAGATTTCACACATTATATAGCTCTTATTAACCAACTGCCACCTGAGCTCATCTCTCTTTGCTTAATAAAACAATTTTCACAAGCCAATAATGGGAAAAGGGGTTCAGTTGGCACCTCGTTTAAGAAAATGCATATAATGGGTCTTTTTTTTCCGCAATTTCTTAATTGAGAAGGTGGTTTTGTAAGAACACCACATCTTAAGGGTTTTGGGGGGCAATTTCCCCTATTACAAACTGACATATGTGTGGTGATTCCCTGTAAACATTAAGGGAAACATCCAAATGAGAAGGTTTGCATCATGTTGATGGTGAGACTAGAATAAGTCACATGTATTTTGTGCAGATTTTACAAAAAAATGTTTAGTAAACCATCTCATGTAGTATGATGCCTAGACTTAATCAAACAATTGGTCTAAGAAGTAATTAATTGTACCTTTACTTCAAAATTATCGTCAAGAAGGATATTAGAAGCCTTGATATCTCGATGTATTATTTTGGGATGACCTGCAGATACATTTATGAACACCTAAGAAAAGTGTATCTTACAACATTTAAAAAAAAAAAGATAACATAAAACGACTTACATTCTTCATGCAGATATGCCAATCCTTTTGCAGCACCTAAAGCAATTTTTAACCTTGTTGGCCAGCTCAAAGGAGGTCTGCCTTCTCCTGCAGTAATTCATTCATTCAGCAAAAGCAAGCTTACTAAAAGATAGAAGAAGATGAAAGAAACTCTACGAAGCCTACAGCTTTCACACGTATAATGATCTCACGGATAAAGACAAACAAAACAAAACCAAGATTTACTATTAACTAAAGAAGGATAAAAAAGGTTACCCTTGCAAAAGCATATCAGTCAAAGTAATAGAAAAAATGCTCACCATGTAAATGAAACTCCATTGTCTTGTTTGGAACATACTCATAAACAAGTAACCTCTGTTCTCCAGAAATGCAATGTCCAAGTAGTATTACAAGATGTCTGTGATCCACACGGCTTATAGTCTCTACTTCGGCCCGAAACTCACGTTCCCCTTGTCCACTCCCAGGTTTCAACTGCTTGATTGCAACCTCCTTCCCATTTGGAAGTACTCCTTTATGGACATATCCAAATCCACCCTGACCAAGAAGGTTAGCACTTGAGAAGTTGTTTGTTACTCTGGCTAGCTCTTCATAGCTAAATGAGCTGATGGAACAGGCCAAGCTTTCCCCAGAAACTGGTTGCTCTGAGCCAATGTTGTCACCTGATGAAATCGTGACAGGCACAGAATCTGGCACTTGAGGTGACTGATAAGTTGGTGCCACACCTTGTTCAGGAGTGGGCTTTGGAGCATTCTGCTCCCACAGCTGTGGCGGAGCAGGAAAACAATCCTCTGCATTACACATTTTAAGATTTCAATACAAGATTCTTTTCAAAAGATAATTAAACATTGAGGAGAAATGGAATAGAAACAAAAGAAAGGAAGCTGCATTCAAAAGAAGAACATAGGCAGAAGACAAGTTTATTAATTGTTTCAACTTCCATATATCGAGCCATAACAGCAAGATCTAGGCTCTACTACCACCTGTCCTATATAGAAGCTAGAAAAATAAGTTCTTATTTTCATAGGAGGACTCGGATGATAAAATGGACATTGTCTATCATATATATCTCTCTACATAGTGGATCCCAAAACATTAGGGATAGCATGAAGTCCACTGCCATTTTTATGACCCCACTTTTCAAAGGTCCCAAGATTTTAAGCTCCATCCAACAAGGCGTTCCACGAATGTACACCCCTATACTCATATCTAGAGCAATGAGTCTTTTGGCTTGTACCACATTTCAGAAGAGCAAGCCAATCAGAAGGATAATGTATGCTACAGACAGACAAGAAATAATTATTATACAATTAGCAGAGGATAACGACATAATGAATCAAATTTAGCAAGCAGGTATAGTAATTGACAGAGAAATAATAATTTAAAATTGGATTAAACAAGAAGCAAAGACAAGAAGAAAGATGATGAAGAAACCCCCGTACGTTTAGTAGGCAACCCTGCCTCGGAGAGCCTCTTCCTCCTCCTGTAGAAAAAGACGAAAATACCCACGGCGACCAGAACGATTAACCCTCCAAGCCCCGCGCCTACGCCGAGAGCGGTCAACGTTGACCCCGGCAACCCCGACGACGTCTGCAGAGCCGTCGTATTCCCCGGCGGCGGAGAAGCGCTAGGGGTTAGTGGAGCAGGAGGCGAAGGCGATGCCGGAGAGAGAGCATTATCCAACGCAGGCGGCGAGATAGCAGCCGGAGCAGCCTCCGGCGGAGGCGAGGACATCAGCGGAGAATCCGGCGATTAGGGAGAGAAAGTGGAGGAGAAAGGAGGAGGGAGAGAGAGAGAGAGGGCGTGAAGTAGACCGCTGAGCAACACAAAGAAGGAATCTCTGTGATGAGATGCGAGCAGTGGTGGCCGGTCGGAAGACGACGAGTTTTGAACACTACAAGTTGCGAACGACGTCGTTTCACTGGAGGTTGGTGCTTGTGTTTTTAGCTTTTTGACGGCTTTGGACTTCGCTTTTTCTCAGTTGGGGCGAGCAAGGCGGAGAAAAGTGACGAGAGAGAAAGGTGGTGTCCGTAATAAACAATGATTTCATATTTTCAAATTTAATTCATCTTTAATTTTGATTTGGAATTGTAAGAAAGCAAAAGCCACGTTAATTCCGAGGCGGTGTGAAAGTGGTGACAACAGAAGTGGGAAACTCCGTATTCGGTACTGTATTTTGGTGAGAAGAATTGACAACCCGGCTTTTCATTACATGTGAAAATAAAAATCATCACTCTCAAAATTACGATCCCTTCAAATTTTACAATTTCCTTATGATGGACAAACATATTTTCGGAAATCCATGTACTATAATGAATATCTTGTTTGCTCCTATGAAAGGAAAAATTAATAAAGAAACAACTACTAAGATAAGATCGTTTCACTTATTTTAGTCATGACATTTTATTTGCATATTGTTAATATCTTATTTTGAGATAGAATAATCTCATCTACTGACAAAAAAAATAGAATAATTCGACCAAATAAGTAAAATAAAATAATCTTATCTCATTTTATATATATGTAACTTTGTATGTTTTTTTATAATGTCAAAACCCTGGATTATATAAAATTTATCTTTATCCTACAAAATAAAAAACTTTTAAAACTGTTGGATCAAGAAGATCTAAGGGTTGGTGATTTATCTTACTTTATTAAAGCGGGAGTGATTTGGTCATTTCAACCCTTTTAATACAATTCGTATTTAGCCTCTTATTTTCACTATTTTGCTCTTTTGATCTTCCCCGTCTTCTCATGCTCGTGTGCGTGTGAAATGTGAAATCCTTCTGCTTGTTGTTCTCGCCAGATTTCATTGTATTTTTTCCATAATTCTCTAGATCATGAAAGAAATTGGTATTTGTTCTTCCTTTTTCGATTTTCATTATTTTCTATGACATTCTATGATTTCTAAATCATCTAAAAGGAGGATTTTGGTGTTGGAATATAGATAGAAACAATATCTTATATATTGATATTTTATGTATTAAATTTTTATGTATTTTTTCTCTTTTAACAAGACTTAGGTTTTAAGTATATAGGTCTAGCTTGTCCGGTTCCAGGATTGGAGTATCTCTCATGTCATTCGTGAGTGCAATTCTGCGGCGGACATCATCGATGGATCCTTTAGACGTGTCTCTTCTGTCCCGCTTGCAGTTAACACGGGTCTGCTTACCCTCATCCGTCAAAATGCTCTAGGGCTACTACTAGCCTGTTAGTGGTTACCCTAATCTCTTTCCTTATCAAAAAATATCTATATGTTGATATTGTCTAATATAATAAATTCTTTTTATAATATATGATTTTCCTAAAAAAATTAATTACAATTATTTTTAATAAGTATTATGGTGATTTTGGTAAATAGCCTTAAAAACGGGTATAATAACATACTAGTTGGAGGTTATGTTTTAATAGCATGGATAACCTCCTAACCTTTCCCCTTCCTTTCCCTCCAACCATTGGTGAGTTGACTCGGTTGTTGACCGGTCGTTGACCGGAATTGACCAATTCAATAAGTTGTTGTTAAGAACTTGTTGTCAACAACGGTCAACAACTTGTTGTCAACAACGGTCAACAACTTGTTGTCAACAACTTGATGTCAACAACTTGTTGTCAACAACTTGTTGTGTCAACAACTTATTGTAAACAACTTGTTGTAAACAACTTGTTGTAAACAATTGTCAACATGGCAAACACCAACCATATATCATACAGATGGAAAATGCGTCTATAGTCAGGACTTTAGGCATGCGATAAGCCACAAAGTTAGCCAGCAGGGAAATCGGATTAGCCACAAAGACAACCATAAATGTACCCAGGACTAGAACTTTGTGGTTAAAACGGTCACAGCTAAAATTTACCTGCAAAACTAGCCACAAAAATTTGAGTCGTGTCTATTTAACTACAAGATTAAGTACGAATTCAAAATTACGTTTGGCTAAATACATGTATAGCCAGATTCACTTCGTGTTTAAGTTTGAGTCCATTTAACCCTAAAGTTAGCGTCGAAGAAATTTCCTGACTAAATTCGAGAGAAATAAATGTTGTCCATGATCCACATTTTGCGGCCATTTAGTATCAAAGTTTGCTTCGAATACATTTGGTGGATAAAGTTGGGCCTTTTAGCATGAAAATTGGCATAGAATTAGTAGAATACATTTAATGGCCAAAGTTGTGGCCCTTTAGCATGAAAATTGGCTTCAAAAATATTTAGTGTCAAAATTTGTGATTTTATTGGAGTATTATGTATATAGAATATTAAAAATCGTAATATTATAATCCACCATTATATATATTCAATACCAAATATATATTAAAATAATAACCTTTTCTCCAAAGTATATGCATATATTAAAGAAAATACAAATATAATTGCAACTTAAACAAACCATCTTGCAACCAATTTCAATAATACCAAATTATTCATAAAAAAAACAACTAGCTTCATTCACCAATATATACTAACCATCCAAAAACCACCTTCTATCACATCCACAATATAAAAAAACATCATGGTCTCTTTGGGGTTGAGACTGCTCTAACAAAGTAGTTTTTCATGCTCGTCCTTGTAAAACCTCACATTCTCAAGAATTAAATCTGTAAATCATTTTGGGCAGATTCAACACGTAAACGTGTTACTTGCTATAATGAGAGAAACCTAACCAATGACTTGATTGGTTAAACTCTTTAAACAAGATGAAACTCAACTTGAAATGCAAGAAAGAAAATAAATTAGGAACATGATCAATAGCTTGATTGTAGTATGATAACAATGGGTTTACAACAAAGCTTTTCCGAACTACAAAAGAACCGATTGAGCAATAGACTTTTTTCTCTGTGACAACAAAAATCAAAGTTAGAAAGCTCGAGAGTATAGTTGTGTTGTTCGTCATTGAATTGATTTGTGTCCCTTTCCTCCTGCTCTTCATGTATTTTTATATCCTCCCCCTCCTTCTCTTGACCGTTGCAGGCATTATGGGCCGTGATCGGATCCCGTGAATGTCGCTCATGGCAGTGAATGCCTTAGCCGTTACTTTCGGAAATATCGCCAACCATTTACTCCATTGATCCTTGCTTCATCGTGTGCTTGATTAGGCAATTTATGGGCCTTGCCATTTTAAACACTTGATCATAGGATTTGGGCTTTATTTTGGGGAGCCCAACACAAATTAGTTGATTTCTTCAATTTGGACACCTGGAAGATAGAGGGGATTAGTTCTTAGGAGTCAAGAGTACTAATTTGCATGACCAACAGATCTTATACATCATCAAGAAACTTCATGGACAATTTTACGCCAACAATTTTGAAGAATTTGTATAATAATTCTAGGTTATCATATCATAGTTATAAATATTAAAGAAAAACCAAAGGTCATTATGATTCAATAACATTGAGCAAAAGAGCAATACACACGACTCCTTGGTATATCCTCCCAAGACAAGTTTATATCTAACAAAATTATCCTAAATCAATGCTCATAACAAGTTAGATGTATTCCATAAAAATATAGAATTAATGATTTCAGGAAATGGAGTGTTGAGAGGGTATTCTCGGCCAACAAATAAATTTGTAAGTCAAGACCCCGCTGAGTATAGTGGAGTCAGGATCGTTCCACAGGAAGCAAGGTTGTTTGTCTATCAATTTAATAAAATCAAACAAAATAAAACACAACACTCACGAGATGCCTCGTTAACGACCTTGTCAGGATCGTTACCGAACCACCGAACACAAAAATATCAATTAACGACCTAATTAAATTCCAATTAATACTCGGTACCGAGGCAAGTACTCAGCAACGAAGATTTACCAGAAATAATTCAATTAAAATAAAAATCTAGGATAAGGGACACCACAACATAGCCAAGCATAAGAATTCGTAAGAAGATAAGATCATGCCTTTAAATAGATAGAGTCATCAATTTTCATTGACTTAACAAGTAAATTAATCTACTTTCATAAACTAACTCACTCAATTGCTTGTTTTGGATCTAAAGCTTGAAACTTTCGTTTTCAAACAATATCAACCTTCAAGTTACTAGCTTTCTCTTTCAATCAAGTTAAAACTCAAATTACCTCAACTTCCGTTTCGGTATTAAGCACAACAAACAATCTCAATAAAAGATAAAAGGCATTCAACACACAATCTTACTCATCAAACATGCTCAACTATGTCGGGCTTAACCCCGACCCTAGAAAAATAGACTACTCACTACTCATGATTAAGAAACTAAAAACTTCAATAAAAACAAACATTGAAACAAAACTCAAACTTAAATTAATAACAAAAATATCGTCTTACAGAGATTCAGAAGAAAACTAAACAAAACTTTCACCGAACCACAAACTCGATCAACGAACCTCGGAAACCGTCGTCTACCGAACCTCGTCACCGACTTCCGATCCGGTTCTCTCTCCTTCGGCCTTCCTCCAAATCTTCTCTAAAAATCAACTCTAAATCCCCCCTCTTTCTATGCTAGATAGAAGGGTATTTATACTAGAAAATCCTAAAAAACTAAAAAGGCTAAAAGATAAAAACTTTCCTAAAAAGATAGAAACAATCTCTAAAAGATAGAAATAAAATCTAGAAAGATATTAAACCCTAAAATACATATTCTAATAACCCATAAAGATTCTAAAAAGATACTCAACCGATACGGAAATAAATTCCCGCTCAGGATCGGTGAATAATAAAAATAATACTCGAAATCTTTCTCTTCGTGGCCTCGTTAACGACCCTTCACAGCCTCGTTAACGATCCTGGGATTTGTTTTCTTCAACACCTCCTCTTGTACTCTTAATCTTTGATTTCTTAAATCTTGCACTCTCCCGTCCTTCACTGTGATGCTCCAAATTTAGCTCCATTTAGCTCCTTTTCTCGCTAAAACCTGCAAAATACTCAAAATAGCATAGATTCCACTCTTTTCATAGGTTTATGCAAAACTAACTAAAAATACTCAAAACTAAACCTAAATTTAAACAAAACTAAACCTAATAAACAAAGAAAACCTATTAAAAACTATACTAAAAATACGAACATCAAAATACCCCATACTTAGACTTGCTTGTCCTCAAGCAATAAACAAGATACTAACCAAAACCAAAACAAATCATGCTCATTAAGACATAGCCATCTTCTAAAAAGCAACATCTACACATAAGAAAATTATAGCAAAAGACTATTAACATCCTTACACATATATGCACTTAAATAGACATAAAATAATACAATCCAACCTCTCAAGTGATATAATGTGTTTCACTCAACTCTCAAGTATTTGGGCTTATAATTTCAATCTCTCAACTCATCTTATATACAAAAACTCATAGAAATTGGAACTTATATCACCAATACTCTCCACCCAAGATTTGTCAAAACAAGCAAAGAATCATCAAGAGAACTTAGGCTCAATGAAAAACTTCATAGAAGTTTCCATTCGGCCGGGTTGTAATGGGGTTTGGTAATAACAATAAGGCGTGGAAAATATTTTGGTTATGTGGTGCTAATAACATCCTGGAATCAAAGACTCCTAAAAACTCACATCTCACCAAAACTTTTCATATAAGATAACCAAACTCACTCTTCTTTATGCGCACTCATTTTCACTCACCCTTTATCATCCTAGAAAGTCTCATAACAAAAAAAAATAAAAGAATCTCTTGATATTATCTTTAAACTCAAATGCACTTCAACTTTTCCTCTCTTTCTTTCTCTCTTTTTTTTCTTTTTTTTCTTTCTCGCTGCCTCGTTAACGAACCCACATCCGGGTCGTTAACGATCCACCGTATACATTTGTTTCCTTTAAAACTTTATTTTGTGCATCTTTTTATCAAGAGACCTTTCTTACATGTAATAACAAGAGACTTCCAATCTACCCTTACCAAATACCCTTCAATTCAAGCAAATATAAACTCTTTTCTTTTTAACAAAACACAAAACTTTACCTCTCCAATCTAAGTCCTAATTCCTGGATAGGGTCAAGCTTATCTCGGCTAGGGAATAATTTTTGTGGAGCTAATAATAAGAAAAGGTTTCAGGCCAGAATTGGTTATCAAAAGGAGGAATAATGTAAAGGTAGATAGGGAATAATATGGCTCATAAAAATAAGTTCTCCATCATATGATTTTCACAAGTAATGAACTAAAAATCTTATAAGGGTCTCAAGAAATAGATAACCATCGCAATTCCAAGAGATAATATGCACAAAGAGAGTAAATCACACAAAAAAGAAGAGGGATTTATAAATGTTCTCCCTATAAGGCCAAAAATTTCTCACAAGGTAGATTTTGTTGGATTGCCTCATTTATGCTATAAAGTATATGTGCTCAATTTCATCTAATGCTATTCTCTTCTAAAAACAATTTTCAATTTTAAGAATCCGGCTATACTTTCAAAGACATATTTGCAAGGAATTATATGATTAAGCTAGTGATTGCTATCATAGAACTTTAAGAAGGGATATCTATCAATTCTAAACTCTTTTTGGATTTTTAAATTTTTCAAAATTTTTTCTTTATAATTTTTTTTCCGATTTTTTTTTTCAATGTAAAGGAAATAACAACTACATAGAAAACACCTAGGACATAATTTTTCTACTTTCTCCCCACCCCATACTTAAAATTACAGTGTCCCCACTGTAAGGAAGATAAGAAGAAGAGGGAAAAGAAATAGAAAAGAAAACAAAAAATTAAAAAGAAAAAGAAAAACATAAAACTTACAAAAGTGGAAACAAGGAAAGGAAACTTCATCTTGAGCTTGATCAACGGTTCGGTGGAGGAAAATAGTGCTCAAAGTTCCCCATGAAGTCGTACATCATCCTCCAACACTCAGCATCCTCCGCCTCTCTCTGACGCTGCCTCTCATCTTCCCTCGACATGCGAGCGGAATAGACGGTTTCCCATCTATCCATCCTCCTATGAATGTGATCGGTCTGGAGGTGAAGCTGCTGTATCCGTGCAGAAAGATCCTCGGCCCATAGTGGTGGTATACTCGATCCTACGTACTCGGGCTGAGGAGGCGGTGGGTAGTGAGGCTGGAAATGGTCTTGATACATCACCGGGTTGTAAGGAATTAAGCCATATGCATGAGGGTCAACAGGAGCTGGTGGAGGGTCGACAGGAGCTTGCGGCACCTCGTTAACGAAGCTGGTTGCCTCGTTAACAGTGTTGGGTGGTGGCTGGAAATGGTCGTTAATGACCCTGGTTGGCTCGTCGACGAAGATGTGGCCTCCAAATCCCTCCGTGTCCATGTCTTCTTCTTCAAAGTTGAGCTCCTCAGTGCCTCCCTCGGTGTCGGCTTCCTCGGTGTCGTTGCCTACTACCTCGGTATCCTCTTGCTCATCTTCTTCTTCATATTCATCCACGTCGTCCCGCTCAAACCGGGTGTGACATGGCCTAAGCGAGAGCTCATCCTCCGGTTTTGGCTCCAATGGGTAAGGATGGCCCGTCCACACCTCGTACCAATTCGGTACATAGAGTAGCTCGTACATGTCGAGGGAAGGTATGACTAGTCGATCTTGAACCTTCACCTTGTAGCCTCCCTCGGCTTGCACAAAAATCCCGGAACTATACCAATAGTTCTTGTTGAGGAGTTGGGCGTGGGCCGGTGTGTAGCGGGTGAGATCAACTCCAAGATTCTTAGCCAAGAGGCTAACCAAATTGCCACACCACACCTCCTTGGACTTGGTGGACTTCTCGACATAGTAGAGCCATTCGTATCCCAAATTCAAGGGGCCGAGCTCCTCGAAGAGGATGGTGCGGAAGCAAGCGACTTCCGTTCTTGTAGGCCGGTTCAACTCTTTCTTCGGCCAAAATGTTGTGGCGAGGACTCTCAAGATAATCCGGAAGATGGGGTTGACGATGTTTGCCCCAGATAGCGCCGCGGTAGAGGATTGAACCTCTCCGGTGATGTAGCTCCAAGTGCGGGTCACTCGGTAGTCCTTCAAGCTATAGTCCCTTGTCGGGTTTGGTAGCTCCAAAATTGCATTGAACTCTGCCATTGTGAAATCACGGTCCTCGTTACCGAGCCGGAACCGAATGCGTCCCGCCGAGATCTTCGACGAGAAATTGGTCTCCAAGGTGGCCAAGAACTCGGATGTGAGGGCCGGGTAATGCGGCAAGCTCTCTTGCTTCAATAAGTGTGCGGCCCCAAGGATGATGAAGGCGTCCTTGACATCCGTGTAGATGCCCGTAGAGACGACGCTAGACTTTGAGAACCATCGGGTGTAATGGTCTTTCTCCAAGAAATCCCGGTAGCGCCGTACTTGGCTTTGACTGCTCAAAATCACATCGTCCACCCGGGGTGGAGATGGAGACCTGTGGTTCCTCCTCTTCTTCTGGGCTCGGGTAGCGGGTCTGCTTGAACTAGCCATGGATCCTACCAAATAATCAAAAATTTCCAAGATAAGATCCATTCAAAAATAATAGGTACGAGACCCCATACTTAGTCTCAAAATTAACCTCGGATTTATTCATAAACTACCCAATTGGGTTGTTAATGAGTCTGGGCTCGGATCGATCATTGATGAAGTGCAGGGTCGTTAACGACCCTGGGTGGGTCGTTAACGAGTCGCCGAGAGCAAAACCAGTATGTTCCGAAATTAATTCTACCTCTAATCAGTACTAATCAAGCATGCAATCTTCTATTATTCTCCACAAATCCCCCATAGGGTAGAAGCACCCCATACTTACTCAATCACCCATCCTGAACATGCTAAAATTTTTCTCGGAATTTTGACATGCAAAGTTCGAATCTTTTAGATCTAGAACAAGAAAAATTCATGCTTTCCTAACTAAAGGGTTACAATAGCTAATCTAACATGAGTAGTCTCCCTAGAACATGAACAACTAAGCACAATCAAGAATTTTTAGAATGGAATTTAAGCATGCTCATCGATCTCCCTACAAATCATGATTCAAGATATGAAATTCAACCCTAAAAATAATCAATTAAGCAATTTCAAGCAAGGGTTTAGAAATCATACCGGAGAACCGAGAATTTAAAGAACAAGGGTCGAAATCGGGGTAGTTAACGAGCTCGGCGTCGACGGTGTGTGGCCTCCGAACTCCGGTAACGATGGCGTCTCCGGCGGACGTTAATGTGGGGATTCCGACTCGTTGGGAGAGAATTGAGAGGGATTGAGAGAGTTTTGGGTTTGAGAGTGAATGTTGGAGGAATTGTGGTAGAATTTTGGGAGGGGTAGAAGGGTTTTTATAGGAGGGGTAATGGGTAGAAGGGGGCGGCGACTAGGGTTTAAAAAAAAAAATTAACTAGGTTAGAATTACTTACCTGCCCCGTATTGTGACGAATCGGGTCTTCCGAACTGGGTCGTTAATGACCCTGGGAGGGTCGTTAACGAGCCGCCGTGGCCTTTTTGAGTGATTTTTCGACCCCTTTCTCCTGAAATCTTTGTTAGCTCAAATGATCTTATTTCTAACCTAATTAAAACTAAAAAGAAAAATAAAAGAGAGGTAAGAAATAATCTAAAAAAGAAAAAGAAAATAAAATAAACTAAACCTATTCTAAAAAGCGGGTTGCCTCCCGTAAGCGCTATGTTTAACGTCGTTAGCCCGACGAGCTCTCTTGCTAGTCTCATGGTGGTTCATGTATGGCCGTGTTGGGGTCTTGAGATACCCTGCTTGTAGCCTTACTGCCTCTGTGTGCTTGAATTGCTAAATTAGGGCCTTTTTCTTCTATCAGCAAGCTCGATATCCCTGGGTTATTGGTGTAGTCTGAAAGCCAAGGTGGTTTGGACTTTTCTGTAACCTCTGTAGTAGGGCCTTGGTTGAACTCGTGCACGGGAGAATCAGTGATCGGCAGATGTGGCTCGGTAGGGACTGTGGTGTCGAGTTCGGGTTGAGTCAACTCTAGTTGTGCCACTCCAATTGGGTCGTAGGCTTTTTGATCTAAATTGAATTCCACCCGTTCCTCTCCTATATCAAAAGTGAGGAGTCCCTTTCGCACATCAACTCTTGCTCCTGCTGTGGCTAAGAATGGTCGCCCGAGAATTATGGGGACATGAGGGTCTTCAGGCATATCAAGGACAATAAAATCATTCTGTATAAAGAATTTCCCGACTTGAATAGGGTAATCGTCCACTACTCCTGTGGCCTTGACACTTGACCCATCTGCCATGTACAGATTCATGTCTATTGGTTCTAGTGGTCCCATATTGGCTTTAGACCATATTGAGAGTGGAACAAGACTAGCACTGGCACCAAGATCGCATAAAGCTTTGAACTTGTGGTTGCCTATGCCGATTATGATTGCAAACCTCCCGGGATCTCCAAGCTTTTCTGGTAGAGCTATGGATCTGACCTCATCCTGCAGCTCTGTAATAGATCTTTTCCTGCTAAGAATATCTTTCAAGAATTTTGTGTAAGCCGGCATTTCGCTTAGGGCCTCAGCGAATGGGATGGAAATATTAATGCCCTGAAGAATTTTAACGAAACGCTTGAACTTACTCTCAGTAGAGTCCATAGATTTATTAGTTGGAAATGGAAGAGTTTTCACCATTCTCGGAACCAAGTTAGGCTCGAGAGGTGAGAGTACCGGGTCGACATTGGGGTCGACGGATATCCTCGGCGGGTCGTTACCGACCCTGATAGGGTCGTTAACTACCCTGGGATTGAGAGGAAGGCTCGGATTAGTAGACTTACCTGGGTTAGGATCGTCAGGAATCCTTGGAGCCTCGTCGTCCTGGCTTGTAGGCTCGGTACTAGCTCTCGCTGGCTCGTTAACGAGCTGTTTTGCGAGGTCCTTTTCCTCCTTCTCTTTAGTTTAAACTTTTTCCGGTAGTGTCTTCCCGCTTCTGAGGTGTACCGCTGCTATTTGGCCTCTAGGGTTCTCTTCGGGACGGCCCGGGAGTTGCCCTTGTGGTCTTGGAATCCGTGCAGCTAGGTCTCCTAGTTGGGAATCAACGCTCCTTTTCCAAATATCGAACTCTCCCCATCTTTTATCTTGTCGATTCAGCTTGGCTTGGACGTCATCAACCTTGTTGTTCACTCCGTTGATGCTCTCTTTAATCTCCTGAACCCATGATGGCGTCTCCTGATGGCCTGGAGGTCGATATGGTGCAGGTCGTCTATCTTGTGGGGGCCCTGCGTAATTGTGATTTGTATTCTGATTGCCCCATGGTTGATAGTTGTTTGACCTGTCATTATAATTAGGCTGGTTCCTGTAGGGTCCTCTCATGTAATTCATCTCAGCTATTGTCTCAGCGGTTCTAACCTGCTCAATGTGAGTGCAAGCAGAAGTACTATGCGCAGAAGAACCACATTCTTGACATGATTGAGAGGATTTCAAAAAACTTACCTGTTTCCTCAAACGGTTGACCTCATCTTGTAAGAATTGATTTTTAACATCGGGGTCAACTTCATCTCGGTTGGGCACATAGAGACTTTTTTGAGTTTGTGGAGCCTGCTGGGTTCCATACATAGCATCGTAATTCGCCAGCTTGTCCAACAGTTCCCACGCCTCTGTCGGGTTCATCTCTATAAAACCGCACGCAGTATGCGTGTTGATGCGGTTCTTGGTCTCCGCGTTGATACCCTGGAAAAAGATTTATTGCAATACATATAAAGGTTGCCCATGAGTAGGGCATTGTCTAAGCATCTCTTTAAATCTTTCCCATGTTTCAACAAATGTTTCATTAGGCAACTGGTGATAAGAGTTGACGCGTTTCCTTAACTCCGTTGTCTTAGCAGGAGGGAAAAACTTTGTAAGAAATTGATCATACAAAGCTTTCCAAGTCCTGATAGACTTAGAAGGTAGGCTATCTAACCAGTTCAGGGCCTTTCCAGTAAGTGACCATCGAAAAGCTTTTAACAGAACATATTCTAGCGAGACACCTTCAACAGCTATGGTGTCACATAAATCAAGAAAATTTCTAATATGCTCCATAGGGCACTCAGCAGGTTTCCCTTCAAACTGAGCCCGTTTGATTAAGGATATAAATTGAGACTTGATCTCAAAAGGTTTCTCTATCGCAGGAAGCACAATAGGAGATTCTGGCACCCTCAGTTCCGGATGCATGTATTGCTTGGCATTCCTTGGATAGGCATTTAGCTCTTCTTGCAGTCGAGCCTTGTCTGCATCTGTGCCGTCCTTCTCGGCTTTCAGTGCCTCCATTTGGGTCCGGAGGATCTCTAGCTCTCGAGCCATCTCTTCAGTTGTGGCCATGGCTCGGTTTTCTCGGAGTCGTCGGTGCAGGGAACGTTCGGGTTCTGAGTAATAACTGGAGCTATCAAACTGAAGCCTTCTTCGTCCTACCGGCATACACTGAGAAAACAAACAAAGAAAACAAAAATTAAAAACAAAAACGGGGTCGGGCTATTCCCGATCCCAAAGATAAACTAACAACTCGTTGCTTCCCCGGCAACGGCGCCAATTTGTTGAGAGGGTATTCTCGGCCAACAAATAAATTTGTAAGTCAAGACCCCGCTGAGTACAGTGGAGTCAGGATCGTTCCACAGGAAGCAAGGTTGTTTGTCTATCAATCTAATAAAAATCAAACAAAATAAAACACAACACTCACGAGATGCCTCGTTAACGACCTTGTCAGGATCGTTACCGAACCACCGAACACAAAAATATCAATTAACGACCTAATTAAATTCCAATTAATACTCGGTACCGAGGCAAGTACTCAGCAACGAAGATTTACCAGAAATAATTCAATTAAAATAAAAATCTAGGATAAGGGACACCACAACATAGCCAAGCATAAGAATTCGTAAGAAGATAAGATCATGCCTTTAAATAGATAGAGTCATCAATTTTCATTGACTTAACAAGTAAATTAATCTACTTTCATAAACTAACTCACTCAATTGCTTGTTTTGGATCTAAAGCTTGAAACTTTCGTTTTCAAACAATATCAACCTTCAAGTTACTAACTTTCTCTTTCAATCAAGTTAAAACTCAAATTACCTCAACTTCCGTTTCGGTATTAAGCACAACAAACAATCTCAATAAAAGATAAAAGGCATTCAACACACAATCTTACTCATTAAACATGCTCAACTATGTCGGGCTTAACCCCGACCCTAGAAAAATAGACTACTCACTACTCATGATTAAGAAACTAAAAACTTCAATAAAAACAAACATTGAAACAAAACTCAAACTTAAATTAATAACAAAAATATCGTCTTACAGAGATTCAGAAGAAAACTAAACAAAACTTTACCACAAACTCGATCAACGAACCTCGGAAACCGTCGTCAACCGAACCTCGTCACCGACTTCCGATCCGGTTCTCTCTCCTTCGGCCTTCCTCCAAATCTTCTCTAAAAATCAACTCTAAATCCCCCCCTCTTTCTATGCTAGATAGAAGGGTACTTATACTAGAAAATCCTAAAAAACTAAAAAGGCTAAAAGATAAAAACTTTCCTAAAAAGATAGAAACAATCTCTAAAAGATAGAAATAAAATCTAGAAAGATATTAAACCCTAAAATACATATTCTAATAACCCATAAAGATTCTAAAAAGATACTCAACCGATACGGAAATAAATTCCCGCTCAGGATCGGTGAATAATAAAAATAATACTCGAAATCTTTCTCTTCGTGGCCTCGTTAACGACCCTTCACAGCCTCGTTAACGATCCTGGGATTTGTTTTCTTCAACACCTCCTCTTGTACTCTTAAGCTTTGATTTCTTAAATCTTGCACTCTCCCGTCCTTCACTGTGATGCTCCAAATTTAGCTCCATTTAGCTCCTTTTCTCGCTAAAACCTGCAAAATACACAAAATAGCGTAGATTGCACTCTTTTCATAGATTTATGCAAAACTAACTAAAAATACTCAAAACTAAACCTAAACTTAAACAAAACTAAACCTAATAAACAAAGAAAACCTATCAAAAACTATACTAAAAATGCGAACAACATGGAGAAAGTTTAAAATAGGTTAAGCTAACTTAACGGCAGATTGAGCAACCATTACATAGCCTAAATGTAATATCTTCATAAAGAATGATTCTATGCCAGCAAACCCAACCTAATCATAAAATTTCCTTATAAAACATGTTAGTTTCATCACTAACTATCATGATTCAACGAGGATATCCTAACAAGCAAAAACATTCAAACAAAGGAATCAAGTCGAAGCTAAACGAAGGAGATTGAACCCACACTATATTAGATGGAAAAAAAGTTTATGTCAATAGCTATTATCCATAAATCGGATTGACACTATAGAGGCCATCCATTCACCTATGTTCCTCTGTTTGAAAATAATCCTCCAAGGGCTAGTAGCCTAGCATGTTCAAGCCCAGTTTGATCTATTACAAAAGCATTCCCCAAAACTGCAGTTACGCATAGTATTTCTGCTCCAACAATGTCAATTCAATAACAATACGTACCACTTAGCTTCAATACATTAGTTGCTCCCCACTTCTTCTCCATCAACAAATCAGAGGAGCATCAACACAACATTTGAGACAATGGTGAACAAATTTATGACACACACACAATAATAGCAACAACATGGATTCTCGAGTAAAAAAATGGACCTTAAGAGCATTTTGAATTATCTGGACTCCTCTTTTATGGTCTTCATTTTGAGTCCAGAGTCTTCCTAGAGCTATTGAAGAATATGGAAGAGCAACTCCAACACCTGTATATATACACTCAGACTTGGAAAATGAATATACAAAAGGGAGAATAAATTGGACTCTAACCAACTATTGACAATGTCAACTTACCTGGTAATATACCCTCCTCAACAGCTAATCTTGTTGCATTTAATCCATCTATAACTCTTATCTTTTCTCTCACCGACCTGATCTTGGTAGGATCAGTCCTATGAATCACCTCCTCCCTTTGGAGCATGGTAAACCTATTATTATTCCTCCTCTTACCCTGATTATAGCCCCCGTTCTTCCACAATTTCCAATACAAACAAGTAACAGTGTAACACGAAACATCAAAATTAATCTCAAATCAAAGCAATTTGGACAAAAAAATTGAAAAAGGTTAAGTATTTTGATACTCGTCTTCCAACACTCAAATTAACACCTCCATCTCCCAATCTCATCATTTGATTCAACCTAAACTCGTTGATGACGAGCTCGTTCTCTTAAGAGCATTTTGAATTATCTGGACTCCTCTTTTATGGTCTTCATTTTGAGTCCAGAGTCTTCCTAGAGCTATTGAAGAATATGGAAGAGCAACTCCAACACCTGTATATATACACTCAGACTTGGAAAATGAATATACAAAAGGGAGAATAAATTGGACTCTAACCAACTACTGACAATGTCAACTTACCTGGTAATATACCCTCCTCAACAACTAATCTTGTTGCATTTAATCCATCTGTAACTCTTATCTTTTCTCTCACCGACCTGATCTTGGTAGGATCAATCCTATGAATCACCTCCTCCCTTTGGAGCATGGTAGACCTATTATTATTCCTCCTCTTACCCTGATTATAGCCCCCGTTCTTCCACAATTTCCAATACAAACAAGTAACAATGTAACACGAAACATCAAAATTAATCTCAAATCAAAGCAATTTGGACAAAAAAAATGAAAAAGGTTAAGTATTTTGGTACTTGTCTTCCAACACTCAAGTTAACACCGCCATCTCCCAATCTCATCATTTGATTCAACCTAAACTCGTTGATGACGAGCTCTTTCTCAAAGCCATAGCTAGGGTTTGCCAAATACAAAGGGAAAAACTCCTCATCCATGGGATTGAGCTTCGAGAACATCTCTTCCGACTTCTTAACTCCATTGCCTCTCGTACCGAAGCCTTCTGAGTGCTTATGGTGGTGGTGAAGCCGGAGATGGTTACGAACGTTTTAATCAGCGACGCCGGAGACCAGCTTCCCTTGGAAATGCTTACGCTAATGGCATCTTGGAGAGTAAATCTACATGTGGAATTGTTAGTTTTGGCTGATGAGTTCCTCTTGTAAAATTCTTTCCATTAAGTGTTGAATTCGACTAGTGAACTGGTTCCTTCTAGGGATTCTTCTAGCTCTCAAATTAGATCAAAGGAAAACTCTACTTTGTTCTCATTTTCTGGGATTGGGTGCCCAAAATCAGCAAAGAAGGCAGAGAGTATTGCAGGGAGTGACTTAGCTAGGGTTTACTTTCAGCAATGGTAGGAGGAAATGAGTTAGCTAGAGAAAGTGCATTTGTGAACAAAAGTGGGTCGGGTGTAAAGTTTCAGCTTACCGATTGTAATCTAAATGGGCCTTTTAAATTTTAGCTCTTCACGCTTGTAATAGTTCATTCAATGTTTGATCTTTCACAAGCCCACCAAATTATTTAATTTCCCATTTAAAATATTAAATTACAATGAAATTGCCCTCATTTCAAGGATAAACTTGTAGCTAAATAGAATTTAGGGCATGAATTTTAAAATTTAGTGTTTAAGATTTAGGTTTTAGGATTTTAGGGTTTATCTATACCCTAAACCATAACTTAGATTAAGGATTTTTGGGTTTCTTTACTTTGTTTACTCTAGATGTTGTTATTTAGATTAATGTTTAGTGTTTAGGGTGTAGTATTCGGTAATATTATGATATTTTAATGTTTTTCGAAATTTGTGCCCGGACTACTTAGCTATTAAGTAATCTCGGGTAAACTTGTTTTTATCAAGATTTTATTTTTTAAAGTTTTCTAGTTGTCAAAGTTATCCATTAGTTCGTCTATGTTCTTGGTTTCCATGTACGTTTCTTCTATTTCCTGAGTCTTCTTTTTCTTCTTCGTCTTTCATGGCTGATTCCGCTTCATCTTCTTAATCTCTCTCTCGATGTCTCGAGTCGACCATCCCCCTAGACTTACTCCTTCCGGCGTCCTTACCCTTTATCACCAAAGAGAAAGTACCTCTTTTGAGCCGAGATCTTTCGCATTCTCCATTGGATTTCCATCTTCCTCCGAGATTTTTCTTCCCCCTCACGACGTCTGGGCTGACTCTTATAATGATGACTGATTGTGCTTGTACGAGTACTAATGTCCGTTTTATTAGCTTGTTTTGGACAAGTGTGCTTGTACGAGTATTGATCTCAAAATAAAAACATTAATTGCACTACGTCGGTCACGTCCTACAGACCGATCCCTGTGTCGGTAGGACGTGACCGACCTAGTGTAATTAATATTTTAATTCCGAGATCTTTTATCTTTAATAGATTTTATCTTTATAGAAACTTTTTAGATAGATGTTTTAGTATAAATACCCTTATTTTTGGACAAGTTTGTATATCTCTCTCGTTAGTTTTTAGAAGGGACGTACGATTTTAGGGTTTAGAAGCCAAGGAAGAGAGTTGTTGGAGATTTCTTGTGCTCTAAGTTGTGTTCTAAGACAAGTTTGTGTTTGAATTCAAGTAAGCTTTTAGTTTTAATCCAAAGTATGTTTTCTTTTAATCTCTTTGTTTGTTCTTTCTCCACCATGATTGAGTAGTCTTTTGTTCTAGGGTTGGGGTTAGAAACCCAACATAGTTGTGCATGAATGATGATATGATAACATGATTTGAATGCCTTTTATCTATTCTTCTACTTGTTCGTGCTTATGCTTTTATGAAAGTTGAAGAAATTCGTGTTTATGACTTGATTGAAAGAGAAAATTATGAACTTGAATAGAGATAAAGTTTGAGACGAAAGTTGAGAACTTTAGATCAAAATAAGTAGATAAAGTGAATTGATTTATGAAAGTTGATTGATTTGCTTGTTTATTCAACGAAAGTTGATAACTTTATGTTAAAGGCATGATTTTTATGATTCATATTGTTTGAAATTGCATGATTATGTTGTGGTGGACACTTATCCTTGATTTTTCTCTTATTTGTGAGTCGAATTTCAATCCCCAGATGCTTCGTTACCAAACTACCAAGGTCCGTACCGACCTACATATTTTCTGTTTGTTTCATTGTTTACTTAGTTTTTCATCTTCAATTGCACCCCGTTATCGACACTGACAAGGTTGGTACCGACCTTCTTCAGTGTGTTTGTTTGCCTTGTTTTGTTTGTTCTTTCACATTTTAGCTTAGTAATTAGACACAACATCGCTTCCCGTGGACGATCCTGACTTCGCTATACTCAGTGGGGTCTTTACTATAAATTTATTTATTGTCAAGTAAATCTCTCTCAACAAATTGGCGCCGTTGCCGGGAAGCAATAACATTGTGTTTAGTTGCTTTGTGGGTTTGAGACTAGCCCTGCCCCATTTTTGTTTCTAATTAGTTTGCTTTTGTTTTTTTTCTCAGCTTATGCAAGCAGGAAGACGTCGGCTTGAATTCGAACAACCTGCCTACTATTTTGAACCTGAACGTTCTTTCCATCGCAAGAGAAGAGAAAATCAAGCAATGGCGACTGCTGACGAGATGGCTCAATAGATGGCTGCTCTCCGCAGACAGATGGAAGCATTGCAAGTTGATCGACACTGCAGCTGTTGAGGCTGAATGTGAACTGGCAACCACTACCCATTTACAACAGTAGTTGAATGCTATCCCAAGGAATGCCAAGCAATATATACACATAGAACTAAGGGTGCCAAAATCAGCAATCGTGCTTCCAGAGATAGAGAAAGCCTTTAAGATCAAATCTCAATTTATATCCTTGATTAAGAGGCTTAGTTTGAAGGGAAACCCACTTGAGTGTAGTTACTCGTCCTGTCAGCTTCTGGACGTCCTTGACGCATCGTGGTGATTGCAACTCCATGATTTCCTTGATCTGGTCTGGACTTGCCTCAATTCCCCTTTGCATCACTATGTATCCAAGGAATTTACCCGATGTAAATCCAAAAGAACATTTGGTTGGATTCAACTTCATCTGATAATTCCGCAAAATCAAGAACGCGTCCTCCAGGTGTTAGATGTGATCTTTCGCTTTTAATGACTTGACTAACATTTCGTTGATGTACACCTCCATGGTATCCCTCAGTTTTTCTAGAAATATCTTATAACGAATCTCTGATAAGTAGCACCTGCATTTTTTTAATCCAAAAGGCATAACTTTGTATCAATAAGTCCCTTGATTCGTCATGAATGCGGTTTTTTCTTGGTCGTCAAGGTGCATCATTATTTGTTGATACCCACTGAACGCGCCCATGAAAGTCAAGAGTTCATGTCCCGCTGTCGCATCCACCATCGCATCGATGTGAGGCAATGGGAATGAATCTTTGTGACATGCCTTGTTCATGTCGGTAAAGTCGACACAAATGCGCCACTTCCTATTCTTTTTCTTCACAACCACCACATTCGCCAACCAATCGGGATATATTTTACCTCCCTAATTTTACTAGACTCAAGCAAAGATTTTACATCATCGTTGATTACCTGATTGTGTTCTGGGGAAACTTATGCCTTTTCTGTTTTATCGATGGGACTCTCGGGTTGACATTGAGTGCGTGTGTGATCACGTTAGGGCTAATTCCTACCATGTCTTCATTCGACCAGGCAAAACAAGCACTGTAGGACCGTAAGAACCCAACTAACTGTTCCCATTGTAATAACTGTTGTTTTTAAGGATATTTTTGAATTTCTCTCGGATATCCTTTTAACCTCTTTGTTCGTTTTAACGCTTAATCCAATATTTTTGTTGGAATTTAAATCCTAGAAAATTCTTGATGATATCCTAAAATCACAAAGAAATGATTTTATGGATCGGTGTGAATTCTAGGATTTTTCAGTAGAAAAAGAATATTTATTGGATAAGCCGTCTTTTTAATTATGTATTGTAAGGGATTTAAAATACGAAACGGAAGCCTTAAAAATTGAAGGTAGCAAGATAAAATCATGGAAAATTGGTTTTATTGGTCTACATAATTTACGGGACGTTTTGTATTTAGTAAGTTTTTCCACCCGAGGTACATAATTTTACCGCTTTAACGCGGGTCCCGTTCCGAGATGGATTTTCTTTTAAAAACCTATCCTTTCTTGCTTAATAACGAAGGAAGTTGAGATAGAAATTCTCCACCGGCATATCTTTTACCTTATCCAAAGTCTACAAATTTGGTCTTTAAAAGCAAAAGAGGAGCCGAGCTAGAGAACTGAATCAGGTCGGAACGACGGGCTCGAGCGAGAGTCACCGCCGGCTATCTCTTCCTCCCGCCATCTCTTCCACCTCATCACCTTCTTCCTCCCTTCCATGCTTTTGGGCTTGTTGCTGCTGCGAATTGAACCAGCAAGAGGACCAAGGCGGAGCGACGCTGGTTGGGGAGGAAGAATTCCATTACCGCCGGTCTCTTCCATTACCACCAGGCCCTCCGACCACCAACCACCACGGGAGCCACCGCCGGGTGATACTCGACCACCCTTGGGCTCAGGGATCGAGCCACTATCGAGCCAAACGAGCCATGGGCTCGAGCGAAGGTATATACGATCGAAATTAATTAGTGAGTTAGTTACGGAGCCACCGTAAGGGCCTTTCGGTTCCGCTTTGCTAATTAAATTTATGGTTTTTATAATCTTGACATTGATACAGTCCCACAGGTTCAAACCGCTCGAGAAACAGACGTCAGGATCTTCCGTTATAGCGAATACAAGTTTTGACACCGATTGGCGGGTAAAAGACTTCAGATAATTACTCGGGATTCGTTGTTAATCCATTTGATCCGAGATTTGGTAAGCTTTAAGAACTGTTACTGAGGAACATTTTTTGTTTAGAAAGTTGTTACAAAAGTGAAGCGGATAATTAGTTATAATTCCGCCAAGATGGCTCCTTAAAGCATGATAACTAAGGATTTATTATATATCGATATTCGGAAATTAAATCGTTTATCGATTAGGAAGTTGTAGGAGTTGAGAATACAACTAAGAAGTGTTTATGTGAGCTCGTTGATGAGAAATCCTTTTGTTATATTTGTCAGAAGGATGATAAAGATTACTGTTGAATCGCTAAGGACGTTGAGCACGCCTTCTAAGGCAAGTGGACGGTTAATAAAATTGAATCACATTTAATATTTGTGTTGGGAACAACTTGTGCGGTTAATAAAATATGATAGGTTGTTATATTTGTTAGAAATAATGACCATGTTGTTTATTCAGTTTTGCGGTAGAACTGGATTTAGGTCCGTTATGGGTGACCTTGGATGCTGTCTTACGCTGAGACATTGTTATTGAATTAAGGTAATTTCAAGGAGGGGAACATGGTTCCATATCCTCTCTTTAAAACAGTATTACATTAGGAGGGGCCTAATCCTAAGGATGGGTTATGACTCTTCCCCTGCTCTTCGTGTGAGAAGGGTGATGCGCACTCTAGCTAAGTGCAATTGGCACGGTGTAGTGTAGACGACAGGGTAATAGGCCTCTCTGATCTCTACCTCACCATATGCAAATGAAAGATCAAGGATAGCTTAAGTCCTGTGATCTTAGTACAGGGTAGATGACCATGGATGAAATACTCCAATGATCTCTACAATACCAGAATATTTCGGCAGTAGTTCGAGCCGATTAAAAGCCACCAACTTGGTTGTGAAAAGCTTTGAAAGTAATATAAGATAAGTGCGTTAGGCACATTAATATACCTGAATGGTTCGTCCAGTCGGAAGGCCATTCTTGCTTCCGGTTATGAATGATTCTTAATCAAACTTTGATTAAGTTAATATGAATAGTCGATGGAGGCTTTTCAAAATGTTATGTGATTAATATGAGTTTCCAACAATTATTTATGCTTCTTAAAAGAAACCACAAGTGGTGGTGTTCTCTCTCTTGATTATGCGAGTCTCCTTCTTATTCTCTATAAGACTGCTAACGGTTGGATCATAATCCGAGTCTAATCGAATTTGGATGCCAATATGTTTAGTTACAACCATAAGAACCAAGTTGGATTCTCCGCTTGCTAGTCTTTCATTAGACTAACCCGTCCATTTTCTTTTCTTTTATATGGTCGGCTGGTGTCCACCATTGGTTTACGACACATCAGGTTCTTCTTGGAAGTTGATTCAAGAGGCGGATTCCGAGGTTTGAAGCTCTAGAAGTTGAAGAAAGATTTCCAATGGCTATACTTGAGTGAAGATCATGGTTGAACTACTTCAAAGTGAAGCTGAGTTTCAGAAATAAGAACTTAAGGAAGACTGGATGAAGATTTTGTTTAAATAAAAGGTTGTTCTATTTATTTATTAATTCTTTTTAAGTTAAGGCTTGTATAAGACCTTTTATTCTCTTTTTCGCTGTAAAGTTTCACTTAATTTTGTTAGGTTTTAAATGGTTTCATTTACCTTGTTTTTAGTTTGTTCAGTCAGTTTAAAGCCTTGGGTAGCTTCGGTTTAGTCTTAATCGGGGTTACTGGCGGTAATACCTCCAAGGTAGGAAGGGGGTGTTACAAAAGTGGTATCAGAGCTAAAAGTTCCTAAGTCTTGCTTAAGACTTTCATCTTTTATATAGAATTACGGAGAATTCTATATTGGTGTTGTCTTAGAACCATTTACGGAAAGTGGTTAAGATTAGAGGTCAGACTCGTGAAAGAGATTAAAGGAGGAAAGGGAATTGGAGCACATGAGGTAATAAGTTTGTAATGGTTTATGTGGAAAAAGGTCCTATAGTGGGCATTTGATTCCGTGGAGATGGGAATGGATTCCGAGAAGGATCCATTGTAAGATCAAGTGAAGATTCCTAAAGTTGAATCGATTCTAGACCAAGTTCTCAATGAATTCCTATCCGCTCTTGAGAGTCTGAATTAGGTGTACCCTCGTCGTTTCTTCCATATTAGGAAACTTCTTGTGAGATATTGAAGTTAAGTATTGTACTGTATAAAGACTTTCTAGTTTGAAGTTTTCCTATTTTAAGCTCGTATGATGGAAGATATCAAGTTAAGAATTTTTGTTAGAAACTTCATGATTCAAAGTTATGTGTAAGAAATTGTTAATTCCTTTTCTTGAAATGTGAAAGTTCAAATGTTGTCTTTAAAAAGAAAATTTTAAAGTGAGTTTCTTTGACATTGAAGTCATAAGATTAAGAGTTTTCACGAGTATATTCTTATAGGAATTTCTGAATTTTGAAATTCAAGTATCAATAGAAGTTTAGAGTTGGAACCTCTACTTCTCAATGGTAAGATTTGGTGAATCTTATAAGTCTTGAGTAATTCTAAAAGATCAGTATGGATCATGAAGTGAGGTAAGAGAATCATGAATAGAAAGGGATTATCTTTGGAAACTTTCTTCAACAACTGTGTTTGTGACTCTATAGTATAGAATCATGGATATTTTGTATTTTTCTTTGCCCAGTGGGAAGTTAAAGAGCTTTGAAGTTCTTAAGTGTTGGATCGATTGAATTTTTAATCTATTGGAAAATGCAATTCAATTTTTTAACCTGATAGTGTTCAAACTCGGATTTTCATAGATGTTGATATCCTTTGAGTTAAGAGGATTGAGAATCCTAAATGGAATGGGAGCCTCTTTTGGTTACAGTAAGGAAGAGAAGGAGAACATTGGTTCAGATCAAATGGTGTATAAGTGGTTAATCACCAATGTGGTTGTGAATAAGGTCGATTGGTTAAAAAGGATTGAACAAAAAGAAGTTCACCGATGATGTATTTATGTTCAATTAACTACTTAGTGCAAGTGTTAATGGATTACATTGAATTGTATATCTAGAGGATTAACCTATGTGACAACGTTATGGGAATTTTGTTGTAAGATACCCAACTTGAGATAATGAGAAGAGACTTGAGGTCTATAATTGACCCATAATGGAATCAACAATAAGATGTTCTAAATTGTCAATGGTATTGGCTTATGTTTCTTCAAGGATGGGAATGATAAAATTCAGTTTTGAGAAGATCATTCAAGGAATGATTTTGGTATGTTCATTTGTGATATTTTAAACATTTGGGAGAAAAATAGCAATCATCTATCGTCAATAAGGCTTAGACTCTATCGCTGAAAGGATAATTTCAGTCGTGTTTGGATTTTGAAGATTTTATATCTGTCAAATCTAATGTCTAAGGTGGTACTGGTGAAACTATTAAGTTGTCGGCAAGTCTCCTAACCACAAGTTCTTCCTTTGCAATGTGGTTTGAACTTGAGCTAATAAAAAGGGTATATGTCTTCTCCTTATGGTTATGTAAGAAGACAAGAGAATGATGGATTAGTTTGTTTACCAATGTTGAATTGGGATAAGTTTAAGAATATCTTGTGTGGCCATGTGCATTCTTCTTTTAAGAGAAATTGGAAATTAAAGGACTTTCCTTATATGTAGAGAGATATAAGGATTGGATGTATTGAATTAGATGTGGAGTTTGACAGTTTACTTTTTGTATTGAGTTTGACATCACTATAAAGTAATATGTCAAGGTGACACATAGCTTATTTCCTTTTGTGCATCCTTTCACTACCAAGAAATCTTTTACAAATCAAAACAAGAGACTTCCAATCTACCCTTCCCAAAACCCTTATTTTGAACCAAACATAACTTTTTCACTCTACAAAACAAACCTCTCCAACAAAGTCTTAATCCCCGGAGAGGGTCAAGATTATCTCGGCTAGGGAAATAATTTTGTGGAGCTGAAAATAAAAGACTTAAAGGCTCAAATTGGCTATCAAAAGAGGGATCATGATAGGGTGGATAAGGATTAATAAGGCTTATAAAAAACAAGTTCTCTATCATCTGATTTCCACAAGTAATGAACTAAAAATCTTATATAGTTCTCAAGTAATAGATAACCATCACAATTCCAAGAGATAATATACATAAAGAGAGTAAATCACACAAGAAAAGAAGAAGGATTTTTGATGTTCTCCCTATAAGGCCAAAAATAACTCACAAGGTTGCAATTTTTGTTAGATTGCATTACCTATGCTAGAAGTTATACATGCTCAATTTCATCAAATGCTATTCCTCTATAAAATAATTTCATATCAAGAATCAGGCTATACCATCAAAAACATGCTTGAAAGGAAATTACATGATCATGCTAGCAATTACTATCATAGAACCAAAAGAAATGGTAGTTATTCATTCTAAAAACTCTTTTTTGGAATTTTTCAAATTTTTTCAAATTTTTTGTGATTTTTTCTCGTTTTTTTTTCGTTTTTTAAAACAAAGGACAACTGAAACAAACAAGACACACAAAACACACAAACAAGCAAGTTTTCTTCCCTTCCCCACCCCATACTTAAAATTACAGTGTCCCCACTGTAATAAAACTAAGCAGAAAAGAAAGAAGGAAAAAGAAAGAAACTCACAAGATAAATTGAAGCGGAAAAGAAAACATCTTTTGGAAACTGAATCAGCGTCGTAGTGGTGGTGGAAACTGACACTCAAAGTTGCCCATGAACTCGTACACGGTCCTCCAACGCTCCTCATCTACAGTCACCCTTTGCTCCATCGTCCTCCAACGAGCATCCGCCTACTGATGCCTCGCATCATCCAAAGCCATGCGAACTGAATAGACACCCTCCTAACGATCCATCCTCTGGTGGAGCTGTGTTTGCTGCAGGTTGAGCTGTTGCATCTAAAAAGATAGATCATCGGCCCATGGAGGTGGAACACTCGATCCAGTGTAGGTAGGCTGAGGTGGTGGTTGGTAATGATCTTGGGGCTGGAAGTGGTCTTGAAAAATCACCGGGTTATAGGGCATCATATCATAAGGTTGTGGCACGGTAGGCGGGAGCGGTGGGTCGTTACTGAGCTGTGTGCCTCGGTAGCAGCCTCGTTAGTAGCCTCGAAGTAGTCATTAACGAACGTGAGTGGGTTGTTAATGGTGTTTTCATCATCACCTAGAACTTCGGTACCGAGGTCATCGTCCTCGATATCGATCTCTTCCGTGGCTGCTTCCATTTCTGCCTTCGTTGCATCATCATCTTCATCCGTGGGTTCTCCTTCTCTAGCGAACCTCGTCACACACTCTCTTAACGACGACTCATCTTGTGGCTTCTTCTCTAATGGGTATGCATGACCCGTCCAAGTCTCGTACAAATTTGGCACGTAAAGCAACTCAAACTTTGACCGATCAAGCAACACATCTTAGCCAAGGACTTTGGTGGCGTGCCCTCTCTCAGTCCTCACAAAAATGCCTGAAATAAACCAATAATTCTTGACGAGCTTTTGGGCATGGTTCGGTGTATAGCGTGTGAGATCGGCGCCGAGGTTCTCCGTTAAAAGACTCACCAGATTCCCGCACCACACTTCTTTAGACTTGATTCCGTGCTTCTCAGTATATTGCAACCATTCATACCCCAAGTTCAACGGGGCGGGATCCTCAAAAAGTATAGTACGGAGGCATGCAACTTTCGTCTGTGTCAGCCTTGATAGCTCTCTCTTGGCAAAATGTGGCAGCCAATACTCGGAGAATGATCCGGAAGATGGGGTTGATGATGCTTGCCCCGAAAAGTGTTTCGGCGGAAGGTTCGACTTTCCCGGAAATGTAACTCCAAGTTTTGGTAACCTAATAGTCCTTGATCTTGTAGTTCCGAGAATGGTGAGGAAGCTCGAGATATGCATTAAACTCAGCCATTGTGCATTCATGGTTGACATTTCCTAGACGGAACCATATCCTTCCCTCCGAAGTCTTGGTTTTGAAGCTTGTCTCGAGAGTGGCCAAAAAATCGGAGGTGAGAGCCGGGTAATGCGGTATCTCCTATTTCTTCAACAGTTGAGGCACTCCGTAAATGGAAAAAGCATGCTTGACATCTTCATATATCCCCATTGACTTAGCGCTTGACTTCGAGAACCACCTAGTGTAGTGGTCCTTTTCAAGAATGGAATCAAAGAGGTTAGCTTGCGCTTGGGTAGCCAATATGACATTGTCCATACGTGGACGGGATGGGGACCGTTGAGTCCTCTTCTTCTTTCCGGCTCTCGTGTTAGCTATGCTAGTGCTTGCCATATGTACCTACAACAACCATGAATGTCCAAGATAAGATCCACACAAACCAAAAAAAAAGAAACCCCATACTTGTTCTCGAAAGTGCTCTCGACTTGCCTCGTTAATGAACCAATTGGGTCCTTAACGAGGTATCTGGGTTTGTTTTGAAATCGAGCATATTACAGGGTCATTAACGAGCCTGTGAAGGTCGTTAACGGGCCTAGTGAGAGCCATTTATAGTCTACTCAGAGCTTTAAACTCCAAATACTTCCAACCAATCAAGAATGAATCAAACACAATCCCATATAAAACACACAACCAAGCACATGCAACCCCATACTCACTCGATTACCCTATCCAAACATGCCAAAAATT
The DNA here is from genome assembly GCA_964016875.1 of Fallopia convolvulus. Taxonomy (NCBI): domain Eukaryota; kingdom Viridiplantae; phylum Streptophyta; class Magnoliopsida; order Caryophyllales; family Polygonaceae; genus Fallopia; species Fallopia convolvulus. The sequence goes on from OZ024725.1 coordinate 37,237,924, forward strand.
GCCAAAACTCATCATGCAAACCAACCACTCAATCAAGATCAAGATATGAAATTTTACCCCAAAAATCATGAAGCTTGCAAAAAAAGAGTTCGGGTTTAGAATTCATACCGTTGATTCGAAGAAATTGAAGAACGAAGATTGAATTTAGGGGGGGGGGTAACGAGGCTTGTGGTGCGTTGGTAACGAACTCAAGAGAGGATTGGGCTCGTTATCGTGGTGCAGTTTTGAGGTTAGGGGCAGTGGTGCTCCGATCAATGGTGGGTAGAGAGAAATCAGTGGGATTGGTTTGAAGATTTGAGGATTTGGCTTGAGTTTTGGGTGTGGGATTGGGATTTTTTGAGATGTTTAAATAGAAAGGGGCAAGAGGAAGAGGCGGCGTGGGTATAAGATAGAAGATAGATTAGGTTAGAAAACTTACCTCACCTGCGTCTACCTATTCGGGTCTCGACATGGGTCATTAACGACCCTGAGTGGGTCGTTAACGAGCCTGCGCGACTTGTTTCTCAGCATTGTTCCGAGCCCAACTTCCTATACCATGTTAGTTTCGAACAATTCTATCTTGCTAACTTCTAGACTATTAAAAACTCAAAAGAAAGCTAAGAAATAGATCTAAAAAGAAAAGGAAACTAAACTAAAACTAAAAACTGGGTTCCCTCCCATAAGCGCTATTTTTAACGTCGTTAGCCCGACGTACTTACCTCATTGATCAAGGTGGTTCCTTTTCAGCTATGTCGAGATTTTGAGAGACCCCATACTTATCTTTGTAGGTATTATTAGCTCGTCCCACCAAATTTTTTCTTTTATCTTCTAGCAATATGCCCGGTATTCCTACACAAGGGTTAGTGATATCCGAAAACCAAGGTGGTTTCGATTCCTCTATAGCATAGGTAGTGGAGTGCGATGTAGGAATATAATATAAGGAAGGATCATGACCAGTAATGGTGAATCCATGGTTAGAATACTCACCGTGATCCATTGGTGATGTTGTGGGTTCCGAGGTTGTCGAGGTTGTTAACGTCCCATCAAGTGCAAACCCTCGCTCGGTGTCGTGCCATAACGAGCCGCCTCCCTCATATTTTTGCATGAAAGGCTCGGTACTGGGCCAGGGAGGGTCGATAGAAATCCCGGTTGTGCTCTTGTACTCCTTATTTGTTGGAAGAGAGTCTTTAGACTCAGCAATGTCAAGCTCTGGCTGGGACAACTCGATTTGTGCGGCATCAGTTTGGGTCATTGGCATTTTGGTCGAGGCTGAATTCCACACGCTCCTCTCCTATATCGAAGGTGATGAGTCCTTTTTGAACGTCCATCCTAGCGCCTGTTGTAGCAAGGAATGGCATCCCTAGGATGATTGGGACTAAGGGATCTTCAGGCATGTCGAGGACAATGAAATCGTTTGGAATGAAGAATTTCCCCACTTGGATGGGATAATCGTCAACGACTCCTGTAGCTTTCACACTTGATCCGTCTGCCATGTACAACCTCATGTCCACAGGTTCTAGAGGTCCCATGTTAGCTTTTGACCAGATTGATAGAGGGAGTAAACTGGCACTGGATCCCAAGTCACATAGAGCCTTGAATCGGTGGTCGCCTATGCCAATTTTTATAGCAAATCTCCCTGGGTCGCCTAATTTTTTTGGAAGGGTAATAGATCAGACCTCATCTTGAAGCTCTGTAATAGATCGTTTCCTGCTAAGAATGCCTTTCAAAAACTTTGTGTAAGCCGACATTTCACTTAGGGCCTCAGCGAATGGTATAGAAATATTTAAGCCCTGGAGAATCTTAACTAATGCTTAAACTTGCCTTCAGTGCAGTCCTTAGACTTCTTAGTAGGAAAGGGAAGAGATTGCACCAATCTCAAAGCCAAAGCGTGCTCGAGAGGTGATGCTACCGGGTCGACATTAGGATCGATTGGTGTATTCGAAGGGTCGTTACCGACCCTGGTGGTAGGGGTGGGCACAGTTGGTTAACCAGACATTGGTTAACCGGTACTTCGGTTAGTAAATTCCAATAACCATAACCGTACTGTTCGTTACCGGTTAACCACCGTGAAACTCGGTACGGTTTATCGGTTAACCGACTTGTTTTTAAAAAAAAATTATATCAAAAATCAGATTTTCTTAATACAAAAAATACATTATTTTCAATAAAATAAACTTTAAATTAAAATTAAATGCAAAATATAAACAAGGTTGGATATGTTTGTATCAAATTACAGGATAGAAGATACAGCGATGCATCTGATTTGGATATTTGTTCATATAATGTTTCAGTTCATAGTATATACGACTGAAAAAAGCTTGACATGTTGATAGAGTGTAGATATGAAATTTGGAAACACTCGCAAACACATTAACAATCACACAAGATATCAAAACATAAAGAAGACCAAAGATTTTCAGATGAATACTCCTGAGCCCTTGCTAAGCCTTTACAGTAAGCCCACTAGATGGGAGAAACTCCCAAAATTGGCTGAGGCTACAAGCCTTAGTACAATAGCACATTTTTTTTTCCTTCTGGACATCTATTCTGGAGGCTAGTTCTATAATTTATATTATGAGTTGTCTCTCATATTCTTTTCTTGGCATATTTGGTATCATAACACATGTTCTTAATCTTGAAAAACTATAAACGATCACCATTTTCTGTTAGCAATGGCTTAACAAAGATTCTTACCACTATGTACTCATTACGAAACCCACTGGCCCTTGGGCTAGTTGTTCTCTGTCTCTTTATGTTATTCAAATATCCAAATTAGGTTCCAACAGGGAAATTGGATTGAACATAACTCAATTAGGTATATAATATGACTAATAGTCATAATAGCTAATTTGTAAGTTGATTTGTTATGAAACTATAAACAGTGGCATAACGACTGTTAGTTGAAAAAAATTAAACTATAAACAAAATTTATAATAGCTAATTTGTTATTCATTAAAATGCATTTATTTTTAACTAAAACTAATTAGATATATAATTCCCTTTTTTAAAACATATAATATATAGTAAAAATATTATCGGTTCATCAGTTAACCGTTAGTAAAAATATTGATAACCGTATCCGAACCGTTGAACCATTAAAAGTATCGGTTGGTTAACCGTAACCGGTTATATTTTTTTTTTCGGTTCGGTTAACTGTAAAAAGTGATCGGTTTTACGGTTTTTCGGTTCGGTTTTTCGGTTACGGTTGTTTTTGCCCAACCCTACCTGGTGGGGTCGGTAACGAGCCTGGGATCAAGAGAGGATCTAGGAGCAGAGAACTTACCTGGATTGGGGTCGTTAATGACCTTGGGAGAATCGTTACCAAATTGTTCAGGCTCGGTAATGACCCTCTTTGGTTCATTATCGACTTGGGCCGTGGTGTCCTCTTCTAATACGAGGCTCTTCTCTTTAGCCTTGGCATGCTCCGGTAATGTCTTTCCACTCCTAAGGTGCACGCCTCTATTTGTCCTCTAAGGTTCTCCTCGGGGCGGCCCAGGAGTTGCCCTTGTGGTCTTGGAATCTGTGCGACCACGTTTTCTAGCTGTGAGTCGACATTCTTCTTCCACACATCGAACTCTCCCCATCTTTTCATCTGGTTATTAAGGTTGGCTTGAACTCCATTAATGCCCTCTTGTAAACCATGTACCCATGATGGTGGCTCTTAATAGCCTGGAGGTCTATATGGCGCACGTCGTCTATCCGGTGGAGGCCTTGCCTAGATTGAATTCGGATTTTGATTGCCCCATGCCGGATAGTTGTTTGGCCAGTAAAAGTTATTAGGCTGGTTCCTATATGAACCTTTCATGTAATTCATCTCAGCATAAGTGTCAACGGCTCTTACCTGCTCGATGTTAGTGTAAACAGAAGTACTATGGGCAGAAGAGCCACATTCTTGACAAGGATGAGAGGTTTTCAAAAAACTTACATGTTTCTTAAGACGGTTGATCTCATTCTGTTGAAATTGATGTTTGACATCGGGATCAACTTCATCCTTTTTAGGCATGTAGAGACGCTTCTGGGGCTAGGGTGACTGCTGGGTACCATACATGGCATCGTAGTTAGACAACTTGTCCAGCAATTCCCATGCAGTAGCGGGATCCATCTCTATGAAACTGCACGCAGTATGTGTGTTGATACGGTTCTTCGTTTCTCCTTTGATCCCATGGAAAAAGATTTCTTAGAGCACATATAAAGGTTGCCCATGAGTAGAGCACTATCTGAGCATCTCTTTAAACCTTCCCCATGTCTCTACAAAGGTCTCATTAGGCAGCTGGTGATAGGAGGTGATGCATTTTCTCAACTCCGTTGCCTTGGCAAGAGGGAACAACTTTGTAAGAAAATGATCATACAAAGCCTTCCAAGTCCTGATAGACTTAGGAGGTAAGCTCTCCAACCAGCTCAAGGCCTTTCCAGTAAGAGACCACCTGAAAGCTTTTAAAAGAACATATTCGAGTGAGACACCTTCGACAGCTATAGTGTCACATAAATCAAGAAAGTTTCTAATATGTTCCATAGGGCACTCAGCATGTTTCCCTTCAAACTGAGCCCTTTTTATCAAGAATATGAATTGAGATTTAATCTCAAATGTCTCCTCTATCTCTGGAAGCACGATTGCAGATTCTGGCACCCTCAGTTCTGGATGCATATATTGCTTGGCATTCCTCGGATAGGCATTCAGCTCTTCTTGTAAACGAGCACTATTCGCTCGTTCACGTTCAGCAGCGGCATCGACTGCATCACGATCAGCTTGTAACGCCTCCATTTGTCACTGGAGCACTTCCATCTGTCCAGCCATCTCTTCAGGTGTAGCCATGGCTCGGTTTTCTCTCTGTCTACGGTGCAAGGTGCGTTCAGGTTCAGAATAATAACTGGTGTTGTCAAATTCGAGCCTACAACGTCCTGCTGGCATACGCTGAGATGACAGACAAAGAAAACAAAATTAAAAACAAAAACGGGGTCGGGCTATTCCATGACCCATAGATAAATAAACAAACATTGTTGCTTCCCCGGCAACGACGCCAATTTGTTGGTAGGGATTTACTTAACAACAAATAAAATTTGTAGTCAAGACCCCATTGTGTATAGCAGAGTCAGGATTGTCCACGGGAAGCAAGGTTGTTCGTTTATCAACTAATAAAACAAGGAAACAAAGCAAAACAAGCAAAAACAGCTATGACCAACCTCGTTAACGACCTTGTTAGGGTCGTTAACGAACCTAGAAATCTACCTAACACAGACCAACTAACGATTCAAATGCAGGTTCGATACAGAGGGTATGTTAACTCGGTAATGAATAAGAACGAGAGCAAAACTAAGAAAATTCAATGAATAAAAAGATCTAGGACAAGGGTTACCACGGCATAGCTATGCATATAAACTCATATGAAGTTAAAGATCATGCCTTTGAAGATAAATTCATCAACTTTCCCGACTAACAAGCAAATCAATCAACTTTCATAAATCAATTTACTATAATTACTTGTTTTGAATCCAAAGCTTGAAACTTTCATTATCGAAAAATATCAACGTTCAAGTTCACAACTTTTCTCTTTCGATCAAGTTAAAAACTCAAATTACTTCGACTCTCGTCTAAGCATAAGCACAAAAAGCAATTTAAAATATAAAAGGCAATCAAAACATCAACTTACTTATTCAAACGTGCACAACTATGTCTGGTTTCAACCCCGACCCAAGATAAGAAAACTACTCTCTCTTCATTGAAATAATGCAAACAACTTTAATCAAAGAAAACAATGAAAACAAAACTAAACTTACTTGAAATTGAAAAGAAAATATTGTCTTACAAACTCGTGGAATCCGAAAATACTAAGAACACCGAGCAAGAACCGATCACCGACCCAAACTCTCTCTCTCTCTCGATTGACATTAGGTTCGACTCTCTCTCTCTTGATCGACTTCTCCGAAATCTAGTCTATCTCCCCCTTTGCCTAGGCTTAGAACAAGAGTATTTATACTAAGAAACTATCTATTAAAAAGGCTAAAAGATAAAAACTTACCGTACTTAAGAGATAACAAGATAAAAGATATAAAAAACCTAAAAGTCGGCTATGCCTCTACCGACACGGGTTCCTCATTAACGACCCGCACAAGGTCGGTAGACTTTCCTGAATCCCTCACAAAAAACTATCTTTTACAGTCTCGTTAACGACCTTCACATGATCATTACCGAGCCTCTGTTTGGCTTCTCTCGAACTTTTCCTTTGCTTTAACTTGGATTTTAACTTGATCTTCCCATGCAATCTTCTTCCTTATCTTCCATGCATTCCACCTTCCACCACAAGACTTCAACTCAGCTCGAAATGCGCTTTTTTCCGCTTAAAAACCTGCAAAAAGACACAAAACGGAATAGCTTCCATACTTTTCACAAAATATGCAATCATATCCAAAAACACACAAAACTAACTCTAAAACCAACTAAAACTAAACTAAATAACCTAAGAAAAACACCTAAAACTAGACTAAAAACACGATCATCACATATAAACTTGTGTGAAGGATAATTATCATGCCTTTAAGATAAATCTATCAACTTTCGTTGACCTAAACAAGCAAATCAATCAATTTTCACAAAAGCTCAAAACTTTCGTTATCAAAGAATATCAACATTCAAGATTACAACTTTCTCTTTCAATCAAGCGATAAACTCAAATTACTTCGACTTTCGCCTAAGTATAAGCACAAACAAGTAGATAAAAATGATAAAAGGGAATCAAACATTCAACACAATCATTCAATCATGCATAACTATGTTGGGTTTCTACCCCAATCCTAGAAAAGTAAACTACTCACTCATGATTGAAACTAAACAAACAACTAGATTGAAAGAAAACATTGAAATAAAATTTACTTGAAATATATAAAAATATTGTCTTACAATCACAACCACGTTCGAACTCAAAAAAATGAAGAACAAGAACAAAGAACTCGATCACGATCCTCTCTCTCTCTCTTGATCGGTAGAACCGAAATCCCAATCTACCGTGTTCTCTCTCCCAACTAGTTAACTCTTTAACAATCGTCAACTCCCAAAACTAGGCTAGAACAAGGGTATTTATACTAAAAGAAATTATCTAACAAAGATCCTAAACGATAAAAACTTTCCTAACTAAAAAGATTGTGATATAAAGGATAGATTTTCTCAAAGTCGGCGTCGTCTACCGACACAGGTCACCTTGGTTACGACCTGCACAGGGTCGGTAGACTCTTGTTGAATTCCTCAAATAAAACTCCGTTGCTCAGCTCGGTACCGACCCTCACAGGTCGGTAACGAGCTCTTTGTTTTGGGTATTTTGTACACTTTTCACAGCTTCTCTTGGACTTCACCGGGATCTTCAAGACATATTATTCCTTCTCTTCCCTCTATGCACTCCACCACTCCCTTTGGCAGCATCCATGATGCGTCCCTCGTTTGGGATGCCTCGGATCGATCGTTGGCTTGAGTATTGGGTCTCAATTTGGCGTAGCGGAAGGCTGATTTTGATTGTGAAATGGCACAAACAAACAATGAAAACCGAGAACTTGAGAGCAATTGCGATTGTTTGAGAGATTGAGGGGCGGCGCAAGCACAAGGATAAAATAAGGAGTAAAACCTCGACTTTATTAAACCCTAATGTGCGCTATCTAAAAACATAGGCCTAATCTCTCTTATATAGAGAGGCGGCTGAAGAAAACCTAAGAAAACCCTAATATGGTGGCGGCACGCCTAGGGCAAGCGTGCAAGCTAAGGCCCAACGGCGCGGTCCAAAAGTGTTTTGCGCAAGGCCCATAATTAACCTTCTAAATGATTAAAACTAACAATAGTAATGTTCCATAATAGAAAGTATGCAAAAAACTACTAAAATTGGATAGGTCGTTCGTGACCGTGCCGGGAGTGTCACGACAAGGCTATCGCGACGCTGGCGAGGCAGGGTCTCGGCGCTGGCGAGGTCATGGCACGGTCCCGGGCGCTGGCGCGGGCGCTGGCGAGAGGGTCTCGTGAACCTCAAATAGCGATCCATGGCACGGTGCAAGGCTCGGGTCCGACGGTGGCAAGGGGTTGGAGGTTGTCCCTGTTGGCCCGAGTTGAGGTTCCTCGACACCGAGGACGCACAAGGCTGTGTGCGTCGGCGCGGCGAGGGGCGCGCCGAGGGGCGCGCCGTGGCCTGCGGAGAGGCGCTCCACGAGAGATCGTGTCACGTCTTGGATTGCTCGAGTCTTGGCACGAGTGATGGGGCCATCCGAGCGAAGTGTGAATGCGTCGTCCTCTTGGCTAGCATCCATGACGGGGGTCGCATCACCCTCCCCTACTTGGTTGGAAACATCCCTGTTTACTCATAAGCGGGCGCAATATAAGGAGAGAGCTGAGCGACATTGAAACTGGAGTGTACCGAGTGCTTGCCTTCTAGGTCGAGCTTGTAGGCGTTGTCTACGATTCGCTCAAGGACCCGAAAAGGCCAATCTCCACGCTGGTGAAGCTTCGTCTTCCTTGAATCCGGAAACCTGTCCTTCCTAAGATGGAGCCACACGAGGTCCCCGGGGTTGAAAACCATGCGTTTCCGACCTTTGTTATGTTGTGCCTCGTATTGAGCGGCTCGACGCTCCAATTGAACTCTAGTCCGCTCGTGTAGCTTGCGGATGGCTTTTGCACGGTTGGCGGCGTCGATGTGCTCGCCGTTCTTCAAAGGCCGAGGGGTAAGATCCATCGGAGAGTGAGGGTTGAGGCCGTAGACAATCTCGAACAGCGTCATCCGGGTAGCCGAGTGTTTGGACCTGTTGTAAGCAAACTCAACAAATGGTATTAGATCCTCCCACCGGCGTGGGTTATTTTTGAGCACCGTCCGAAGAAGGGTGCCCAGGGTCCGATTGGTCACCTCAATCTAACCATCGGTTTGGGGATGATAAGAAGTAGAAAACAGTAATTGTGTGCCTAGCTTGCCCCAAAGCGTTCTCCAGAAATGGCTACAAAATTTCGTGTCTCGATCACTAACAATAGTGCGAGGCACGCCATGTAATTTCACGACATGCTCAAAGAACAAGTTTGCGATTTCAGTCGCATTGTTGTTGCCTTTGCATGGCACGAAGTGAGTCATCTTGGAGAAACGGTCCATAATTACAAAGATTGAATCTTTGCCGCGCCTAGACATCGGAAGACCCGTAATAAAATCCATAGAAAGATCTTCCCACGGAGTATCCGGAATATGCAGCGGAGTGTAAAGGCCATGAGGTTGGAACCTTGATTTAGCAGTTTGGCACGGCACACAACCCCGACAATACTTGTGAACGTCCGAAGCCATGTGTGGCCAAAAGAAGTGTTCACGAAGTGCTGCTAGGGTTTTGGCTATGCCAAAGTGGCCTCGGCCATCATGAGCTTCTTTGAGCAATAGATGCCTCATAGACGAGGCCGGAATGCAAAGCTTCCCGACTCGGTAGAGATATCCATTGTCCAAAAAGTATGTCTCATGGATTCGACTTTGCTCAAGGTTCTCCATGATCGGTTTAAAATATGGATCATGCAAATACAACTCCTTAATCAAGGAGAACCCTAGCAAATTGGCCTGAAGTTGAGTTAAAAGCACATACCTGCGTGACCGAGCGTCTACCACGACATTCTCTTTTCCTTTCTTGTGGGCGATAATATACGGAGAAGTTTCCATAAACTCCACCCACCGAGCATGGCGCCTGTTTAGAGTCGTTTGACTCCGAAGATAAGCAAGGGTCGCATGGTCCGTGTGAATAACGAACTCACTTGACCACAAATAATGCTGCCATGTCTTAAGTACCCGAAGTAGCGCGTACAACTCCTTGTCATACGTCGGGTAGTTGAGAGTTGCCCCCGTTAATTTTTCACTGAAGTATGCAATAGGGCGTCTCTCTTGAAGGAGTACGCCGCCTACGCCATAGTCGGAGGGGTCGCACTCGATCTCAAAGCGCTTAGTGAGTCTGGCAATTGCAAGACCGGAGCACTACATAAAGCATCTTTTAAGGCCTGAAAGGCGGCCTCATGAATCGGCATCCACTTGATTGTGGTTGCCTTCTTGGTCAGATTGTGGAGTGGCCCGACGATGGAACTAAAGTCCTTGACAAATCGCCTATAGAACCCTGTGAGCCCTAAGAAGGATCGAACCATCGTCGGGGTCGTAGGGGTGGGCCACTCTCGGATGGCGCGGATCTTGTCGTCATCCACTTTCAGCCCATTCTTGGACACGACGAACCCAAGAAAATTCGTCGTGTCCGTGCAAAACGAACATTTGTCCAAGTTTACAAACAAAGAGTGCTCGCGATGTCATTCTAACACCAACCTAAGGTGCCTCGCGTGAGAATCTAAGTCCTTAGAAAAAACCAAAATATCGTCAAAATAGACGACAACAAAACGTCCTATAAATTTACGAAAAACAAAGTTCATAAGCCGCATAAAAGTACTAGGGGCGTTTTTCAAGCCAAAAGGCATGACAAGCCATTCGTACAAACCATGCTTGGTTTTAAATGCGGTCTTCCACTCGTCGCCTTCTTGCATCCGGATTTGGTGGTATCCGCTCCAGAGATCGATCTTGGAGAACAAGGCGGCGCCGTGGAGTTCATCTAGCATGTCATCGAGCCGCAGAATGGGATGTCTGTACTTCACCGTGATCTGATTAATGGCTCAGCAGTCGACGCACATATGCCACGAACCATCTTTCTTTGGCACGAGGATCACCGACACCGCGCAAGGACTCAAGGACTCGCGGACGAAGCCCTTGTCCAACAAGTCTTGAACTTGGCGTTGAAGCTCCTCGATTTCCCTCGGTGAGGTCCTATAAGCTGCTCGATTTGGAAGGGAGGCGCCTGGCACGAGGTCGATCTTGTGCTCGATCCCTCGGATCGACGGCAAGCACTTCGGAAGCTCATCCGGCATGATATCTTCAAACTCCTTCAAAATGGACAAAATAGAAGAGGGGAGTGAAGAATTCTCAGATTTATTAATGGAAAGAAGGGGAACAAGAATGAAACAAGAAAGACTCCCCTGAATGGATTTCTCGATGTCCCGACGCTTGGCTAAGAGTAGACGATCCTAGCATGTGCCTAGCAAGGGTGGCTCGGCGTCGATGCTCGTCCGATCAGCTTCTGGGGCGATTTTTGGATATGTTGTAGCCCCTGGAATTTGAGGAAGATTGCCCCTGGAAACGCCGTGAAACTCGTCCTGTAGCTCCTGGAATCCGAGTTTTCGTGCAGCGACGGCGTGTTGCGCGACACTGGGAGGTGTGCTCGGCGGTCCTTTGCTCAAATTGGTATCCCCTGGGCGTTTTTTGTTCAGATCTGTTGGAAACTCAATTTTAAGGGGTTTGGATCTTGGAACACCGAGTGAAGCATCAGAAATCTGTTGGAGGCCCTTTTTGGCAAAATCTGCGGCGTTTGGCGCGTTGCCGAGGCCTCTCGACGCAAACTGTCGGCCCTCCTCCAGTTTCTGTCGGCGTTTTTCATCTTGATCATCATGGGACCTGTTTTTAGATGGATTGGCACCAGGAACGCCTACAGAATCTTAATTCTTGACCTCGGACGCCGCTGGTGTTTTGTTCGGCGCGCCGGTGCCGCTGTCGCTAGCTTTTTGTCGTTGCCTTTCGGCTTCATCCTGTAGAGCTTCACTAAGCGACATAGGTAAGAGAGTCATGCGCTTCCCGTGGTAATTGAACATGTAAGTGTTCAAAAACCTGTCATGAAGCACGCGACGATCGTATTGCCACGGGCGCCCCAACAAGAGGTGTGTGGCGTCCATTGGCGTTACGTCACATAAAATTGAATCCGAATATTGACCAATAGAAAAGGTGAAGATTACCTGTTTGTCGACCCAATCTCCTCCATCATTTGATATCCATTGAAGCTTGAATGCGTGAGGATGTGGTGTGGTCGGCAATTTGAAGTGATCAACAACCTTCTTGGAAAGAAAATTTGCACAACTTCCGGAATCAATTATGACACTCAGTGAGACATTGTTGACCAAACATCGGGTGTGAAAAAGTTGCTCGCGTTGGTCCGTGCGTGGTGCCTCGCGGACGCTCAGGACGCGCCGAGTAACCAAGCCAAGTTTGGCCACGCCGAGGGCATCGGATGGATCGTACTCGAGCTCGGCGGTGTCGATGTCATGCGGCTCAACTTCTTCGTCTTCCTCGCTGTCATATGGCTCGCCTTGAGTGGAGAACAAAACTTTCTTGTTGTTGGGACAGTTCCGTTGCATATGGCCACGTCCCCCACACGTGTAGCAAGCCATGTCATGGGCGTGATCGGCGCTCGGCTCGCTGGTGCGTGGTGCGGCTGGTGCCTTGGCTGGCGAGGCTTCAACCTTTGCTTTGGAACTTGTCGAAGGACTCGGAAAAGAAGGAGCAAACCGATTAGTAGCTAAACCGGATTGACTAGAGTTAGACACATACCTTGAATTGGACCATCCCGACTTGGTTCGCATCTCTTGTTTGTGGATTTGCATGGCGGTGTGAACCAAGTTGTTGATGTCCTTAATGGGAAGGATCTCCAACCTATCTTGAATGGACTGCCTCAAACCCGAGAGGAATCGTGTCTTCATAACGGAGGGCGACACACTCATGCCCGCCTTGAAGAACATGTCTTCGAGCTTTGCAAAGTACTCCTCCGGCGTCATTGTTCCTTGTTTGATGCGCATGATTTCAATGTGCATCTTATCCTTGTAATCGGCTGGAATGTATCGTTTCTTCAAGATGTAGACGAGTTGATGCCACTCGCGGATTAGGGGCTTGCCTTTTCGAATCCTTTCGGACTCGAATCGGTTCCACCAAGTCCTAGCGGCACCAATGAAGTGAAGCGTCACAACCTCCACCTTCTCGTCGTCGTCATAACCTAAATGTCGGAGCGTGTGCTCCGTGCCCTGTAACCACTCCAAAAACGCATCAAGATCATAAGAACCGGAAAAGTTTTCGAATTTTACCTTGACATCGCGACGTTGTTGGCGTGGATCCCGTGCATCGCGGTGATCTCGATCGCGTCGAGGGCTGGGACGCCGAGGAGAATAAGCGCGCCTGTCGCGCCGATGTCGAGGCTGTCCTCGATGCGGATCGTCATCCCCGTCATCCGGATCGTCTCCATCGTAAGGCCTTCGTGGACGCTGTGCGTCGTGATCCCTGTCGCACCGGTCATGCGCGCCGTGCTTGCGACCCGAGCCATAGACTCGATCGTACTCGGTGCGATGCTTGGCAAGGCGCGACGGTGGGATCCAATCCGAAGGCCGGTTGTCATGTTCTTCCGAATCCTGCACATTGGGATGCTCCAAAGAGGATTCATTAGAATAATCCGAGAACTCATCATACTCATTTTCAAACTCCGAGAACGGACTACGAGCACTTTGATGCCCGTGGTCGTCCTCAACTCTATATGCGTCGGCGTCGTATTACTTGGCCCCGTGCTTCCGCTTTGGGGTTTCGTACACATACGCCGGCGACTTGTTCTTTTTCTTCCTTTTGGGATCCCCACTCATGTGTCAACGTCTATACTCCTCGGAGTTGTACTCCTCATCGGAATAAACGTCATACACTTGTGTGTCCCGATAATCTCGCGCCATTTGATAGCGATCTGCGGTCCGGGGACCACCATCGTGCCGATCATATTGGCGACTTTCTTTGATCGACTCCATGCGTTGCATGGTGCCGAATTGTGATGAAGGTTGAGCGTGCTTCTTTCCTTTTGCGTTGGCACGAGCAACGTCCTCCGCTGACACGCCTGGCACGCCGTGGATCTCCGAAGCGAGGCCATGCGTCGACGGCACGGTGTGTTTGGATTGTGTTTGGCTCGCTGCAAAGAGGCGTTCGAGCTCTTCTATGCGCGCCACGACTTCGGGGTTCCAAGCCTCTCGATTTTGGTTAGGATTTTGGCCCTCGGTTGGGTTGTTGTTTCCACCGTCTCCCGAGTCCGAAATTGTACCTATAGTGACACCAGTCATCGAAGCAAGTAAGAAGCTCAAAAGCAACTAAACAATGAGTTACAGTTCGCTTAAGTCAAGCCGACCCTTGTGTTCAAACCACACGTTTAAGGATTGGCAAGGCTAAAGGTCACTCAAACTCGATCAATGTAATGGATCCGAAAATTACTGTAACACCCCGTCTTTCGACGAGGCGCTACTAGGGAATAGACCTTACAAGGTACTATTATTTAGGTTGACAACTACACTGTAGGACCTTACAACTCGGGCACGACGAGAAAAACATAATAAAACATCCAACCTTTATTTAAAGAAAACTTGGAAAAACGTAATCATGCATGAATCCCCGAAAATTATAAATAATCAAATACGTCACAACGCCTACTGAAACTGAACTATCTGAACCGAAAAGATAATAACCAAAACAAAATACCAACTCCGTCTAACAAATATTAAAATCAATATTCTAACTAATATAAATAACTAATATAAACCGATCCCACTATGACACGCGCTCTTTACCGCTCCGGCCCGCCATCTTGCCTCGGTTCCTGCACGACTCCCTGATTCATACCTGGAACTGAAAAATGTTCCCCGAAGGGTCAGCGTCTAATCTACCAAGTTAGAAAGAATATGGAAACTGTAGAACGCTTTGCAATCATTTATCTAAAGTCAGCATACAAATCCACAACCGCAATCATAACTCTAAAGGCCAATACCTAAATTAGTTATATCAGTCACACAAGTCACATACGCATTCACAATCACAATCACACAGCAATGCACTTCTTCCTTTGTCCACAGTCCGACTTCCAAGGCGGTCATCACCGCACCGAGTGCAGAGGCAGGCCCTCCCACTCCACTTCCCAATCACCCTTCTAACTCCGGGCTAAGCCTCCACTGGAGCGCTTGCCAAAAACACACAGATAATAATTTTCGTTTGAAGAGGTACGATTTTCCCAGTCACACGGGTCAAAGTAGCCAACTCTTCCTCAACACCAACTACAATGGGCCGTGTCGGAAACGGTACCAACACAGAGAAAACGTTCCAAAATATTTTCCGAGAAATCACATTTAAAATCATTAACGCACACAACACACAAGGAGTTCAAAACAATTTAAAAGGTATTCGGGACTAGTTCCCAAAACTCGTCCTACAATATCGATACGCAGTCTAACAAGGGAGAAAAGAACCGAGCAAGTCGAAAAACGACTTACCTCGAATGGAGAATCCTCGGAAGGCGAAACTACGATCTCAAACGGAATGATTCCCTAAAGAATTATTAAGGGAAAGATTAACTTAAACACAAACCGATATGCCTAACTTTTATTACGAAATTCTAATTATTAAATATTAGAGTATGCTAATTAACCCCTTATAATTTATACCCCACTTTATCTAGCAACTTAGCCCACCAAATAAATAATTAAATGAACCCAGCCCAAGAATATACTCTCTTGCCCATTATTCAAATTAACCGGCCCAACTCTTCAGCCCAAAGAATTAGCCCATCTGAAACCCTTCTCCCTTAATTCGGGCTAGCCCAAATCAAGGAAAAATCAGTCACAATTTTGGGCCCAAACTCCCGGCCCATCTCCCTCCTCACTTATGTTTGACCGGGCAAGGGAGAATTGACCCGCGTGGACCCCACACCCTTCTTCAACCTCTTCTTCTTCTTCGCAGAGAGCCGAGACGGCTCTGTTTGCTCCGTCCTTTCGGCAGCCCTCACCCCCGACTCCACCGGCGGCAACCTTCTTCCTGGCCCCCGTCTTCCCCGCTCGACTCCGCCTTGCTCGCCCTCTGGTTCTTCGCCTTCCACGCCCGACGCCTCCGGTGGCAACTTCTCTCTGGCCTCGTCTTCATCCCAGCGAGCCGAACTCCATCACTCCCCAATCCCTCCGACGGCGACCCTGCGATGGGCAATTCCACCGGCAATCAAGGCGCTCCTCCCTCTCATCCCTAATTCCGGCCATGGCATACTCCGACCCCAAACCTAACCTCGTTCCCGACCCGAGAACACGCAATGAACGAAGAAGGAGGACTTACCGGCGATGCTGTCGCGAACGGCCCTCGAACGACGTCCGAATCAGAGTTGAACGGAGGATCTCACGAATTGCTTCTCCCGAGTTAACGAATTGCCTCTCCGAGTTTAGTTGAATGTGGGTTTAATAATATAGGAGGTGGTTTATTAATATAGGCCTTAAGTAATTTAAGATAAGAAATCCCAGATTTGGATATAACCAATTCGGTTGTGATAGATTTGATCAAATCCGCGTAGTTTATTTAGTTTAGGGAAAATTTTATTTGTGTTGAAGGCTACCTAAAAATTCCGGATATTACAATTACGATGCAAGCAAAGCAAGACAAAGGCAAGTTCGAAACCAAAAGCGCAAGGCAAGCAATGATATGAATGAAAGTTGCGAGATTTATAAGCAAAAGTGAAGGATCTTGCCTTATTTTGGCTTGTGATCTTCACGAGAAATTTGTTTTTTTTATGCAATCGACTACGTTACCTTATTTTGGCTTTTATAGTCGAAGAACAAGTTTTTTTTTTAACGAAGCAAGTCAGACTAGGTTTTCTCCTCTAGAACCGATTCAAGCAAAGAGACAATCAACACGCAAGCAATCAAAGGATGCACGAGAGAAATTGGCAAAACAAGTCCTAAGTTCATGCAACTAGCAAGACAAAGCAACAACTTCACCAAAATCAATAGATCGATTGAGTTAGGTCACGGTTGATTTTTTTTTAACGAAGCCAAGAAAAAAAAATTTGGGACCCTAGATGGCGGATATGCGAAGTAGGGTTTTGAGTGGCGGAATTACGTGTGAGAATGAACTAGAAGGGTTGAACGAGACTTACTCAAACCTTGGCTCTGATGCCAGTTGATGCGTCCCTCATTTGGGATGCCTCAGATCGATCGTTGGCTTGAGTATTGGGTCTCAATTTGGCGTAGCGGAAGGCTGATTTTGATTGTGAAATGGCACGAACAAACAATGAAAACCGAAAACTCGAGAGCAATTGCGATTGTTTGAGAGTTTCAGGGGCGACGCAAGCACAAGGATAATATAAGGAGTAAAACCTCGACTTTATTAAACCCTAATGTGCGCTATCTGAAAACATAGGCCTAATCTCTCTTATATAGAGAGGTGGCTGAAGAAAACCCAAGAAAACCCTAATATGGTGGCGGCGCGCCTAGGGCAAGCGTGCAAGCTAAGGCCCAACGACGCGGTCCAAAAGTGTTCGGTGCAAGGCCCATAATTAACCTTCTAAATGCATAAAACTAACAATAGTAATGTTCCATAATAGAAAGTATGCAAAAAACTACTAAAATTGGATAGGTCGTCCGTGACCGTGCCGGGAGTGTCACGACAAGGCTGTCGCGAGGCTGGCGAGGCAGGGTCTCGGCGATGGCGAGGTCATGGCACGGTCCCGGGCGTTGGCGCTGGCGCTGGCGAGAGGGTCTCGTGAACCTCAAATAGCGATCCATGACACGGTGCAAGGCTCGGGTCCGACGGTGGCAAGGGGTTGGAGGTTGTCCCCGTTGGCCCGAGTTGAAGTTCCTCGACGCCGAGGACGCACAAGGCTGTGTGCGTCGGCGCAGCAAGGAGCGCGCCGTGGCCTGCGGAGAGTGATGGGGCCATCCGAGCGAAGTGTGAATGCGTCGTCCTCTTGGCTAGCATCCATGACCGGGGTCGCATCAATCCACTAATTCCATCACTTGACTTTAGGTTCTCTCAAAAATTCTCCTTTCCGCTTCAAAAACCTAAGAAAAACATAAAAACGGAGTAGCTTCTACACTTTTCACAAAATATGCAAACTTATCCAAAAACACACAAAACTAATACTAAAACTTACTAAAACTAAACTAAACAACCTAAGAAAAACACCTACAACTATACTAAAAACACGAACATCACTTACTTGGTAATATACCCTCCTCAACAGCTAATCTTGTTGCATTTAATGCATCCGTAATTCTATCTTTTCTCTCACCGACCGGATCTTGGTATGATCAGTCCTACGAATCACCTACTCCCTTTGGAGCATGGTAGACCTATTATTATTCCTCCTCTTACCCTAGTCATAGCCCCCTTTCTTCTACAATTTCCAATACAAGCAAGTAACAATGTAACACGAAACATCAAAATTAATCTCAAATCAAAGCAATTTGGACAAAAAAAAGAAAAAGGTTAAGTATTTTATTACTCGTCTTCCAATGCTCAAATTAACACCGCCATCTCCCAATCTCATCTTCTGATTCAACCTAAACTCGTTTTTGAAGATCTCGTTCTCAAAGCCATAACTAAGGTTTGCCAAATACAAAGGGACAAACTCCTCAGCCATGGGATTGAGCTTCGAGAACATCTCTTCCAAGTCCTTAACCCCATTACCTCTCGTACCAAAGCCTCCTGAGAGCTTAATGGTGGTGGTGAAGCCGGAGATGGTGACGAGTGTTTTAATTAGCGACGTCGGAGAACAGCTTCCCCTTGGAGATGCTTGCGCTAATGGCGTCTTGGAGAGTAAGTCTGCATGTGGAATTGTTAGTTTTGGCTGATGAGTTCCTCTTGTAAAATTCTTTCCATGAAGTGTTGAATTCGACTAGTGAACTGGTTCCTTCTGGGGATTCTTCTACCTCTCAAAGTAGATCAAGGGAAAACTCTGCTTTGTTCTCATTTTCTGGGATTAGGTGCCCAAAATTAGCAAAGAACGCAGAGAGAGTTGCAGGGAGTGAGTTAGCTAGGGTTTAGTATCAGCAATGGTAGGAGGAAATGAGTTAGCTAGCGAAAGTGCATTTGTGAAGAAAAGTGGGTCGAGTGTAAAATTTCAGCTTCCCGCTTGTAACTAAATGGGCCTTTTAAATTTTTTCTCTTCTCGCTTGTAATATTTCATTAAATATTTGATTTTTCACAAGCCCACCAAATTATTTAATTTCCCATTTAAAATATTAAATTACAATGAAATTGCCCTCATTTCAAGGATAAACTTGTAGCTAAATAGGATTTAGGGTATGAATTTTAAAATTTATTGTTTAAGATTTAGGTTTTAGGATTTTAGGGTTTATCTATACCCTAAACCATAACTTAGATTAGAGAGTTTTGGGTTTCTTTACTTAGTTTACACTAGATGTTGTTATTTAGATTAATGTTTAGTGTTTAGGGTGTAATATCGGTAATATTATGATATTTTAATGTTTCTCAAAATTTTTGACAGGACTACTTAGCTATTAAGTAATCTCGGGTAACCTCATTTTATCAAGATTTTATATTTTAAAGTTTTCTAGTTGTCAAAGTTATCCATTAGTTCGTTTCTTAGTCGTTAAGTGATCCGTTTCTTATTAGAATGACTTGTAAAAGTTTTGATCTTATCCGTTTTCTTAGGTATTCGTTCCATGTTCTCTATCTTCTCAATCTTTGGGCCATGCTTATCTTTCTTTCTCAATATTTGTGCCATATCTTCAAGATTTGTGTGCATGATCTTTAACTCTTATACAAGCCAAATTGAATTTGTCTTCTTCCATTTATTCTATATAAAGGTTTAAAAGTCTAAGAAGTGCCTTGAGAAAGCCATCTTTTCCTCTCATTTTTGTCCCTCTCTCCCTTCCTCTCATTTATTTGTTCTTTCCACCATCAAACCACTCCATCATCACCTGCTCGCTTGTTTTTGGTCGCCCCTTCCATCAGAAGACAAGGTGTGTCCTTTTTCTCCTCTTTGGTGAGTTATTCTTTCCTTGTTTTTTCTCTTTGAGTTGTGTGAGGTTTTTGGTAAGGGAGACTAGGTTTAGTGGCTAACTTGTGGTCGGGTTGATTGGGCAAACTTAGATGGCATTTAGCAGATTTTAGGCAAGAAGGGTGTTGAGAATTGATGTTTTATGGGTAAGGATGTGGGTGGTTGATGGTGGCGTGGATGGGTTGTCATGGGGCAGTTTTGGGAGGTCGAATAAGATGGTTGGTGGTTTGGTCCAAGGATAGGAGGTGTGGGCTTTCGTGTTGTCGGGTTTGGTTACTTTAAGGGGTGAGTGATTCCGAGTCTAAAGAATTTATTGTGCTTTCTGTTGGATCGTAAACCGTTAGCAAAGAGCTTGGGAACTGGTTGTTAAGCTGTTCCCAAGGCAGCGGAAGTAAATTAAGCGCAAGTATTAAAAGTAGTAAAGAACGCAGTTCCCTTATAGAGGAACCCCACTACAACCAACTAGTTGTATGGGAAAACCTCTACCTCCGCTTGGAGGATTTTGAATGACTTACTTATATTGATTGCCTTGTTCCTTAGTTACAACAGCCGGATTCACACTTCTCTGTTCCTACGAGTTCTTCCTAACTCTAGCAACACTAGTAAACCCTCTCAACTGAGTTCCTATGCTCACAACAGCAAAATACAAGTAACTCAAACCTTACACTGACTTCTCAGTTCCCTTGCCCCTGGGAACTTCGGCTTCACCGTCGTCGAGATCACACACTCGCCGGCGGGGACTTCTCTTCTTTTTCTTTCTTTTCTCTGATGTGGGTGTTTGTGAGTTCTGGGAGAAGTACTCAATCCGAGTACTATTCATTTGGCTTTATAGTCCAGGTGAGCTTGGGCAATCGCATCTTTCAATTGTGTCCAAAATGCCCTTTGCTTGATGCCCAAGTTGTACTTTATTCACATATGACTTTGGTTTTAACTAGGTCAACTTCTTGAATCAATCGGACCGTTGGATCAAGCGTGACAGTTTGATCCTCAGACTGTTCCTTCGAGCTGTCCAAGACAGAATCCCGCGATCTACGCTGAACGGTCGTTGTCTTCACATGTGAGTTCCCATGTCATGGGAACTGTCTTCTTCAGAGTTCCCTTGATGGAAACTCTTCATCGTTGTAAGCTTGTGTTCTCTTGATCATTCCTGGGAGTTCCCACTGCATGGGAACTTTCCTCTTCAGAGTTCCCTTGATGGAAACTCTGCATTGTGAGCTTTCTGTGGCTTTTGGTCATTCATGGGAGTTCTTGGTTGTACTTGCGTTCCTTAGAAATACTTGAACAAACCACATTAGTTCCTCATGGTGTTTGTCATTATCAAAACTCGGAGAATGGCATCGTTGATCCGTTGTTTAGAACTAGAGGTCCCAACAACGTCCCAACAATTTCTCCCGTTTTGATGATGACAAACCCATCACAAAATATGCAAGTATTTCAATGAATGATATGCTAATGAGTTCCTAAGTATGATTTTGGGGAGTCACTCCTAGTGAAACACTTAGATTGGGGAGCCACTTCTGGTGAGACACTTAGATCTTACTTAGCTTTTTATGCAATTGTTCCCCCTTAGCTTATGCATGTTCTGTGATAACTTAAACTTTTAACTCATCTCGCATTTTTTGTCTTTCCCCCTTTTGACATCATCGAAAACAAGCAAAACA
Organism: Fallopia convolvulus; assembly: GCA_964016875.1. Lineage (NCBI taxonomy): Eukaryota > Viridiplantae > Streptophyta > Magnoliopsida > Caryophyllales > Polygonaceae > Fallopia > Fallopia convolvulus. The sequence continues at coordinate 37,259,208 of OZ024725.1, forward strand.
ATAATAAGGAAGAAAGGGACACGCAATCAAACTAAAAGCCAATGCATTACTTAAGATTATATGTACAAGGGAACACAAGTACATTTTTGTGGATAAATTTGGATTGAGGGAAAAAGAAAGGAGAGATCATGGGGCTGCGGGGAACAATGCATCACAGAGGCGCGTCAGGACTTGTGTAAGTTTGTCTTGTCCCCTGGCCAACGTTGCTTGGTCCTTGGCAATCTGGTCGAGGGTGTTGGCAATGCGAAGCAACACTTGAGAGTTCCCATCTTCACCAGACTCCAGTTGAGCCGTTTCCTCTATAGGCTCAGAGTGCCTCATCTTCTGGACCACTGAGATATCTGTAATATCCGCGATATTCCAAGGTATTTAAAACCGAATATAATATAATATTTATATCTATATTTTTTTCTATATAAAAGAGAGCTTATAATTATTATAATAACCCTTATTTTTCCCTTTAAAAAGAAATTCATACGTAAAATTAAAATGAAATAAATCTCAAGAAGGCATTATGAGGGTTATGAATAAATAAAAGCATTTAAATAAAAATAATTCATAATTTCGGGTTTAGTAAATAAAAATAAGTACAACAAGTTAGTGAAAATACATGAAAATTCAATAAAAAGAATGCAAGAGCCGGGACTTGAACCCGGGACCTCTTGCAATCCCATCTCACACGCCCCCTCTCTATTCCGCTAGACCAAGTGAACTTTCTTGCCATTTACCCCACCCCTTTAATTTTATAACAATATTAGCCTTCTTCTTCTTCAAACAAGTCAAAGAAGTGTGATTGATGTGACACTCCTCCAATGCATGCCCATGGAAGCTTCTCTTCCTTCTCCTTAGCTTGCAAGACACCCTTGATTACATCACCCTCCATCACCCTTGAAGAAGCACACATTTGACCAATGGAAGAACACCTCCTCCTCCTCCATTGGTGCAACCAACATGCCATGGATCATTCCCTTCCTCCCCTTGGCCTATAAAAAGGGCCTCCATCCTCTCCTAACACCCACACATTCATCCTTCTCGTCTCCTTCTTGCAAATAGCTCTCAAGTGTTTAAAAATCAGCCCCTTCCAAGTTCCAATTCTCCATCAAAAACACCACCAAACACCCTCCTTCTTTTTCCTTGGAGCCCGCCGGACCGCCCTTGGAGCCATGACCGGACCGCCCTGCCTCCGCCGAGCCGCGCCGGTGTCGCCGAGCCCTCGCCGACGTCCCTGTCCCGCGCCACCCGTGACCGCTGGCTTCCCCCGCCTCTCTTCTCTATTGTTCTGTAATACAGAACTAAGAAAGTATACTCCGAAGCTTTATTTTATTTAAATTAATTTATGTACTTTATAAATATTAGCCTTTTATGATTAGTAAATGTAATAGTAGAAATCAAATAAGGATTTATGGAATAAAAATATTAGGTATAAAATCATGTTAGTTGAATGATAGAAACAACTTAGAGTTACTATGGTAAATTAACCTCATAAGGAAAAATGAACATTTTTATTGTAGTCATTAAAAGTATGCTCCTTACCTAATATAAATGGATTTTTTTTTATAAAATAAATATAGCATATGGAATTAATGCTTAATATTATCATCTTTATAAAAAGAAAATAAGATTCCTAGAAGATATAAATTGTTGCATGTCTTAAACTATAGACGGTATCATATTATATGAATTTAGGTACATTAAATAAATTCATTATTTACTAAAATATAAAGTAGCATGTCACTAAGTGTAAAGAATATAATGATATATGAATTTTTATAATGATGATAGATATGTTAATAAATCTATTGTTTAATAAAAATATTAGTTTGACCTACCGCTAGGTGTAGAGATTTCTAAAAGATATAAGTTTTAATTATAAATATATAAGTTGTGACAATAGGTTAATATATAATATGTTATTATATTACTAAGTTATAAAAGTTGACTTGCATGACAAGATATTGGAGAAATATGGGAAAGATGTTATAAATTGAATTAAGATATCATAATGGTGTAGACATAAGATTTATTTAATAATAATGGTAGGGATGATAAAATACTTATGACATAGTATAATTGAGTTTGATTCAAATGAAACAAACTCTTATCCTAAAACGAACTCTTATCCTAAAACAAATGCACTTTTTGTAGTTAGTAGTGCACTTTTTCGCATTTGTACTTTTCGTACTTTTTAGTGCACTTTTCAATTTTTTTTATTGCACTTTTTCGTAATGCACTTTTTGTATTTTTCAATGCACTTTTATATGAAAAGTGCATTACTAACTATGAAAAGTGCATTCGTTTTAGGATAAGAGTTCGTTTTAGGATAAGAGTTTGTTTCATTTGAACCAAACTCTAGTATAATTGTAACTAATCTAAATACATGTAGAGAACCCTTATAAAGATATTATTATTACAAAGATTATAGTCTTGGACTATAGTTGACAGTAGACATTGATTTTGTTTATAAAAGAATAATATTGATAATAACTATATTATTAAAGTCACCATAGGAGAAGAATATTAATTTGTTAATCACTAAAGTGTAGAGAATTATTACCAAACATAAGTCTAGGTTATATACAAGAAGTATGATCTTATAATGAGTTAATGATATTTTATAGCATAAGGTTGACTTCTATGGAAAGAAACCATATAGATATAGAAAGGATATTATTTTATAACCTACAAATATTATAATAATGGACTATAATTATGAAGTAGGATATTTATAAGCCATGACGATATTATAAGCCATGATTATATTTTACAAGCCATGACCCTATTTTATAAGACTATGATCATAGATATTTTATAAGACATATAATGTGAAAAGAACTAGAGGAATAAAATAAATAAGAGTAATTTAATATATGTTAATTTTAGGAAGTTACCTTATAAAGAAAATTAGAAATTCCTAATTATGGAAACTTTCAAGAAAAATAGAGTATAAGTTTATGAGTCTTATTTGTTTTAGGTGAATTATAGAATTAAATAAAAGTCTACTAAAGGTATACTATTAATAAAATATTCTTGGTGAGGGATATATCGCTACAAGATTCTTACGGAATTTAAAAGTAATATTTTAAACTAAGACAAGTACATAAAAAGGTCAAGTGAATTTCTTATAATTTAAAGAAAACTTGTAGTTTTATAAGGAAAATACTTCTAGGCAAAGTATAGTATTTTATGAAATGTTACTTGCTTACTTATACTGAAGAAATAGAAAATAAAGTTATAAGAGATTATTTTAGTAAAGGTTTTATGGAATAATAAGGATATTACAAAACCAAAATAATAATGAAGGAATATTATTATTTTAAATAATCTTCTAAATTATTACCATAATAATTTAGAATTCCGTTCCTCTTATAGAAGTATTATAAGAGGTAATCCAAACCTTATGAGGAAGTCATGATTAAAATTCGCTCGTAAACTCCATGTCGATAGGTCGGGATTCTCGCTCGAAGTCGTGAATCACATAGTTCCGTCAAAGCTCGATTGTTAGAACTCGCCAAAGCTAAGGCAACCCCTTGTAACCTTTATATTCCACTCCGTGAAAATTCTCGATGTTGGGAACAACGTGTATGCTTAAATAAAAAAATGAACCTAGGAAATATCGATTGCTAGAAATAACGACTATTGTTAGCATAGTACGCTTTATATTCCTATGTTAGGATTATTATGCTAGTGTAATTGTTATCTTGATTGTTTGCGATCTCGCTCATAGATCAACGTCGAACGAACTAGAGAGGGGCGTGGAATAGCCAACGCCTCTACATAACCCCACTAAGTCGTAAGTGCCTATGCGTTTGAAGTACGACTTTCGGGAACATGATCTCCATCCGCTACGATTGCAAGGAGGGATGAGCGCACTCTAGCTAAGTGCCAGAAACGGAGTTTTTCCCTTGGGTGGCTCGGATTATCCGTATCCCACCACTCTCTATTCAAAATCATAAATGAATTCAAACGTCTTTTTGTCACTAAAGAAGATAAGTGCCCAATGCACAACTAAGACACCAAAACCAGACCGGTCTCAAATGATCGACCCGACTCTCGGTCCGCTCAGGGCACGAGTGGTTTTTGACTTGTATAAATTATTCGCGTTCCCAACATACTTTCTACTCCAAAGAAGTCGACAATCTAGTAGCTCTTCTATCGCTCATCGAGTTATCTTCGTTTAAGATATACTCTCCCTTGAACCACTAAAGCTCCAGATGAACAAGCCTTATCGTATAGCCCCATCGTAAACACAACCCTAATATCTCTTTTGATAATACTTGAAATTACCAAAATACCCTCGGGAAGTTCCTTTCCCGCTTGCTTAGTCTCTTAGACTAATTCTTCTTTTCCGCATGTTTGCCTGGCATTCTCTCGCCCCTCGCGAATTATGTCAGATTCTAGGAATCCCAACAAGGCGTGAAGTGAAGTGAAGACGAAGGAAGAACGAGGATTTTCAAGATGTACCTTTCTATCATTTTGCTTTAGTTTCATTACGTTTCAAGGACAAGCAGGTTTTGCATTTCAATTCCAAACAACTTTATATTTGAAAACAATGTAAGATATTTTGTAAGAACCAAGTCTCCCTTGGGAGTACCTTTTCTCATTATGTATTATGTTTTATTCCGCATTTTAATTGTTCTATATCATTCTAAAAGCCTTGGGTGACTTTGGACAGTAAAGTCCGAGGTCACTGGCGGTAATACCCAATGTTGTAAAATAGGGGTGTTACAATATCCAGTTCCCTTCCTAGCACAATTTCTTCCTTAGAGGCGTCGTAGAGACCCTCTTTTTGCAGTAGCTTCTTGATCAGCCCAGAGTAGGGAAGGGAATGGGACTTCGAAGCCATACACTTCTCCATATGCCCAAGTATGATTTTGGGAAGGTTGATGGGCTTCTTGAGGAGGAAGTGATAGAGGAGGATGGCATCAGGGATATTGACGACCAGACACTTCTCTTGGCGAGGGATCACCACATTGATGATGAATTGATGAGCAAGCTTGGCTACGAGGGACATATGATGAGTCGAAGGCACCTTAGTGGAAACTCGACCCTCAAAAATAGTGTTGTACACCTCGGCGCTGTTGAAGTCGCCCCAGAGCTTGTTGGGCAACTCATTGAGTCCTTGAACTGGGACCTAGAGCTGAAGGCGGATTGTGGACGTAGTGAAGATAAACTCGTCGCCTTCGTGGGAGAGAGTCCCCTAAGTGTAGTCATTGTTTATGATGAAGTTGTTGTAGAATTGAAGCACTTGGGAGAGATATACACTCACAGTTTCCTTGCAAAGGTTCTCCCAACCCTGGGCCTTGATGAGGTCCCACAGTTCCCCTAGGCCGTTGTTGTTGAGCACTTCTTCAGAAATTATAAGAGGGGGGAGGAGCTTCCGGCGTTCATCCACAGGGTACCTTGTTGTTGAAGTTCCCTTCCCTTTCTTTGTGGTGCTCTTAGAAGTGTTCCCCCTACAGACCGTGCGAGGTCCTTTCTGCTGAGGGGGTGCAGCCGCTTCAATCATTAGCACCCGTTCCCTTGGAGGATGGGAACCCGTGGACACCACCATTTGGTGTCCAGGTGTTGGGATCTGTTCTTGCTCCTTAGCAGCTGGAGCCTCTTCTTCTTCTTCGACCTCATCATTTGAGGTCCCTTCTTCCTCGGAGGAGCTCGAGCTTGAACCCTCCGCGTCATCTTCAAGATGACTTGTACTTGCCCCAGTACCACCAGCTGGTGTTGGGTCCCTTTTCTCCGTGGGCTCTTGAGGAGCCACTTTTTCTTGGGACTTGGTCCCTTGGTCGATTTCGCTTCAGTGGGGACCCGGTTGAGCTCTTCCTCGACATCTTTGAGTTGGGCCTCCTCCTCGACAGTTCCCATGATGAGAGGAGGAGGGTCCTTGGTCATTTTTCCGATGACGACGGAGAGGGGAAGATCATCGTCGTCCGAAGTAAGGACGACGGCAGTTTTGGATGGAGAGGGAGTGAGGAGTTTTGTGGTAGTTGGGGATGTTGTGGAAGAGGGAAGAAGAGAGGAGAGAGGAGTGGAAATTTGTGTAGAAGGGGGAAGAGGAGTGGGTTTGGGAACCTGAGGAGTAGAGATCCCTGAGGCAGGAGTTGGAGGGACAGAAGTGTTTTTGGGTGAGGAAGGAGGAGAAGGTGTTTTGTGGGGTGGAGGTGGAGTTCCCGTCGTTGTGGGAACAGAGGGGAGTGATGGAGGTGGAGTTCCCTTTGTTGTGAGAACAGAAGGAAGTGGTGGAGGAGTTTTTTGTTTCGAGGGAAGAGGTTTGGGAGGTCCCTCACTTATGGAAAGAGGGAGGGAAGAAGAAGTGAGTTGGCTCTGGGATTGGGAGGTCCCAAAGTCCGAGTGGAAGACGAAAGGGGGTTTGGCCATACAGGAACTTTCCTTGGAGCAGTTCAAGTACTCCTCGAATTTGAAGTGGGGCTTCTTCTTGGGCTCCGAAAATTCAGAGACCTCAGTGTGTTTGTGTTTTTTGGATTTGGAGGGATCTTTGGAATGTTTGGATTTTTTGGATGTCGAGGGGTCTTTGGATGAGTGGCGTTTTTTGGATGAATGATGGTGTTTGGATTTTCTGGGCTTCTCGTTGATAGAGGGACGAGCATCTCCGAAATTGTCAACAATGACTATGTTGGAGGAGGTGTTGGTGGTTGAAGGAAGAGGAAGGGATTCAGAGGAGGTGGCGGAAGAGGAAGTCCAGGCCAAGGTTTCGTCGGCCGGAGGAGGGGGTGGTAAGAAAGGACTTACTTGACGGTAGAGCCCTTCGATGAGGACGTCTTTCATGACTGGGTCTTGCTCTTTCTCAATCTCTTTCAATTGAGAGATGAAGAGAATTCTGGGGTTCGCAAGCACCCAAGCTTTGATCTGGGCGAAGGTGTGTTGAGTGGCCATTTGTAGAAGGATTTGGGAAAGAGAGAAGGTTTTGGAGGTTTTTTGAAAAAGAGAGTGAAAGGGATGTGGAGAAGAAGAATGACAGAGGTGTAAGATGGAATAAGGGCCCAAAAATGGCAAATGAGGGTTTTAAGGAGAGGAGGGGCGAAGGGTAGAAAGGGAAGTGGGAAAACCTCGATAACCGTTGTCCAATGAACATGGGGCATCGTTACAACTTCCATAGCACGCCTCTTGACACGCGTCACGATCTCTAGGGAAGTCCTTTCAAAATTTGAATACTTGGCCCGTAACGCTTCAGAGCTTCTGACACAAAAGTCCGCTTCCCAAGTGACGGTTCTTCTTCGTAGATGAGTCAGTGTTCCCTTTCTAGTATGTATCAGTTCCCATGATCTTATCAAGGTCAGGGAGAGTGAAGTGGTTAAGGGAACTTCACACTCATCCTTTTGTGGGGCTAGGGAACTCAAAGGGAACCAGACAATTTACGACACGATAAAGGAGAAAACATTTTGGCTCATGAGAAGCGTTTGTCTGGTCCCTAGCTTAGGGTAGGTTATATGATCAACCGTCATAGTGGCTCGTAAAGAGGGATAAAGGGAACTCTGGTTGATCATGTTGGGCCAAAAGAAATAAAGTTCCCTTGTACACATTTATCTTTAGACTAGTAAGCATGGCAAAGTGAAAGCAATAAGTCTAAGTTCCCTATCATGCATTCTTAGATAAACTAGTCAGGCATTGAGAGAGAGACAAACAGGGACTTGTTTAGTTTAGAGTTATCATCCCTAGAAGCATTCGAAAACGCTGGTAGGGACGTCTGTCTAAAGCTTTGGTGAGAATGTCCGCAATTTGCTCTTCAGTTCTACAATGTTCCATCGAGATGTTCCCACTTTCAACATTGTCATGTAGAAAGTGATGCCTTATATCTATATGCTTAGTTCTAGAATGATGCACAGGATTTTTGGAAATGTTTATGGCACTAGTATTATCACAAAGTATGGGAACTGGGCCAAAAGACATATCGTAATCCTGGAGTTGTGACTTAAGCCATAGAACTTGGGAACAACAAGATGCGACAGCCATATATTCTGCTTCAGCTGTGGAGAGTGCCATTGATTTTTGCTTTTTAGATCCCCATGAAACTAAGCATGACCCTAGGAACTGGGCCATTCCTGATGTGCTCTTTCTATCAACCAGGTGCCCTGCAAAATCCGCATCTGTGTATGCAATGAGCTCAAGGGAACTGTTCCTTGGATACCAGAGGCACAAGTTATCGTTCCCTTTGAGATACTTGAAAATCCTCTTCACCTCTTTCAGGTGTGATTCCATAGGGTTAGCTTGAAAAAGAGCACAAAGACATACGGAGAACATGATATCAGGTCTACTAGCTGTTAAGTAGAGAAGGGACCCAATCATACCTCGATAGTTCCTTTGGTCCACACTAATACCTGTTTCATCCGCATTGAGCCTTGAATTTGTTGAGATGGGAGTGTCAATAGGCTTGGAATGTTCCATCCCATACTTTACGAGCATTTCCTTGATGTATTTCTGTTGATGAATCTTTGTTCCCTCCTTGGTTTGAGATATTTGAAGTCCCAAGAAGAACGTGAGTTCCCCAATGAGACTCATCTCAAACTCACTGCTCATGAGGTCCTTAAAGTTCTCTACAAGAGTTTCGTTAGTTGCTCCAAAAACAATGTCATCAACATATACTTGCACAATCAAGATGTCTTTAGACACTTTGTTTAAAAATAAAGTCTTGTCTATGGAACCTCGAAGATATTCATGGGACAAGAGGAATTGAGCAAACATGTCATACCAAGCTCGGGGAGCTTGTTTGAGTCCGTAGAGGGCCCTCTCCAGGAATTAGACATGGTTGGGTAGCTTCTCATCTTCGAATCCTAGGGGTTGGGCCACACATACTTCTTCCTTGGGATGTCCATTGAGGAAGGCTGTTTTCACATCCATTTGATAAAGCTTGAATCCCTTGTGAGCAGCATAGGCAATTAAGAGTCTGATGGCCTCGATCCTGGCAACTGGTGCGAAGGTCTCATCGTAATCGATTCCTTCCTCTTGCCTGTAGCCTTGTGCCACCAGTCTAGCCTTGTTCCTTGCTACAACCCCAGTATCATCGAGCTTGTTTCTAAGGACCCATCGAGTTCCTATGATGTTCTTGTTCTTGGGCCTAGGGACTAGCTTCCAAACTTTGTTCCTCTCGAATTGGTGGAGCTCCTCTTGCATGGCTTGGATCCAATCTGGGTCCTTCAAGGATTCTTTGATATTTTTGGGTTCCACCATTGAAACAAACGCGTTAAAAACACAAAAATTATTGAGAGGAACGAGTTTGTACACCTTTATCATAAGGGGAGATGATGTTGTCAATGGGGTGGTCCTTCCTTTGTTGAAAGTTTCTTGTATGAGTGGGTTCCCTTGCACTTGTGTCATCTTCAGTAGATGCTTCTTTGTCATGGGAACACTCGTCTTCAACTTCTTCATTTTGTGTTTCTTCAGAGATTTTTGGCAGAATCCCTCTTTGTTCCCCCTGACACTTGATTCTGGCAGAGTATTGTCTTGGGAAACAAGAGAGTTGGAGGTGTCTTGTAGTTCTTCTAAAGAGGGAACCTCGAGGGAGATTGGATCAGTGAGAGTTGGATCTCCTTCGTTGTTCCTTGATTGTGGAATATTACTCGCACTTGGATAGTCTTCATCTCTTTTCCTTGGCTCATCATCATCATCATCATCGTCTTCTTGTCTGACCAATTTGAACAGAGTTCCCTTTCCTTGGGTCTCTGTTCCCATCTTTACAGATTTCTCGTTGAAGACGACATGGATGCTTTCTTCTATCTTCTTGGTCCTCTTGTTATAGACCCTGTAACCCTTGCTTTGTGATGAGTATCCCAGGAAGATCCCTTCATCGCTTCTAGGATCGAATTTTCCAAGGTTGTCTTTGCCATTGTTGTGGACAAATCATGTGCATCCGAAGGTCCTTAGGTGGGAGATGTTTGGTTTTCTCCCCTTGATGAGCTCGTAGGATGTCTTCTTGATCAAAGGCCTTGTCATGGCTCGGTTCAAGATGTATGTAGCTGTACCGATGGCTTCAGCCCAGAAATACTCAGGAACTCCGCTTTCAAGCATCATGGTTCTGGCCATGTCCTCCAAGGTCCTATTCTTTCTCTCGACCACTCCGTTTTGCTGAGGAGTGCGAGGGGCTGAAAGTTGTGAGAGATCCCATGTTTGTCACAGAAGTTAAGGAACTCTGAGTTTTGAAACTCAGTTCCATGGTCAGATCTGATGGCTTTCAGCTTTAGCTCCATGCTTACTTCTGTTCTTTTGATGAAAGGCTCGAACTCTTCAAAAGCTTCTGATTTTGCCTTCAAGAAAATAACCCAGGTGAATATAGAAAAATCATCAATTAAGACGTACATGTACCTTTTTCCACCATAGCTGGCTGTTCGCATGGGACCATAGAGATCCATGTGAATTAGCTCTAAAGGCCTGGTTGTGCTCACCACCTTTTTGGGTTTGAAGGAGTTCCTAGTCTGTTTCCCTCGAACGCATGCTTCATACATTTGGACTCCTTCGAGATTGATTCGAGGAAGACCGATGACCAGATCCTGTAGATAGAGCTTCAAGATTTGATTGACACCTGCGTGTCCCAGTCTTCGGTGCCAGAGTTCCGTATCATCGTGGGAACTCGCAAGACACAGCTTCAATGGTGGTTCAAGTTCTGTATCTACTACATAAACGTTGTTGTGCCTTCTTCCTCTCAGAATCACTTTGCTGGTCTTTTTGTTATGACTAGGCATTCGTCTGAGTTGAAGGTGACAACGTTGTTCCCTTGATCACACATCTGGGCAACACTTAAGAGGTTGTATCCCAGATCTTTCACCAGATTGACATTGCTGATTTTGATTGATTTATTTAGCAACACTTCTCCCTTTCCAATTACTTCTCCCTTGTTTTTATTGCCAAATGAGACGTGGCCTCCTTCGGCATGAGTGTGGAGTGAGATGAGGATATCTTTGTTTCCGGTCATATGGTTCGAGCATCCACTATCTATGAACCATGCATTGTTCCCTCTCACTGCCACCTACAAGGTAAAGTTAGTGTTTTGAGACCCAGGCAAGATGACTCTTGCCAGGTCCCTTGCAAGGGAAAATATTCTCATTTAAAACATAGTTAGCGATGTTGATATCATGAGTGATTTTAGAGTTGGAGTTCCTTTGGTGATTAGCATGATGTTTTTGTTTGTTTAGGAACTCACGGTTTCTAAGGGTTTGGGCTCTTTTCTTGGGACATGCTTCCTCGTAGTGCCCATGAGAACCACAGTTCCAGCACGTCTTATAGTATTCTCCCAGGTAGTATTTTGGGTGTGGTCTCTGGATTCTGTTCCTATCCATGGTTTCCTTGTTGTACACCCGTGATCCGTTTCCCTTAGCAATTTGGACATAAAGTCTATGTCCCGTGTTCCCAGTGTAATAATCTTTCTCACCACCTTTCCGACTTTCTAGGACCCTGATTTTCTCCTCAAGATGAGCATTTTTCTGTTTCTCACGTTGGAGTTCTAAGACCCTACACTCATGGATTTCATGTTCACTCAGGGGTGACTTCCCGTTCTTTGAGCTCTCAGTTTTGTATCCTATGTCGTGTTTGGCTGGGACAAACTTGATTTAGGAACTAGAAGCTTCAAGATGTTCGGGAGTCTTACTCAGGTTTTGTAAGAGGGTGCTCTCATCTTTCTCTAGAGTTTTGATTCCATTTTCTAGATCTACGATGTGAGACACATGGGACTTGAGTTTTTCGAGAAGGGATATGTAGTTGGGACAGGGTTCAAGACCAACTAATTGAGCATTTATGTGTTCCTGTTTTTCCAACTTGTTTTGCAGTTTTATATTATCTTTGACAAGACTTGAAAGAATTTTCAACAGCTCAGGTTTTTCATAGTTATTCAAAGAAGCAAGAACAGTTTCAGTGGTTACTTCACTGGGTTGTTCCCCAATGGTTTCTCCTATGACCATTCCACACATGTCTGGGAGTGCCCATGACTCGGGATCTTCGTCCTCATCATCACTCCAGGTGGCAATGTAGGCCTTTTTTCCTTACTTCCGGCCGTTAGTTCCCTGTGGGCATTCCTTAGTGAAGTGTCCTTTCTTGTTGCACTTGTAACATGTGACATCCGAGAGGTCCTTCTCTGTGGGTTTTCTTTGGGAACTCTGTCCTTTTCCCCAGTTCCCACTGTTCCTTTGGAGCTTCCCTTTGTAGAAGTTCCGAAGAGCCTTTGTTACGAGAACTAGCTCCTCATCCTCTTCTTCTTCGGAGTCTTCGTGTTGTTCTTGAGTTGATTTGAGCATCTTCTCAATCTTGAGTGCGATCCCTCGATGAGCTCGATTCTGTTCCTTATCATCGATCTTTCTCTTCTCGTGTCCCACTAGCATTCCAAACACTTGATGGAGCATGAGTGTTCTATTTTCCGGATTTTCCTTGAACATTGTTCTCTCGTTTGCCCATTCTCCAGTCAATCTGTTGAAGAGTTGTTGGACCTTCATCTTATGGGTGATTTCTTCTTTGGTGATCCCCAAGCCTTCCATTTTGGTGCAAAGTCCTTCAAATCGGGACTGGTAGCTATCGACAGACTCTCCCATCTCCATTTGGAAGTTGTAGAACTCCCTTTTTGCATTCATCTGAAGATCTTCTCGGAGATCTGAGTTCCCAACGTGCATTTGTTGGATGGCATCCCACATTTCCTTAGCTGTGTCAAGATTTGCTACCCTGTCACAGTCTTGCACGCACATGGACCTCTTCAGGTACTGTTTGGCCTTGTAGTTGGCTTCCATGCACTTGTATTTGTTGGGTCCCCACTTTGAGAGGTCGTTGACTATGGCTGGATCAATTTCAAAGTTCCCTCTCTCGATAACACACCAGGCTTGGTAGTCCTGGCCACGCATCCAATCCTTCATGTCGCGTTGCTAGCTTTCAAATCTTCATGTAATAAGCCTCGGCGACTTACTAGTGTTGTTCCCTACCTGAGTAAGTTCCTGATACATTTGATAATTGCGATGCTAACACAAATCTAGAGCAAACCTGCTAAGATACCACTTGTTACGGGGGAGACGGGCCCAATTGTCAAGCCTAGTATACAAGCCCATGAGGTTTCATCCCAAAACCAATTGGTGATAGGAGTAGTGGCCCATGACCTTGTATACTAGCTTGTTTCACTCCCAACTTCCCATGTGGGATTCACAATTGAAGCCCAACAATCTCTCCCTCACTTGTGAATCCCTCACAAGCCCGAACGGAGGACCCTCCCGGTCCCTAAGCCAAACCATCGGCTCTGATACCAATTGTTGGATCGTAAACCGTTAGCAAAGAGCTTGGGAACTGGCTGTTAAGCTGTTCCCAAGGCAACGGAAGTAAATTAAGCGCAAGTATTAAAAGCAGTAAAGAACGCAGTTCCCTTATAGAGGAACCCCCCTACAACCAACTAGTTGTATAGGTAAACCTCTACCTCCGCTTGGAGGATTTTGAATGACTTACTTATATTGATTGCTTTGTTCCTTAGTTACAACAGCCGGATTCACACTTCTCTGTTCCTACGAGTTCTTCCTAACTCTAGCAACACTAGTAAATCCTCTCAACTGAGTTCCTAAGCTCACAACAGCAAAATACAAGTAACTCAAACCTTACACCGACTTCTCAGTTCCCTTGCCCCTGGGAACTTCGGCTTCACCGTCGTCGAGATCACACACTCGCCGGCGGAGACTTCTCTTCTTTTTCTTTCTTTTCTCTGATGTGGGTGTTTGTGAGCTCTGGGAGAAGTACTCAATCCGAGTACTATTCATTTGGCTTTATACTGCAGGTGAGTTTGGGCAATCACATCTTTCAATTGTGTCCAAAATGCCCTTTGCTTGATGCCCAAATTGTACTTTCTTCACATGTGACTTTGGTTTTAACTAGGTCAGCTTCTTGAATCAATCGGACCATTGGATCAAGCGTGACAGTCTGATCCTCAAACTATTCCTTCGGGTTGTCCAAGACAAAATCCCGCGATCTGAGCTGAACGGTCGTTGTCCTCACATGTGAGTTCCCATGTCATGGGAATTGTCTTCTTCAGAGTTCCCTTGATGGAAACTCTTCATCGTTGTAAGCTTGTGTTCTCTTGATCATTCCTGGGAGTTCCCACTGCACCGGAACTTTCCTCTTCAGAGTTCCCTTGATGGAAACTCTGCATTGTGAGCTTTCTGTGGCTTTTGGTCATTCATGGGAGTTCTTGGTTGTACCTGCGTTCCTTAGAAATACTTGAACAAACCACATTAGTTCCTCATGGTGTTTGTCATTATCAAAACTCGGAGAATGGCATCATTGATCCGTTGTTTAGAACCAGAGGTCCCAACAACGTCCCAACACTTTCTAAGCTTAAGTTGTCATTCCGCTTATAAACTCTATTGTTGTTTAGGAAATTATTTGTCAAGTTCGTTCTTCACTCGTGTAGTTGGAATTCCAATTTTGAGGTAAGTCGTTTAGGACTTGCTCAGTTTCTATTTAATTCTTGTTAGACTTCATTCCATGCTCGTAGGATTTGCTTTGGGGAACTATCCCTAATTGTTTGTTTTATGAAAAAGGTTTACTTTTGTGTGATATGCGAGAATATGGTTTTAAATGGGTTTTTCATCGGATATGGAGTTTGTGAATATTTTCTCTGTGTTGGTATTGTTCTCGGCATGGCCATGTGCATAGTCCTCGCGAGGTAGTGATGGCCACGTATGGTTCATGTGACAGAGAATCATGCCCCTTCAAAGGAAAAGCTATCTTTGTTTTTAGGCACTGCTTTAGTGGAGGCTGACCCGGGATTAGAAGTGTTGAATTGTGAAGGGTGGGAGGTCGCACCTCGACACCTGAGGCGTAGGTGATGATGTATTTTCAATGGTCGTTATACCTATCAAAGAATCCTAACTTAACCAATCTTTGTAGAGTGGTAAGTAAGTGATGGCCGGATCGATGGAGGGGATGATGGTGCAAAGAGATCGCCACGAGAATCCAAGGAATTCCGACAACAAACACCACGCAACTGACCCGTCTTCAACTGGCTGGATCTTCCTCGTCCGAACTCGAAATTGAGTGATTCCAATTCGAGAAGTTAGATCTATGAGTCTAGTTGAAGTCCTCAAAATATTAGACCGAGATGATGAGCGGATTGAAAGTTATGTCGAATTTACTGAGATGGTGCAGAAACCTCCGAGATGGATGATGGTTCGAAATGGAGAGAACAAGGGGATATGGATGCTTGATAACTTGGATATGACTCACCAAGCTCTCAAACAAACTAGGATGCTCGAAATTGTCGGATATGACTCACCAACAATTGAACAACGAGAATTGAACGAAACAAAACAAGAACTTCGAATTGAAAATGCAAGGAAAAGAGAAGCAAATTTCGTCCAAGTCTCCAAGGGAGAAAGGAGGCCAAAAATGGGCCTTATAACCCTAATGCCACGCCTCTCTCAACTCAGCCACCCTCACTTCTCTCTAATTACATAAAACACCCTTAAATTTCAAGAAATTCAACTAAAAACCCTTAACAAAACATAATTCAAGTTTTAGCACTAGTCGAACCAATAGTCACAAGAACACTCCAACCTTCAACGTCATTAGCCATCGGAAACTTATGAGCCATGAGCTCCTCCTTGATTTTGTCTAGTATAGACTTAGCTAGGGCTCGTGTGATGCGCCCAAGATAGGGTATGGCTCCTTGTCTCGGCTTCATAGCGCCTCGAACATCGTCTTTGGTTGCTTGTCCAAGTATTGGCTCCCCTTTATCGTGCAGATTGGGCTTGTCTTTAGGGATGGAATCTTCACTCAAATCATGGGGACATGACTCGGTAGATGGAATCACATCATCCTCCTCCCCTTCAAAAAGATTCGTCCTCGAATCTATCAAGCCTTGTGATCTCAACAAAGAAGGTAGGGCTTCTAGCTCTCTTGGTGTGGCATTCTCCATGACAAAGACATCCTTCTTGGCCTCCACAAGAAAAGGAATGTAATCACCTCTTTGAGTGACTAAAACAGCCTCGTCCTCTTCATGGAGCAAGAAGGGCAAACATGAAGGAATCTTAGGAAATGCATCCATCCATGGTGTAGCCAACGAGTTCATGGAGCTAGGAGTGATGGTAGGACGATGCTTGATTTTAGGAGACAATTCCACAACTTCCTCCTCTTCTTGCAATATGTGCATCATTTCTATTGGACACTTGATGGTAATGAGTTGTTCCAATCCATGGAAAGGAGTCTCTCTTTTTGGTTGTTCTATGTCACACATCACTCTTTGTTGGAAGAAATTCTCCTCCCCTTTACAAGGGGTCGTCCTCGAACCTTGATCCTCTTCTCGTATATCCTTGATCTTCACCACTTGAGGCACTTGTGTCCTCTCATCCAGCCCCAGGATTTGGCGCTCCAAGGCATCCATGCGTGTCGCCAAAGCTTCCACGGATTGTTGCATGGATTGTTGAAAAGTTTGTATCATGGCAGCCACCGAACTAGTGGACGTCTCCTCAACTTGTTCCTTATTCTTGTCATCACCTACACTTGTCATCGTAAAAACAAGGCAAAGATCAAGGTATAGAGGTCACATGAATTAATCACCAAGACTTGTCCGAGATGAAAATCCGACAAGTTGCAAGTAGGAGATGACCAACAAAATGGAACAAGAAAAGCTCAAACACAACAACACAAGATGTCTCGTCTTGGTGTCGTTCCCGTATCCTAGCACCGTAACCAACAACAAGCATGTAATGATATAAAGGGGTCAAAAGAAAGCTAGATTATGGACTCAATTCCCACGTTTTTACTCAGCCAAATTCAGCAAGACACACTTAAATCAAGCACTAAAGGAAGACATTAATCAAGCAACAAATGCACCCTTTCAACTACCAACTTTTGATAACTCTTTTGAGTGTTCTATTGGAACGTTTTTTGAGCATGGTTGGCAGCCATGGCTGAACACACACTCAGCCAAGACAACCACAAGATCAAGACAAAGCAACGACCACAACAACACACAACAAGGACACTATGGTCGCACACAACAACACAACGCAACCAATAAAGAGTTCGAACCTAAAACCTTGCAACAAGTGGAAATTCAAGGTCGGAACAAGGTTTAGATGGCGATACCTTCGCGTGGCTCTGATACCACTTGATGGCCGGATCGATGGAGGGGATGATGGTGCAAAGAGATCGCCACGAGAATCCAAGGAATTCCGACAACAAACACCACGCAACTGACCCGTCTTCAACTGGCTGGATCTTCCTCTTCCGGACTCTAAATTGAGTGATTCCAATTTGAGAAGTTAGATCTATGAGTCTAGTTGAAGTCCTCAAAATATGAGACCGAGATGATGAGCGGATTGAAAGTTATGTCGAATTTACTGAGATGGTGCAGAAACCTCCGAGATGAATGATGGTTCGAAATGGAGAGAACAAGGGGATATGGATGCTTGATAACTTGGATATGACTCACCAAGCTCTCAAACAAACTAGGATGCTCGAAATTGTCGGATATGACTCACCAACAATTGAACAACGAGAATTGAACGAAACAAAACAAGAACTTCGAATTGAAAATGCAAGGAAAAGAGAAGCAAATTTCGTCCAAGTCTCCAAGGGAGAAAGGAGGCCAAAAATGGGCCTTATAACCCTAATGCCACGCCTCTCTCAACTCAGCCACCCTCACTTCTCTCTAATTACATAAAACACCCTTAAATTTCAAGAAATTCAACTAAAAACCCTTAACAAAACATAATTCAAGTTTTAGCACTAGTCGAACCAATAGTCACAAGAACACTCCAACCTTCAACGTCATTAGCCATCGGAAACTTATGAGCCATGAGCTCCTCCTTGATTTTGTCTAGTATAGACTTAGCTAGGGCTCGTGTGATGCGCCCAAGATAGGGTATGGCTCCTTGTCTCGGCTTCATAGCGCCTCGAACATCGTCTTTGGTTGCTTGTCCAAGTATTGGCTCCCCTTTATCGTGCAGATTGGGCTTGTCTTTAGGGATGGAATCTTCACTCAAATCATGGGGACATGACTCGGTAGATGGAATCACATCAGTAAGGGTCGGTTCCACAGAGACTCGTGTAAGTGTGTTTTACTTAGATGTCAAGTAACCAAAGATGGAGGGGTTGAATGATTATCTAGTCAAGATGCAATTTAAAACTAACTATGAATGCAAAGATGATTGTGAATATATGAGAGAAATATGCTCAACTAAGTAAAATCTAACATAGATACGCTTATTGATCATTGATTCTCTTGATTCTCAATTCACATGAATAATTTATCGTGGATTATGATCCAAACTTCAAATTTAGTTGAAAGAACTAACAGTCTAGACAACCCTAATCATTTAACAACCTAGAAGAACTTCCGATGTTCGTGTTTTTGGTTTAGTTTTAGGTGTCTTTCTTAGGTTGTTTAGTTTAGTTTAGTAGGTTTTTGAGTTAGTTTTGTTTGTTTTTGGAAAAGTTTGCATATTTTGTGAAAAGTATGGAAGCTACTCTGTTTTGTGTCTTTTTGTAGCTTTCTGAGCAGAAAGGAGCACTTTTCAAGTAAATTTGAAGTCAAGTGGTGGAAGGTGGAATGCATGGAAGAAGAGAAAGAAGATTGCATGAGAAGATCCAGTTAGAGTGCAAGTTAAGGCCAAGGAAGAGTTCGTAAGAAGCCAAAACAGA
Organism: Fallopia convolvulus; assembly: GCA_964016875.1. NCBI lineage: Eukaryota > Viridiplantae > Streptophyta > Magnoliopsida > Caryophyllales > Polygonaceae > Fallopia > Fallopia convolvulus. The sequence goes on from OZ024725.1 coordinate 37,277,814, forward strand.
GGCTCATTAACGACCTGTGAAGGTCGTTACCGAGCTGTAAATCAGAATTTTTGTTAAAGAGTTCAGCAAAGTCTACCAACCATGTGCAGGTCGTTAACGAGGTGACCTATGTCGGTAGAGCACATCTGACATTCGAAATTAATATCTTTTATCTTGTTATCTTTTAAGTATGGTAAGTTCTTATATTTTAGGTCTTTTATAGATAGCTTTCTTAGTATAAATACCCTAGTTCTAACCCTAGACAAGGGGGATTCGATTATTTTGAGAGAGAAGTCGAGAGAGAGAGAGAGAGAGAGAGAGAGAGAGAGAGAGAGAGAGAGAGAGAGAGGTCAGGCTGATTTCGATCGAGAGAGAGGAGTGGTTCGGTGATCAACTCTTGTTCGGTGTTCTTAGTGTTTTTGAATTCTACGAGTATGTAAGACGATATTCTTTCAATTTCTAGTAAGTTTTGCTTTTCACATATTCTCTTTCATTAAAGTTATTTTCTTTGTTTCAATGAAGAGTGAGTAGTTTACTTTTCTACGGTCGGGGTTGAAACCCGACATGGTTGTGCATGTTTGAATGAATGTGTTTAGTTTTTGATTGCCTTCTATCCTTTGAATTGCCTTTTGTGCTTATGCTTAGACGAGAGTCGAAGTAATTTGATTTTTTAGACTGATCGAAAGAGAAAGTTGTGAACTTGAATGTTGATATTGTTCGATAAACGAAAGTTTCGAGCTTTGGATTCAAAACAAGTAATAAAGTGAATTGATTTATAAAATTTGATTAGTTTGCTTGTTATTTAGCGAAAGTTGATAGACTTATCTTTAAAGGTGTGATCTTTATCTTCACAAAAGTTTATATGCATAGCTATGTTGTGGTCACCCTTGTCCTAGATCTTTTTATCCATTGAATTTCTTAAGTTTAGCTTTCGATTTTACTCGTTACCGAGGTATAGTGGATCGGTACCGAGCCTGCACTTAGCTTGTTAATTACTCTGTTTTCAGTAGAATTCCAGGTCAGGGTCGTTAACGAGGTCTGTTGTAGCTGTTTTTGCTTGCTTTGCTTTGTTCTCTTGTTTTTATAGTTGGTAAACAAATGGCCTTACTTCCCGTGGACGATCCTGACTTCGCTATACACAGTGGGGTCTTGACTACAAATTTTATATTGTTGTTAAGTAAATCCCTCTCAACAAATTGGCTTCGTTGCAGGGGAAGCAACAGTGTTTGTTTGTTGACTTGTGTTTCTGGGAATAGCCCGACCCCGTTTTTGTTTTTAATTTTGTTTTCTTTGTTTGTTTTCTCAACATATGCCAGTAGGACGTCGTAGGCTCGAATTTGACAACACTTGTTATTATTCTGAACCTGAACGCACCTTGCACCGCGGACGGAGAGAAAACCAAGCCATGGCTACACCTGAAGAGATGGCTCAATAGATGGCTGCTCTCCAGAGGTAGATGGAGGCGTTACAAGTTGATCGAGACGCCGCTACTGTCGTCGCTGAACATGAACGAATGAGCAATGCTCATTTACAAGAAGAGTTCAACGCCTATCCGAGGAATGCCAAGCAATATATGCATCCATAACTGAGGGTGCCAGAGTCTGCAATCGTGCTTCCAGAGATAGAGACGACATTTGAGATTGAATCTCAATTCATATCCTTAATAAAAAGGGTTCAGTTTGAAGGGAAACCTACTGAGTTCCCTATGGAACATATTAGAAATTTTCTTGATTTATGTGACACTATTGCTGCTGAAATTAAAAGCTTTTAGGTGCTCTCTTATTGGGAAGACCCTGAGCTGGTTGGAGAGCTTTGTATGATCAATTTCTTATAAAGTTCTTCCCTCCCGCCAAGACACGGAGTTGAGAAAACGCATCACCTCTAATCACCAGCTGCCTAACGAGACCTTTGTAGAGACATGGGAGAGGTTTAAGGAGATACTCAGACAGTGCCCCATTCATGGGCAACCCCTATATGTGCTCCAAGAAATCTTCTTCCAAGGGATCAATGCAGAAACATAGAACTGCATCAACACACACACTACGTGCGATTTTATAGAGATGGATCCCACTGCTGCATGGGAACTGCTGGACAAGCTGTCTAACTACGATGCCATGTATGGTACCCAACAACCACCCCAACCACAGAAGTGTCTCTACATGCCTAACAGGGACGAATTTGATCTCGATATCAAAAATCAATTTCTTCAGGATGAGATCAACCGTCTTAAGATTCAGGTAAGTTTTCTGAAAACCTTGTCAAGAGTGTGGTTCTTCTGCCCATAGTACTTCTGCTTGCACTAACATCAAGCAGGTAAGAGCCACTGAGACTTATGTTGAGATGAATTACATGAGAGGTCCATACAGGAACCAGCCTAACAACTTTGACAGGCCGAACAATTACCTTGCGTCGGGTAATCAAAACCCGAACCCAAGCTATGCAGCACCCCCACTTGATAGACGACCCGCACCATATTGACTTCCAGGCTACCAAGAGCCACCATCCTGGGTACAAGGTTTACAAGAGGGCATTAACGGAGTCCAAGCTAACCTTAACAACCAAATGAAAAGATGGGGAGAGTTTGATGTGTGGAAGAAGAGTGTCGACTACAGCTAGGGAACCTAGCCACACAGATTCCGAGACCGCAAGGGCAACTCCCAGGCCGTCCCGAGGAGAACCCTAGAGGACAAATAGCGGTCGTGCACCTTAGGAGTGGAAAGACATTACCGGAGCGTGCCAAAGCTAAGGAGAAGAGCCCCGATTCTGAAGAGGACGCCACGGCCCAGATCGACAACGAGCCAGAGAGGGTCATTACCGAACCTAAACAACTCTGTACCGATACTCCTAGGGTCATTAACGACCTCAACCCATGTAAGTTCTCTACACCGAGCTCCTCTCTTAATCCTAGGCTCGATACCAACCCTTCTAAGGCACCAATTGATCCTAATATCGACCCGGTAGCATCACCTCTCGAGGCAACCTTGGCTCCAAGATTGGTGAAATCTCTTCCCTTTCCTACTAAGAAGTCTAAGGACTCAACTGAAGGCAAGTTTAAGCGTTTTGTTAAGATTCTTCAGGGCTTAAATATTTCTATAACATTCGTTGAGGCCCTTAGCGAAATGTCGGCTTACACAAAGTTTTTGAAAGACATTATTAGTAGGAAACGATCCATAACAGAGCTTCAAGATGAGGTCCGATCAATCACTCTTCCAGAGAAGCTAGGCGACCTAGGCAAACTTGCCATCACGATTGGATAGGCGACCACCGATTCAAGGCTCTATGTGATTTGGGAGCTAGTGCCAGTTTACTTCCTCTATCAATTTGGTCTAAAGCTAGCATGGGACCTCTGGAACCGGTAGATATGAGGTTGTACATGGCGGATGGATCAAGTGTGAAGGCTACAAGAGTCGTTGATGATTATCCCATTCAAGTGGGGAAATTCTTCATTCCAAACGATTTCATTGTCCTCGACATGCTTGAAGATCCTTTGGTCCCCATCATTCTAGGCAGGCCATTCCTTGCTACAGCAGGTGATAGGGTTGACGTTTGGAAAGGACTCCTCACCTTCGATATAGGAGAGGAACGGGTAGAATTCAGCCTTAATCGAGATGCCAATGACAAAACTGCTGCCGCACAAATCAAGATGTCCCAGCCAGAGCTTGACATTGTTGAGTCTGAAGTTTCTCCCCCAATAAATAAAGATTACAAAAGTGCAAACGAAACCACTATCGACCCCCCTGGGCCGGTACCGAGCCCTTCATACAACAATGTGACGGAGGTGGCTCATTTTGGCACGCCATCGAGAGAGGATTTGCTTTTGAAGGGTCATTAACGACCTCAACTACCACGGTGCAGACATCTTCATCAATGGATCAAGGTGAGTATTCTAACCACGGATTCACTATTACTAATAATGATCCTTCTTTATATTCTATTCCTACACCGTACCCCGCTATTTATGCTATAGAGGAAGCGAAACCGCCTTGGTTCTCGGATTTCACTAACCCTTGTGTAAGAATACCAGGCATATTGCTAGAAGATGAAGGACCAAATTTGGTAAGACAAGCTAACAGTGCCTTCAAAGCTAAGTATGGGGTCTCTCAAAACCCCGACATAGCTGAGAGGGAACCACCTTGATTAGCAAAGTAAGTTCATCGGGCTAACGACGTTAAAAATAGCGCTTACGCGAGGCAACCCAGTTTTAGTTTTAGCTTAGTTTTCTTTTTAGATCTTTTTCTTAGCTTTCTTTTGAGTTTTTAGTAGTATAGAAGTTAGCAAGATAGAATTGTTCGAAACTAACGTGGTATAGGAAGTTGGGCTCAGAACAACGCTGAAAACCCAATCACCCCAGCTCGTTAACGACCTGAGAGGGTCGTTAACGACCCGTGTCGACACGCGAATTGGCAGAGGCGGGTGAGGTAAGTAAACTCTATCTCTTCTATCTTCCATCTTATCCTCCCCCACGATGCCTATCTCCTCTTGCCTCTTCCTATTAAAATCCTCTCAAGCCTTTAACTCCCACACCCAAATCTCAAAGCTAAATCCTCAAATCTTCAATCAAATCCCACCGATTTTTCCAAACCCCCACCGATCCGAGCACCACCGCGCCCTAAGCCCAACCACATCCCATGATAACGAGCCTACTCTCTTGAGTTCATTACCGGCGCACCAAATCCCTCGTTACCCCTCTCCAATTCAATCTTTGTTCTTCAATTTTTCAAATCTACGGTATGATTTCTAAACCCTAACTCTTTTCTTGCAAATTCCATGATATTTGGGGTAAAATTCATATCTAGATCTTGATTGAGTAATTGGTTTGCATGTCTATGTTGCATTGTGCTTCTATTGCTTCTATTATGGGTGATTGATCTTGATCTATACTTGGTTATTCTTGCTTATTTTGCATTAAAATTTTGATGAGAAAAGCATGAATTAACTTGTTCTTGAATTGACTGATCTTCACCATGAATTTCGGCAATTATTGGAATGTTTAGATACGGTATCGAGCATGTATGGGGTTGCATGTGCTAGATTGTGTGTTTTATGTGGAATTGTGGTTGATTTAAGCTAGAATTGTAGGAAATTTTTGAGATTTGGTACTCGAAATAGACTGCAAGTTATTCTTGCCAGGCTCGTTAACGACCTGTTAGGGTCGTTAACGACCTGTGATATGCTCAATTTGAAACCAAACCGTGATACCTCATTAACGACCCAATTGGCTCGTTAGCGAGGCATGTCGAGAGCACTTCCGAGAGCAAGTATGGGGTTTCTTTTTTGTTGGTTTATGTGGATCTTATCTTGGATATTCATGGTCTTCACAGGTACAAATGGCAGGCACTAGCCGAGCTAACACTAGGGTCGGAAAGAAGAAGTGGACGCAAAGTAAGGACCTTTGACGCCATTCTTGAAAAGGACCACTTCACTAGGTGGTTCTCGAGGTCAAGCGCTAAGCCTTTGGGGATCTTTGAGGACGTCAAGCACGCCTTCGCCATTCTTGGAATACCCCACTGTTGAAGATGGAGGAAATACCACATTACCCAGCCCTTACCTCTGAGTTCATGGCCACCTCCAAACAAGCTTCAAGACCAAGACTTTAGTCGGCAAAATCAGGTTCCGGCTAAGCAATGTTAACCATGAGTGCACAATGGCTGAATTTAATGCACTTTTCGAGCTCCCTCACCACTCTCGGGATTACAAGATCAAAAACTTCAAGGTTACCAACACTTGGGGTTACATTTCCAGGGAGGTTGAACCTTTTGCAGCAGCACTACCAGAGGCAAGCATCGCAACCCTATCTTCCAGATCATACTCCGAGTCTTGGGCGCCACCTTTTGGCCCAAGAAAGAGCTTTAAGGACCGACACGGATGGAGGTTGCATGCCTCCGTACCATTATTTTTTAGGATCCCACCCCATTGAACTTGGGGTATGAATGGTTGCAATACATTGAGAAGCATGGGATCAAGTCAAAAGAAGTATGGTGCGGGAATCTGGTGAGTCTTCTGGCGGCAAAACTCGGTGTCAATCTTGAGCATTATACGCCAAACCGTTCCCAGAAGCTCGATAAAGCATATTGGTTCAACTCCGGCATTTATTAGAGGACCGAAAGAGGGCACACCACCAAGGTACTTGACCAAAGTGTGCTTCTTACCCGAGATAAGTTTGGGTTGCTTTTCGTGCCAAATTGGTACGAGACTTGGACAGGCCATGCATTCCCGTTAGAGAAAAAGCCACAGGATAAGCCGTCGTTGAGGGAGTACGAGTCAAAGTTCGCTAGATTAGGCGAGGAAATGGATGAAGATGACGATGCAAAGGAGGCAGCCACAGAGGAGCTCGATAACGAGGATGATGACCTCGGTACCGAGGTCCTGGGCAATGAAGACAACCTCGTTAACGACCCACTTGGGCTCATTAACGACTACTTCGAGGCCAGTAACGAGGCATTCAGCTTCGGTACGACCCACCGCCACCGCCTATCATGCCTCAGTCATATGAGATGATGCCCTACAACCCGGTGATTCACCAAGATTACTTCCGACACCAGGGCCGATGATTTATCTTTTCAGATGCAACAGCTAAACCTGCAGTAGACACAGCTCACCCAGAGGATGGAGCGTTTGGGAGGGTGTTTATGTAGCTCGCATGGCTTTGGATGATGTGAGGCATCAACAGGCGGATGCTTGTTGGAGGACGATGGAGCAAAGGGTGACGGTTGATGAGGAGCGTTGGAGGACCATGTACGAGTTCATGGGCAACTTTGAGCGTTAGTTTCCACCACCACCACGACGATGATTCAGCTTTCTAAGGATTTTCTTTTTCACTTCAGTTTATCTCGTGAGTTTCTTTCTTTTTCCTTACTCTTTTCTTCTGATTAGTTTTATTACAGTGGGGACATTGTAATTTTAAGTATGGGATAGGGGAGGGAAGAAAACTCGCTTGTGTGTTTGTTTAGTTGTTTTGTTTTGTTTGTTTGCTTTGTTAAAGTTGTCTTTGTTTTTGAAAAAATGAGAAAAATCACAAAAAATTTGAAAAATTAAAACAAAAAAAGGAGAGTTTTCGAAATGGATAAATGCCCTGTCTTTTGGTTCTATGATAGTTAATTACTAGCATGATCATGTAATTTCCTTTCAAGCATGTTTTTGATGGTATAGCTTGATTCTCGATATGAAATTGTTTTATAGAGGAATAGCATTTTGATGAAATTGAGCATGTATAACTTTTAGCATGAGTATTGCAATCCAACAAAAATTGCTACCTTGTGAGTTATTTTTGGCCTTATAGGGAGAACATCAAAAATCCCTCTTCTTTTCTTGTTTGATTTACTCTCTTTATGCATATTATCTCTTGGAATTGTGATGGTTATTTATTTCTTGAGACCTATATAAGATTTTTATTTCATTACTTGTGAAAGTCATATGATAGAGAACTTATTTTTATAAGCCTTATTTATCCTTATCCACCCTATCGTGATCCTTCTTTTGGTAGCCAATTTGAGCTTAAGCCTTTTATTTTCAGCTCCACAAAATTATTTCAATAGCCGAGATAAGCTTGACCCTATTTGGGGATTAAGACTTAGTTGGAGAGGTATGCTTTATAGAGTGAAAATGTTATGTTTGATTCCAACTATGGGTTTCGGGAAGGGTAGATTGGAAGTCTCATGTTTTATTTTGTAAAAAGGTCTATTGGTAGTAAAGATGCACAAAAGAAAAAGGAAAGAGGAGAATGCGTTGGATCGATATCGACCTATGTGGGTCCGATGTTGTGATGTTAAGAAAAACGAGGAGAAGTGCGACCCTCTTTGGGTCGTTAACGAGTCTGTTCGAGGGTATAGGAAAAAAAAGAGGTGAAAAGAAAAATGAAAAATGAAAAAAAAAAAGAGAAGCAGATGTGCATTTATGTTAAAAGTTAAACCGAAGATTCTTTATGTTTATATGAGGCTTTCTAGGATAAAAGGTGAGTGTAAGAAGAAATGAGTGTGCATTATGTTGAGAGAGTTTGGTTATCTTTTGAGAGTTTTGGTATATGTGTGAGTTTTTAGGAGTCTTTGATTCGCGGATATTATTAGCACCACATAGCCAAAATATTTCCACGTCTTATTGTCTTTACCAAGCTCCGTTACAACCCGGCCGAATGGAAGCTTCTATGAAGTTTTTCTTTGAGCCTAAGTTCTCTTGATGATTTTTGCTTGTTTTGACAAATCATAAGTGGAGATTTTGGTGATATAAGTTCCAATTTTTATGAGTTTTTGCATATAAGATTGAGTTGATAGATTGAATTTATAAGCCCAAACACTTGAGAGTTGAGAGAAACACATATCCTTGGTGAGGTTGGATTGTATTTGCTTATGTCTATTAGTGCTTATATATGTGTGATGATGTTAATAGTCATTTGCTATTTTCTGCTATGTTTTGAAGCTGCTTTTGAGTTGATGGCTATTGCTTAATGGGCATGATTGTTTGGTTTTGGTTATTGCATAGAGATTGCTTGAGGACAAGCAAGCTTAAGTATGGGGTATTTTGATGTTCGTGTTTTTGGTTTAGTTTTAGGTGTCTTTCTTAGGTTGTTTAGTTTAGTTTTATTAGGTTTTAGAGTTAGTTTTGTGTGTTTTTGGATAAGTTCGCATATTTTGTGAAAAGTATGGAAGCTACTCCGTTTTGTCTTTTTGTAGGTTTTTTAGCAGAAAGGAGCACTTTTCAAGTAAAGTTGAAGTGAAGTGGTGGAAGATGGAATACATGGAAGAAGAGAAAGAAGATTGTATGGGAAGATCAAGTTAGAGTGCAAGTTAAGGCGAAGGAAGAGTTGGTAAGAAGCCAAAACAGAGGCTCGTTAACGACCTGTGAAGGTCGTTACCGAGTTGTAAATCAGAATTTTTGTTAAGGAGTTCAGCAAAGTCTACCGACCCTGTGTAGGTCGTTAACGAGGTGACCTGTGTCGGTAGAGCACATCCGACTTTCAGAATTAATATCTTTTATCTTGTTATCTAGGTTATGTTTTTATCTTTTAGGTCTTTTATAGATAGCTTTCTTAGTATTAATACCCTAGTTCTAAGCCTAGACAAGGGGGGATTCGATTATTTTGAGAGAGAGGGAGAGAGAGGGAGAGAGGGAGAGGGAGAGAGAGAGAGAGAGAGAGAAGTCGAGCTGATTTCGATTGAGAGAGAGGAGTGGTTCGGTGATCAACTCTTGTTCGGTGTTCTTAGTGTTTTCGAATTCTACGAGTTTGTAAGACGATATTCTTTCAATTTCTAGTAAGTTTTGCTTTTCACATGTTCTCTTTGATTAATGTTATTTGCTTTGTTTCAATGAAGAGTGAGCAGTTTACTTTTCTAGGGTCGGGGTTGAAACCCGACATGGTTGTGCATGTTTGAATGAATGTGTTGAGTTTTTGATTGCCTTCTATCCTTTGAATTGCTTGTTGTGCTTATGCTTAGACGAGAGTCGAAGTAATTTGAGTTTTTAGCTTGATCGAAAGAGAAAGTTGTGAACTTGAATGTTGATATTGTTTGATAAAAGAAAGTTTCGAGCTTTGGATTCAAAACAAGTAATAAAGTGAATTGACTTATGAAAGTTGATTAATTTGCTTGTTAGTCAGCGAAAGTTGATAGATTTATCTTTAAAGGCATGATCTTTGTCTTCACATAAGTTTATATGCATAGCTATGTTGTGGTAACCCTTGTTCTAGATCTTTTATCCATTGAATTTCTTAAGTTTAGCTTTCGATTTTACTCGTTACCGAGGTACAGTGGATCGGTACCGAGCCTGCACTTAGCTCGTTAATTACTCTGTTTTCAGTAGAATTCCAGGTTCGTTAACGACCCTAACAAGGTCGTTAACGAGGTCTATCGTTGCTATTTTTGCTTGTTTTGCTTTGTTTTCTTGTTTTTATAGTTGGTAAACAAACAACCTTGCTTCCCGTGAACGATCCTGACTTCACTATACACAGCGGGGTCTTGACTACAAATTTTATTTTTTGTTAAGTAAATCCCTCTCAACAACTTCTAGATTCAATTAAACAATAGCTTTATGAGTCAAGTATCCATAGAAACAAACACTTAGAGCAAACAAACATCTAAGTTATTTGTGGATTTATTCCCTTTTACAACTGAATAGCCCGAACGAATCGAAACAATTGTAGATTCTACTTTATCTAACCAATCCCAAACGGGAGTTAATCGGATTAGTTGTAAATTAACATAGAAATTCTTTATGTGATTGATGTTCGTATTTTTAGTATAGTTTTTAGTAGGTTTTCTTTGCTTATTAAGTTTAGTTTTGTTTAGTTTAGGATTAGTTTTGAGTGTTTTTAGGTAGTTTTGCATATTCCTATGAAAAGAGTGGAAGCTAAGCTATTTTGTGAATTTTGTAGGTTTTAGCAAGGAAAGGAGCTATATGGAGCTGAATTTGGAGCATTACAGTGAAAGACGGAGGAGTACAAGATTGAAGAAGTCAGAGCTCAAGATTACAAGAGGAAGTGTGGAAGGAAAACAAAGCCCAGGCTCGTTAACGAGGCTGTGAGGGCTCGTTAACGAGGCCACGAAGGAGAAGAAGTGAAGATTTATTTTATAATTTACCGATCCTGAGCGGGGATTTATTTCCGTGTTGGTTGAGTATCTTTTTAGAATCTATTGGGGCTATTAGAATATATATTTTAGTTCTTAATATCTTTTTAGATTTTATTTCTATCTTTTAGGGTTTGTTTCAGTCTTTTTAGGAAAGTTTATATCTTACAAGCCTTTTTAGTTTTTAGCTTTTTAGTATAAATACCCTTTTATCTAGCATAGAAAGGGGAAGTTTTTTGGAGAAGAATTTTTAGGAGAGATTTTCGAAGGGCCGAGAGAGGAGAAGTCGGATCGGAGTCGGATTGAGGAGGCTCGGTAGACGACAGCCACCGGGGTCGTTAGTTGCGATTGTGATTCGGTATTTTGATGTTTTTCGGTTTCTTCTGAATCTCTGTAAGACTGTATTTTTCTTATTAATTTGAGTTTTGTTTTGTTTCAATGTTTCTTTTGATTGAATTTATTGGTTTCTTAGTTATGATTAGTGAGTAGTTTCCTTTTCTAGGATCGGGGTTAAGCCCGACATAGTTGAGCATGTTTGATGAGTAAGATTGTGTGTTGAATGCCTTTTATCTTTGATTGAGAATTATTTGTTGTGCTTATACCGAAACGAAAGTGGAGGTAATTTAGGTGTTTAACTTGATTGAAAGAGAAAGTTAGTAACTTGAGGGTTGATATTGTTTGAATACGAAAGTTTCAAGCTTTAGATCCAAAACAAGCAATTAAGTGAATTAGGATACGAAAGTTTGTTAATTTACTTGCTAAGTCAACGAAAGTTGATGAATCTATCTGTTTAAAGGCATGATCTTATCTTCTTACGAATTTTTATGCTTGGCTATGTTGTGGTGTCCCTAAATCCTAGATATTTGTTTTATTTGAATTATTTCTAGTGAATTTTCGTTGCTGAGTACTTGCCTCAGTACCGAATTTAATTAGAATTTAATTAGGTCGTTGAAGTGTTTTTGTGTTCTGTGGTTCGTTAACGACCCTGACAACGTCGTTAACGAGGCTGCTTGTAAGTGTTTTTATTTGTTTTTGTTTGCTTTTTAGTAGATTGATAAACGAACAACCTTTCTTCCTGTGGAACGATCCTAACCTCCCTATACTCAGCGGGGTCTTGACTACAAATTTATTTGTTGTCGGGAAACCCTCTCAACCAATTGGCGTCGTTGCCGGGGAAGAACCGAGTTTGTTAGTTTATCTTCGGGTTCGGGAATAGCCCGACCCCGTTTTTGTTTTTAATTTTTGTTTTCTTTGTCTGTTTTTCTCAGTGTATGCCGGTAGGACGACGAAGGCTTCAGTTTGATAACACTGGTTATTACTCAGAACCCGAACGTTCCCTGCACCGTCGACTCCGAGAAAACCGAGCCATGTCCACAGCAAAAGAGATGGCTCGCGAGTTAGAGATCCTCCGGACCCAGATGGAGGCACTGAAAGCCGAGAAGGACGGTGCAGACGTCGAAGCTGAGCGTCAACGAGCTAACAAGGCTCGACTACAAGAAGAGCTTGATGCCTATCCAAGGAATGCCAAACAATACATGCATCCGGAACTGAGGGTGCCAGAATCTCCTATTGTGCTTCCAGCGATAGAGAAACCTTTTGAGATCAAGTCTCAATTTATATCCTTAATCAAACGGGCTCAGTTTGAAGGGAAACCTGCTGAGTGCCCTATGGAGCATATTAGAAACTTTCTTGATTTATGTGATACCATAGCTGCTGAAGGTGTCTCATTAGAATATGTTCTGTTAAAAGCTTTTAGATGGTCTCTTATTGGAAAGGCCCTGAACTGGTTAGAGAGCCTACCTTCTGCGTCTATCAGGACTTGGAAAGCTTTGTATGATCAATTTCTTACACAGTTTTTCCCTCCTGCTAAGACAACGGAGTTGAGAAAACGCATCACCTCCTATCACCAGTTGCCTAATGAAACATTTGTTGAAACATGGGAAAGATTCAAAGAGATGCTTAGACAGTGCCCTACTCATGGGCAACCTTTATATGTTTTGCTTTCCAGGGTATCAACGCAGAGACCAAGAACCGCATCAACACGCATACTACGTGCGGTTTTATAGAGATGAATCCGACAGAGGCGTGGGAGCTATTGGATAAGCTGGCTAATTACGATGCTATGTATGGAACCCAGCAAACTCCACAAACTCAAAAACGTCTCTACATACCTAACCGAGAAGAAGTTGACCCAGATGTTAAAAATCAATTCTTACAAGATGAGGTCAACCGTCTGAGGAAACAGGTAAGTTTTCTGAAATCCTCTCAATCATGTCAAGAATGTGGTTCTTCTGCACATAGTACCTCTGCTTGCACTAACATTGAGCAGGTTAGAACCGCTGAGACAATAGTTGAGATGAACTACATGAGAGGACCATACAGGAACTAGCCTAATTATAATGACAGGTCGAACAACTATCAACCATGGGACAATCAGAATACAAGTCAAAACTATGCAGGGCCCCCACCAGATAGACGACCTGCACCATATCGACCTCCAGGCCATCACGAGACGCCATCATGGGTTCAGGAAATAAAGGAGAGCATTAACGGAGTGAACAACAAAGTTGATGAAGTTCAAGCCAAACTGAACCGACAAGATAAAAGATGGGGAGAGTTTGATGTTTGGAAGAGGAGTGTTGATTCCCAACTAGGGGACCTAGCTGCACGGATCCCAAGACCACAAGGTCAACTCCCGAGCCGCCCCGAGGAGAACCCTAGAGGCCAAATAGCAGCGGTACACCTCAGAAGTGGAAAGACATGACCGGAGAGAGTTCAAGCTGACGAGAAGGAGGAACAAGACCTCGCGAAACGGCTCGTTAACGAGCCACCGAGAGCTAATTCCGAGCCTACAAACCAGGATGACGAGGCTCCGAGGGTTCTTGACGACCCTACCACAGGTAAGTCCTCTAAACCGAGCCTCCCTCTCAATCCCAGGGTAGTTAACGACCCCACTAGGGTCGGTAACGACCCGCCGAGGACACCAAACGACCCTAGTGTCGACCCAGTACCCTCACCTCTCGATCCTAACTTGGTTTCGAGATTGGTGAAATCTCTTCCATTTCCAACTAGGAAATCTATGGACTCTACTGAGAGTAAGTTCAAGCGTTTCGTGAAGATTCTTCAGGGCATTAATATTTCCATCCCATTCGCTGACGCCCTAAGCGAAATGCCGGCTTACACAAAGTTTTTGAAAGATATTCTTAGCAGGAAAAGATCCATTACAGAGCTGCAGGATGAAGTCAGATCAATAGCTCTACCAGAAAAGCTAGGAGATCCAGGAAGGTTTGCAATAACAATCGGCATAGGCAACCACAAGTTCAAGGCTTTATGCGATCTAGGTGCCAGTGCTAGTCTCGTTCCGCTCTCAATCTGGTCTAAAGCCAATATGGGACCACTAGAGCCCATCAACATGCGGCTTTATATGGCAGACGGATCTTGCATCAAACCAACAAGGCTGATCGAAGATTTCCCAGTTCAAGTAGGCAATTTCTTTGTTCCTAACGACTTTATCGTTATGACAATGCCTGAAGATCCGGTGGTGCCTATTATTTTGGGAAGACCGTTCCTTGCCACAGCAGGAGCCATAATCGATGTTAGGAGAGGACTCCTAACTTTTGAAATTGGAGACGAGGTGACGGAATTCCGATTCAAACAATCCAACAAGGAGTCCGAAAAGGCCGAAGTCAAGATGCTCTACACTCACAAAGAGATCATTGAATGTGGAGACCCTATAGGAAGATCAGCATTAAGTGATGAAATTTCAGGGCAAAGATGGGCAGAATTAACCACTGCAGTTTCAGTAACGAGTCCTCCAGCATCCTTACCGATTCTCCTGACAGAGGCGCAGGCTCGTTAACGACCACTCCAGGTTCGTTAACGACCCTAGCTGAAGACAGTGAAATCTCAACCTTTAATTGAGTGCTTTGAGGAAGTGTTGAAGACGGAACCAGAAGAACCAATTCTAATCCCTGCTGAACCATCCCCAACACTCAAACCGCTGCCAAATTCCCTCAGGTATGAATTCCTCGGTCCTAATTCTACTCTACCTGTCATCATTAATGCTAAATTAAAAGATGAGGAAGTAGGAAAACTCTTGGATGTGCTTAGAATACATAGAAAAGCCATAGGCTACTCCCTAGATGATATAACTGGCATATCCCCTTCTCTTTGCATGCATAGGATTTACATGGAGGACAATCATAAACCCACCATAGAGCATCAACGTAGATTAAATACTAATATGAAGGATGTAGTTAAAAAGGAAATTATTAAATTACTTGATGTTGGGATCATATTTCCTATTTCGGACAGCCAATGGGTGAGTCCGGTCCATGTAGTCCCAAAGAAAGGGGGGGATGACTGTGATTAGAAAACGAAAAGGGAGAGCTTATTCCGAATAGAACCACCACTAGTTGGAGGATGTGCATCGATTATAGGAAGCTTAATAGTGCTACTAGAAAAGATCATTTTCCACTTCCTTTCATAGATCAGGTGTTAGAACGCTTAGCCCAGCATGATTATTTCTGTTATCTAGATTGTTATAGCGGTTTTTGGCAAATTCCTATTCACCCTGATGATTAGGAGAAAACAACCTTTACATGTCCCTATGGAACCTTTGCTTATAAGAGAATGCCATTTGGGCTTTGCAATGCCCCTGCTACCTTTCAGAGATGTATGATGGCCATTTTTTCGGATATGATAGAGGATATTGTAGAGGTTTTCATGGATGACTTTTCTGTTTATGGTTCTTCATTTGATTCTTGTCTTGCTAATCTTGCACGAGTGCTAAAAAGATGTGAAGAAACCAATCTTGTGCTAAACTGGGAAAAGTGTCATTTCATGGTTCAAGAGGGGATAGTACTAGGACACCTTGTCTCTAAAAGAGGGATAGAAGTATATAGAGCAAAAATTGAGCTTATTGAAAAACTACCTCCTCCTTCTTCTGTAAGAGACATTAGGAGTTTTTTAGGGCATGTTGGCTTTTACAGACGATTTATTCAGGATTTTTCTAAGATAGCTAAACCTTTGACTAACCTACTAATGAAAGATGTAGTGTTTGAGCTGTCTCCAGAATGTCTTGAAGCATTTTACAGGTTAAGAGTTGCCCTCGTGTCTGCCCCCATTATGCAGTCTCCAGATTGGACACTACCCTTTGAGATTATGTGTGATGTCAGTGACTATGCAGTTGGCGCAGTCTTAGGGCAACGGAAGGACAAAAAACTCCACGTCATCTATTACGCCAGTAAGACGCTGGATGAGGCGCAGAGTAAGTATACCACAACGGAGAAGGAATTCCTTGCTGTGGTATTTGCCTTTGAGAAATTCCGGTCCTACCTTGTTTGATCCAAAGTGATTGTTTATACTGACCATGAAGTTGTTAGATATTTAATGGCTAAAAAAGATGTCAAACCTAGATTGCTTCATTGGATGCTCTTATTGCAGGAATTTGACCATGAAATAAGAGACAAAAAGGGAGCAGAAAATCTAGTGGCAGATCACTTGTCCAGGTTGCCAGTAGAGCATATCACCGAGTCTAACAATGAGGTACCGAAAAATGATTCCATACCGGACGAACACCTCCTGCTGAACGAGGTCGAACTCCATATGACCCTCGTCACCGACCCCTTCAGGGTCGTTAACGAGGTGTCGAGGCTGGAAGACACAAATAACGAGGGAAAATTTTTAGATTGGGTCGGCATACCAGTCAATCAGGTCGTTACTGAGCCACGGGAGGTCGGTACCGAGGTCAAAATAAAAATTCCTAGCTCGTTAACGACCCATCCAGGTAAGATTTCTGAAACTGAGCCTTCTCGAATCAATTTTACTCCTTCTCCTTCTTCCATTTCTTCTTTCTCAATATCAATCCATGCTATTAGAGGGTCAAAAGCCCCTTGGTTTGCGGATTTTGCTAACTATCTTGTAGGAGGCATAATTCCCGAGGGCCTTACCCCACAAAAGAAGAAGAAATTTCTCCATGATGTGCAACAATACTATTGGGATGACCCCTACTTGTTTAAATAAGGGAGCGATCACCTCTTTCGGTGTTGTGTTCCAGAAGAGGAGATTGAGAATGTGATCCGTCAATGTCACACACTTCCAACTCGAGGTCATGCAAAAGGATTCAAGACTACTGCGAAGATTCTTCAAAGTGGTCTCTATTGGCCAACCATGTTCAAAGATGTGCAAGCTTATGTAACAGCATGTGATGAATGTCAACTCTCAGGCAACATAACTTGGAGACATGAGAATCCACTAACTGGGATATTAGAAGTTGAGCTATTTGATGTATGGGGCATTGACTTCATGGGACCGTTTCCCGCCTCAGGACCCTACAAGTACATCCTAGTTGCGGTTGATTATGTCTCTATGTGGGTGGAAGTTGTTGCCACAAGGACTAACGACGCCAAGACTGTGGCTAAATTCATCAAAACCAATATTTTCCCCAGGTTCGGCGTTCCAAGAGTCCTTATCAGCGATGGTGGGTCTCATTTCATTAAGCGGAGTTTTGAAGCACTGTTGGCTAAGTATGGGGTATCTCATCGGGTGGCAACACCCTATCAACCCCAAACGAGTGGCCAGGTTGAAGTTTCAAACAGGCAAATAAAGAGAATATTGGAGAAGACAGTTCCCCGTTCTAGAAAGGATTGGTCCTCCAAATTGGATGACGCTCTGTGGGCATATAGGACAACATACAAGACGCCTCTCCGCACCACCCCCTATAATCTAGTGTATGGCAAGGCATGTCATTTACCGGTCGAAATGGAGCATAAGGCATTATGGGCTCTCAAGGAGCTCAACATGAACCTCGACGCAACAGGAGCAAAACGATTCATGGACTTGCAAGCATTAGAAGAATTGAGGCTGAAGGCGTACGAAAATGCTGAAATCTACAAGGAGCGCAACAAAAGGTGGCATGATCGGAAATTAGTACCCAAAACTTAACGCGTCGGCGATAAGATACTTCTCTTCAATTCTAGACTCCGATTATTCCCATGAAAGCTCAGGACACGATGGAGTGGGCCATTTGTGGTTCATCACATTTATCCTCACGGAGCAGTAGAGTTGACCGATAACCGAGGCGTAATCTTCAAAGTTAATGGACACCGGCTGAAGAAATTCCATGAGCAAACCGACCCGGACGAAGAGATAAGAGTCACCATGGCTCTCACATCATTAGAATAGCAAGGGAGCTCGTCGGGCTAACGACGTTAAAAATAGCGCTTACGGGAGGCAAGAAACGGGGCAGGTAAGAATTTTAACCTAATCTACCCTATCTTTTACCCTAGCCGCCGCCCACCTCTACCCCTTTCCCCTCCTATAAAAACCTTCCACTCTTTTCATACTTCCCCAAACCCAAAAAGCTCTAAACCCCTCTCCCTTCTCTCCGACCGGTTCGGAATCCCCCACTCCACCGACCACCGAGAGGCCGTCGTTACCGGAGCTTGGAAACCGATCACCGACGAGACACAAGCTCGTTAACCACCCCGATTTTGACCCTTGTTCTTCAATATCTCGATTCTCCGGTATGATTTCTAAACCCTTGCTCATAATTGCATGATTGATTATATTTAGGGTCGAAATTTCGTGTCTTGAATCGTGTTCTTAGAACGGTCGATTTGCATGCTTGATTTTTGTTCATAAAAATTCTTGATTGTGCTTAGTTGTTCATATTTTAGGAAAGATTATTCATGTTCGATTATCTATTGCAACACTTTACTTAGGAAAGCATGAATTTTTCTTGTTCTAAATCTTAAAGTTCGAACTTTGCATGTCAAAATTTTGGGTAATTTTAGCATGCTCGGGATGGGTAATCGAGCAAGTATGGGGTACTTATACCCGTTTTTGGGATAGATGGAAAAATATAGAAGATTGCATGCTTGATTTGTGCTGTAATTTAAGGTAGATTAAAATCGGAAATTCTGGTTTCGTTCTCGGCGGCTCGTTAACGACCCACCCAGGCTCGTTAACGACCTTGCAATGCTTCATCGATCAATCCGAGCCTAGAATCGTAAACGACCCAATTGGGCAGTTAACGAACAATTCCGAGGTTAATTCGAGACCAAGTATGGGGTCTCTTACCTATCTATTTTTGAGTGGATCTTATCTTGGAAAAGTCGTGATTATTTTGTAGGATCCATGGCTAGTTCAAGCAGACCCGCTACCCGAGCTCAGAAGAAGAGGAGGAACCATAGGTCCCCATCTCCACCTCGAGTGGATGATGTGATTTTGAGCACTCATAGCCAAGTACGGCGTTACCGTGATTTTCTGGAGAAGGACCACTACACCCGATGGTTCTCAAAGTCCAGTGCTGTCACCACGGGGATCTACACGGATGTCAAGGACGCTTTCATCATCCTTGGAGCCGTCAATCTTTTGAAGCAAGAGAGCTTACCACACTATCCGGCCCTCACATCCGAGTTCTTGGCCACCTTGGAAACCAACTTCTCGTCGAAGACCTCGGCGGGACGGATCCGGTTTCGGCTCGGTAACGAGGACCGTGACTTTACAATGGCGGAGTTCAACGCAATCTTGGAGCTCCCAAACCCGTCTAGAGATTATAGCTTGAAGGACTACCGAGTGACCCGCACTTGGAGCTACATCACCGGGGAGGCTCAATCCTCCACCGCGGCGTTATCCGGGGCAACCATCATCAACCCCATCTTCAGGATTATTCTTAGATTCCTCGCCGCGACATTTTGGCCGAAGAGAGAGTTGAACCGGCCTACAAGGACGGAGGTTGCTTGCTTCCGCACCATCCTTTTTGAGGAGCCCGACCCTTTGAATTTGGGGTACGAATGGCTCTACTACATCGGAAAATCTACCAAGTCCAAGGAGGTGTGGTGTGGCAATTTGGTTAGCCTCTTGGCTAAGAACCTTGGAGTCGATCTCACCCGCTACACACCGGCTCACGCCCAACTCCTCAACAAAATCTATTGGTATAGCTCTGGTGTCTTCATTCAAGCCGAGGGAGGATTCAAGGTGAAGGTTCAAGATCGCATAGTTATACCCACCCTCGACAAGTTCGAGCTTCTCTACGTACCGAATTGGTACGAGGAGTGGACGGGACACGCCTACCCATTGGAGCCTAAACCGAAGGATGAGCTTTCGCTTAGGCCATGTGAAACCCGGTTTGAGCGGGAAGACATAGATGAAGAAGATGAAGAAGAGGACACTGAGGTAGTAGGCAACGATACCGAAGAAGCCGACACCGAGGGCGGCACTGAGGAGCTCAATTACGAGGAAGAAGACATCGACACAGAGGTCTTAGGGGGCAACATCTTCGTTGACGAGCCCACCAGGCTCGTTAACGACCACTTCCATCCACATCCCAACACTGTTAACGAGGCACCCAGCTTCGTTAACGAGGTGCCGAGAGCTCCTGTCGACCCACCACCAGCTCCTGTCGACCCTCATGCCTACGGACTCATGCCTTACAACCCGGTGATGTATCAAGACCATTTCCAGCCTCACTACCCACCACCTCCTCAGCCCGAGTACATAGGATCGAGTATACCACCACCATGGGCCGAGGATCTTTTTGCACGGATGCAGCAGGATCACATTCATAGGAGGATGGATAGATGGGAAACTGTCTATTCAGCTCGCATGTCGATGGAGGATCAGAGGCAGCATCAGAGAGAGGCGGAGGATGCTGAGCGTTGGAGGACGATGTACGACTTCATGGGGAACTTTGAGCACTACTTTCCTCCACCGAACCGTTGATTCAGCCTGAAGATGAAGTTTTTCCTTGTTTCCACTTTTACAACTTTGTAAGTTTTTATGTCTTTCTTTTTCTTTTTAATTTTTTGTTTTCTTTTCTATTTCTTTTCCTTCTTCTTATTTTTCTTACAGTGGGGACACTGTAATTTTAAGTATGGGGTGGGAGAAAGTAGAAAACTTATGTCCTAGGTGTTTATGTGTTGGTGTTTATGTGTTTTATATTACTTTATGTCGAAAAAAAATATATAAAAAATCGAAAAAAAAATTGAAATTTTTTGAAAAATCTAAAAAAGAGTTTTAGAATTGATAGATATCCCTTCTTAAGTTCTATGATAGCAATCGCTAACTTAATCATATAATTCCTTGCAAGCATGTCTTTAAAAGTATAGCCGGATTCTCAACTTGAAATTATTGGTTTTAGAAGAAGATAACATTTGATGAAATTGAGCACATATACTTTATAGCATAGATGATGCAATCCAACAAAATCTACCTTGTGAGTATTTTTGGCCTTATAGGGAGAACATTTATAAATCCCTCTTCTTTTCTTGTGTGATTTACTCTCTATATGCATATTATCTCTTGGAATTGTGATGGTTATCTATTTCTTGAGACCCTTATAAGATTTTTAGTTCATTACTTGTAAAGATCATATGATGGAGAACTTATTTTCATAAGCCCTATTATTCCCTATCTACCTTAAAATTATTCCTTCTTTTTGATAACCAATTCTAGCCTGAAACCTTTTATTTTTAGCTCCACAAAAAGTATGCCCTAGCCGAGATAAGCTTGACCCTATCCGGGAATTAGGACTTAGATTGGAGAGGTAAGTTTTGTGATGTGTTAAAAGAGAGGAGTTGCTTATATTTTGCTTCAATTGAAGGGTATTTGGGAAGGGTAGATTGGAAGTCTCTTGTTATTACATGTAATAAGAAAGGTCTCTTGATAAGAAAAAAATGCACAAAATAATGTTTTTGATGGAAGTGAAAAGAGGAGAAAGAATGTGTACGGTAGCTCGTTAACGACCCTGATATGGGCTCGTTAACGAGGCAACGAGGTGAATAATAAAAAAAAAGAAAGAGAAGAAGAATGATAAAAAGGGGTGAAGAGTTGAAGTGCATTTGAGTTTAATAGATAATATCAGAGATTCTTTTGATTTGATATGAGACTTTCTAGGATGATAAAGGGTGAGTGAAAATGAGTGTGCATAAAGAGAGTGAGTTTGGTATATTGTTTTTATGAAAGTTTTGGTTTTTTTAGGAGTCTTTGATTCCCGGATATTATTAGCACCACATGACCAAAATATTTCCACGCCTTATTGTTTTTACCAAGCCCCATTACAACCTGGCCGAATGGAAGCTTCTATGAAGTTTTTCATTGAGCCCCCTGAGTTCTCTTGATGATTCTTTGCTTGTTTTGACAAATCTTGGGTGGAGAGTATTGGTGATATAAGTTCCAATTTCTATGAGTTTTTGTATATAAGATGAGTTGAGAGATTGAATTTATAACCCTAAACACTTAAGAGTTGAGTGAAACACATTATATCCCTTGAGAGGTTGGATTGTATTATCTTATGTCTATTTAAGTGCATATATGTGTGAGGATGTTAATAGTCTTTTGCTATATTTTTCTCATGTTTAGATGTTGCTGTTTAGAAGATGGCTATGTCTTGATGAGCATGATTTGTTTTGGTTTTGGTTAGTGTCTTGTTTATTCCTTGAGGACAAGCAAGTCTAAGTATGGGGTATTTTGATGTTCGTATTTTTAGTATAGTTTTTAGTAGGTTTTCTTTGCTTATTAAGTTTAGTTTTGTTTAGTTTAGGATTAGTTTTGAGTGTTTTTAGGTAGTTTTGCATATTTCTATGAAAAGAGTGGAAGCTACACTATTTTGTGAATTTTGTAGGTTTTAGCAAGGAAAGGAGCTATATGGAGCTGAATTTGGAGCATTACAGTGAAAGACAGAGGAGTACAAGATTGAAGAAGTCAGAGCTCAAGATTACAAGAGGAAGTGTGGAAGGAAAACAAAGCCCAGGCTCGTTAACGAGGCTGTGAGGGCTCGTTAACGAGGCCACGAAGGAGAAGAAGTGAAGATTTATTTTATAATTCACCGATCCTGAGCGGGGATTTATTTCCATGTCGGTTGAGTATCTTTTTAGAATCTTTTGGGTCTATTAGAATATGTATTTTAGGTCTTAATATCTTTTTAGATTTTATTTCTATCTTTTAGGGTTTGTTTCTATCTTTTTAGGAAAGTTTATATCTTTTTAGCCTTTTTAGTTTTTAGCTTTTTAGTATAAATACCCTTTTATCTAGCATAGAAAGGGGAAGTTTTTTGGAGAAGAATTTTTAGGAGAGATTTTCGAAGGGTCGAGAGAGGAGAAATCTGATCGGAGTCGGATTGAGGAGGCTCGGTAGACAACAGTCATCGTGGTCGTTAGTTGCGATTGTGATTCGGTATTTTGATGTTTTTCGGTTTCTTCTGAATCTCTGTAAGACGATATTTTTCTTATTAATTTGAGATTTTTTTTGTTTCAATGTTTCTTTTGATTGAAGTTATTGGTTTCTTAGTTATGATTAGTGAGTAGTTTTCTTTTCTAGGATCGGGGTTAAGCCCGACATAGTTGAGCATGTTTGATGAGTAAGATTGTGTGTTGAATGCCTTTTATCTTTGATTGAGAATTTTTTGTTGTGCTTATACCGAAACGAAAGTGGAGGTAATTTAGGTTTTTAACTTGATTGAAAGAGAAAGTTAGTAACTTGAAGGTTGATATTGTTTGAATACGAAAGTTTCAAGCTTTAGATCCAAAACAAGCAATTAAGTGAATTAGGATACGAAAGTTTGTTAATTTACTTGCTAAGTCAACGAAAGTTGATGAATCTATCTGTTTAAAGGCATGATCTTATCTTCTTACGAATTTTTATGTTTGGCTATGTTGTGGTGTCCCTAAATCCTAGATATTTGTTTTATTTGAATTATTTCTAGTGAATTTTCGTTGTTGAGTACTTGCCGTGGTACCGTATTTAATTAGAATTTAATTAGGTCGTTAGTTGAAGTGTTTTTATGTTCGGTGGTTCGTTAACGACCCTGACAACGTCGTTAACGAGGCTGCTTGTGAGTGTGTGTTTTTTTTTTGTTAAACGAACAACCTTGCTTCTTGTGGAACGATCCTGACCTCCCTATACTCAGCGGGGTCTTGACTACAAATTTATTTGTTGTCGCGAAACCCTCTCAACAGTGATCAATCTAACAAAACCCTAGATAAACTTTGATTCAATTAAGCATAGGGAATAAAACCTATTCAAGTTTGTTGAGTATCAATTAAACCTGACAACAATATGCAATTTATGATTTCAATAATTAGTCAAATATAAAGGATTTAGCAATGCATGATTAGATTAAAGAAAGCTTACAAATTGTTTCAAAGGTTACTTCTTGAGAAAACTATCTAAAAGTAACCATAGTCTCCAAATTGTCTTCTAAAGTTATCAAAGAAAAGTCAAAGACAAGGTTTAAATACCTCTAAGACATTCAAAGACCAACATATCCCGGAATTACATCTAACACATCAAAAAAATATCATAAAAGCCCATGTCGAAGCCCATTCAATCGGCTAAACTGATCCGCGTGAAAACATGGTGCGCGGGCTCCCTCCAAACCAGTGCGGCCGCGCACATTTATGTTATGCCCGCGTCATACCCTCGGTTCAACATTCAAGTGACACTTCAGAGGCTGTTTCGACCCCCTTCGAGTTGGAATTTGGACTCAGAGTAAAAAGATGAATTGTAGATATTTGAATTAGCTTTCCAATGATAACAAATTCTGCTCCATCAGACCACTATAGCTCCCCAACCAAGCATTGCAAGATAGAGGTGTCGAAACAACAACTCCAATCCATGATCCGGATTTAAGCGTTATTTTTTCCACAACCTCTTGGCCTTAGCTCATCCAATCTTACTTGAACCTCTTTTAAGCTTCAACTTGATCTTATAATGCACCACCATAACGATCTTGATCATGTCCCGCCTTGCTCATTAACCTAATAACCTGCAGAACCGAGCAAAACAAGTGCAACTAGCAGAAAACACTAAGACCAAGAAACTAAGCTAAAACTAAGCCAAACCTATGCAAAACAAACATAAATATGCATAATAAAATATACCTAAATGCAAGCTATCAATAGGGTTCATAAGCGTCATGGAATGGAATGGTAAACGAATGGTTGTATTGTTGTGTTTGGACTTATGTGTATGAATGTGTGTATGTGTGTTATGTGGTTTGTGCATCTGATCAATGGGAAGTTAAGTACAGATTTAGAATTGATATATGGTGTATTCATGTGAATCTTGCATGTGTGTGTTAGGACTGAAGAACTTGATTGGTTTTTAAATGTCTTACTAGTACCGTATGGATTCTAGCTTGGATTAGAATAGCAATTGACCCTTCGAGGACTTGTTTTTCAAGTTTAGGTAAAGATAAGTGACCCATTTTCTATCTTTTTGTATAATGTGTGGTTTCGATATAGAATGGTAATGATATCTTAATGAAATGTTTACAAGTGGTGTTGTAAGTTATGTTGTTTGAGGTTTCATGCATGTTTTTATACTTGGATTTTATAAATACAGGTTGGATGCTTATTTATGTTTTCTCGTCGTGCCCGAGTTGCAACATCCATGTGAACTCATTGTCAAACTAGCCTAGGTAGTACTTGGCGAGGTCTACTACTGAGTAGTGTCCCACTGTAAAGATGGGGTGTTACATAGGGTTTAGGGCTATAGGGTTTCTTTACTTAGTTTTTATTCTTAAAAATACTAAAGAATAAGATTTGAATTCAATGCCTTAGAATTTAAATTTACTTGACATACTTAATTGCTTTGGAGCATTTTTATAATATATGAAGGTTGTTTTTATTTGTTTGGTTGTAATAACCCTTGGGTGACTTTGAAAAATAAAATTTGAGGCCACTAGTAATGATATTTCCACCAATAAATTTTGATGCAGGATGTGGATGAGTTTGTTGCACGTTGTTTGGTGGGCCAAAAGGTGAAGGTTGAGCATAGAAGGCCAAGAGGAGAGTTGCAACCTTTATCGGTTCCCGAGTGGAAGTGGGACGACATTACAATGGATTTTGTGATTGGTCTTCCCAAAACTCAAGGGGTAAAAGGATGCTATTTGGGTCGTGATTGTAGACTCAACAAGAACGCACATTTCATAGTGATAAAGACCATCTAGGACGTGTAGAAATTGGTCGAGGTGTTCATACATGAGATAGGCCATTTGCACGGTTCACCAAAGACTATGGAATCTGACCGTGGCAAGCGATTCATGTCCCTTTTTGGAAAGAGTTGCACAAAGTTATGGGTATCAAATTGTGTTTCAATATTGCTTTTCACCCGTACAAAGATGAGTAATTAGAGAGAACCATTCAAACACTCTAGGATATGCTCAAGGCTTGCGTGCTCGATTGTTCCACCAGTTGGGACAATAGTTTGAGTTTGATTGAGTTTACTTACAACAACAGTTGGCACACAACATCAAGAGGCTTTTTAACTTTGTGTGAATAATAAAAGTTCCCAACAAACCACTTAAAACCGTCGAGGAACCACACTATTGTGGTGTTCAGTCTTCTCGTTGCATGTCTTAAAGTTAGTGAGCGTACCTTATTTAATAGACCATCAACCGGCTTTCATCTGGATTTTGATGTTGGTGGCTAAGTACAATCACAAGGAACCCTTTCTAAAATCCCATTTGCTTAGTCTATAACAAGACTAACCCGACCACTTTCTTTCCTTTGCATGGCCGGTTGGTGTCATTCGTATTTCTCGTGACGACACATCATAAGCTGAGATTGAAGTTGAGAAGACTAAGAGTGTTGTTGTGTTGTTCGGACATTTTAGTATTCAAGACTGTAATAGCCACTATTTTTAGGAATATTTTTTATTTTAATTATTAAATAAGGATATCGTTTATTTCTATGGGTTAAGAAATTAAAAAGGCGACAAGGGAGGGGGTGTGGGGATTTTATCCCTTGACCTCTTGCTCCTGACACACTCCCTTACCAATTGTACTAGATGACTTTTCTAATATAATAAAACACATTTGTATTTAACCCTTCCTTCTCCAGTGATATTTTTCAAAAACACCATTATTAGCCAAATGAAGCTCGAGGGGAGCATAGTTGGGTGGATTTTGGAAGGATTTCATGCAGGATTTCACTGCCACAAAATCCATATTTTGATTTTAGAGAATTTGATCTCCCAATCACCTTAAGAAGGGATATTTGAATCCATCATGGCTTGATTCTCACCTCACTTCCTCTTGCCTATTTCAAGGGCTCTTATGATCATAGAAAACCACTCATAAATCATCCAAACACTCCAATTCTCACCCAAATTTCTCCATCAAGCTTTACTGTTTTTTTTTTTTGAATTTTTTGTTTTATTTTTTTTAAGGGTTTTCTACCCCTCCGTTCACCACCGGTGCACCAACAGCCCGCTGGCCACCACCCGCCGCCCCCTTGTCGGCCATCCAGCAGTCGTCGGAGCCACTTGTGTTGTCCTACTGGCTTGCCCTGATCGTCGTTCCTCCTATTCTCTCCCTGGTTCCTGTGTACCGTGCGAAAAAGAAATAAGGAGGAAGGTAAAGAATTGGGCTTAAATATTTTTCGGGTTAATTTAATTATTGTGGTTTTAACATTAGGCCCATACCCCTTTCTAAAAATTTAAATCAGATTTTTATGAAAGAAAAATACTTTTACAAAGATTTTATTAAAAATAGATATGCATGCATATTATCTAGAGAGAAATATTTTTTATAAACCATAAAAGATATCCTAGCATATTAATATTCATAAAAATAATTTTTTTAGCATGTTGGGTTTTTTATATTTTGAAAAGAATATTAACTTAGGCATCTTTTTCCTTTATTATAAAAGAAGTATCTTGAAATAAAGGAAATAAATAAAATAAGCCTTTTATTAACAAGAAATACCCATGCATGTCAACTTAGCCCTTATTATAATTTTTGGAATAAATTATAATTGACCTCAAGAAATAATAAGACTCATAAGAATAATATTCACTTTAAGAAAATTGAATAATTTTTGCATGTGGATTTAAAGAGAATTTTTATGTGATTTAATCCACTTTTGCATGTCAAACTAGCCTCTAGTATAATTTTTGGAATAAATTATAAATGACCTTGGTAATAATAGGACTCATGAAAATAATATTTATTTAATCAAATTAAATAAATATTGGATGTGGAATTAAATATGAAATTTTATTTGATTTAATCCACCCTTGCATGTTCATCTAGTTGAGTATATTATTTCTGTAAATGTTGTTTAACACATCACTTTGAAAATAATAAAGGATTATTATTATTTGAACTTCCTACCTAAATTATTAAATGAAATAATTTAGAATAACATCTTTTCTGTTAAAATAGGAAAACAAAAAAAAGGACTGCATGAGAAATAAAATCAGAATTTTAGTATAAATTCGTTCGTTAACTTATTTCGAATGACTAGGTCAAAGCGTTCGAATTTCTCTAAGTCGTTCCAGATTTCCGAGCCTCGTAAGCAATCGAAAGAAATTCAAGGCAAGTGGATATTCTCCCTTCTAACCTTTATATATATAAATATATATATATATATATATCGTTTCCATTAAGTGAATTCTTCTATGTTAGAAACTACATGTTTGTTAAAATGAATAGAAATAAAGACATATTGTTATTATGATTCGTACTACGCTATTACTGAATTTTATGACCAGTGTTTTGTGACCTTGTTTGTTTCAATCACTTTTCGAAATTTGTTATGGATTAGCATAGGCGATATTGTGCAATAGCTAGATGTCTATAGGATCAAAGAGACCTAATATTCAGAATGAAAGAGGTCCGGTATCCTCAGGATGAAAGAGGCCTGAAAACTCAGTATGGAAGAGGCTTGTGTTGAAACCCGAAATAAACCGCGCTATAAACGAGATTATAATAAATACTAACTCTAGGGTTTCATACAACCAAACGGTTTTCGTACGTAGATTATTCCTCCTTCCTACCCTTCAGCTGATTGTTTTGTAATCCTCTTTACAAATAAAGCGTTTTGGACTTTATACCGTAAATAGCGCGATCTCACTTGGAAATCAAACACATTGGATCTAGGTATTGGAAAAGATTACTAACCCGGAGAGGTTTTTCAATCCCTTCAAACATCTCACAACCTTTCTATATATATAATAATGGAGAGTTGCTTGCTTGGCTTCACTTTGCCGATGTGGGACGAATTGTGATTCCCTTGATATGTGCAAGTAAGGTGGCAATTAATGTTTGCATGGGAATGGTCTTTACATAAGACTTGTGATATATGCATCGTGGAGCTATTCTTTGGGCCAAACCCATACTTGGAATACTGGGCCATCACATGGTGATTTTGGAATAAATCGCGCTATCAATGAGATTATAATAAATACTAACTCTCAGGTTTCGTACAACCAAACGGTTTTTGTATTTAGATTATTCCACCTTTTACGCCCTTCAGCCGATTGTTTTGTAATCCTCTTTACAAATAAAGCCTTTTGGACTTTATACCATAAATAGAGCGATCTCACTAGGAGATCAAACAGATCGAATCTAGGTACAAGAAAAGATTCCTAACTCGGAGAGGTTTTTCGATCCTTTCAAACATCTCACAGCCTTTCTATATATAATAATGGATATTTGCTTGCTTGGCTTCACTTTGCTGATGTGGGACGAATTGTGATTCCCTTGATATGTGCAAGTAAGGTGGCAATTAATGTTTGCATGGGAATGGTCTTTACGTAAGACTTGTGATATATGCATCGTGGAGCTATTCTTTGGGCCAAACCCATAGTTGGAATATTGGGACATCACATGGTGATTTTGGGCCTATCCCATGATCGCTCTTTTGGGATTAGAACGGATTCATTTATGTTTGAAAGTGCATGAGGATCACATGCATGCAAACCTATGTTACCTAATGTAGGTCACGTACTAATTTTGTGTGTAGATCATGTTTGAACGCGTATACGCAACACGACATGTTTACCCCTTTATTACTTAGCGGTTATTTTGCGCACCATCACAACCCCTTGGCTCGATGTTCTCATTCCACAAGGGCAACGAGACAATAAACAGGTGCGCCAGACGAGTTCCAAGCGCGGGTGTTTATCTATACACGAGATCAAGTAGGGTGAGCACACTTTGCTAAGGCAGTTAGGACATCGTCCCTTTAGAGAGTTAATAGACCTCGTCCCTTAGAGAGTTAGCGGACCTCGTCCACTTGAGGATTAGGACCTCATCCTTTATATTATTGGGAACTCGTCCCTTAGATAGTTAGGACCTCGTCCTCTATAGAGTTAGCGGATCTCGTCCACTTAGAGAGTTACGACCTCATCCTTTAGAGGGTTAGCGGATCTCGTCCACTTAGAAAGTTAGGACCTCGTCCTTTAGAGAGTTAGAAGACCCCGTCCACTTAGAGAGTTAGGACCTCGTCCTCTAGAAAGTTAGTGGATCTCGTCCCTTATAGGACCTCTTCCTTTTAGAGAGTCAAGATCTCTTCCTTTTAGAGAGTTAGGACCTCGTCCTTTTATAGAGTTAGCGGATCTCGTCTTTTAGAGAGTTAGGACTGATGGTGCGCAAAATAATCGCTAAGTAATTAAGGGCGAAAGGTTACACATATAAAGTAGTACAAGAGACAAAGCGGCGTGTTGTGTGCACGCGCCCAAATATGTATACGTACATATGTTGAACAAGTAGCATACATTAATTCTCCTAAATGAATTAATGTGCTATAGTTCGATGCATTTAAAAGCATGACCAAAATGGTCCACTTGAGGGACGCCACCTCACCACCACTATATGTGCATCTTTGTGTGATTCTTTCTCATGAAAGGAATTTAAATAACTTGTCCCACAGACCATTGCAAGGCAAGCAGCAATTCCCCAACACTATAAATAAGGGGAAAAACCAACGTAATAGGGGGTCGAAAATCCTCTCTGGCTCGAGAACTATCTCGTTTGCCAAAGCTCGACGTGTTTGATCTCCGAGTGAGATCGCGCTATAAGCGGTATAAGGTCAGAGCACAAAAACAATCGGCTGAGGGGTGGGGAATCCCGAAAGTTAGTATTTTTATAATCCCGTTTATAGCATAGATTATCTCGGGTTTCAACACTGGCGCCGTCCGTGGGGACTAGCTCTCCCTATCCGACCTGCTCTCGGGAAGCAAGCGAAGTGTGTGGGCCCTCCCCTCAACAGCAAGGCGGTGTGTTAGCTAGTGGGCATTCCAAGAAAAGGCCACGGTTGATGGGCTAGGGTGCGAGGTCCATTCAAAGGTGGGCAAACGAGGTCTTGGAGCGACGCCACTCGTCGCGATTTTCTTGCGAGGCCAAGCATCATGGTGGCAACGTCGCTCATGTCCCACGCATTGTTCATTGCATGTGGGCATGTATGGATGTGCGAGGTATCGCCGGGAGACATCGCGACGTCGATCTCCCATGGCCAACCTCCGAGGTTATTCTCATGCGCGATGTCTTTGAGAAGGTTTGTGCGGTGTTGCGCCTCGCTCCGCCGTCACATACGCACACACTTGGCACCTCGCGGTCTTCAAGGACCAAACCTCGTGGTCCTTCCTTCGCGGCTCGGCAGGGCGAGCGAGGTCTTCCATGGCCAGTGAACAAATTCCCTCTCCGCGGGGTGTCTACCTCGTGATAATCGTGCTCGGAACCGGGGTTGGCACCTCATTGACCCGTCTTCACAACCATAACCTCGCTTGCTTCTCCGCATCGGCTCCCATTCAATGCAAGAACCTCGCCCCGGCCACACATCACCGTCTTTAAATTGTAGGACCTCGCAGTCTTTGTGGGAGATAAATAGGAAGTCAAACGTGGATATCGCCATCTCTTGGAAAACATCGCGTTGGATCTTCGTGCCCATGCCTTCCATATATGTCGTGGCGTGTTAACTTGACTTTCTCGGCCGGCGCACAGGTTATCTATGTCTTCCATGGCGAGAAGTTACCTCGATCCTTCTTATCCTTTGGGGCCACTTCAGGGGTTATGGCGCTCGTCCGAGCTTCGCACCCACACTCAACGCAATGACTACTCTCAACGCCAAGGATCGCGGTCTTTTGAGTAGGCCATCCTCGGCGTGCGACGGCTCGGCTTAATCGGCCGCCTTACACCGCGTGGTCTCTATGGTGGACCTCGTGCAAATGTTTCCATGGTGTAGGTCGCTCTCGTCCTCGCCTCGGCGCCGGTGATCTTCATGGCGTTGTTTCCATGGTGTGATCAAACAAGCGAGGTCATGGCGGTCATCTTCTCGCTAGGCCAAACAAACTCGGCGTGGCAATCTCGTCGGGTGCTTCCTTTGGGGCACGTGAGGTCGGCACGCGAGGACGAGGTTGGCTAGGCAAGCAAGGTCTACGCCGGGGCGGACCTTCGCGGCCTACTCCGATACAAGTTGGCACAATTCTCCTTTATTTATGGTAGGTACGACGTGATTCCGATGCGGCGCGATCCAAGCGCCAAACAAGCATGCGTGGCGAGGTGTGTTGGCGAGGCTTGGAAGCAAGAGACATCATGGCCAACAAAAACAAGCGAGGTTGGATGAAGTGAGGTTGGACGCTTCGGGCCAAACAAGCGGGGAGCGAGGGTCAGATGATTGGGGCCACACAAACGAGGTCCTGGTATGGAGACGGTCACCACTCCACTCCGAGGCGGGTCTCGCCGGCGAGGTCGTGGAGTAAAGCATCGCATCAACTCCTTGTTTAAATGGCCAGCCCGCACGGTTTTGTGCCCGTGGGTCTACCGTCGCGCCAATAATCTTGGTGTCTCGTTGTTCCGGACGAGGTTGGATCATCGCGGTCTCTGGGCCACGGCCATGGTGAGCGGTGTTTGGAGACTCGGGCGGTGTGCGTGGCGCCGTGTGGTCTCGACTTAAAGGTGGAACGCCACACCTCCATGTCTCCTTTTTGCAGCGAGGTGTTGTCCCGGCTTGGCGACGCGCAATGACCCATCCTCATACCGAAGTTAGCGGTCATCATGCACACCCAAACATCTCGGCCATTCTTCCCAGGAGCCGAAGATTGCTATTTCACTGCCTTGATGATCCTCTTATGAGGCATGTTATTGCCATGACTTGATAACCATTCTTCATGATGTTGCATGTGGTTATACATGGCGTTCCCATGATGGGGTCAACACCATCAACCTCGCTACGATCAACGAGGGTCTCTTCCTCGCGGAAGAGGCGTTGATTATACAAATAATTATGGTTGTGCCCTCACTACTTATGCATGGCGACAAATTTGCATGGAAATAATCACGTGACGCATGTATGGCTTATGGCCACAACCTCCGTTCTAAAAAAGCACACGTTGTATGGTCGTGGAATGAGGTAAGCCTCGTCAGCTTGACAAGCTAATTATTTATACTCAGTATATATGCTCAAGTCATGGGGAAAAGTCCTAATTTTCTATAATAAATCCACCCCTCGTTTCCCGCTTGGGGTTGGAGATTCTCGGTTTTATGGTTTCAAGTCCACCCCTCGCTTCCCGCTTAGGGTTGGAGATTCTCGGTTTTAATGTTTCAAGCCCACCCCTCGTTTCCCGCTTGGGGTTGGAGAATCTCGTTAAAATCCACCCCTCGCTTCCCGCTTGGGGTTGGAGAATCTCGTTAAGGTCCACCCCTCGCTTCCCGCTTGGGGTTGGAGAATCTCGTTAAGGTCCACCCCTCGCTTCCCGCTTGGGGTTGGAGAATCTCGTTAAGGTCCACCCCTCGCTTCCCGCTTGGGGTTGGAGAATCTCGTAAAGGTCCACCCATCGCTTCCCGCTTGGGGTTGGATAATCTCGTAAAGGTCCACCCCTCGCTTCCCGCTTGGGGTTGGAGAATCTCGTAAAGGTCCACCCCTCGCTTCCCGCTTGGGGTTGGATAATCTCGTAAAGGTCCACCCCTCGCTTCCCGCTTGGGGTTGGAGAATCTCGTAAAGGTCCACCCCTCGCTTCCCGCTGAGGGTTGGAGAATCTCGTTAAGTTCCACCCCTCGCTTCCCGCTTGGGGTTGGAGAATCTCGTTAAGGTCCACCCCTCGCTTCCCGCTTGGGGTTGGATAATTTCGTTAAAATCCACCCCTCGCTTCCCGCTTGGGGTTGGAGAATCTCGTTAAGGTCCACCCCTCGCTTCCCGCTTGGGGTTGGATAATCTCGTAAAGGTCCACCCCTCGCTTCCCGCTTGGGGTTGGAGAATCTCGTAAAGGTCCACCCCTCGCTTCCCGCTTGGGGTTGGATAATCTCGTAAAGGTCCACCCCTCGCTTCCCGCTTGGGGTTGGAGAATCTCGTTAAGGTCCACCCCTCGCTTCCCGCTGAGGGTTGGAGAATCTCGTTAAGGTCCACCCCTCGCTTCCCGCTTGGGGTTGGAGAATCTCGTTAAGGTCCACCCCTCGCTTCCCGCTTGGGGTTGGAGAATCTCGTAAAGGTCCACCCCGCGCTTCCCGCTTGGGGTTGGAGAATCTCGTAAAGGTCCACCCATCGCTTCCCGCTTGGGGTTGGATAATCTCGTAAAGGTCCACCCCTCGCTTCCCGCTTGGGGTTGGAGAATCTCGTAAAGGTCCACCCCTCGCTTCCCGCTTGGGGTTGGATAATCTCGTAAAGGTCCACCCCTCGCTTCCCGCTTGGGGTTGGAGAATCTCGTAAAGGTCCACCCCTCGCTTCCCGCTGAGGGTTGGAGAATCTCGTTAAGGTCCACCCTTCGCTTCCCGCTTGGGGTTGGAGAATCTCGTTAAGGTCCACCCCTCGCTTCCCGCTTGGGGTTGGATAATTTCGTTAAAATCCACCCCTCGCTTCCCGCTTGGGGTTGGAGAATCTCGTTAAGGTCCACCCCTCGCTTCCCGCTTGGGGTTGGATAATCTCGTAAAGGTCCACCCCTCGCTTCCCGCTTGGGGTTGGAGAATCTCGTAAAGGTCCACCCCTCGCTTCCCGCTTGGGGTTGGATAATCTCGTAAAGGTCCACCCCTCGATTCCCGCTTGGGGTTGGAGAATCTCGTTAAGGTCCACCCCTCGCTTCCCGTTGAGGGTTGGAGAATCTCGTTAAGGTCCACCCCTCGCTTCCCGCTTGGGGTTGGAGAATCTCGTTAAGGTCCACCCCTCGCTTCCCGCTTGGGGTTGGATAATCTCGTAAAGGTCCACCCCGCGCTTCCCGCTTGGGGTTGGAGATTCTCGATTTTATGCTTTCGAAGTCCACCCCTCGCTTCCCGCTTGGGGTTGGAGATTCTCGGTTTTATGGTTTCGAAGTCCACCCCGC
Source organism: Fallopia convolvulus (assembly GCA_964016875.1). Taxonomy (NCBI): domain Eukaryota; kingdom Viridiplantae; phylum Streptophyta; class Magnoliopsida; order Caryophyllales; family Polygonaceae; genus Fallopia; species Fallopia convolvulus. The sequence goes on from OZ024725.1 coordinate 37,312,388, forward strand.
GCTTCCCGCTTGGGGTTGGAGATTCTCGATTTTATGGTTTCGAAGTCCAACCCGCGCTTCCCGCTTGGGGTTGGAGATTCTCGATTTTATGCTTTCGAAGTCCACCCCTCTCTTCCCGCTTGGGGTTGGAGATTCTCGGTTTTATGGTTTCGAAGTCCACCCCGCGCTTCCCGCTTGGGGTTGGAGATTCTCGATTTTATGGTTTCGAAGTCCACCCCGCGCTTCCCGCTTGGGGTTGGAGATTCTCGATTTTATGGTTTCGAAGTCCACCCCGCGCTTCCCGCTTGGGGTTGGAGAATCTCGTTAAAATCCACCCCTCGCTTCCCGCTTGGGGTTGGAGAATCTCGTTAAGGTCCACCCCTCGCTTCCCGCTTGGGGTTGGAGAATCTCGTTAAGGTCCACCCCTCGCTTCCCGCTTGGGGTTGGAGAATCTCGTTAAGGTCCACCCCTCGCTTCCCGCTTGGGGTTGGAGAATCTCGTAAAGTTCCACCCATCGCTTCCCGCTTGGGGTTGGATAATCTCGTAAAGGTCCACCCCTCGCTTCCCGCTTGGGGTTGGAGAATCTCGTAAAGGTCCACACCTCGCTTCCCGCTTGGGGTTGGATAATCTCGTAAAGGTCCACCCCTCGCTTCCCGCTTGGGGTTGGAGAATCTCGTAAAGGTCCACCCCTCGCTTCCCGCTGAGGGTTGGAGAATCTCGTTAAGTTCCACCCCTCGCTTCCCGCTTGGGGTTGGAGAATCTCGTTAAGGTCCACCCCTCGCTTCCCGCTTGGGGTTGGATAATTTCGTTAAAATCCACCCCTCGCTTCCCACTTGGGGTTGGAGAATCTCGTTAAGGTCCACCCCTCGCTTCCCGCTTGGGGTTGGATAATCTCGTAAAGGTCCACCCCTCGCTTCCCGCTTGGGGTTGGAGAATCTCGTAAAGGTCCACCCCTCGCTTCCCGCTTGGGGTTGTATAATCTCGTAAAGGTCCACCCCTCGCTTCCCGCTTGGGGTTGGAGAATCTCGTTAAGGTCCACCCCTCGCTTCCCGCTGAGGGTTGGAGAATCTCGTTAAGGTCCACCCCTCGCTTCCCGCTTGGGGTTGGAGAATCTCGTTAAGGTCCACCGCTCGCTTCCCGCTTGGGGTTGGAGAATCTCGTAAAGGTCCACCCCGCGCTTCCCGCTTGGGGTTGGAGAATCTCGTAAAGGTCCACCCATCGCTTCCCGCTTGGGGTTGGATAATCTCGTAAAGGTCCACCCCTCGCTTCCCGCTTGGGGTTGGAGAATCTCGTAAAGGTCCACCCCTCGCTTCCCGCTTGGGGTTGGATAATCTCGTAAAGGTCCACCCCTCGCTTCCCGCTTGGGGTTGGAGAATCTCGTAAAGGTCCACCCCTCGCTTCCCGCTTGGGGTTGGATAATCTCGTAAAGGTCCACCCCTCGCTTCCCGCTTGGGGTTGGAGAATCTCGTAAAGGTCCACCCCTCGCTTCCCGCTGAGGGTTGGAGAATCTCGTTAAGGTCCACCCTTCGCTTCCCGCTTGGGGTTGGAGAATCTCGTTAAGGTCCACCCCTCGCTTCCCGCTTGGGGTTGGATAATTTCGTTAAAATCCACCCCTCGCTTCCCGCTTGGGGTTGGAGAATCTCGTTAAGGTCCACCCCTCGCTTCCCGCTTGGGGTTGGATAATCTCGTAAAGGTCCACCCCTCGCTTCCCGCTTGGGGTTGGAGAATCTCGTAAAGGTCCACCCCTCGCTTCCCGCTTGGGGTTGGATAATCTCGTAAAGGTCCACCCCTCGCTTCCCGCTTGGGGTTGGAGAATCTCGTTAAGGTCCACCCCTCGCTTCCCGTTGAGGGTTGGAGAATCTCGTTAAGGTCCACCCCTCGCTTCCCGCTTGGGGTTGGAGAATCTCGTTAAGGTCCACCCCTCGCTTCCCGCTTGGGGTTGGATAATCTCGTAAAGGTCCACCCCGCGCTTCCCGCTTGGGGTTGGAGATTCTCGATTTTATGCTTTCGAAGTCCACCCCTCGCTTCCCGCTTGGGGTTGGAGATTCTCGGTTTTATGGTTTCGAAGTCCACCCCGCGCTTCCCGCTTGGGGTTGGAGATTCTCGATTTTATGGTTTCGAAGTCCAACCCGCGCTTCCCGCTTGGGGTTGGAGATTCTCGATTTTATGCTTTCGAAGTCCACCCCTCTCTTCCCGCTTGGGGTTGGAGATTCTCGGTTTTATGGTTTCGAAGTCCACCCCGTGCTTCCCGCTTGGGGTTGGAGATTCTCGATTTTATGGTTTCGAAGTCCACCCCGCGCTTCCCGCTTGGGGTTGGAGATTCTCGATTTTATGGTTTCGAAGTCCACCCCGCGCTTCCCGCTTGGGGTTGGAGATTCTCGATTTTATGCTTTCGAAGTCCACCCCTCGCTTCCCGCTTGGGGTTGGAGATTCTCGGTTTTATGGTTTCGAAGTCCACCCCGCGCTTCCCGCTTGGGGTTGGAGATTCTCGATTTTATGCTTTCGAAGTCCACCCCTCGCTTCCCGCTTGGGGTTGGAGATTCTCGGTTTTATGGTTTCAAAATCCACCCCTCGCTCCCCGCTTGGGGTTGGAAATTCAAGAAAAGTGCGCAAATCCACCCCTCGCTTCCTTCTTGGGGTCGGAGACTCTCGGTTCTAAGTGCGCCATTTCACCCCTCGCTTCCCGCTTGGGGTTGGAAACTCTCTTATGGACGAGGTCCAAACTCTCTATGGACGAGCGCCAAACTCTCTATGGACGAGGTCCAAACTCTCTTATGGACGAGGTCCAAACTCTCTATGGAAGAGGTCCAAACTCTCTATGGACGAGGTCCAAACTCTCTTATGGACGAGGTCCAAACTCTCTATGGACGAGGTCCAAACTCTCTATGGACGAGGTCCAAACTATCTTATGGACGAGGTCCAAACTCTCTTATGGACGAGGTCCAAACTCTCTATGGACGAGGTCCAAACTCTCTATGGACGAGGTCCAAACTATCTTATGGACGAGGTCCAAACTCTCTTATGGACGAGGTCCAAACTCTCTATGGACGAGGTCCAAACTCTCTATGGACGAGGTCCAAACTATCTTATGGACGAGGTCCAAACTATCTTATGGACGAGGTCACAACTCTCGAAAAATGCGCGAACTCCACCAAATCTCGAGTTTAGATCGTGTTGCACAAGTTGCAAATCGTTAAAGCACACGCACCTATTTATTGTCTCGTTGCCCTCGTGGAACGAGGACTCCAAGCCAAGGGGTTGTGATGGTGCGCAAAATAATCGCTAAGTAATTAAGGGCGAAAGGTTACACATATAAAGTAGTACAAGAGACAAAGCGGCATGTTGTGTGCACGCGCCCAAATATGTATACGTACATATGTTGCACAAGTAGCATACATTAATTCTCCTAAATGAATTAATGTGCTATAGTTCGATGCATTTAAAAGCATGACCAAAATGGTCCACTTGAGGGACGCCACCTCACCACCACTATATGTGCATCTTTGTGTGATTCTTTCTCATGAAAGGAATTTAAATAACTTGTCCCACATCGACAATTGCAAGGCAAGCAGCAATTCCCCAACACTATAAATAAGGGGAAAAACCAACGTAATAGGGGGTCGAAAATCCTCTCTGGCTCGAGAACTATCTCGTTTGCCAAAGCTCGACGTGTTTGATCTCCGAGTGAGATCGCGCTATAAGCGGTATAAGGTCAGAGCACAAAAACAATCGGCTGAGGGGTGGGGAATCCCGAGAGTTAGTATTTTTATAATCCCGTTTATAGCACAGATTATCTCGGGTTTCAACAAGGACCTCGTCCTTTATAGAGTTAGTGGATCTAGTCCACTTAGAGAGTTAGGACCTCGTCCTTTAGAGAGTTAGAGGATCTCATCCACTTAGAGAGTTAGGACCTATTCCTTTAGAGAGTTAGAAGACCCCGTCCACTTAGAGAGTTAGGACCTCGTCCTCTAGAGAGTTAGCAGACCCCATCCACATAGAGAGTTAGGACCTCGTCCTCTAGAGAGTTAGCGGATCTCTTCCACTTAGAGAGTTAGGACCTCGTATTTTAGAGAGTTAGCGGATCTCGTCCACTTAGAGAGTTAGGACCTCGTCCTCTATAGAGTTAGCGGATCTTGTCCACTTAGAGAGTTAGGACCTCGTCCTTTAGAGAGTTAGTGGATCTCGTCCACTTAGAGAGTTAGGACCTCATCCTTTAGAGAGTTAGCAGGCCCCGTCCACTTAGAGAGTTAGGACCTCGTCCTCTAGAGAGTTAGCGGATCTCGTCCACTTAGAGAGTTAGGACCTCGTCCTTTTAGAGAGTTAGGACCTCTTCATTTAGAGAGTTAGGATCTTGTCCTTTTATAGAGTTGTTGATAGCAATCATTTAGGTGTTAATTTAAGTGTATATTTATGTTTAAATCTTAGGTAGTTGCTTGTGTTTTACTTAGTTTTTTTAGTTTTTGCATATCGGTATCTGCTCTTTTGCTTTCCTATTTTTAGGTCGTTTTGAGGAGAAAGGATTGGTTAAGTTGAAGGATTCAAGATTGAAGATATTAAAGTGTCTTTTCCAAGGATATTCAAGCCACTTCCGATGATCATTAAGGCTCAAGAGGTTGTATGTGGAACAGAACGCTTCAATTCGAGACATGAATTGGAGTTGTTATTTCGACTCCACTTTCTTGTGATGCATCGTACGAGAGCTACCGTGATCAGATGAACCTGAATTTGGTATCATTGGAAAGCTAACTCGAATATCTATCATTCATAGTTTTACTCCGAGTCCAAATTCACACTCTAAGGTGGTCAAAACAGCCTCCGAAAGTACCCTCAGAATGTTGTCTGGGCAAGAACTGCGATCGCGACCATTCACATCAGCGACCACGACTTTACACCGACTCGCCTCATCAAATTAGTCTAGCACGCGATCGCGGCCATCCAAAAGGGCGATCGCAGGCCATATGAGTTGCTTGCACACGAAGATCTTTCGATCTTATCTTTACTTGTTTTTAATTATATCTTTACTTTCATGTTTTTAGTTGGCTTTTTAAGCCTAGTTGTTAGACTTTGTTTGAGAACATCTCTTAGACCTAATTTTCCTATTTTCTACTTTGGTTTGTATTCTGTCTTCTGTGGAGAACTAAACTCCTTTGATTCTATTCAATTTGAAGCTTTTCAAACTCAAGTTCATTCTGATATTCTACTTTTCAGGTTTATTTCTACAGGTTATTTCAATTCTCTTGTGCGTAATTAATATTGATTGTATTGATTTCTACTTGATTGATCACTTTGTTGGAATTGATACTCTCTATTGCTATATTTAGGTTTTCTCGTAGCAAAACCTAATCGTTGTAGCTACTCGGTTGGTTTAGGACTCGTTGGACTAAAACAATTGAGAAAGAGATTTGAATGCATGTTGATTGTTTGACTCGTTGGGATTCAGTTGCATGTATCTTGTTTATCCTTGTTCTCATTGCTAATGTCCTTATGATTTATGATCGTTTCATGAGTTGTTTGGATGTTAAGTTTGCATGTCTCGTTGTCATGTTATATATCTGATCAAGATAGGAATAACCAAAAGATATAACTTGTTTGAATCAATGATCAATAACTTGAGGAAGAAAGTGGATGCTTGAATAGGATTGCTTTCCTTAATTGATAAAATCCAACCTTTGCTCTGTTTAATTGTTTTGTTTGCTTTGAAATTCCTAGTTTTAGTTTACAATTCACAAATCCCCCCTTTTTGTTATTTTCGAAGTTGATAATAATACTACTTAGAGTTACAAGTGTCTCTTGGGTACGACCCCGACTTACCAACTATACTAGTTGAGTAACCAGGGATTTATTTTTGATTTGGCACGACGACTTTCAGCCAGTCAAATTTTGACCAACCCCGAGCCTCCCTTAGGTTGCGCACGCTTTTCGAGATTTCAGATCTAATCGCCAAGAGAGTTGTCACCAACCCCGAGCCACGCTCGGGTTTTGCACGCTTTCCGAGATTTGGGATCTCGTCCCTAAGACAGTTGCTACCAACCCTGAGCCTCGCTCGGGTTGCGCGCGCTTTTAGAGAATTGGGATCTCATCCTAAGACAGTTTCGCCAACCCCGAGCCTCGTTCAGTTTGCTTGCGCTTTTCGAGAGTTGGGACCTCGTCCCTAAGAGAGTTTTCGCCAACCCCGAGCCTCACTCGAGTTGCGTACTGCAACGGAGATTATGGTCCGACACCGCGCATGCCAGGAGCCAACCCCTTGGCGCGACGCACAGAGACTGCGACTAAGCCCACACACTCCAAGGGTGAACCCCTTGGTATGTCGAACAGCGACTGCGACTATGCCCGCGCACAGAGATTGCGGGTAAGCCCGCGCACGCTAGAGGCGAACCCCATGGCGCGCTACAATAGAGATTGCGGCCCGAGACCGTGCAGGCCCCGCTTTGAGGGCCCGTGCACAAAGGACGCGCTAACTAGAGGGAAGATGACGCACTTACTTGATTATTTTCCTTAGAGTAAGTCGGATAGGAAGAGTTAGTTTCCGCTGACGGCGTCAGTGTTGAAACCCGAAATCAACCGCACTATAAACGGGATTATAATAAATACTAACACTCGGGTTTCGTACAACCAAACGGATTTCGTACGAGATTATTCCTCCTTCCCGCCCTTCAGCTGATTGTTTTGTAATCCTCTTTACAAATGAAGCCTTTTTGACTTTATACCGTAAATAGCGCAATCTCACTCGGAGATCAAACACATCGAATCTAGGTACAGGAAAAGATTCCTAACCCAGAGAGGTTTTTCGATCCTTTCAAACATCTCACAACCTTTCTATGTACAATAATGGAGAGTTGCTTGCTTGGCTTCACTTTGCCGATGTGGGACGAATTGTGATTCCCTTGATATGTGCAAGTAAGGTGGAAATTAATGTTTGCATGGGAATGGTCTTTACCTAAGACTTGTGATATATGCATCGTGGAGCTATTCTTTGGGCCAAACCCATACTTGGAATATTGGGACATCACATGGTGATTTTGGGCCTAGCCCATGATCGCTCTTTTGGGATTAGAACAGATTCATTTATGTTTGAAAGTGCATGAGGATCACATGCATGCAAACCTATGTTACCTAATGTTGGTCACGTACTAATTTTGTGTGTACATCATTTTTGAACGCGTATACGCAACACGATATGTGTATATCTTTTCGCTTTTCTATCTTTGCAATTTACCCCTTTATTACTTAGCAGTTATTTTCCGCACCATCAGCTTGAACACCCAGGATGAAAGAAACATGTATACTCGTGATGAAAGAGGCCTAAAAATTCCTTCGTTTCCTTCATGTGGATTAGCCTTTGCAGCTACCGCATTTAGAAAATCGTCAACTAAATGCAACGTTTTATGATTTAATAACGATAAGTGCCTGACGCACAATAATAACTGAATCGGGATGGATCGAGTACAACTTGGAAAGTCCATTCTCGCTCCTGGCTTTTGACGATCATTTTTCCAATCTGAATGCTCATTCGGGCTTGTCTAGGTGGGCTTGGACTTAAGCGCCTTCGGGCCACCTCCCCGATCTGGAGCACCGACAATGATGAGGTTGGTTGAGGTCCGATAAGAGTACGAGAGGCTTTTACAAAACTTAATGTGTAAAAAAACATTTCCAACAATATTTGTATTCTAAAAAGAACTACAATATTTTAGTATCCTTCTTCTCGTAAAATAGTTTATCTCTCTTCGAGACGAACTAGTTTTCGCTCTTATAAGCTCCACAAAGATGTTACACTCCAATAAATCTTCCCCATTATCTTGTTGATGAAATAATAATATTACCAACCCCTACCCTTGTGAATTTCTATTCTCACTTGCTTAGTCTCCTTAGACTAATTCCGTTTGCTTCCGCATTTTTTCCTAGTATTTCTAGCCCTTTGCGAAAATATCAGACTTTTGGACAGTTGACATAAGGTTGAAGACGAAGGCTAGAAGGGTTAAGAAGATTTATCCACGGATAGAAGATCAAGGTAGGACGAAGTTGAAGGAAGGAATTTTCTTTTGAGCAAAGCAATCAGAATTGGTGCATCAGCTCTTCCATTTTAAGTCAAGCAAGTCATCATCATATAAGTTGCATTGGGGAAATGTACTTGTATTTTCAATACGTCTTTTCAACCCTTTTATATAATATGGGCTTTATTTTTCATTGTTACATTCTTTGTAAAATAATTACCTTTGTAATAAACGAATGTTCTTATTAATGAATAAAATTTCCGCTTTTAAGTCATTGTCCTTTAAATATGTTTAGTTAAATTATTTAAAGCCTTGGGTGACTTTGGACTGTAAAATCCGAGGTCACTGGCGGTAATACCCATCGTTGCAAAATAGGGATGTTACAAAGACTTCCGTAAGTTTTCGCAAGTTGTTTATAGTGTAACATCCCCAACCAAAATGCATAAGTCATTTTGCATTTATATAATATTAACTAGCATATACATAGCATATTGACATGATATTTAGTGCATTTTTAAAAGTAATATTTGTTTTCTGATTAAGTTTATTATATTTTAAAAAGTTTTTAACTAAAAATTAATTAATAGTTATTTTAGGGTAAAATTTATAGTAAAGGAAATTTGAGGGTGGAAAATAGAATTATCCTAAAAACTAAGCCGACTTCCTCTGATATTTATATTTGTAAGGCTTATCTTGTCCTTGTTTGTTAAGCTTCGTAAGAAGCAAAAATTAACAAAAAATTACAGAGAGAGTAGAGAAAAGGACGAGAATAAAGAACTTGAATACTTTTGTTGGTTTTGTTGGTTTTAGTACAAGATCGGTCTAGCGGGTTTTAATCTCGAATTATAAGCGTGATTTGTTAAGTTTTTAATTGGTTAATGGTTTATTTAGATTTTTCTAATTTTTCCAGATCTAGATCTACAGTTGATTTTGATTTGAAAATCAGTCGATTTATAATTCTTATAGGATGTTTTCGATATTGGATTTATATTCGGTAAAAGATTTCAGAGTAATTTTAATCTATTGCCTTGTAATCATATTATGGAGTCCTTTGATCAAGTTTTTCATAATGGTTTGAACTATAAAAATGTTCTTTTATATATATAGTTGATTGTTGTCAAGTTTTAAAGGATTTGGAATTATGCACAAAACGTTATAATGCATACTGGCATTGTATTGCATTTAGGGTTAGAGTTTATAAGAGTAAATAGCCTAATTTGCATTGGGTTACATATAGAAACACAAGTCATAGATCGTGGTCCAGGACAAGGTAGAGAGATATAGTATTTGTCCTAAACAAGTGAGTACATACCGGAGATTAAACCATATGTGCTATATGGATATATATGCTATTTGTGTTAAATGGATATGTGTGCTATATGAGTTATATTGATATGTGGGCTATATGGATTATATGGATATATGTGTTATATGTGATAGCTCTGAAAATTCCAGACTTGTTTGCACAGAAAATATGTTAGTATATGGCATATGATATATGATTATAGGATGCACTTGATTGCATAGCATTTTGCAATGAGATTTAAAAGGGCATGTGACTGTCTCGCCTTGAATTTGTATTACAGGACTTACGGGTCATACAGGATCTTCAAATCATACAAGATCTTCGGATCACACAGGACCTACGGGTGATAATGAGGAAATCTTCGGATTTCTTTCCTAAAGCGACCATAAGAGTCAATATTCAAGAAATCTTCGGATTTCTTTGCTAAAGGGACCATAAGAGCCCATATACAATAAACCCGGGGCAAATTCAGGCTTATACAGTTCACAAAATAATAAACCGGATACATCGACATTTGCATATACATAGTAACACTACTAGAAAACCCGTCAATTTTCGATGCCTTTTCAAGCCACCCTCGACGCTTAAAAGCGTCGCGATTTATTTTCTGGGCGCTTAAAAAAGCGTCGAGAATCGCGTTGTCATAAATTACTAACCAATTGTTTATGTGTATTGACCAATTGTTTGGCTTTGTGTGAAATAATTGATGATGGTTTATATTCACTGAGTATGCGACTCACGTAAAACGCAAAATAATTTTTCAGGTTCAACTATATTTTACTAATGCGTGTCTCTGTTAGAGGTCACATTAATACAGGTCGGTCGGCTGAAGCTCAATGCAACCTTCTCCTCCTCATTTTGCATCTTAGACATATGTTGTAATATAAGTTAGAGTGAAAGATGTTTTAGTATAAGAAGTAACTACATATGTGTGTGTGTGCGCAACCTTATATGGTTGTTAGTTTTGTTATATATGTGGATAGTTTTTATATGTGAATTATCTGTTTACTTCACATACTTATCTATTACAGAGTATGCGTCATAGGGTATAAGGGTGTCACATATAGGGTTGAGATCCTTTGCTTGTAAGGACGAGTATGAGATTTCTGTTTACTTCACATACTTATCTATTAATTGAATGACATTTTGGAGTATTTTTATAATATATGAAGGTTGTTTTTTATTTATTTGGTTGCTATAAGTCTTGGGTGACTTCAAGAAAGTAAAATTTGAGGTCACTGAGGGTGATATCTCCAGCAGAAAAAATAGGGGTGTTACAAGGTGACTTAACACATGCAAAGTTCATCCCAATAACCAAACTTCTTAAGAATCGTTATAATATAATGAGATTGATTCAAAGAGAAGTTAGAACCAATTTTTTGAACTTTTATTCCAAGAATAACATCAACCTGACCTAGATCCTTCATGTCAAATTTAGAATTCAAAAACTTCTTTGTTTCACAAACAATATCAAGAGAAGTACCAAGTATAGTCATGTCATCAATATTTAAACAAATAATGACATATCTAAGATCAAATGCCTTAGAATATACACATGTATCTCCAAAGTTTAAAACAAAGCCATTTTTCATGCAAGGTATTATCAAATTTCTCAAACCATTCCTTAGGAGCTTTCCTAAACAGAGTCATTTTTTTGCGTACTTTATGTTCTTGTATAGCTATCACAAAACCCTCAGGCTGCATCATGTAAATTTCTTCATGCAAATCATCATTTAAAAATGCAATTTTTACATCCACTTGCAAATAGCTTATGAATATATGCAAGAGCAAGTAATATGCGAATAGTAGCAATTTTTGTGACAGGAGCATAAGTGTCAAAGCAGTCTGCTCCCTATTTTTGAGAAAATCCCTATGCCACCAACCTTGTTTTGAATTTGTCTATGGAACCATCATTCTTTAGGATTTTCTTCAAATTCCTCTTGCACCTCATTGTTTTGCAACCTCTAGGCAAATCAACAAGCTCCCAAGTATGGTTAGACATGATAGAATCAATCTCATTGTTAATAACTTCTTTCAAAAAAACAACATCAATGAAGTTCATAGCTTCAGTAAACTTTTAAGATCCTCTTCTATCAAATAAGCATGCATTAATTCTTCACTAATCTCATCGTTTTAGCTACCAAATCAAGCCTTGAATCATTTTTCGGTCCTTACTCTCTTACTCCTTCGAGGCTCTTCATGAATTTCATCAAGAGTTCGTTTAATTATTGCACTGTTAGTAAAACCAACTTCTATTGTTCTCTTCAAATGAAATAAATGCTCAACGAATTCAACATCTCTAGATTCCATAACGCTATCAAAAAGTTAGTTGCGTTCAATTGCGTCGCAACTAAGACTCAAGTACTTTAAGACCTATTTGAAGTGGTCATGCGGATTAATCATCGGGTCTCATATTCGTATATTCGTACATCCATGAGCGATGAACATGGGATCAATGCATTCCCTTAAGCATAAGCATTGTCGTATGTCAAGATACACTCATGGAACAAGCAAAACGGAAAGGACGGAGAGTGGAACTTTGAAAAAAATGTTCATGGCCAGGAATTTTATCAAAAAACAAATAAAAAACAAAAAAGGAGCTTGTTCCATTTACTATTCCCAAACCGGCAAATCGGCGATCCGCGATTGCGACTACGAGGCCGTGGTCGCGACAATAGGGCTGCAGTTGCGGTTCTCTTTACGGGAAGAACTTCTTTAAACAAGCACATTCCATGTCCGAGGGATGATTTTCCCGTCAAGACTTCTTCATGAGTAGGTTCCTCGATCGTATGCTACGGTCATTTGAAACGGTCCCTCTCAATTCTGGTCGAGCTTGCCATCTATGGGGTTGCGCACGCTTCCCATGACCCATCTAAGAATAAGGTCGCTGACTCGAAAAGTGTGGTATCTTATGCTTCAGGCTACGACCCGTTCGGCTTCCCGTTGGTAGGCCGCGAGTCGTATAGTTGCAGCATCTCGATGCTCCTCGGGGAAGTCGAGGTATAAGAAAGAACATGATTATTCTTCTCGGGGTCAAACAATGTTGTTCTCAATCAAGGTTGGTAGCCCAACTTCTAGGGTAATTACCGCTTCCATGCCATATGCTAAGCGAAGGGTGACTCCCCGATCGATCTGCCCGGGTGGTACGATAGGCCCATAGCACGGTCAGTCGCTCCTCGGTATTTCTCACAATTTCTTATGTACACCTCCACATCCTTTTGCATGTAAGGCCACCAACACCCTTAAGAACGAGCTCGGAATGCCAAAATGCAACCTCTAGCGTGCATCCTGCATATGCCTTCATGGATCCCGAATGGTAGAGGTTCAACCTTAATTGATTGGGGGTACGCATCTCAACAGTGGCGGACCCAAGATCTCATGAAAGGGGGGGCTGAAAATACTAGAAAGAAAATTTGTTTAGGGAATATGCCGAGGGGTAAATGAACTAGAAACTTTGGTTTTCCGTAAGGATCGGAGCAAGATTATCCAAATCCTTTAGGATTATATATTATAAATATATAAAATCATATTAGAAATAAAATATTAATTTTTAATTTAATTTTGAAGATTTAAATATGTCAAGAGTGTTGCATGTTTTTAATTATTCAAGAGTGTTATTTTTATATATATACATATTATGAAAAAAATTAATGCATGATTATTTTTTAAATGACATAATCATTATTGTTTATTTGATCGTATATGTACATAATTGATATACTATACAACAATTAACAAATTTTAAAAATTGATTTTTGATGTTATTTTCACTATAAAAACATATAAATAATCTATTTAAAAGCATATAATTTAACAAGGTAAATATATTATGATGTCTTAAAATATTTGTATATTTTATGTAGTAAATATAACTAACAAAACCTTTCTTTAGCTACATTATTTAACTAACCAGATATAATTAAATTAGTTATTACATCTAAAAAAACCTATCTACTATTTTTTTTAGTTTCTCATTAGTAAAAATAGTAGAAGTTCTAACCAAATCTTTTTATTAGTTTTTTATTTTACTAATAGTAGAAGTTCTAACCAAAAAATTAGAGAGAAAACAATACTAATAAACATTTTTTTGGTAGAAACTAATAAACTAATTTACATTGGGTCTATTGGGACTTGGGAGGAGAGGAAATGCGGGACCCGCTGCTGTATAGTGATTTATTTTCTGGTAAATAAAGGCGTGGAACTAGCTGTATAGTAATCTATTTACAAAAGAAAAGAATGTGAGAAAAGGGGTAGTGCAGAGATTCGAACTCGGACGCTTATGTAAAGGGGGGGCGCGCTTCACTGTTTTTCACCAGCTCCGCTATTTCAACACAGTGAGATTTAAGGATTCTATTAAAATTATATTGTGAAAGGGGGGCGGCCGCCCCCACAAGCCCCCCTGGGTCCGCCACTGCATCTCAAGTATTGCCCGACCAAGAGACTCCACCGGTCATTCATGAAGCAACCCTACATGGGATTGATCATCTATAAAAGTAACCCAATACAAACAGTTAACGACATAGTAAAACATGTTGAAACTATTTTAAATGAGCACTTTCGATGGGATGCTAATTAACAAGCCTAGTGTGATCAATTTTTTTTTCTTAATCATGTGTAACCATGCTATTGCAAATTTCAGGGAATTAAGTCATGCTTTTGTATAAATCCCTAGAATAAAATAAACAACCAATAAGTAAATTCAAGAAATTAAGTTTACATTGATAATACAACTAATGTTGCCAAAAACCGTGATGTAGATATCTCCACAAAGGTTGTTGACACTGCTCATTTTCAATCTCTTTCTTGCTTCTAAGCTTCATGTTCAATCATCGATCTCCCATGAGTTTGGAGGGGTGTTAAGATTTATTTCCTTATACTATATACTTTTTAATATTATCTTTGACTTTCTCCAACCTAGCCTTTACCTGCAATAAAATTTGGAAGCTAAATTTGGGCGCTCATGGACATGAATCTATCCACTGGCAACTGCTTGGAACCCCTGAGCGATCGCAGTCCGGATTTGGAACCCCTGAGCGATCGCAGTCCGGATCGTCTGTTGCCGTATATGCTACAAATTCTGTTACTCCAATAAATTCATGCCACTTGTTTATTTATTTAATCAATTTGTAATTAAAAAAACTGAAGATAATTATTTCTTTTCGTCTTTCTTCCTTTTCAAATTCTCCTCTAACGTCGAGATCTATCTCCTCTCAAATTGTTCCTCTTATTAAGCCACCGCCTTGGATAGGATCTGTAAACTTTACCCAGCAAACTTAATTTGTTTGAAATTTAAACCAAATTGAAAGGGAGGATCAAAATTGCAGCCACACCGGCCACAAACACAGAGCAAATATATTTATCAATCATACTTATGTATTGAAAATAAACTGAAAGTTTGAAATTTTGAAAAAGAAACAAATCTTCAAAGTACTAGTCAAGGAGCCCTATATAGATAAAGATTTATCACCCTAAATCTACTATATATATAAAAGCAATAAGGTTTGGATCCTTCTCATTGCGCCACCTAGGATTTCGCCACATGGAGATCTTACATTAAGCCACATAAGATTTCTACACATGTCATTTTCTTATAATTTACAAATCATCATAAATATTCCACCTCATATATTGCCATATAATTTTTTTCCATGTCATTCATATATTATGTACACATCATATATTGCCATATAATCTACAAATCTCTATCGGTTTTTGCTAATTAATTTCCTTGATTCGTTGATTTCGTTCCAATTTTTTTGGCAAGTTCCAATTTCTAAACAATTGTTTCCTTGGCAATTAACTTATCAAGCCATGTATAATTGTTAGGTATAAATTAGGATATCTACCCTAATAGATTATAAAGCAGAACCCAAGTCTGTTGTAAAATTTGCGCCACGTGGCATTTTTGAATAAATTAATGTGAAATTATATCTACCCTAATACATTATAAAGCAGAACCCAAGTCTGTTGTAAAATTTGCGACACGTGGCATTTTTGAATAAATTAATGTAAAATTATATTTTAATAAATTTGGTAACAACTTATACTATTCTTGCTATATATACTAAATAGATAACATGTTTATATAATTTTTTATGTATACAATTTTCTATCTATGGATTATGTATTAGTTTACTACAATGGATAACATATTTATATAACTTTTATATACATAAATTCCTATGAGATGATATTTTTCATATTAACTTAATATTTTTATCTCTTAACAAGATTTAGGGTCTTAATATTTTTTCTTACCCTTTAACAAGGCTTGAACTCCAAGAATAAGATTTATATTTATATAATGATATAATTTTAAATAATAAATTTTTTATGTTGATATATAAAGATATAATTTTATGTTTATGACTAAGATTATATGTAAATGTCAAAAAATAAATAAAATTTCGAATTTTAATTTTAATTAATAAAGATAGTTTTTCTTTATCTTTTTATGTATTTATATTGCAGATTTTTTTAAAATCAAAGTTTGATAAAAAAAAATAGAAAAATTTACAAATCTTGATGAGTAATTTCTTAAATTGAATTTTGATAAAAATTTATATTGAATTTTTCTTAATTTCCTTTTTATTTTATTTACATAAATATATAAATTTTTTTATCTAGCCCCACCATACATTTAATTTTGTTTATCTATATGATTTTTTTAATTTAATATGGATGATAGGTTGATTAATACATTGAATTTTGTAAATTTTCATATACATTAATTTTCTTTATATTTTATTTCTTTGTTATGTAAATTTAGTATGGAAAACAACTTTATAGATGGATTGAATTTTGCAAAATAATACGTAGATAATATTCTCTATATTTTATCTCTTAAATCAAGGACAATATTAATGTTCTCTTCTATACTAACCTTTATGTTGTATTTTCCATATTTACAAACATTCTTATTATTATAGCGTAAAAGATAAGAACCCTAATATATAATTTTAATAAATTAACTTTAAAAAAATATTTTAATAAATTATATTATGCTTTATAGATAACCTATCCTAATTAGTATTAGCTTTATAAAAAAACTAAATATTTTATAAATAAGAAAATATTTTTTAAAAAATATTCAATAAAAAGTAAAATCAGTATTTTAATAATTTCAATCTAAATTTGGACAAGACCTCCACAAATAATGGAAAAATAATTAAAAATATATTCAACTAAAATATGGAGTACAATCCAAAAATAATAATTTGTCTTTTGCATAATTTATTATGATATTATATAAATATATTTAGTTTTTTTAAATTAATATCGTAGAATCGTATAGTTTTAGTAAAATTATCCCGTGAATATCACGGGACTTCAACTAGTTTCTATATATTTTCCAACTTTTTAACTTATAAGTTTTATTGTTCATATATATTAATTTCATTTAACGAATTTTTAAATTTCTAACACTTCAATCTTTTTGAATTTTGTTTACTATATATATTTTCCTATAATAAAATCAAATCTTTTTAGAGAATACTTCTTTTTCACAATCGGATTTGTTCTTATCTAGAAATTTACGTAAAGATTCATGATCTATTAAGATTTTAAATTTAAATATTGATAAAAATCTACTATATATATATATATAAAATCAATAAGGTTTGGAGCCTCCACGTTGCGCCACGTTAGCTTTTTCCACATGTCGTTTCTAGAATACGCCACATCGGATTTTGCCACGTGTCGTCTTTTCCTTAAGCCATGTGATGTAATTTTTGACACGTCATATGCCAAATCGTATTATTTTCACCCCGTCACTTACATGTCATATTTAACTATAATGATAAAAAAATGCTTTCCTTATAAAAAAATATTTTATATAAATAGATAATTATAGGCCTATATATTTTGATAAATCTATGTTTTTTAATCAAAATACACCCTTATGAGAAGTTTGGGCAAAATACCTTCCTTTTATTGCAACTCACAATTTGAAAATTTACCATAACATTTTATGAGCATTGTATATATTATTCTCCTTATTTGAAAATTTACCATAACATTTTATGAGCATTGTATATATTATTTTCATTATTTAAACTTAAAAATCTAAATTTAATTTGTTTTAATTGATTTAAAAAAAATTTATACATATTACGATCAATAAATTACTTACATTAAATTTTATATTATGTTTTTATTTATTAATATCTTTTTTTATAGTAAATCTAAAAAATATCTAGTCATAGTCGTGCATGGCACGACGAGGACAACTAGTAAATTTCTAATTTGAACCCACTACAAAATAAAGAGAAGTGCAAACGAGTCAATGAGAGTCAATACTCAATAGGGGAGGTGAGATAAGGGCTTTAGTGGCTTTTCGAAGGTGGTTTACACATCCGGCTGTGGTCTATAAATTGTGAGATAAAAAAAAGTTGAGATTGAGATGATGGAAAATGCCAGCCAAAGAAACGATCTGCAGAGGAAGGGGGAGAAGAGTGAGGTTAGAAGAAAGAGAAGGCAAAAAGAGCAATTTATTTAATAATAAAATTGCAATTTTAAAAGAACACGTGTCGTAATATGACTTGTGGAACAGGATTAGTAGCATAATGGGCCGCAGACGATCCTGCCAGGAGCGATCGAGCAGCTAAATTAGCAGTCCGGATCATCTGTTACTTAACATGCTATCGATTGTGTGCCTCCACTTATATAATGACAAGTGTTCTCTTATTATGCAATTTATATAAGTTAAAAATAAAATAGAAAATAGAAAATAATAACACCGTAATATATTTTTCTTTCTTACTTCATTTGCTCCCGCCGCTTTGCAACTCTTTGATCCGCTGCTCCGGCTTCGAGTTCAATTAATTTCTAGTATCTAGTAAAATTTGACGGTACAATTTAGATTTTTCAATTTTTAAATGTCATTATATTGGATAATTTGTAAATCTGTGTATATATATATAAATTAAACACTTTAAAGGTGACTGATAGGTACTATTTAATTTGAAGTCATTAAAAGATAAATTAACAAGGTCGCATTCTTGCTATAATTAGAGCAGGAACTAAGTTATTGATGGAGGAGATAAAAGGATTTTAGGATTGTGCAAAAGCGAATTATAATTCTCAACAGTAGTAAAGGTAAAATATAGAGAAAAGGGAAATTGAGAATTGAGAAGTGAGAATATGGGAGATGATAGAGACGATGAACAATGTACAAAAGAAGGCGAAGAAGATGGGTGAGCCACTGTACAATTTATCATATTAACGGCCAAAAAGACGTTTTGGTATTTAAAATGAACCCCTTAAGACAGATTGATATTTTAAATAAATTCTAAGACTTTTAGGTATATAAAAACACCTCTAATAGACAATAAGACATTTTACACATCTAAATTTTAAAAATCTTGATTTATAATATATCAAACCGGTTCAAATTATAAACTTTTAAAAAAATTGTTAAATTAGACCAACCCACACCCTACCTCCATTATTCTAATTTCATGCTAATTAAACGATAAAACATACCTCTCCTTCCTAATTCTCCCGTCCGATCCTTTCGAATCCATCTTATCTCCTCCGGTCGAATCCTTCTTCTCTCCTCCGATCGAATCCATCAACAATCTGAAGTTAAAATTAGTGTGTAACTGGTAAGATTTCAATCTTGTATGCTAACTTGGGTTTTTAATTGGTAGATTGATTTCCAATCTTGTATGAAATTAGTGTAGGTTTTTAAATATTTTAATCCTTTTCTCTCAAAAAAAATATATTTTAATCTTTAGAATGATTTAGGGTATCTAACTATTACAATTAGAGATATTAATTTACAGTTTTGGGATTCTGATTCTTAGATGGATAAACCATGGCAATGTAGAAGACTTGGGAGTATTGTTGATGGTATCTTCTTCAAATTGAGCGGATGAATCCAGTAGTATATGTAAGACATATTTATGCAATTGCTGGACAATGAAAAATGTTGAAATTGGGGGACTTGGGTGGAAAAGGGTGTGCTTGGAGTCATGGAGGTGCTCACAATCTGCAAGTCATGGAGATGTTAATCTCAGATCTGAGTGTCTTCGACATTTAGTATTTTGTTTTTGCTTTGTTATTTACTTATTTTTATAATGGTGGGTTAGTTTAGTTTAACAATTTTATTTTATTGTTTGTAACTTGAACCGGGTTAGATATAACATAAATCGGGATTTTTTTTTTTAAATCATATGGGTAAAATGTCTCAATGTTTATTAGAGGTGTTTTTAAATACCTAAAAGTCTTAGAATTTTTTTAAATACCAATATGTCTCAAGGGGGTCATTTTAAATACCAAAACGTTTTTTTTGACCTCATATTAACTTTGGTAATTTTGGTTATCGATTTACCCTATTTTTAGATGTAGTTACCAGTATTTAATTGCTTATTTCTATCAAAAAAATGTATTTAATTGCTTAAATAAGAGGACATGTGTCATGATATAATTGGTGGTATAGGATTAGTTTTTTTTTTGAGAGAGTTATAGGATTAGTTGTATAAATGGTAGCAGAGGATCTGGATTCCTAAATTAGACCCAAAAACACTTGGGCTTAATTGAACACTCGAGAAAAATTAATTATTGATTGCCACATCCACATTCGTACATTACTTTAACACCGTCGTAATTGATCGATCCTGGTATATAATAAGCTAGCGTATTTTAAAATTCTCAAGTTAATTTTGAGCTTTACATTTTGAAGTAACCAAGAAATATAACAAAATCAAAAACTGAGAGAGAAATGCAAACCATGCCAATTAAACAACTAAAACAAGTTCGACCAAAAAAACAACAACTAAAAGAAGCCTAGAATTTAAAACGACTAACAAATACTCAAAAATGAGTATTGGAAATTGACCCGATTAAAATTATGGAGTAAAATGGTATATGGTTAGTATGTATCTATCAGTAGAGTGTGATTTGAGAGGGGAGTATTAATGGAACGAGTAGGTTCAAGTGTCACTGTGAAGCAGAAGAGAAGAGCACAGGTTCACCAAAATATTACAAGTATAATCTTGTATTTTTGTACTTATTGTGAACACCACACCTCACCACCTACTTGCACTACTATAGTTACAAATATGTAACTAAATGAAAACCGAGTCTTCCTACACCCAACTGCTTCTCTCTGCTCCTTGTTTTGTCATCTTCTTACCTTACCACCTTTCAGACTCGAGAGACTTGGCTCATTTGTTTTCTATGTTTCTATCTCCTCGTTTTTATTGCTTGTTTTCTCTGGCTAATGCGTAGTCCTTTCCTTTATAAATACTCTTAATTTAAGTAACCCCTACACCCAAACACGCATTATTGTACGTCTCTGATCATCATCCTTCCGTTCTCCATCCCCTGAACTTAATTGATCGATCGAGCAACTCCTAGCCTTCAAATGGATACTAGCCCAGACTCCAAACACTGGCCCACCACACCATGTGGGTCCCCCTCCGACTCGAAGCCCCGGCACCCCGTTTACAGAGGAGTTCGGAAGAGGGCGTGGGGGAAGTGGGTCTCCGAAATCCGCGAGCCCAAGAAGAAGTCCCGCATTTGGCTCGGAACCTTCGCCACGCCCGAGATGGCCGCGCGTGCCCACGACGCCGCCGCCCTCTCCATCAAGGGCTCCGCCGCCGTCCTCAACTTCCCCGAGCTCGCCTCCTTGCTTCCCCGCCCCTCCTCCACCGCTCCGGCCGACGTCCAGGCTGCGGCCACCAAGGCAGCGGCCATGGAAGGCCTTGTGCCGCCGCCTTCCGAGGAGCTTGATCAGATCGTGGAGCTTCCGAGTCTGGACGAGTCGGTGAGTGAGTTGACTTGGGCCGACACTGCGGACTGGTGGTGGCTGGATCCACCCGCGGCCTTGGAGGAGGAGGTCATGGGTTTCTTTGCCGGCCACTTCGACAATCATGACATTTTTCCCAACTTTGAATAAAGTTTTCTTTTTTTCATTTACTTCTCTTTTTATTTAGGAAAATTTTTTATGACTTCTTTTTATATATATAAATACCGGGTGGGAGATTGAGAATTATTTTTATTTGTAAATTTTGACGTAGTTATAGGATCAAAATAAAAATTGTGACATATAAGGTGGTGTGTATTTAGTGTTCATTCTATTCATAATTTATTTATATAATTATATTTGATTGACATTTATACATACTGGGCGGACACTGCGGGAAAGAGAGTTTTTCGGTAAAAAAGAGTCTTTTAATAATTTACCTTAAGATCAAGTTGTTTTCGTTGCTCATAAACACTATAATATTTGAGCATGTATATTCTTCAATCCACAAGAATGAAAACACATTTATTCTAATGACTAAAATAAGATATAGAAATGAATTAAGCCTATTGAATTGGATTTCAAATTTTTGGCGAGATTTTCACTAAGAAAAATTCCTTTGCACCATTTAATTGAGTAGTGATACCAAGTACATGGGGGAAACGCAAAGATTGTTGACAAGCGAGCTCCCTCCTCACTTCATTGTTTTCAAAATCTTCAAGAGACCAATCTTTCATCATCTTCATTATTAAAATCACCCTCAAGGACAACAATATCAAGCTTTGTAGAGGATTTGGATCTTGATCGATGTAACTATGTGACCAGTGATGGATTCTATTAGCACAATATGTATTGTAGCACCCTGCTCTCCTTCAACCATTCCTCCAATAAAAAGGAGAAGTGACAACCCGGACTTTAAGTGTAGTTGTAAATTTCTTCCATCTGAACCTTCAATCGTTTTTTGTGAAGGCTTACAATTGGGTATGATCAATGCTTGAAACGTAGAGGGTTTTTGATGCGAACTCGTCTCTAAAAGGACGAGAGCTCGCCCGAATCTTCGTCTTTGATTGTATAGTAGGTCTCTAAATGCGATACGGAAGCGATTTGTGTGAATTTGAGGTTCTTTGAGAAGGGGATTGAGATTGTAGAAGAGATGAGAAGTGATCAAGCTAAGGGAGGCTCGATCTAGAGTAAGAGAGGTTGGGAAATTGACGCACCAATCGAGAATAGTAGGAACAAGGCTTCAACTAGTAAACTCAAAATAATATTATTGTGTAACCCAGACTAGGTGGCCGAAATCATCTTATATAGAGGAGGCGCCTAGCTAGGGTTAAACAATACATAAGTGGCAGCTAGAGCTAGCAAGCATACTAGGCCCAACGCCCAATAAAGCCCAAAAACTAACATACTAAATTAAGCTAAGCAATATTAGAAAGCTTCAACATAGAAGAACTAATAAAAATAGCAAAATAAGATAGACGTCGTGGCGAAGCCGATGGATGTGTCGTGACAAGGCCATGACATGGTGTGGTGCAGCGCGGCACAGACACGACGCTGGCGAGGGACGCGCGTGCGTTGGGTGAGGTCGGCGAGAACATCATGTGCTGAGGCCTCAATGCATAGGCGCCACGGCTAGCTTAGCATCAGGCGTCGCGGTTACGGTGCCGAAGGCTGGGCACGATGGAGTGGTTTCGGGGATGTGGCGCGCCGAGGTTGTAGTGCCAGTGTCGATGGCCAAGACGCACACTAGCGAAGGTGCAGACAAGGGTGTGTTGTGGCTCGCCAAGGTGCGGGTCACAAGCGATTGAATGGCCTCGGCTATGGAACGAGTCCGGGCACGAGTGACTGGGTCATCTAAGCGTATGGACATGGAGATCTCCTCTTGAGTGGCGTCCATAGGCAGAGTCGCATCACCCTCCCCCTTGAGTGGGAAACGTCCCCGTTTCCTCATCATGAAACGCGAGCTCGACGTATTGAGAGAGATCCCCCGCGTTGACCGTCGAGTCGAAACTATACTTGTCGGGAAGTTCGATCTTGTACGCGTTATCCCCAACACACTCAAGGACTCGATAGGGGTAATCGCCTCGTGGATGTAGCTTTGTCTTGCGTGCATTTGGGAATCTGTCCTTCCGAAGGTAGAGCCGACATAAATGGCAGATTTACCCGTGGTGTGCCGACGGAAATGGCAAATTCAACAGATTTGGCCGTTTGGCCTTATTTCGGCGCTAGCAGCGCCATGCTTGAGTCCATAGCCTTAGATCATTCCCTTTCGGCCTCATCCTGTAAAGCTTCACTAGGAGACATGTAAGTGTTCAAAAATTCTCCGTGAAGCATGTGAAGGTCATATTGTCATAGGCGCCCCAATAAGAGATATATGGTGTCCATGTCCGTGACATCAAAGAGAAGGATGTCACAACAAGAACCAATGGAAAAGTTGATTAATAATTGCCTCTTAACCAAGGCGCAACCATCTTTTGAGATCCATTGTAGCTTGAAAGGCGTTGGGTGCGGAGTGGTTGGCAACTTAAAGTGATCAACCACCTTAGTAGACAAGAAGTTGGCACAACTCCTTGAGTCAATGATCATGCTTAAGGAGACGTCTTTGACCAAACAATGGGATTTAAACATCAAACAATACAACTACAATACTACAAGAACCTGTAAAGCCCCCAACCCAAACTGTTGGTTAGACATGTACTAGATTTAAAAATAATAAATGTCAAATATGGACCAATAAGTAGGATATAACCAAGATTAAGAGACAACCACATGTCAAACAAGCATTCGGTACTATTGTTGATAAAGTTAGCACTTCCCAAACTAAAGAAGGCAACAGTTATCTCAACTGTGGGACAATTTCATTCATAAACAAAAGGCTACGATAAACCCTTATCATGTATAGTACCTATCATGATTGCTCTTTTGTTAAGTACAAAATGAAGCTCATGCACTATACAATATACATGTGCCCAAAAATGGTGTTGGAATAGTGCAATATCAATCATTTAGTTCAAAAATGGTTCCCACTAAGGCCAACAATCATTTAACTAGAATTTGAGGACTTAATTCACCCTTTAACAATGAAACTTTTAGGGTTTAGCATATATATTGCACATCAAACCGTTTGAGAGGTACAAGGGCATATAGGTAATGAAAATCAGCGAGAACTAAATGACAAATTATGTCATTCTATCATCAAGAATGCTTGAGCCTAAGACCTTTCTACAAGAGATTATAGATACATAGAAAAGACAACATATCATATGTACAAAATGTCAAACAATCTCAAGTTTTACTTTATCTTACAACTCTTTAAAGAATAGGTTTTAAAATGAGAAAAGCTTTTGTAGACTATCCAACTTGGGAGCTTCAATAATCATATTGCAAGAAACATGTCATGTTAAATTAACTATACAAGACTAGTATATTTTGGCCATCACATTATAGCAACATAGATCTAACAAAGGACTACGCATCTCACATCACATTTCAATTTGTGTTTATAAGGGTAAGTAATTTTGTGAGAGGGAGTGAAAAAGAAAAGTTTGACAACCCATGACAACATTTGAGACTTCACATATTTTCAGTGTTTTTCTTGAAACCTTCATATGAGGATTATCTTTAACGTGTTGAGCAAAGTTTCCCCTTGATTTGTTTAACTTGTTCCTTTCCCACTCGGATACTAAATTTTGAATGTAGCTTTTTTGTATGTACTTGTGATCAGTTATTCAAGTAGAATGTTGATGCAGTCAAGTATGTTATCATTTAACTATCTCTACATCTTCATATTCTCTTAAGAATTTACATATGATCAAAGGATTTAAGATCATCCTAATAAAATAAAATTTTAAAAAAATTACTTCCTAGATCAACAAGTTATGGAGGCTCTTAGATTGTAATAATTAGATTATCGAAGCCTAAACTTTTTACTTGGAAATGAAATTTGATGCAGAGTATGATCTTAATGTGGTCAGGATTTTCAATTCATAATGATATCATTTTCGCTCCCATCTGTTTTAGTTTAAAAGTAGTACTCATGGACGGCCTATGTATGTTAAAGTCACAACATTTAATTGAAAGAAGCCAAATATCCAGCAACGTATTTTATATTATACCCTTGGTATTTTGAATCAATCACTTATGAATAAGTTAGACAAGTTTAGTAGTATTTAATACCATAGGCACTTCAGTAGTCTTTTCCATGTCAAGTTCAAAAGTATTGCAATTGTCTTTTAGAGTGGAAGTTGAATTTAGTCCAATTCATGCAATGTTGCAGCATTCAACATATTTCAAAGCAACTTGACGATAATATACAATCAAATTGACATATATGATTTCCCAACAAATCCACATGAATGAAAACAAATTCATTCTAATGACTAAACTAAGATATAAAAAGGATATAAGCTTACTAAATTGGATTTTAGATATTTGGTAGTATTTTCACTAAGAAAAGCTCCTTCACACCATTCAATTTAGTATTGATACCATGTACCCGGTGGAGATACATGAATCGATGACATCAATTAGCTTAATATAATCTTTCGACATCGCTACTTTGGACACTAAATGTCCGATCCATCCAAAACCTTTTTATTGACACATAAAAATTAATAATGTATTTGTTCTTGTCATTCTAATAATGTGTTTTCTGACTTGCCATTGATTTCAATGTTGAACTCGCCTAAAAATCACCAAACAATAAGAAATTAGAATCAAAATTAAGAAAAAATAATGTATTGATAATCGATCATCTTAATTATGATGCACAACAACATTATAACACCACCAAGAAAAGTCTTGCCACATTTTATTTAACACGAAATTAATGACATAAATACAGTTGCCTAATACATTTACATTTATTGTCATACAGCATAGATGATGCGTTGGTGATGTTCATTTTTCCCAAACAAGAAATGAACGAATTATAGAGTCTCGTTGAAATTAGTGAAACGGTAAACAGAAATATAGAGTAAAAATTTACATAACCATGATCGGGGTAATAAGAAGAGTATTTCATAGTATAAAAGGAGAGATGATGTCCGCCTTTTTAGTCATGTTTTTAGGGTGTGTTTTTGTGTCTTTTGAGTCTTTTTCTTTAGTTTTGTGTTTTGTTTTGAGTCGTTTGTGTAGGTTTTCGTATTTTCTTGAGATATGGAGTCTACATAAGCTTTGGTGGTGTTTTGTAGGTTTTTAGAAGCTTTTTGGAGCATATTTTGAAGAAAGGAGAAAAGACGGTGAAGATAGCACTCAAGAATGAAGAGAAGATGAAGATTAAGTGTTCAAGTAAAGTTATTGAAGATCAAGTTTGAGCTTGTAAAGAGATAGAAAAATTCGTTACAAGAACATAGGAAAAAGAATCGAGCCAAACGGAGTTGTAACGAATCTTCTACGCAAGTTTTACTCAAGGGTCGTTAACGACCCTGTCAAGGTCGTTAACGAGGCAGCGAGAGCAGCAGAGATCCGAGTCGGTGCTATTTATGGGCTTCTATCTTGTTTCCTTTTTTATGTTATTAGATAGATAGAAGGGGTATATCTTATTAGAAGATATTATTTCCTTATAGTTAGATTTAAGATAGATTTATTTCCTTAGAGATAGATTTAAGGTAGAATAGTTTCTCTATAAATACTCTTGTCTACCCTTTGTTATTCTCTACACAATCAATTGCCTTGGAGGGCAAGTTAGAGGAGGAGGAGGAGAGAAGAGAGAGGGGCGAGAGGACGAATAGAGAAGATAGCTTGGAGAACAAGTTTTGTTTTGAATTCAAGTTGTAAGCTTTCTTTTTAATTTAATTTACATGTTTTCAATTATTATGAATTGTGAGTAGTCTCTCTCTCTAAGGTTGGGGTTGAACCCAACAATGGTTGTGCATGCTTGTTTGTGATCATGTCTTGATTGTTTTTATTGCATGAATCTATTCACTTGCTCTTAATCCTTGAAACGAAAGTTGAAAGGAATTTCTCATTCATAGTTGAAGCGAAGGCGAAACCTTGAATCAGAATAGTCAAATTAGGGTTTTGAAGCGAAAGCAGATCTATCCTAGTTGAAGTAGAAGAGATAGATAGTAAGTTTATTAATTTAGCGAAAGTTGATTGATTTACTTGCTTTGGTTGACGAAAGTTGACACCTTTATGTGATAAAAGCATGATCTATGTGTTTCATTAGCGTTTGGCATGCATAATTGTTGTTGTGGGGATACCTTTGCCTTAGAATTCTTCTTCCTTGATAAAAACCCTACCTTTAATTGATTGCTTGCATGAGAAGTAACAAAACTTGATACTGACTATCTCCTGTGGACGAACCTGACTCTGCTATACTCAGCGGGGTCTTGACTTACAAATTTATTTGTTGGCCGAGAAACCCTATCAACAAGAGAATTACATATATTTACAATATCTTAAATGTTCCCTAAACTAAGTTTGGTTGTTTAAATGATTCTAACAAGGACATGTTTAATAGGTTGAATACTGTTGAGAAGGTTTCTTGACAACAAATAAATTTATAAGTCAAGACCCCGCTGAGTATAGCGAAGTCAGGATCGTTCCACAGGAAGCAAGGTTGTTCGTTTATCAATCTACTAAAAAGCAAACAAAACAAATAAAAACACTCACAAGTAACGACCTAATTAAATTCGGTACCGAGGCAAGTAACTCAGCAACGAAAATTCACTAGAGATAATTCAAATAAAACAAAGATCTTGGACTAGGGACACCACAACATAGCCAAGCAATATAAACTCGTAAGAAGATAAGATCATGCCTTTAAACAGATAGAATCATCAACTTTCGTTGACTTAGCAAGTAAATTAATCAACTTTCGTATCCTAATTCACTTAATTGCTTGTTTTGGATCTAAAGCTTGAAACTTTCGTATTCAAACAATATCAACCTTCAAGTTACTAACTTTCTCTTTCAATCAAGTTAAAAACTCAAATTACCTCAACTTTCGTTTCGGTATAAGCACAACAAACAATCTCAATAAAAGATAAAAGGCATTCAACACACAATCTTACTCATCAAACATGCTCAACTATGTCGGGCTTAACGCCGATCCTAGAAAAGAAAACTACTCACTAATCATAACTAAGAAACTAATAATTTCAATCAAAGGAAATATTGAAAACAAAACAAAACTCAAATTAATAAAAAAAATACTGTCTTACAGAGATTCAGAAGAAACCGAAAATAACGAAATACCGAATCAAAATCACGACTAACAATCCCGGTGACCTTCGTCTATCGAGCCCCTTTGATCACAACTCCGATCCGTCTTTCTTCTCTTTCGGCCCTTCAAAATTCTTCTCCTAGATCAATCCCCCTCTTTCTATACTAGATAGAAAGGTATTTATACTAAAAAGCTAAAAACTAAAAAGGCTAAAAGATATAAACTTTCCTAAAAAGATAGAAAATAAACCCTAAAAGATAGAAACTAAATCTAAGAAGATAATAAGACCTAAAATACATATTCTAATAACCCTAAAAGATTCTAAAAAGATACTCAACCGACACAGAAATAAATTCCCGCTCAGGATCGGTGAATTATAAAATCAAACTTCAAATCTTCTCTTTCGTGGCCTCGTTAACGAGCCCTCACAGCCTCGTTAACGAGGCCTCACAGCCTCGTTAACGAGCCTGAGCTTTGTTTTCTTCCACACTTCCTCTCGTAATCTTGAGCTCTGACTTCTTCAATCTTGTACTCCTCCGTCTTTCACTGTAACACTCCAAATTCAGCTCCATATAGCTCTTTTCCTTGCTAAAACCTACAAAATACACAAAATAGCGTAGCTTCCACTCTTTTCATAGAAAAATGCAAAACTATCTAAAAACACTCAAAACTAAACCTAAACTCAACAAAACTAAACCTATTAATGAAAGAAAACCTACTAAAAACTATACTAGAAATGCGAACATTAAAATACCCCATACTTAAACTTGCTTGTCCTCAAGCAATAAACAAGACATAAACCAAAACCAAAACAAACATACTCATCAAGACATAGCCATCTTATAAAAAGCAACATCTACACATGAGAAAAATATAGCAAAAGACTATTAACGTCCTCACACATATATGTACTTAAATAGACATAAGATAATACAATCCAACCTTACAAGGAATATTGTGTTTCACTCAACTCTCAAGTGTTTAGGCTTATAAATTCAATCTCTCAACTCATCTTATATACAAAAACTCATAGAAATTGGAACTTATATCACCAATACTCTCCACCCAAGATTTGTCAAAACAAGCAAAAAAAAATCATCAAGAGAACTTAGGCTCAATGAAAAATTTCATAGAAGCTTCCATTCGGCCGGGTTGTAATGGGGCTTGGTAATAACAATAGGGCATGGAAATATTTTGGCTATGTGGTGCTAATAATATCCGGGAATCAAAGACTCCTAAAAACTCACACATATCAAAATCTCTCATAAAATAACATACCAAACTCACTCTTCTTTATGCACACTTATTTTCACTCACCCTTCATTATCCTAGAAAGTCTCATAACAAAATAAAAGAATCTCTGATATTATCTATAAATACAAATGCACTTCAACTCTTCACTTCCTTTTATTATCATTCTTCTTCTTTTTTTTTATATATCACCTCGTTGCCTCGTTAACGAACCCACATCAGGGTCTTTAACGAGCCGCCGTATACATTCTTTCTTTTCTTTCTCACCTCCATCCAATACCTTATTTTGTGCGTCTTTTGCTTATCAAGAGACCTTTTTTATTACATGTTAAAACAAGAGACTTCCAATCTACCCTTCCCGAATATCCTCCAATTGAAGCAAAATATAAGCAACTTTTCTCTTTTTAACACACAACAAAACTTACCTCTCCAATCTAAGTCCTAATTCCCGGATAGGGTCAAGCTTATCTCGGCTAGGGGATAATTTTGTGGAGCTAAAAACAAAAGGTTTCAGGCTAGAATTGGTTATCAAAAGAAGGATCATGTAAAGGTGGATAGGGAATAATAGGGCTCATAAAAATAAGTTCTCCATCATATGATTTTCACAAGTAATGAACTAAAAATATTATACGGGTCTCGAGAAATAGATAACCATCAAAATTCCAAGAGATAATATGCATAAAGAGAGTAAATCACACAAGAAAAGAAGAGGGATTTATAAATGTTCTCCCTATAAGGCCAAAAATAACTGACAAGGTAGATTTTGTTGGATTGCATCATCTATACTATAAAGTATATGTGCTCAATTTCATCAAATGCTATCTTCTTCTAAAACAAATAATTTTAAGTTGAGAATCCGGTTATACTTTTAAAGACATGCTTGCAAGGAATTATATGATTAAGTTAGTGATTGCTATCATAGAACTTAAGAAAGGGATATCTATCAATTCTAAAACTCTTTTTTAGATTTTTCAAAAATTTTCAATTTTTTCGATTTTTGATTTGATGATTTTTTTCGGTTTGCAACTTAAAGAAATAAAAACTACATAAAAAACATAGACACCTAGGACACAAGTTTTCTACATTCTCCCACCCCATACTTAAAATTACAGTGTCCCCACTGTAAGAAAAATAAGAAGAAGGAAAAGAAATAGAAAAGAAAACAACAAAAGAATAAAAAGAAAAAGAAAGACATAAAAACTTACAAAGGTTCAAAAAGTGGGAAACAAGGAAAAACTTCATCTTCGGGCTGAATCAACGGTTTGGTGGAGGAAAGTAATGCTCAAAGTTCCCCATGAAGTCGTACATCGTCCTCCAACGCTCAGCGTCATCCGCCTCTCTCTGACGATGCCTCTGATCCTCCATCGACATGCGAGCTAAATAGACAGATTCCCATCTATCCATCCTCCTATGAATGTGATCCTGCTGGAGGTGAACTTGCTGCATCCGTGCAGAAAGATCCTCGGCCCATGGTGGTGGTATACTCGATCCTGTGTACTCGGGCGGAGGAGGTGGTGGGTAGTGAGGCTGGAAGTGATCTTGATACATCACCGGGTTGTAAGGCAAGAGTCCATAGGCATGAGGGTCGACAGGAGCTGGTGGTGGGTCGACAGGAGCTCTCGGCACCTCGTTAACGAAGTTGGGTGCCTCGTTAACAGTGTTGGGAGGGGGCTGGAAGTGGTCGTTAACGAGCCTGGTGGGCTCGTCAATGAGGACAGTGCTCCCTAAGACTTCCGTGTCGATGTCTTCTTCCTCGAAATTTAGCTCCTCAGTTCCGCCCTCGGTGTCGGCCTCTTCAGTGTCGTTGCCTACTACCTCGATATCCTCTTCTTCATCTTCATCTTCATGTTCATCTTCATCCATGGCTTCTTGCTCAAACCGGGATTCACATGGCCTAAGCGAAAGCTCGTCCTCCGCTTTAGGTTCCAATGGGTAGGCATGTCCCGTCCACGCCTCGTACCAATTCGGTACGTAGAGAAGCTCAAACTTGTCGAGGGTAGGTGTACCGATGCGATCTTGAGCTTTCACCTTGAATCCTCCCTCGGCTTGAATGAAGACACCGGAGCTATACCAATAATTTTTGTTGAGGAGTTGGGCGTGAGCCAGTGTATAGCGGGTGAGATCGATTCCAAGGTTCTTAGCCAAGAGGCTAACCAAGTTGCCACACCAAACCTCCTTGGACTTGGTTGATTTTCCGATGTAGTAAAGCGACTCGTATCCCAAATTTAAGGGGTCGGGCTCCTAAAAAGGATGGTGTGGAAACAAGCAACTTCCGTCCTTGTAGGCCGGTTCAACTCTCTCTTCGGCCAAAATGTCGCGGCTAGGACTCTAAGAATAATCCTGAAGATGGGGTTGATGATGGTTGCCCCGGATAATGCCGCGGTGGAGGATTGAACCTCCCCGGTGATGTAGCTCCAAGTGCGGGTCACTCAGTAGTCCTTCAAGCTGTAATCTCTAGACGGGTTTGGGAGCTCTATGATTGCGTTGAACTCCGCCATTGTGAACTCACGGTGCTCGTTACCGAGCCGAAACCGGATTCGTCCCGCCGAGGTCTTCGACGAGAAGTTGGTCTCCAAGGAGGCCAAAAACTCGGATGTGAGGGCTGGATAGTGTGGCAAACTCTCTTGCTTCAGAAGATGGGCGGCACCAAGGATAACAAAGGCTTCCTTGACGTCAGTGTAGATCCCCGTGTTGACAGCGCTGGACTTTGAGAACCATCGGGTGTAGTGGTCCTTCTCCAAAAAATCACGGTAACGCCGTACTTGGCCCTGAGTGCTTAGAATGACGTCATCCACACGAGGTGGAGATGGGGACCTATGGTTTTTCCTCTTCTTCTGAGCTCGGGTAGCGGGTCTGCTTGAACTTGCCATGGATCCTACAAAATAATCAAGACTTTTCCAAGATAAGATCCACTCAAAAATAGATAGGCAAGAGACCCCATACTTGGTCTCGAATTAACCTCAGAATTATTCGTTAACTACCCAATTGGGTCGTTTACGATTCTGGACTCGGTATTGATTTCTGAAGCATTGCAGGGTCGTTAACGAGCCTGGGTGGGTCGTTAACGAGCCGCCGAGACCAAAAATCAGAATTTCCGATTTTAATCTACCTTGAATTTAAGCACAAATCAAGCATGCAATCTTCTATATTTTTCCACCAATCCCATAATCGGGTATAAGCACCCCATACTTACTCGATTACCCATCCCGAACATGCTAGAATTACCCAAAATTTTGATATGCAAAGTTTGAACTTAAGACTAGAATAAGAAAAATTCATGCTTTTCTAATTAGAGTGTTGCAATAGATAATCTAACATTAATAATCCTTCCTAAAACAAGAATAACTAAGCATAATCAAGAATTTTTATGAACGAAAATCAAGCATGCAAATCGACCTCTCTAAGAACGAGATCCAATACATGAAATTTCTACCCTAAAAACCATTAATCATGCAATTTCGAGTTAGGGTTTAGAAATCATACCGGAGAATCGAGAAATTGAAGAACAAGGGGTCAGAATCGGGTGGTTAACGAGCTCGGATCTCGTCGGTGAGAAAATCAGTTTTCGGGCTTCGGTAACGACGGTCTCTCGGTGGTCGGTGGAGTGAAGGATTCCGATCGGTGGAGTGAAGGGAGAGGGATTTCGAGAACTTTGGTTGGGATTTTGGAGAAGTATGGAATTGGAGAGTGGGGTGGTAGATTTGGAGAAGGGGTAAAAGGATTTTTATAGGAGAGGGAAAGGTAGGTAGAGGCGGCGGCTAGGGTAGAAAATAAGATAGATTAGGGTAAAAATCTTACCTGCCCCGTTTTTTGACGAGTCGGGTCTTAGAACCGGGTCGTTAACGACCCTGGGTGGGTCGTTAACGAGCTGTCGTAGCCTCTGGGAGTGATTTTTCGATCCCTTCTCCTGAAATCTTGTTAGCTCAAAAAGAATTCTAATTTCTATCCTAACTAAAATTAAAAAAGAAAACAAAAGAAAAATAAGAAAAATAATCTAAAAAGAAAAAGAGAAACTAAATCTATTCTAAAAGCGGGTTGCCTCCCGTAAGCGCTATTTTTAACGTCGTTAGCCCGACGAGCTCCTTTGCTAGTCTCATGGTGGTTCATGTGTAGCCATGTTGGGGTCTAAAGGTACCCCATATTTAGCCTTGAAGTCTCTGTGTGCTTGAGTTGCTAAATTTGGACCCTTTTCTTCTATCAGTACACCCGATATTCCTACATGATGGTCAGTGAAGTCCGGAAACCAAGGTGGTTTGGACTTTTCTGTAGTACATGTAATAGGGCCTTGGTTGTACTCTTGCACGTGGAACTCAGTGATTGGCCGATGAGACTCGGTAGTGACGGTTGTGTTGAGTTCTGGTTGAGTCAACTCGATTTGTGCGACCAACTGGGTCATTGGCTTTTTGATCCAAGTTGAATTCCACCCGTTCTTCTCCGATATCAAAGGTGAGGAGTCCTTTCCGCACATCAACTCTTGCTCCAACTGTGGCTAAAAATGGTCTACCGAGAATTATGGGGACATGAGGGTCTTCAGGCATATCAAGGATGATAAAATCGTTCGGTATAAAGAATTTCCCGACTTGAATAGGATAGTCGTCCACCACTCATGTGTCCTTAACACAAGACCCATCTGCCATGTACAGATTCATGTCTACCGGTTCTAGTGGTCCCATATTGGCTTTAGACCAGATTGAGAGAGGAACGAGACTAGCACTGGCACCCAGATCGCATAAAGCCTTGAACTTGTGGTTGCCTGTGCCGATCATTATTGCAAATCTTCCTGGATCTCCTAGCTTTTCCGGTATAGCTATCGATCTGACTTCATCTTGTAGCTCTGTAATGGATCTTTTCCTGCTAAGAATATCTTTCAAAAACTTTGTGTAAGCCGGCATTTCGCTTAGGGCCTCAGCGAATGGGATGGAAATATTAATGCCCTGAGGAATCTTAACGAAACGCTTGAACTTACTCTCAGTAGAGTCCATAGATTTCTTAGTTGGAAATGGAAGAGATTTCACCATTCTCGAAACCAAGTTAGGCTCGAGAGGTGAGAGTACCGGGTCGACACTGGGGTCGTTTATTGTCCTCGGTGGGTCGTTACCGACCCTGGTGGGGTCGTTAACTACCCTGGAATAGAGAGGAAGGCTCGGATTAGAGAACTTACCTGTGGTAAGGTCGTCAGATACCCTCGGAGCCTCGTCACCCTGATTTTTGGCCTCGTTATTTGCCCTCGCTGGCTCGTTAACGAGCTGTTTGGTGACGTTTTGTTCCTCCTTGTCTTCAGTTTGAACTCTCTCTGGTAATGTCTTCCTGCTTCTGAGGTGTACCGCTGCTATTTGGCCTCTAGGGTTCTCCTCGGGACGGCCCGGGAGTTTCCCTTGTGGTCTTGGAATCCGTGCAGCTAGGTCCCCTAGTTGGGAATCAACGCTCCTCTTCCAAACATCGAACTCTCCCCATCTTTTATCTTGTCGGTTCAGTTTGGCTTGAACTTCATCAACTTTGTTGTTCACTCCGTTAATGCTTTCCTTTATTTCCTGAACCCATGATGGCGTCTCCTGATGGTCCGGAGGTTGGTAAGGAGGAACCCTTTGTTCTTGTTGAGGAGGTTGGCTCCATTGGTCATATGCATAATTGCCCCAGGTGGGCTGATTGTAATTCCTCCATGCATAAAAACTATCACCTTGGTTCCTATATGGGCCCCACATGTAATTATCCTTTTCATATGCCTTAACAGCTATGGTTTCCCTTTCTCTCTGGATCTCCTCTATCTCTAAACAGAGTTCAACAATCTGCCTAGCTAGTTCTTCATGTGTAGCCATGGCCTTGCGTACTCTTAATCTCCTGTGGAGGGAACGCTCGCGTTCAGGGTCTACTTCTGGATGAGAGACAACTCGACGTCCTTTAACTGTCATGCACTGTAAGCAAAAACAAAAACAAAAAAACAAAATCAAAAAGAAAAAACGGGGTCTCGAACAGGATCGGTACCGAGGCCTAGAGGGTCGGTACCGAGCTTGGAGTGATCCCGTGAAAACCGAAACTAAAAAAGAAAGAAACAACTACCTGTCGACAGGGTCGTTACCGAGCCTGGGTAGGGTCGGTAACGACTCGACAGTGGCCTAGAAAATAAAAATAAAAACACAGAAACTGGGTTGCCCAGCAGGGTCGGTACCGACCCTGGGGGGTCGTTACCGACTCGGCGGAGTCCCAAAAAACGTAAAAAGAACAAAACTTGGCACTATTGAAATCTCCCCGGCAACGGCGCCAATTTGTTGAGAGGGTTTCTTGACAACAAATAAATTTATAAGTCAAGACTCCGCTGAGTATAGCGAAGTCAGGATCGTTCCACAAGAAGCAAGGTTGTTCGTTTATCAATCTACAAAAAATCAAACAAAACAAATAAAAACACTCACAAGTAGCCTCGTTAACGACGTTGTCAGGGTCGTTAACGAACCACCGAACACAATAACACTCAAATAACGACCTAATTAAATTCGGTACCGAGGCAAGTAACTCAGCAACGAAAATTCACTAGAGATAATTCAAATAAAACAAAGATCTAGGACTAGGGACACCACAACATAGCCAAGCAATATAAACTCGTAAGAAGATAAGATCATGCCTTTAAACAGATAGAATCATCAACTTTCGTTGACTTAGCAAGTAAATTAATCAACTTTCGTATCCTAATTCACTTAATTGCTTGTTTTGGATCTAAAGCTTGAAACTTTCGTATTCAAACAATATCAACCTTCAAGTTACTAACTTTCTCTTTCAATCAAGTTAAAAACTCAAATTACCTCAACTTTCGTTTCGGTATAAGCACAACAAACAATCTCAATAAAAGATAAAAGGCAGTCAACACACAATCTTACTCATCAAACATGCTCAACTATGTCGGGCTTAACCCCAATCCTAGAAACGAAAACTACTCACTAATCATAACTAAGAAACTAATAATTTCAATCAAAGGAAACATTGAAAACAAAAAAAACTCAAATTAATAAAAAATACTGTCTTACAAAGATTCAGAAGAAACCGAAAATAACGAAATACCGAATCAAAATCACAACTAACGATCCCGGTGACCTTCGTCTACCGAGCCCCTTTGATCACAACTCCGATCCGTCTTTTTTCTCTTCCGGCCCTTCAAAATTCTTCTCCTAGATCAATCCCCCTCTTTCTATGCTAGATAGAAAGGTATTTATACTAAAAAGCTAAAAACTAAAAAGGCTAAAAGATATAAACTTTCCTAAAAAGATAGAAAATAAACCCTAAAAGATAGAAACTAAATCTAAGAAGATAATAAGACCTAAAATACATATTCTAATAACCCTAAAAGATTCTAAAAAGATACTCAACCGACACGGAAATAAATTCTCGCTCAGGATCGGTGAATTATAAAATCAAACTTCAAATCTTCTCTTTCGTGGCCTCGTTAACGAGCCCTCACAACCTAGTTAACGAGCCTGGGCTTTGTTTTCTTCCACACTTCCTCTCGTAATCTTGAGCTTTGACTTCTTCAATCTTGTACTCCTCCGTCTTTCACTGTAACGCTCCAAATTCAGCTCCATATAGCTCTTTTCCTTGCTAAAAACTACAAAATACACAAAATAGCGTAGCTTCCACTCTTTTCATAGAAATATGCAAAACTATCTAAACTCAACAAAACTAAACCTATTAAGTAAAGAAAACCTACTAAAAACTATACTAGAAATGCGAACATCAAAATACCCCATACTTAAACTTGCTTGTCCTCAAGCAATAAACAAGACATAAACCAAAACCAAAACAAACATACTCATCAAGACATAGCCATCTTCTAAAAAGCAACATCTACACATGAGAAAAATATAGCAAAAGACTATTAACGTCCTCACACATATATGTACTTAAATAGACATAAGATAATACAATCCAACCTTACAAGGAATATTGTGTTTCACTCAACTCTCAAGTGTTTAGGCTTATAAATTCAATCTCTCAACTCATCTTATATACAAAAACTCATAGAAACTGGAACTTATATCACCAATACTCTCCACCCAAGATTTGTCAAAACAAGCAAAAAAAATCATCAAGAGAACTTAGGCTCAATGAAAAACATCATAGAAGCTTCCATCTCTGTACAAAAATTAATGCTTTTTATGTTTTTGAAGCTCCAAAAAGTGAACAAGAGTTATCTTCCAAAATGTATACACATGACCTTTTAAGGCGTAATAGTAATTTTATCATCACCATATTCCATAATTTACCAAGAACTTCATTTACATAAGCTAAGCATACCTTAAGAGGGAACCCAATAACCCCATATCCACCACTTTGGTGTGCTATATGTCAAAACAAGATATTTTGACATTAGAAAACAATTATAGCAACATCTTAAGTTATACTAATATAATAGCTTTAAGAGCATAATACTGCCCTTTCAAAACCCAACCCAACAGATATTTTTCCTTGAAATATGCATTATTTTTCCTTATCTTTAGAACTATAAAAACTCTCCCTCAAAAATCAATAAATGATCTATATTTTGAAATATATAAACTATCCTTCTCAAGACCAATGAATATCTTCTAAAATATTAAATATTAAATACAACTAGAAAATTTCTCCCTCAAATCCAATAAATGCTTTTTTTTTAAAATATTTATTTAATTGACAACAATTACGTACAAAGCATATATTGGTATCCGTTCAAATCCCTCCACTAAGAATATAGTTGTGTAATATAATTAGTACTATATGTAATTCCATATTCTCTTTGCTGCTACATAACGTTTTGTTTTTGTGTACTGCTACACAACCTATCCATTGGAGTACCAAACTCAACAAAATGCACCAATAAATGAATGAAGAACATGCTTTTGAATTCCTTCAGCAACTTTTGGAATTTCTTAACTCCAGTATATATACGTCCCGACCGTGCACTTAGAAGCCGCAACTTTATGGATCACTTGCACCAACACTTGCAACGACAATCGAAGTAAACCGCTTTGTGCCACTAATCTCGTTTGTTTGCACTATGATTCCATAAAAATATCTTACACATAGGTATATATTTACTAACTATATTTTGCATTCTACATTAGCAGGGAGAAATAGAGGGTGAAAGCATGCTCCAAAACAAAGCACGTGAACAAGGGCCTACATTTTACAGTCTTGATGAGTTGTGTAATGGTGTTGAGCATGATATTTGTTGGATCGTAAACGGTTAGCAAAGAGCTTGGGAATTGGCAATTAAGATGTTCCCAAGGCAGCGGAAGTAAACAATCGCAAGTAATAAAGACAGTAAAGAACGCAGTTCCTTTATAGAGGAACCCCACTACAACCAACTAGTTGTATGGGCAAACCTCTACCTCCGCTTGGAGGATTTTGAATGACTTTCTTATATTAATGGCTTTGTTCCTTAGTTACACAGCCGGATTCAAACTTCTCTGTTCCTACGAGTTCTTCCTAACTCTAGCAACACTAGCAAATCCTCTCAACTGAGTTCCTAAGCTCACAACAGCAAAATACAAATAAGTCAGACCTTACACCGACTTCTCAATTCCCTTGTCCTTGGGAACTTCGGCTTCACCGTCGTTGAGATCACACACTCGCCGGCGGGGACTTCTCTTCTTTTTCTTTCTTTTTCTCAGATGTGGGTGTTTGAGAGTTCTGGGAGAAGTACACAATCCGAGTACTATTCATTTGGCTTTATAGTCCAGTGAGCTTGGGCAATCGCATCTTTCGTTTGTATCCAAAATGCCCTTTGCTTGATGCCCAAGTTGTACTTTCTTCACATGTGACTTTGGTCAACTTCTTGGATCAATCGGACCGTTGGATGAAGCGTGAGAGTCTGATCCTCAAACTGTTCCTTCGGGCTGTCTGAGACAGAATCCCGCGATCTACGCTGAACGGTCGTTGTCCTCACATGTGTGTCCCATGTCATGGGAACTTTCTTCTTCATAGTTCCCTTGATGGAAACTCTTCATCGTTGTAAGCTTGTGTTCTCTTGATGGAGTTCCCACTTCATGGGAACTTTCCTCTTCAGAGTTCCCTTGATAGAAACTTTGCATTGTGGCCTGCTGAAGCTTTTGGTCATTCATAGGAATTCTTGGCTGTACCTGTGTCCCTTAGAAATACTTGAACAAGCCACATTAGTTCCCTATGGTGTTTGTCATTATCAAAACTCGGAGAATGATATCGTTGATCCGTTGTTTAGAACCAGAGGTCCCAACAACGTCCCAACAATTTCCCCCTTTTTGATGATGACAAACCCATCACAAAATATGCAAGTATTTCAATGAATGATATGCTGATGAGTTCCTAAGTATGATTTTGGGAAGTCACTTTTAGTGAAACATTTAGATTTTGGGAACCACTTCTGATGAGACACTTAGTTCTTACTTAGCTTTTTATAAAGTTGTTCCCCCTTAGCTTATGCGTGGTCTGTGATAACTTAAACTTTTAACTCATCTCGCATTTTTTGTCTTTCTCCCTTTTGACATCATCGAAAACAAGCAAAGCAATACTAGGGAAGAAAGGAACACGCAATCAAAATAAAGACCAATTCATTACTTAAGAAAATATATACAATGGGAACTCAAGTACAATTTGTGGTCATATTTGGATTAAGGGAAGAAGAAGGGAGAGATCATGGGGCTTGAGGGAACAAGGCGTCACAGAGGCGCGTAAGGACTTGTGTAAGCTTTTCTTGTCCTCTGGCCAACGCTGCTTGGTCCTTGGCAATCTGGTCGAGGGTGTTGGCAATGAGGAGCAACACTTGAGAGTTCCCCTCTTGTGCACCAGACTCCAGTTGAGCTGCTTCCTCTACGGGCTCAGAGTGCCTCATCTTCTGGACAACTGAAATGTCCAGTTCCCTTCCAAGCTCTATTTCGTCCTTAGAGGCGTCTTAGAGACCCTCTTTTTGTAGAAGCTTCTTTATCAGCCTAGAATAGGGAAGGGAATGGGACTTGGAAGCCATGCACTTCTCCATGTGCCCAAGGATAATTCTGGGAAGATTGATGGGCTTCTTGAGTAGGAAGTGATAGAGGATGATGGCATCGGGGATGTTGACGACCAGACGCTTCTCCTAGCGAGGGATCACCACATTGATGGAAGGGCGAGCGTCTCCGAAATTGTCAACGATGACAACTCTTGAGGAGGTGTTGGTGGTTGAAGGAGGAGGAAGAGATTCGGAAGAGGAAGAAGTCCAGGTGACAATTTCGTCGGCCGGAGAAGGAGGAGGGGCCAAGAAGGGGCTTACTTGGTTGTAGAGCCCTTTGATAAGAACATCCTTCATGGTTGGGTCTGGTTCTTGCTCAATCTCTTTTAGTTGAGAGATGAAGAGGATGCGAGGATTGACGAGGACCCACGCTTTGATCTGGGCAAAAGTGTGTGAGGGGCCATTTTTGTAAGAGTTTTGAAGGTTTTGGAGGTTTCTTGAAAAAGGGAGTGAAAGGGATGTGGAGAAGAAGAATTGCAGAGATGGAAGATGGAATAAGATCCCAAAAATGGCAAATGAGGGTTTTAAGGAGAGAGGGGGGAGGGGGGCGAGGGGTAGAAAGGGAAGTGGAAAAACCTCGATAACCGTCGTCGAATGAACGTGGGGCATCGTTTCAACTTCCATAGCACGCTTCTGGACACGCGGCGCGATCTCTAGGGAATTCCTTTTCAAAATTTGAATACTTGGCCTCTAATGCTTCTGAGCCTCTGACACAAAAGTCCGTTTCCCAAGTGACGGTTTGTCTTTGTAGATGAGTCAGCGTTCCCTTGCTAGTTTGTATCAGTTCCCATGATCATATCAAGGTCAGGGAGAGTGAAGTGGTTAAGGGAACTTCACACTCATCCTTTTGTGGGGCTAGGGAACTCAAAAGGGAACCAGACAATTTGCAACTCGATAAAGGAAATGTTTTGGCTCGTGAGAAGCGTTTGTCTGGTCCCTAGCTTAGGGTGGGTCATATGATCAACCGTCATGGTGGCTTGTAAAGAGGAATAAAGGTAACTCTGGTTGATCATTTTGGGCCAAAAGAAATAGAGTTCCTTTGTACACATCTATCTTTAGACTAGTAATCATGGCATAGTGAAAGCAATAAGTCCAAGTTCCCTAGCATGCAATCTTGTATAAACTAGTCAGGCATTGAGGGAGAAACAAACAGGGACTTGTTTAGTTTAGAGTTATCATCCCTAGAAGCATTCGAAAACGCTGGTAGGGACGTCTGCCTAAAGCTTTGGTGAGAATGTCCGCAATTTTCTCTTCAGTTCTACATTGTTCCATCGAGATGTTCCCATTTTCAACATTGTCACGTAGAAAGTGAAGCCTTATATCAATATGCTTAGTTCTAGAATGATGCACAGGATTTTTGGAAATGTTTATGGCGCTAGTGTTATCACATAGTATGGGAACTGG
Organism: Fallopia convolvulus; assembly: GCA_964016875.1. Classification (NCBI taxonomy): domain Eukaryota; kingdom Viridiplantae; phylum Streptophyta; class Magnoliopsida; order Caryophyllales; family Polygonaceae; genus Fallopia; species Fallopia convolvulus. The sequence continues at coordinate 37,354,220 of OZ024725.1, forward strand.
GCCAAAAGACATACCGTAATCCTGGAGTTGTGACTTAATCCATAGAACTTGGGAACAACAGGATGCGGCAGCCACATATTCTGCTTCAGCTGTGGAGAGTGCCACTGAGTTTTGCTTTTTAGATCCCCATGAGACTAAGCATGACCCTAGGAACTGGGCCATTCCAGATGTGCTCTTTCTATCAACCAGGTGCCCTGCAAAGTCCGCATCTGTGTATGCAATTAGCTCAAGGGAACTGTTCCTTGGATACCAAAGGCACAAGTTAGCGTTCCCTTTGAGATACCTGAAAATTCTCTTCACCTCTTTCAGGTGTGATTCCTTAGGTTTAGCTTGAAAACGAGCACAAAGACATACGGAGAACATGATATCAGATCTACTAGCTATTAAGTAGAGAAGGGACCCGATCATACCTCGATAGTTCCTTTGGTCCACACTAAAACCTGTTTCATCCGCATTGAGCCTTGAATTTAGTGAGATGGGAGTGTCAATGGGATTGGAGTGTTCCATCCCATACTTCACGAGCATTTCCTTGATGTATTTTTGTTGATGAATCTTTGTTCCCTCCTTGGTTTGGGATATTTGAAGTCCCAGGAAGAACGTGAGTTCCCCAATGAGACTCTTTCTTTAAAAACAAAGTCTTGTCTATCGAACCGCAAAGGTATCCATGGGACAAGAGGAATTGAGCAAACGTGTCATACCAAGCTCTGGGAGCTTGTTTGAGTCCATAGAGGGCCCTCTCCAGGAAATAGACATGGTTGGGTAACTTCTCATGTTCGAATCCTGGAGGTTGGGCCACATACACTTCTTCCTTGAGATGTCCATTGAGGAAGGCTGTTTTCACATCCATTTGATAAAGCTTGAATCCTTTGTGAGCAGCATAGGCAATTAGAAGTCGAATGGCCTCGATCCTGGCAACCGGTGCGAAGGTCTCATCGTAGTCGATTCCTTCCTCTTGCTTGTAGCCTTGTGCCACTAGCCTAGCCTTGTTCCTTGCTACATCCACAGTATCATCGAGCTTGTTCCTAAAGACCCATCGAGTTCCTATGATGTTCTTGTTTTTGGGCCTAGGAACTAGCTTCCAAACTTTGTTCCTGTCGAATTGGTGGAGTTCCTCTTGCATGGCTTGAATCCAATCTGGGTCCTTCAAAGCTTCTTTGATATTTTTGGGTTCCACCATGGAAACAAACGCGTTAAAAGCACAAAAATTATTGAGAGAGGAACGAGTTTGTACACCTTTATCATAAGGGGAGATGATGTTCTCAATGGGGTGGTCCTTCCTTTGTTGAAAGGTTCTTGTGTGAGTGGGTTCCCTTGCATGTGTGTCATCTTCAGTAGCTGTTTCTTTGTCACGGGAACACTCATCTTCAGCTTCTTCATTTGATGTTTCTTCAGAGATTTCTGGCAAGTTCCCTCTTTGTTCCCCTTGAATACTGGATTCTGGCAAGGTATTGTCTTGGGGGACGACAGAGTTGTTCCCTGAAGAGGGAACCTCGAGAAAGTTGGAGGTGTCTTGTAGTTATTCTGAGGAGGGAGCCTCGAGGGAGATTTGATCAGTGAGAGTTGGATCTCCGTCATTGTTCCCTGGTGGTGGGATGTTTCTTGCACTTGGATAGTCTTCATCCCTTTTCCTTGGCTCATCATCGTCATCATCATCATCGTCTTCTTGCCTGACTAGCTTGAACAGAGTTCCCTTCCCTTGGGTCTCTGTTCCCATCTTTATAGACTTTTCGTTGAAGACGACATGAATGCTTTCCTCTATCTTCTTGGTCCTCTTATTATAGACCCTGTAAGCCTTGCTTTGTGATGAGTATCCCAAGAAGATCCCTTCGTCGCTTCTGGGGTCGAACTTGCCAAGATTGTCTTTACCGTTATTGTGAACAAAGCATGTGCAACCAAATGTTCTCAAGTGTGAGATGTTTGGTTTTCTCCCTTTGATAAGCTCATAGGACGTTTTGTTGATCAGGGGCCTTGTCATGGCTCGGTTCAAGGTGTACGTAGCTGTGGAGATGGCTTCGGTCCAGAAGTACTCGGGAACTACACTTTCAATCATCATGGTTCTGGCCATGTCCTCCAGGGTTCTGTTCTTTCTCTCGACCACTCCATTTTGCTGAGGGGTGCGAGGAGCTGAGAAATTGTGAGAGATCCCATTTTTCTCACAGAAGTTTAGGAACTCTGAGTTTTGAAACTCAGTTCCGTGATCAGATTTGATTGCTTTCAGTTTGAGTCCTAAGCTTACTTTTGTTCTTTTGATGAAGGGTTCGAATTCTTCAAATGCTTGTGATTTTGCCTTCAAGAAGATAACCCAGGTGAATCTTGAAAAATCATCGATTAAAACATACATGTACCTTTTTCCACCGTAGCTAGCCGTTCTCATGGGACCACAGAGATCCATGTGAATTAGCTCTAAAGGCCTGGTTTTGATCACCACCTTTTTGGGCTTGAAGGAGTTCCTGGTCTGTTTTCCTCGAACACATGCTTCACACATTTTGACTCCTTCGAGATTGATCCGTGGAAGACCAATGACCAGATCCTGTAGATAGAGCTTCAGGATTTGATTTACACCTGCATGTCCCAGTCGTCTATGCCAGAGTTCCGTGTCATCTTGGGAACTTGCAAGACACAACTTCATTGGTGGTTCAAATTCTGTATCTACTACATAAACGTTGTTGTGCCTTCTTCCTCTCAGAATCACTTTGTTGGTCTTTTTGTTGATGACTAGGCATTCGTCTGAGTCGAAGGTGACAACGTTGTTCCCTTGATCACATATCTGGGCAACACTTAAGAGATTGTATCCCAGATCTTTCACCAAGTTGACATTGCTGATTTTGATTGATCTATTTAGCAATACTTCTCCCTTTCCAATTACTTCTCCCTTGTTTTTATTGCCAAATCAGACGTGGCCTCCTTCAGCATGAGTGTGGAGTGAGATGAGGATATCCTTGTTTCCGGTCATATGGTTCGAGCATCCACTGTCTATGAACCATGCATTGTTCCCTCTCACTGCCACCTACAAGGTAAAGTTAGTGTTTTGAGACCCAGGAAAGATGACTCTTGCCCGGTCCCTTACAAGGGAAAATATTCTCATTTAAAACGTAGTCAGCGATGTTGATATCATGAGAGTTGGAGTTCCTTTGATGATTGGCATGATGTTTTTGTTTGTTTAGGAACTCACGGTTTCTAAGGGTTTGGGCTTTCTTCTTGGGACATGCTTCCTTGTAGTGCACATGAGCACCACAGTTCCAGCACGTCTTGTAGTATTCTCCCAGGTAGTACTTTGGGTGAGGTCTCTGGATTCTGTTCCTATCCATGGTTTCCTTATTGTACACCCGTGACCCGTTTCCCTTAGCAATTTGGACATAAAGTCTATGTCCAGTGTTCCCAGTGTAATAATCTCTCTCACCACTGTTCCCACTTTCTAGGACCCTTATTTTTTTTTCAAGATGAGCATTTTTCTGTTTCTCACATTGGAGTTCTAGGGCCCTACACTCATGGATTTCATGTTCACTCAGGGGAGACTTTCCATTCTTTGAGCATTCACTTTTGTATCCTATGCCGTGTTTGGCTGGGACAAACTTAATTTGGGAACTCGAGGCTTCAAGATGGTCAGGAGTCTTACTTAGGTTTTGCAAGAGGGTGTTTTCATCTTTCTCTAGAGTTTTGATTTCATTTTCTAGATCTACGATGTGAGACACATGAGACTTGAGTTTTTCAAGAAGGGATATACAATTGGGACAAGGTTCAAGACAACCTAATTGAGCATTTATGTGTTCTTATTTTTCCAACTTGTTTTGCAGTTTTATGTTATCTTTGACAAGACTTGAAAGGATTTTCAACAGCTCAGGTTTTTCATAGTTATTTAAAGAATCAAGAACAGTTTCAGTGGTTACCTCACTGGGTTGTTCCCCAGTGGTTTCTCCTATGGCCATGCCACACATGTCTGGGAGTGCCCACGACTCGGGATCTTCGTCTTCATCATCGCTCCAGGTGGCGATGTAAGCCTTCTTCCCTTGCTTCCGGCCTTCAGTTCCCTGTGGGCATTCCTTAGCGAAGTGTCCTTTCTTGTTGCACTTGTAGCATGTGACATCGGAGAGGTCCTTCTCTGCGGGTTTTCTTTGGGAACTCTACCCTTTTCCCCAGTTCCCTTGTTCCTTTGAGACTTCCCTTTGTAGAAGTTTCGAAGAGCCTTTGTTACGAGAACTAGCTCCTCATCTTCTTCTTCTTTGGAGTCTTCGTGTTGTTATTGGGTTGATTTGAGCATCTTCTCGATCTCGAGTGCGATCCCTCGATGAGCTCGAGTCTGTTCCTTGTCATCGATCTTTCTCTTCTCGTGTCCTACTAGCTTTCCAAACACTTGATGGAGCATGAGTGTTCTATTTTCCGGATTTTCTTTGAACATTGTTCTCTCGTTTGCCCATTCTCCAGTCAATCCGTTGAAGAGCTGTTGGACCTTCATCTTATGGGTGATTTCTTCTTTGGTGATCCCTAAGCCTTCCATTTTGGTGCAAAGTCCTTCAAATCGGGACTGGTAGCTATCGACAGATTCTCCCATCTCCATTTGGAAGTTGTAGAATCCCTTTTTGCATTCATCTGAAGATCTTCTCGGAGATCTGAGTTCCCAACGTGCATTTGTTGGATGGCTTCCCACATTTCCTTGGTTGTGTCGAGGTTTGCTACCTTGTCACAGTCTTGTACGCACATGGACCTCTTCAGGTATTGTTTGGCTTTGTAGTTTGCCTCCATACACTTGTATTCGTTGGGTCCCCACTTGGAGAGGTCATTGACTATAGCTGGATCGATTTCGAAGTTGCCTCTCTCGATAACACACCAGGCTTGGTAGTCTTGACCACGCATCCAATCCTTCATGTCGCGTTGCCAGCTTTCAAATCTTCCTGTAATAAGCCATGGTGGCTTACTAGTGTTGTTCCCCACTTGAGTAAGTTCCTGAGCCATTTTGATACCTGCGATGCTAACACAAATCTAGAGCGCAAGCTCTGATACACAAATCTTTCGTTTGTGTCCAAAATGCCCTTTGCTTGATGGCCAAGTTGTACTTTCTTCACATGTGACTTTGGTCAACTTCTTGGATCAATCGGACCGTTGGATGAAGCGTGACAGTCTGATCCTCAGACTGTTCCTTCGGGCTGTCTGAGACAGAATCCCGCGATCTGCACTGAACGGTCGTTGTCCTCACATGTGAGTTCCCATGTCATGGGAACTTTCTTCTTCAGAGTTCCCTTGATGGAAACTCTTCATCGTTGTAAGCTTGTGTTCTCTTGATGGAGTTCCCACTTCATGGGTACTTTCCTCTTCAGAGTTCCCTTGATGGAAACTCTGCACTGTGGCCTATTGAAGCTTTTGGTCATTCATAGGAGTTCTTGGTTGTACCTGTGTCCCTTAGAAATACTTGAACAAGCCACATTAGTTCCCTATGGTGTTTGTCATTATCAAAACTCGGAGAATGATATCGTTGATCCGTTGTTTAGAACCAGAGGTCCCAACAACGTCCCAACAATATTGAATTTATTTTATGCAGAATATGGGATGTCACAAATGCATATGGCATATATCTCAGTACGAACTTTCTTGTTTGCGACAATAAAATTTCCTATCAAACATTAATTCAAAATTGTAGTATATCATCATCTAAAATACCTTTATCTATTTATAATTATAGGGGAATGTTATGCGGTGTAATGTAGCTCATTGCTTTGTGGCTAACTTAGAGGAGGGAAACATATATATTATAAAGAACTTCACCCTTGATCCAAACAAAGAAATGTATAAGATTTATAAGGACAACAATTACATCATGCGGCTTGAGGGCAATACTGTTGTCAAGCAATCTACAGCCCAAACTTTCCATAGTAAAAATTACTATAAATTTATTCTAGAATAATATATTGATTCCGTCCATCGGACGGGTCCATCGAACGGGGTCAGTCCTCTAGTTGTATTTAGAATAAGCCTCTTTCACATTTTGAGAAGGGATAGGAAATATTTTCTACTCATTCCAATTCTACTTCTAGAGTAATGAATTTTCTATTTTCCATTTTTTTAATCTCAGACAGAGTCAAATTGTAAGTATTTATTAAATGTACTTAGTCACATTGTACTTTTCAATTGATTTACTATAAAACTAATTCTTTCAACTATGATATTCCACAACTAATATCATTATTCATAAGATCCTCATCAAAGTGCCAAGTCCTAAAAGATCAACCATGCAACTCCAAATAAGCTTATATATAAGCAACGTAAGAATAGAGCTCAAATAGATTAAATGACTACATTGTTTTCAAGTTGATTAAGAAGAATTGATCATCCTTGATATTGACATAATCGTAAGAAAATTACCCAAAATGCTGATCGAAAAAAGTAGGAAATCCCAAATAAAATTACCCAAAATGCTAATGGAACAAAGTAGGAAATCCCAAATTTATAAACATTGGTAAGGGTTCGATAACGGTATGACTAATGTAATCTTGGAGTCAATTCTATAATAACTGATTCACAAATAATCAAATACCATAACGTTCATGGATTGGTCAAGAAACGAAAATCATTACATAATGACCTTTAAACTAGTTTGAATCTACCTAATAGCCTCTATTTTGCAAAGAGTTTGCTTCAAAGAGACATTTCATCAAACAATTGGAGCTCATACTAGTCTCCTAAATTTAAAATTTTAGATTCACATCTATGTGTAAATACTCATTCAATAATTAAAAAAATCAATTGTTGTCATATACTCCTATAAGGTAAGTATCTTATAATATCTTAATACTAATAATCGCAGTAGATAAATCACTATTTCCAAACACCTAGAGCAACAAAACAACCATGATAACAACAAAATTCCGATATGGAAAAACAATTATGGATGGACTCACCTTAAATTCTACAGGTGCAAACTAATTTTTTCCACGACTCCTCAGTCACTTCATGATTCGAGAAACCCTAAAAATGCCCAAAAAGAACGTGTTGGTACGTGCTGTGCTCTTTGCCGCTATCTTGGCCAAAACCCTCGTGGCTTTCAAACCGCGGCTCCAATAGATTTGTCAAACTCACACCCCCACCCCAACAATTCAACAAACAGCCCACACAAAATCGAATCGTTCATATCCAAAAAGAGATTGTCATGGCCTTCCATCTAAATCAAGGCAAATTGCAACTTCAAAGTCTGCGGTGGCGATGCGAGAGAAGACTCTTGTCACCGGAAGCTGGTTCCGCTCAACGAAGAATAAGATTACAAAAAGGAATCCAACCATGGTGGGTCGGCATTCGGGCCACTTATTGCTTGAGCAATCCCGAGTTTCTCATGGGGGTACCCAAAAGGGTTCTTGCACTATTCAAAGTGGGGGCAGCATGTTTGTAACGGTGGGTCGAGGCTGGGACAACGGGCATGCGCACCTCTTCGACTTTGTTGCCTCGGCGTCTTTGAAGCGGTCGAGCTCCCAACGCATTGGTAACTTGCGCGTTCATTCCTTCTCCAACCCAAAAGAGGTCTATGCCTTTAAACCTTATTCCACGCCAAGCCCTGTCCTTTAACTATCTCTTTTGATTCTCCGACCTCCTGGTTCCCCTTCCCTTGGATCTCTCCTCTATGGTCTGTCCCACAACTGAGAACTCCACTTCACCAAACAACCATGGCGCCCGACCCACTTATGTGGTGGCGGTCACTCAAACACAAAATCGAATTTCTGGGAAGGCTGATGTTGACGCCAAACCCAACGGGTGTATACCCAATAACCAAAATCCGATTGAAAGCAATTTCTCCAAGCTAAAATGGATCCTTAATTAATTAAGTCCATCTTGAAAATAACCTATGTGCTATGTTTGGTTGATAACATGTATCTGATGGTGTTGTTTTTGTGTGACTCCTGTTTGTCTCTATTTTCTATTCTCTGCTGGTTTCTTTTTTTCCTTTCGCTGGGGTTCCCAGCCCAATTGGGTCGGCTGAGCTATGCTCGACCCGCCACCAAATCTTTTCAGGCACAAGACCGTATGGTGGACCACCTTTCTTTGCAACCTAAACCCGAAAGAAATTGCAGTAAACCCGCCTTTTGCACGGCTAATGCAAATAGGAGGTCCTCAATTAATTGCACATCCCTTGGATTAATCGGGGTAACCACCCATAAATCAAACCATAATAAAATTATTAACAAGAATAATTAGGAATTGGCAATCGGGTCAACCAAAACGACCCCATCTAAAACCTGGATGCTCATTCTAGATTTTTGGATCGTTTTGTAACCATTTTGGTCGAATCAAAACAAACCAAGTTCGGGATTAATATCTCAAAACCCGGAAGCTTAACGCCAAAAATAATATTGATATTACAATACGATTTTATTGCAAACCTCACGAGCTCAACTTGGCCAAAAACAACACCAAAACGGTTTTATTATGAATGTTTGCTTATGGAATTGTAGGGGCATTAACGAAGGTCCTTTTTGATTGAAACTAACTCGTTATGCCGCCTGGAGAACATTAACCGTATTGCTCTAGCTGAAACAAAACTCACACCCCCGACCATCGGATTTGCTGGCGGCCTGTGTATCCTTTGGAAGGGATACCAAAGGTCGAATGAAACCATTAAAACCATACACAAGGATGATCGGTTCATCGGATTCTATTATACAAACCTGGACACCTCACATGAGATGATTATCATATTTGCTTATGCCCCCCAAGGGTGTAGGATAAAGAGCAATTTTGGAGGAATCTTAGTGAATTTACTAAGAACCAAAACCTCCCATGTATATTATGGGTGACCTTAATGAAATCCAACACACTGGCGAGGAACTTGGAGGTATCACTCTGAACCCATCTCGATTTGACCGACTATTGAACTTTATGAACAAGTGCGACGTTTGTGACATCCCTACCATTGGGAATAAATTCAAGTGGAGAAAATCGAAGAAGTTGGAAAATACAATTTTTGAAAAACTGGACCGAACCCTCGTAAGTATGGTACCCTGCCATTGCTACCAAAAATCACGCCTTCTCCTTTTCGGACCGTTTCCTAATTTCGTGTGATCTCCCAATGGGCAATCCTTTCAAAGCTCAACCCCTTAAATTTGAAATGATGTGGACTGAAAGAAAAGACATTCAAAATATCATTAAATAAGTTTGGCGGCACAATGTTGGAGGATCTTACATGTTTAACCTCATAAAAAAAAACCAACTGCTCAAAGCTAAAGCGAAAGAGTGCAATAAAAACACATTTGGTAACATCTTCGAAAAAATAAAAAGAATTGATGAAGAGATTCTCACCATACAAAAAGACATAATCGAAAACAAAAATCTCCAACAAATCCAAAAATAAAATCGAATGTCGAAAACACGGACATGCTTGATTTAATTCCACCACTCGTACTGGAAACAGATGGCCAAAAATGCCCACATTAAACTAAATGACAAGAATACCAAATACTTCCACCGAATTGTTAATGGAAGGAGAAACAAGATTAACATAAAGGAGAAAAGGACAAATGAGTGTACCCATATCACGGGGTTAGAAAATATTAAAATTGAAATTAAACGAGACTTCCAAAATCGATTACGGGCAATAGAGATTTACCATGAAAAACTCATAAATTTGACTCAAACAATCCAACATGAAATAATGGAAGATGACAAAACCGAACTTACTAAACCAGTGACGAACGCGAAAATCAAGAGGGCCATGTTTGGTATTGGGGAGGATAAATCTCCGAGCCATTATGGTATGACGGTGTGTTTTTACAAAAAGTATTGGCAAATCATTGGTCCTGATGCCACAAAAGTTGTGAAAAGCTTTTTTCAATTGGGGAAACTTCTCAAACAAATCAACCACACCTTTATCACCCTTCTCCCTAAATGCGACAACCCTAACTCTACAAATCATTATAGGCCTATAAGCTTGTGTAACACTATATACAAAGTCAATTCAAAATCCTAATAAACCGCCTAAAACCTGTATTGGAGAAAATGATCCACCCTATGCAAGGGGCGTTCGTCCAAAACCGGAGTATCCATGATAACACCCTTATTGCTCATGAGATTTTCCACTCTTTCCGAAACAAAAGAGGGAAGGATGGTTGGATTGCAATCAAACTTGATATGGAAAAAGCTTACGATCGTGTAAGTTGGGAATTCCTAGCATTCATCCTTAACAAGTTCAGGCTTAATGCCAAATTCTGGGTTGGATCCGAGAATGCGTTGAAATTGTGTCGTTCTTCGTCCTTGATAACAATGGACTAACAGACCAATTAGTCCTTTGACATGAGCCTTGCTGGGGTTTTGGTTTGCTTAGGTGTGTGCTGTTTGTATTTTCTTCATATATCCTTTGTTTGAAATATGATTTTGTACTCTCTTCTCCTTTTTCTAATACATATTTACCACTTGCAAAAAAAACAATGGACTAACACACGAATTAGTCCCCCAAACGGGACTAAAACATGGTGACCCTTTGTCCCCATATTTGTTCATCATAGCAGCTGAGGTTCTCGCAAGACAACTTCACATGGAAAGTACCAACCCAAACAGTGGAATTGGAATTTAAATTTCTTGAAGTGGCACAAAAATCTCGTTCTTGGCGTTTGCTAATGATATCAATATCTTTGCAAAGGCAAAAAGTCAGGCTTGTATCAACATCAAAAATATAATTGATGATTATTGCCAGATCTCTGGCCAAAAAGTTAATTTCCATAAGTCCGCGTTCCAAGTGACTAAAAACACAAACCACAATATGTGTAATTAGATCAAACAAATTCTCCAAATTACCAACACAATCGCACTGGACAAGTACCTCGGATGCCCAATTATTAATGGCAGAGTTACCAAAAGCACGTTCAAACTGTTAACCCTCAAAACTAGATCACAACTCTCTAAATGGAAAGCAAACTCCCTTTCCCAAGAGGGACGGAAAACCTTGATTAAGGCAAATCTATCGGCACAACCAAATTTCCTTATGCAATCCTTCCTCCTGCCCAAAATTACCCTAAAAGAACTCGACCAAATAAACAAAAATTTCTTCTAGAATAAGGAAAAAAAATTCTTCTAGAATAAGGAATTCCATCTGTCAGTTGACATCTCGTGGTGGTCTTGGGATTGTTAATGCGGAAGAGATGAACCAAGTGCTTCAAATGAAGCTTCTCTGGAAGATCTTAGCAGAACCAGACAACATCTGGGTACGCATAGTTTCAGAAAAGTACTTGAAATTTGATGGACTATTTAACTACCAAAAAAAAACACTTCATGGCAATGGGCCAGACTTATGAGCCTAAAAAACCTCTTCATCAAAGGTCTCATATGGCAGATTGGTGATGGTAAAACCATCAGGTTCTAGAAAGACAATTGGACTGGTCCCGAAAGAAAATGTAGAATGCAATAGTGAGGCCCTCGTTGAGGAATTTCTCTTAGAGGACAACTCATGGGACCTCGAAAAGATTGAACGGACCCTCTCACCGGTCGACGTTCAATGAGATACCCAAATTATTACATCGTGAAATAAAAATTCTAGATAGGCTATATTGGAAACTGAGTAAGAACGCCTGGTATTCCACTCACTCAACTATGTATTGGATTCATAGGAACAAGGGTGAACCCCAAATTAACTTAAATATTCCACCAAAGATGAAAATTTTTGTTTGGAAGGTTCAACGTAATGGTCTACCCACGAAATGTCGGCTCGCTAAAAAACATATCAGTGTCGTGCAGGGGTGTGTTGCGTGCGACAAACCAAATGAGGACATCAACCATATCTTGCTGGAATGCAATAGTACCAAAACTATTCTTAACAACATCAACCCTAAAATTGCTCGGATTATCAACCAAATAAAACCAGAGGAGAAAAAACCAGCCCAGATTCTTGATGAAATTAGGGCGCTATCGTCCAACTCGGAATTGGAAAACATTATTTGGTCTTGGTGGAGCATCTGGCTCTTCAGAAACAAGGTAGTTTTTGAACCGTCTAGCTCTAACAAAGTAATCCAACAAGATAAAATTTGCGAATTTATTCGCAATCAAAGAAAGGAATGGCATAACACCAAAATGAATGTTGACTCCACCCCACCTGCTGGGGGACTAGTCGCGAAGTACAAATGAAACCATGCCATATGGAGTAAGCCCACAACTAAATTTACTAAGGGCTTGCTATACTTTGTTAAAAAAGCATGCTTTTTGAAAGAAATTATTACTTATTTGTCTAGAAATGTGTGAAAAGTAGTTACTTTCTACGTATTTCAATACCAATAAGTATGCATTTTAGTCCCTCCGTTTCACAATATTTGTTCTAAAAGCCTTTATTTTTTGTTTCAAAATAGATGTTCATATAAAAATTTTACCCATTTATACCCTTGGTGTATACCCCATATTACACTTCTCCCAAAATTTCTTTCTTTTGGTTGAATCTCCCAAAAAGAAAGAATACTTTTAATAGGGGCAATTTGGGGAATTTTTTTCCCTTAATAAGTGTGAAATTTTTTCTAAGAACAAGTATTGTGAAACGGAGGGAGTATTAGAAAGCATTAAGTGTACCAAGCCCTAAACTTAATTTTGATGGTCCAGTTAATGTAGAAGGCTTGGTGTCGTTCGGGGATTGCAACTCAATGGCAGACTACATTGCTGTCTCGTTTCGCCATGTCTCTTCAATCCCTCTTACAGTTGATCCGGTTCTTCGGAACATCATCCTTCATGATGCTCTAGGGAGGTCGTCAGCTTGTTAGCGGCCGCCCTAACCTCTTTCCTTATCAAAAAAAATCTAAAGGAGCAAACCAAAAAAGCAGTATGAGTAGATGATCATGAAGAAGTTGTGAACAACAATGCATCAAACACCATTACATTCACATTTGGAACACAAAATCCAAGAAATTTGAAGAGGACAACTTGGGATTTCCCCACCGGCATTGACCACTTCCTTCACCAACGTCGTGTTCGACGTCGATGTGTTCTGATGTTGAACTTAAAATTGTTGAAAAGTGGATAAATCTCTCCATTCTCATTGATTATCGCATGTGAAGAGAGCAAATTGAGTTGGATTTCTACAAATGACGATAGATCGCCCCAATGCCATTAAGCTAAAATAGTGAAAAACTTGGGTGGAGATTTTTTTACGAAGAATGATAAGCTTTGGATTGATGTGATCAGTTCCAAATGTCCGAACGACCTAGTGTGATAAGGTGAGTCCATCGTATGTTTGGAAGTGCCTAAAGAAAAGGGTGAATGGAGTAGTGGATCCAGGGATGATTGATGCATTGGGAATGAGGTTTCTACCCGGTTTTGTCTACCTCATGGAGATAGTTAATGGTCAAGTGTCGGGTGAGAAGTCGCACCGAATGGTTAAGGACTTTTGAGTGTCGAACATGGATTGGATTGGAGTGCCCTATGCCACGTCATGTCGTCTTTGGTTATGTTGAAGTTGTCATCGGTTGATCTTCAGAAGAGGCATGGTTCCCCATGCATAAAAATGCCTTGTGTGCTGATCGAGTCATTTACATGAGAATTTGGAAGCTGCAGATAATAAAGAGGGCGCATATGTTTCTCCGGATTGTTCTTAAGGGAGTAATAATAACTAATCAAGAGCGGGTTAGGTGACATTTTGCCATGAATACCCTACGCCTAATGTGACTAACCAAGGAGGAGTCGTTGATCCACCTTTTGTGTAATTTTGCCACAACAAAACACTTTTGGGAATGTCTTCACCCTTCTCTTGTCAGAGAAGCTTTCTTTGATTTTTATTTTGCACTTTGGTTACAATCTAACATTACTTATGATCTTAAGCATCGTGATGGCTTAATATGGGCAAATATTTTTGCTACTTCTATTTGGTGAATTTGGATATGGTGTAATTTGGTTTCTATTAATCATGGGCAATTTGAAGATGATTGAGTGTCCTTTGTCTTAAAGCAGCGGGTGAATTATGCCATGGCTTTACAAGTATCCACGCTTGTCAGTGGAGCTTGCCAAGTGGAGGAGTGCTTTATTCAATGGAAAGGCCTCAAGATGGATATGTAAAGATTAATACTAACGTGTCTATACAAGATGGTGCTTTGGTAGCCAAAGATGGCATCATTAGAGACAACGATGGTAAGTGGCAAGTAGGGTTTATCCATAAATTTGGTATTTATACGGTCCCAATGGCTAATCTATAGGGTGTGTTACAAAGTTTGAGTCATGCTTAGAGCAAGGTCTATAACAGGGTCCTCTTGGAAGTTGATTCGCAATTGGTGATTCTTCTTCTTGGTCGACGTATGGATTGTAGTCATCCACTCTACAGCCTGGTGCACAAGTGCCAAGGCTTCATTTGTAGAGGATAGATATCCAATTTTGTCACATTTATCTTGAGGCTAATAATGGTATTGACTATCTAGCTTCTTTATCCTTTTCTTTTAATAGTGATTTTCATGTATTGCTTGATCCCCTGGGGTCTTAGATCTTTAATGTTCGATAGTGTATATTTTGTTTTATCAAACGGCTGAAGCAAGCATGTAGTTTACTCCGTACAATCCATCCGCATCTGATCTACATTTTGATTTCTTAAGCCTTAATTTGATTATGAAATCCAATTATATGGCACTTAGGTGGAAAATATGAATGGATAATAGTAGTTTAATGTAAAGTAATCAAGGGCTCAGATCATTTCATTAAAAAAAAAAGGGATGAGTGATTTTTTGGTGAATTATTAACGTATTTTTCGGAAAAAAACATATGCATACATACATGAGATGTTCATCAAAATTGGTATTTTGTGTAGCAAAACTGATTTTTTTGTACATCAAAACTACCAAAATGTGCATAAAAATGTCCGAATGTGTATAAAAACTGTGTACATAGATGTATATTTATGCATCAAAACCACTTGTATGTGCATCAAAACCATCTTGTGTGCATCAAGACAACTAGAAAGTGTATATTGTTTGTGTATGTATCAAAATTTATTGTATGTGCATCAAAATTTGCAAAATGTGCATAAAATTATGTAAACGAATATATGTTTATGCATCAAAATGAACCTCATGTGCATCAAAACAACTAAAAAATTCAACTTGCTTATATTTGCATAAGAAATCGGTAGAATGTGCATAAAAAATCGATGCACGGATAGCTAGTTTTGATGCACAAAAAAGTTAGTTTTGATACATATACATGGCGAAACCGATGCACAAAAATGTGTCTTATTTATGTATGTGCATCTAAATAACCAGAGAGCGCATCTTATCTTTGCAAGTGCATTGAAGCGAGCCATATCTGCATAAAAAAATTAGCTATTATAGGATTGATTCATACACATAACTAAGATTAAAAAGAGAGAAAAAGAGAAGAAGAAAGTTACAAATCGATGCAACATGTGCATCAAAAAATCGATGCACAAATAATGAGTTTTTATGCACATACATAGGATGTGAAACCGATGCACAGGTTGCACACATTCACCGGAAACAGATTTTTAAAAATACACAAATAACTAAAAAACGTGTAATGTTTTTCACCTCACTTGAATGAAAGTATAATATGAGACATTCATTATTTGGAAAAAGATTAAAATTTATTTATATTCTACATATAAGCATAAAACATTCATTCTGACGTGATAGTTTCCTTCTTTATTCTAGTAAACAAATACAATTAACATTGTAATGGTATTATGATCATAATTGGTCAATTAGAAGTGCTATAATTATATAGGAAAACAAATACTCCCCACTAAAAATCTATAGCATGGTAAAGTGATTATTTACCCAGTCTAGATCCTCTATGACATAAGTTGTTACAAATGCTACTCCACCAATGATAAATATTTATGTGTCAATTCATTTAGTTATTTATAAATTTAATTAAAACTACAAATGTTGATCCGGACTATCATTTACCACCACTTGTTTCACATGACTGTAAGCAATTTCCTTTTCAATACCTTTCTTTCCCTTTGACTTTCATGTGTTTATAATTTTAGAAGGTATTGTGCAACTTTAGTCTTCGCATAGTAATTTAATATCCGGTAAAACAAGCACTAAAAATAAATGAAAATGAGTTAGATAATTGTACTGGTAAAATAAAATTACACCTTAAAAGCATATCACATATTATGAATTACTTTCCTTTCCTAAATGAATGAAAGTGAGTTAGATAATGGTTTGATATTAGGGAAAATTGTATTTAACCACCCTTTATTTCACACTTGTTGCAATTAACCACCCTTTATATTTTTTCTACACTTAACCACCCCTTATTTGTAAATATGTGGATTTAGCCACCCATTGTGATAAAAAAATGTCATTTTCTTCGTTAAGTAAAATAAATTACGTTTTTTCCTTCCTTGTTAAATTTTATTTACAATAAATAAAGAAAAATTCATAATTGACACTTTCAAGTTCCAATACGTACGCCGATATTTGCAACTCTGGCCTAATTTCCTCCGTAATAATTTCTTCCCTCAATCCAATAACGAATAAGAACCAAGACTTCGCCGATGCAATACCATGGGTTTTGGATCTAATTCTGACGACTTTGAGTGTCCCTTGGAGTCGATTGTGTCTAAGTTGATGGACGACGGCTCAAGATTCAAAAGGTTGAGATGTAGGCCAAAATCCAATGATAATGACATTCTAAGCTCAATTCATTCCAAAATTCTTTTATTTATTGTAAATAAATTAAAAAAAAGAAGGGCACAAACATAATTTACTTTACTTAACGAAGAAAATAACATTTTTCATCAAAATGGGTGGTTAAATGCACATATTTACAAATAAGGGGTGGTTAAGTGTAGAAAAAAATATAAAGGGTAGTTAATTGCAACAAGTGTAAAATAAAGAGTGGTTAAATGCAATTTTCCCTTGATATTAATTTGAAGCATATCAACACCCAAGCAAGATCGATCAATTTAATATCCATATCACAAAATTGGAAGTCTTAAAAAAAGAGGAACGCGCCACACACGCGTTTTTTGAGGCGATTTCTAGCGATATTTAGCGTCTAGGGTTTTTGAAGCTTTTGCATGGGCGACTCGTCGGTCGGCCCTCCCGAGGTGTCGGCTCTTGCTCCAGCGGGCGAAACAATGCAGGTTGATGGTCAGAAAGTTGAAGCTAGTGCCCAGAACATTGTTTTAGGGCTTACGACACCGGTGAAATCTTGGAGCGATCTTGTTCGGAATGATGATGGTGAAGAAAGAATGGTGCTTTCGGATGAGTTCTTGAAAGGGAAAGTAGAGATGTCATTCCCCGATGGTGAACACGGGGATCCTGTCTTTAAAGTCCAAACTGAAATCCTCCAAGCTCTTGCTACTGCTTGGGAGTCTTCATTAATCGTAAAACCCTTGAGTAACTTGATCCCTCATGCTGTCATGGATCGGAAACTCAAGGAGTTGTGGAGTCCTAGCGGACGAATGTCTGTGGCGGATCTTCCTAATGGCTATTATGTGGTAAAGTTCTCCAAGGAAGAAGACTACTTGAAAGCTCTTATGGGTGGACCTTGGATGGTCTTTGGAAACTATCTGATTATCAGGCCTTGGAACCCAGAATTCAACCCTTTCACAGATAGGATCACGACTACTCCGGCATGGGTGCGTCTTTCTGGTTTGCCTATGATTCTCTATGAGGAAAAAATGTTGATGACATTTGCTGCTGGTATTGGCAGACCAATCAAAGTAGATAAAAAGACGCTAAACTCTAACCGATGTCGCTTCACTAGAGTTTGCGTTGAAGTGGATATCACGAAACCTTTGAAGGGCTCTATTACGGTTAATGGATGTAAATTTCATGTTGAATACGAGGGTTTACACATTATTTGCATTAAAGGCGGCAAGTATGGCCATCAAGAGAGTAAATGCCCTCTTAATCAGGTTGAGACCGTCAACCCTACTGCAATTGCTCCTAATCCAGTAGTTGCTGAAACTCCAGCACCCACTCCTGGCCCTGCGGATAACGACCCTCGCTATGGCCCGTGGACAGTGGTCCAGAGGCGACGGCATGGGAAAGCGCCATCTTCTACAGGTGGGAATGGTTCGAAGCAAGAGGGTAATCGCACGACTGCTATGGCAGAATCATCCAAACATGACCGTAATCAGGTTGCGTCCCAGATTCTGAAAAAGGGCTCGACCCAGGCTGCTGTAAAAAAGAATCCAGGGAAGACGGTTAATAATGCAGGAATTCAAGCCTCTCCAAGGTTTGATGCTCAACCCAGTTCATCCGGGAAAATAAACCCTACAGTTAATGCTGTAGTTAAGTCAAAAAACGCAGAAAAAGAGTGATAAGAAAAAAGGCAAACAAACTGACTTTCCGGCGTTAGAATTCAGACCTCCTCAATTGAACAGCACGGTAGGCAAGCGGCCAAGACCGAATGATACACCAGAGTTTGTTTTTTCTACGCCGGGATTGGACAAAACTATGGCATGTGGACACACGAATCAGAACTCTAGTATGGATATGCAGGTTACTAGTCAGCATAATGAGAATTTAATGGTGAACGCTGTCAGTGGTGATGATAGACCTATGACTGCTCAGGGGGTGACATCTCTGGTCTCACAGTCACAATCGTCCGGGTTTGTAGTGCCCGCTAATTCCCCCGGTTGTTAATGAATTGCCTTTTTTGGAACTGTTTTGGAGCCGGGAAACCCGGCTTTTGTAGGGCGGCGAGATATATGATTCGTCGTC
Source organism: Fallopia convolvulus (assembly GCA_964016875.1). Taxonomy (NCBI): domain Eukaryota; kingdom Viridiplantae; phylum Streptophyta; class Magnoliopsida; order Caryophyllales; family Polygonaceae; genus Fallopia; species Fallopia convolvulus. Next base: position 37,372,852 of record OZ024725.1, read on the forward strand.
ACAAAGTTGATGTAATGTCTGTTTTTGAACCAAGAATCTCTGGTCAACAGGCTTAGGAGATTTGTAGTCGTCTGATATTAAAAGAATGCGTTCGGATTGAAGCGATTAGAATAAAGGGTGGTGTATGGCTGCTTTGGAATAAAGAGCGGGTCAATCTGCAAATTGTCAACCTCCATACTGATTTTATTCATGATGTGGTTACTAGTTGTCTGAACAGAGTTCATATTGTACGCCCCTCCTTCTCCTAGGCGACGGGTACAGTTTTGGAAAAAACTTACCGAAGTCTTGAGAAATATTTCTGAACCTGTACTAGTTGGAGGCGACTTCAATTGTATTTTAAACACTTCCGAGAGACGTGGGGGGTCCGGACGTCTCTCTGAGGACTCTCATCTGTTTAATCAGGCAATTTATGATCTGGGTCTGATTGATTTAGGCTTTTTCGGGCAAGCTTTCACTTGGTCCCGGGGTAATTCAGTTGGAACTTTGGTTGAAAAGCGCTTTGATCGTGTGTTCTCCAATATGGTGGGCCATCTGCTGTGGCCTGAAGCTTTGGTAAGACACCTCCCTAAACTCTGTTCTGATCACTCTCCTCTTTTACTTTCGCTCGAGCCTGTAATGCGAAATAATCGAAGGAGGCGTCCGTTTCGTATTAAAGCGACGTGGCTGACACATGCTGATTTCTTATCTTTCATTGATTCCTCTTGGAAAAGAGAGATGAATACTATTGATGCTCTTGGAGACTTGAAAGACAAGTTGATTGAATGGAATCGGGTGGTTTTTGGTAACATTCATTATATGAAGCAATGCCTGATGTCTAAACTTGACGATATTCAACAACGTATTTCCATTGGTCCTTCAGATTCTCTCCTGCAGGCTGAAGCTGACGTCGAAAAAGAACTCGAGGTAACTTTGGAACGTGAGGAATTACTCTGGCTTCGAAAATCTCGTATTGACTGGTTAAAAGCAAGAGATCGTAATACGCGGTTCTTTCATGCGTCTACTATCATTAGAAGGCGTAGAAATCGTGTTGAAACTTTACGGGATAATGCTAGTAGTTGGATTACAGATAACGATGCTCTTGAAGCTTATGCTGTTCAATTTTTTCGCCAACTGTATTCTTTGCCGGCTGCTGAAAGGACGCCTATTCGGTGTAGCAGAGGCAATTTCCCTATTTTGGAAGCTGATGTCTTGGTTCAGTTAGACTCTCCTGTGACTGATGAGGAAATTTTCAAGGCGTTAAAAATGATGGGTTCGTTGAAGGCACCGGGAATTGATGGGTTTCAGCCTATTTTCTTCCAGAAATGTTGGCCAACAGTGGGTAACTCACTTCTGAATTCCGTCCGTGATTTTTTTACTTCTGGACATTTGTCGGCTGATTTGAATGACACTCTGATTGTTCTAATAGCTAAAGTGGATGAGCCTGAGCTGATTAGTCAATTTCGTCCGATCAGCCTCTGTAATGTTCTTTATAAGATAATTACTAAGGTTATGGTTAATCGTATGCATCAGGTTCTTCCCCGTTTGATTGGCCCTATGCAGGGGAGCTTTTTGCCTGGTAGACTGATTACTGATAATATTGTTCTTGCCCAGGAAGTCTTGCATTCTATGAAACGCAAGAAAGGAGCTAAAGGGTGGATGCTTTTGAAGCTTGATTTAAAAAAAGCGTATGATCGTCTTAGATGGGATTTCATTGAAGATACTTTGATTGATGCCGGATTTTCAACAGTGTGGATCAATTGGATCCGGAATTGCCTCCATTCTACTTCGTTTCGGCTGCTTTGGAATGGAGAGGTTACCGCTGGTTTTACTCCTTCTTGTGGGGTACGTCAGGGGGACCCGATTTCGCCCTATTTATTTGTTCTTTGTATTGAGAGGCTGAGTCATATCATATCCCGGGCTGTTGCTGAAAAACACTGGCACCCTATTTCTCTTTTCTCGTGGGAGCCCGAGTATTTCGCACATCTTGTTTCCTGATGATATCATGCTCTTTGTTGAGGCTTCAGTTCAGCAGATTAGGACTATTCAGACTTGTTTAGAGCTCTTTTGTTCTTCCTCAGGCCAGAAGGTTAGCATTGCTAAGTCGAAGCTTTTCTTTTCGCCTAATGTGTCGAACAATTTAGCACAAAGAATCAAGGCAGAATGTGGCTTTTATATTACCCATAATATTGGCAAGTACCTTGGGATGCCGATGTTTCATGATCAAGTACAAGAGGATACTTTTGCGCCTTTGTTAGAAAGAATTACACAGCGCCTTCAGGGGTGGCAAGGCCGCTTTCTCAGTCTTGCAGACCGAGTTACTCTGGCTAGATCAGTCTTATCTTCGTTACCTGTGTATACTATGGCTACTGTCCTATTGCCCAAGGAAGTTTGCTTGAAAATTGATGATTTAACCCGCAACTTTATTTGGGGCGGTAATGACGGACGCCACCGAATTCATCTCGTTAACTGGGAGGAAGTGAGTAAACCTAGAGATTGTGGTGGTCTTGGAATTCGAGCTATGTGCGAGCTTAATTTAGCTCTTGTGGGGAAATTGAGTTGGCGCTTCTTGACGGAATCAAATAAATTGTGGGTTGACGTTCTTCGGGCTAAGTATATTCGCCCTTCGGGTTCAACTTCTATGCCGAAGTCTTACGTTTGGAATAGCATTGTTACTGGGGTTAATCAAGTGGTTATTCCGGGCTCCAAATGGTGCGTTGGCAATGGTCGTGTGACTCGTTTTTGGCTGGATCCCTGGCTGCATGACGACCGTCTGCTCGAATTGGCTAGCGCTCCAATTCAGCCTACATGGCATCACTATGTTGTTGCTGATTACTGGACGCTTAGTGTTGGATGGAAATGGGAAATTCTCAGCTATTTGCTCCCACCTAGTACTTTGTTAAAGTTGGCTTCTGTTGCTATTATTGAGAGTGATGCAGACATTGATGTTTTGACTTGGAAGAACTCTTCTTCGGGTCAATATTCTGTGTGGGGAGCCTATGAGGTGGTTGGGCCTGTACGAGCTTTGCTTGGCAACGATCGAACCATTTACACTCTAATTTGGTCTATCTCGGTTCCTGAGCGAGTCCGAATTTTTTCTTGGTTGGTTATTAAGGGATTTATTCTCACCAATCATGAACGTGTTCGCCGCCATCATGCGGATGATGCTATGTGTTCAATGTGTTCTACCGAGGAGGAGTCGCTGATCCACCTTCTACGCGATTGTGATATCACAAAGCGTTTTTGGGAAGATCTTCACCCTCCTCTTGCCAGGGAAGTTTTTTTCGAGTCTAATTTCGCCTTTTGGATTCGTTCTAATCTTTCTTGTGTTAATAAGCATAGCAGCGGTGGTGATTGGAATTGTATTTTTGCTACCGCTATTTGGTGGATTTGGAAGTGGCGTAACCAAAATGTGTTTGAAAACATTCTTTTTTCAGGCAATCGAGTTACTTGGGTGTTGGAATATGCTGGAGAAAGTGAAAGAGCTTTTACTTTGGACCTAGATGGCGTGAATACGGGACGAAGAGAAGAGCATTTTATTCTATGGTCAAAACCGCCGGAATCATGGATCAAGATCAACTCGGATGGCTCGGTTCGTAATGATGGGACATCTGCTACGGGAGGAGTTATTCGTGACAGCGATGGTCGTTGGCAGGTTGGTTTTGTCCATTATATTGGTATGTGCACGGTTCCTATGGCTGAATTATGGGGTGCACTTCAAGGGCTCCGCCTTGCCTGGGAACGGGGATACATGAGGGTTCTCTTAGAGTTAGACTCACAACTTGTGTGTTTATTTCTAAAAAAATATGTGGATCGTTATCACCCCTTGTTTAGCTTGGTTGCTCAATGCCAAGACTTCATTCGTAGGAACTGGGTTGTCCAGATCCGACATATTTATAGAGAGGCTAATTGTGTTGCTGACTCTCTTACTTCGTTAGATTTTTCTTCTAGTTTAGGATTTCATGTATTGCTTGACCCGTCGGAGGGTGTTATTTCTTTACTGTCTGATGATGTTAGGGGTCGGACTATCCCCCGTTTGCTGACTACTTAGCCCTTTTTTCTTATTAATAAAATGCTTCCTTAAGGAGCCGGAGAGTACCGCCTCTCCTTCTACCAAAAAAAAAATATCAATTTAATATCCATTTGAACTTTGAAGTATATTATGTTTTAGAAATCAATTATTAATTGAATTATATTAATTTGATATCCAATATTAAACATACTAGTTTTACCCGTCGTACCATGTACGACTACGATTCGATATTTTATAGACATTATAAATAGGATATTAATAAATTAAAATATAATATAAACTTTAATTTTAGTAATTTATTACTCGTAGAATGTATACTTTTTAATCAAATATTATATTCTTCATATTTTTATTATTTTTTATGTACATAAATTTAGTGATTATCAAATATTTCAATATATCTATTAAATATTTTATTATCTATTTTTATTAATTTAAACATTATAAATATTTATCATTAATTTTTGTATAAAATAAAATCAATATATATCTATAAATAAAATCATCAAAAGATTTATGATAAAAAATTTATATTTATTTTAAAATATCTTATCTTTAATTTTAAATACTTATATAAGAAAGCTTTCAAAAGATATTGTTATATTGAATAGATATTTGTTTGATGTTAGAGATAAATTTAAATAATTAAAAAAAATTAATAGAAAGAAATTATAATAATAAAAATAAAATTAATTTTTTAAATTTGAGGTGGGGCCAAAATCGTTCTGGTGGCTCGTAAAGGAACAACTTTAATATATAGCTATAGATTCTGATACAAAAAATGATGTAAGGCGGGGAGAATAAATGTTCATGAATAATCAATTAACATGCAGCGTGATCTGCTATACAAATATTATTTGATTTGATTAAAAATGGTAGTTGGAACCTACAGCTCTTTCCTTGTTCAAATTTTAGTACTCCGTATACTTTATTTGATTAAAAATAATAAATTTTCGTGTAGTATCAGGAATTAATGGCAGATCTTGATAAGGGATTTTCTTGCTCCCCGGCCTTTATGTTTTGGTTTTTTATATTATCACCGGTATTTTGTATTCAAAATAAATCTCCAAAACGATATGATTTAATCATCCAATTTCATACTCATGCTAGTCTTACTACCCTACTGAATAATAAGCAATAACATATCAATTGTATGAAGTGGTGATGATTATAATGGTCTAAGCGGCTCTTTATGAAATAAGATTACTCTTTTTAAAATAATTTTTCTAACCAATTCAATTTAGGGCATAGGTTAATCTCCTCAAAATAATAATATTTTATAAATTTGTATTTATTTAGGATTAATTAGGTTTTATAAAAGGATTCACTATTTTTCTAATAGGGTTTTAGTACCCTCTATTAGTATACTTAATCTATGTCATGTGTTCCAATTTCTGGCCTTGCACCGACCATCCAAGTTTTATTATGGTGTTGGATCCCAAGTTTTTATGTTGCTAGCCTTCCTAGTCAGCTCTGCCTTAGGACATAGGTTGAAAAACCGTTTTTTAAAAAAGTTAAAAGGTAAAATGATGTTTGCTTACATTTTTCGATGAATTTGTATCCTTGCATATATATGAAGAAATTACATATTGCCTTTTTGTATCAACCAAAATTAAAATTGAGGATTTCATTGCTTGGTCAAAGTGATTAGTTTGGGTGGGGGTCGCTGGAGAGTCGTCGTGTGTATGAACTTGATCGAAACCCACACACACACACACCCACTTTTTCTAGATCAATAATCATGTTAAATAAGACTTGAGCAACGTGTGGTTATTTTTGCTAATTACACGTACGTAATACATCACTTGACAACCATTGGGCTAAAAACTTTTAACTCGATCAAAAGATAATGAAATTGTGAATGGTCCAACCAATAAAATGTTGTAATAGTAGAGATCCAAGTAACTAGCAACTTAATTCAACTCATCAACAGATCGAAACATAGACGGGCTAGTGCAGGCCGTCTTATGAACACCAAAATCAGTTTATTGACATGACAAGTAAAATGTGGAGATAGATGTAAATCGTGCCTCATTTTCATTGATACTAAAATTTTCATATAACTAGCTTAGCTAGGAGCTAGGATATAAACGTACAGATTCACATGAATAGACGACGGATAATGTTTCCCTGGTCTCTTTTCACAACACCTGAAACACAATCCATTCCACGATTAGGTCAAAAAATTGGACCTTTTAATTAATTGGACCTTCTTTAACCGTAGTACTGAGACCGACCTAGAAAAATAGTAGCTAGGCTCCCATCACATATGGTCAGTAACGCTACAGCAATCCATTCCACGACATCGGCATCAGCATCAACGCGTGTGATCGTCCAAGATGCAGCAACAAAACCAATTGTCATGAATGAAAGTGCCACGCATATTCCTTTTCATAGTCTTCTTCTGTGCATTTCTACTGTCAATGCTGTCAATGTGGCTAATAGATTTATAGATTCATCTTTTCCACACTTGTGTCTGACGGATCAACCATGTCCAAAGCCCTCTTCCCCTTTGTGTTCTAATTGTTGTTTTCTTCACCAAATACTCTGCAATCTACAAATAAATAAAAAACACATTTTGTTTGAGGATGCATTCAAAAAAACCATCTCTTTTTCAACGTACGTGCGTGTATTTGCTAGGTGGAGATAGAGTGGGGACACCGGAGCTTGGCCGGAGTGGAGGAAGCCGGCAAGTCCCAAAATGGCGTCGGACGTCGGAAAATGGAATTTTTTGTACAAGAAAGGAAGTTGGGGGCTTTTAGAATGAAGAAAGGTAAAGTTGGGCTTTTATTGTATTTGGGCCTGTTCGAAATAGAATAGAGTAATGTGGACTTTTTAATTTTTAAAAAATAAAATTAGATTAGGTCAAAATTGAGACTTGTTAGTTCAATCAACACTTCCACAGTAGCGAGTCGTTCACCTCACCTGCGCACTGTGCTGCTGTTCATCTCTCAAAATTGAAAAATAATCAGATTCTCTTTCTCCGTTCAATTGAAGAGGATTCCACTGTCAAGAGGAAGCGGGAACTGGTCCGGCGACTCAGGCGAGTTGGTCCCCGAGGGCTGCTGCACATTCACAAATCGAAGGTGCCCCGTTTCTTAAATTTTTTATTTCTTTCTTTTTAAGCTAATTAGTGTCTATTTTAGTTTCTTATTAAATTTGTACTCTTGTGAATGATTCGTGGATTTAATTTTTGAATGGTGAATTGGTGAAGAGTACTGATGATGTTGATGAATTTCTAGGATTTTTTTTTATAGATTTGATAATCATTATTTATCATATTCTGAAACTTTGTTATTTGTTTAAATTGATAGGTTATTATTCAAAATGGAGAGATATTTTCCAAAAAGATCCAAAACTTCACTTGATTCTTATAGTAGTGTTGAGCAACCACCACAAACTTCCAATATGAATATTTTGAATGCCGGTGCTGAATTGGAAGTTCACCCGAATGATGCTGAAATTGATGAGGTTGATATTGTTGTCGATCCCGGATTGCGCAAGCCTATTGATAGTTTCAATGTTAACATTAGAGACCTTATACGGAGAGCATATGTGGCCAAAGGTCCTTGTCAACCTAAAGGACATAATTTTCCGAAAAAGAAGTATGGGAAAGACCATAGAGGTTTCAGGGATGTTCGGTTTGATGAGTTTGATTGGTTGGAATATAGTGTTGAGAATGATGCCACATATTGCTTTTGTTGTTTTCTTTTCAAGCCTAATGTTTGTAGCTCAGTGGATGAAGCATTTACCCAAAAAGGGTTCTCCAATTGGAAGAAAGCAATCCAGAGATTCAGGGAACATGTTGGTTCAGCTAGTAGTGCACACAACAAAGCAAGAATTGATCTTGAGGATTTCAAAAATCAAAAACAGAGTGTGGGTAATATTATCAATGAGAGAAATCTGAGCAGTGAAGAAGCATACCACATTCGTTTGACAGCAACTCTTGACGTTATTCGATTTATTTTAACTCAAGGTTTGCCTTTGGAGGAGTATGATGAGTCCTCTACTTCTTTGAATAGGAGTATTTTTTCAGAGTTGTTAAAATGGTATAGCCTACGACATCATGAGGTTGGTAATGTTGTTTTACAGAATGTAATTGGGAATAATCAAATGGCATCTCCACCAGTACAAAAAAATTTGGTTCATTCATGTGCAGTTGAGACCACACTTGCGATATTAGCCGATCTTGGTGATAACTTGTTTTCTATTCTTGTTGATGGGGCCCATGTTTCCTCCATAAAGGAGGAACAAATGTCTGTTCTTATTAGATATGTGAACAAGAACGGACAAGTGATGACACGATTCTTAGGTTTGATTCATATGATGGAGACATCGGCAATATGTTTGAATGAGGGTATTGATTCTTTGTTTGCAAAATATGATTTATCTTTATCCAGATTGAGAGGTCAAGGATATGGTGGTGAATCAAATATGAGAGACGACTTTAATGGATTGAAGACACTTGTTTTGAGGGAAAATCCTTGTGCTTGGTATGTGCATTGGTTTGCTGATCAACTGCAGTTGGTAATTGTTGATGTATGCAAGGCGAATCGATACACTTGTGATTTTTTTTATTATCTTGGATTGATTGTGAATATATGTGGAACTTCTTGTAAAATAGCGGATAGCCTTCGACAATTAGAGCATGCTAAAAAGGTGGGACAGCTTGAGAATAGAGAAATCATTTCTGGTACTTCTTTGAATAGGTCTGGCGGTACTCGATGGGGATCACATTATCTAACCATAGTTTGCCTCAAAGATATGTGGTCTTCAGTTAAAGAAGTTCTTGAAAATGTGTTTACAGATGGCACTCAACATGAATCATGTGCCCAAGTCAGAAGTGTGCTTCGTCAAATGCAGAGTTATGAGTTTGTCTTCCCTATGTTTTTGATGAAGCATTTGTTGGGTTTGACAAATGTATTATCTATGGCATTGCAAGATGAAGATCAAAACATTTTAAATGTTATCAACCAAATTAGAACGGTGAAGGATATGTTGCAAAATTACAGAGAATTTAGATGGGAAAGTTTAGTGCAAGAAGTGGAGACATTTTGTCAAGCTAATGATATTCAGGTAATTAATATGGAAGAGGTAGTTCCAAGGTTGGTTCGTGTGAAAAGAGATGGAAGAACCATCACCAACCAAAGCCATTACAAGTTTGAAATTTTTGCTGAGGTAATACAAAAAACTTAAAGTTTTGTTCTATATATTTTTTTAATCAAAGTTGGATAGTAATTAATTTAATATCTCTTTTTCAAATGCTAGGTTGTTGATTCAATTCTACTAGAGCTCAATGATCATTTCTCTGAAGCAAGCACAGATTTGCTTGATTGCTTTGCATGTCTTGATCCAAAAAATGGATTCTCTAATTTCAATGTGGAGAAGCTTGCTAACCTTCCTCATTTTTATCCAAATGACTTCTCAAGAACGGATTGCTCATTATTGTCTCAAGAACTTAAATCATTTGTTAGTGATCTGAGAAGAGATAAACGGTTCTCTAATGTGAAGGACTTGGAAAGTCTTGCAACGGAGATGAAGAGAACTGCAAAAGATAAACTTTTTCTTTTGACCTATCGTATGGTTGAATTAACTTTACTTCTACCGATTGCTACTATATCTGTTGAAAGGGTATTTTCTACCATGAAATATGTGAAGAGTAATTTGAGCAACAAAATGAGAGATGAATGGTTAAGTGATAGCTTAGTGGTATTTATTGAGAGAGAGATATTTGCAACTATTGATAACCAAACTATTTTAAATCTTTTTCAGAGTTTAGACGTTATCTTGTAGTGGATAAACAAATGTACCTTGGTTTGTACTTTTTATGTTAAACTATTTTGAATTTACTTTGTATACTTTATATATACGATATATCTTATATTTATTTATCAATATGTTCAAGTAGCTTGATTTGTTGAGGCCTGTTGTCCAACGTCTCCTCCCTCTCCTCGGACAATCCTCGGAGTAGATATGAAGCTTGAACTACACATGCCTTGTACCATTTTGCAGAAACAGCCACATGTAACAGAGTGTCCCCATTCTAATCAGGTTGGTTGAAGATATTAGTTCCGTTGTAAATTTGCATCAAGCACGAAACTGCTTGATGCTGGTTGTACCTAACTATCAGATGGAAAAAGGTTCTTCACCTCTTGTCAAAAACTGGAACGCGCAAGGTGTTGTTGACACAAACTCTTTCAAGATTTCTATGCTGGAATTGCCGGTCATTGCTGCAATATGTAATGGGGTGAATTCATTTTTGTCACTTTGTATAGCCGTGTTAGCCGGGGCATGCTTAAGCAGTATCCTCATTTTTCTATGTCACCATTTTTGCAGGAATTGCTAGTTGTTTGATCCAGGAGTCGTGGGTTGTCATCTACCAGTTTTTGGAAACCAAACTAGTCCTCAAAGAGCTCTGGCTTCATCCCGAGGTTGGGGTTAAATGATTCTCTCTGCAAATTTGGTTTCTTGATATGTTATCAGTTTGATCTGCTCTTTTAAGATGCAAGAACTCAGAGAATTTAGAGGAACCTTTTGTCACCTAGACCGAGCTGCATTCCATCATCATTCGTGCATGTGTCCATTGAGATTATGCCTATGGAACAATGTTGGAATACTGGTAATAATGAGAGGGAGCCTCGTGAGGATCTCCTAAATCACACTTGTAGCCAATTATGCGTTGTGCCTTGTTCATCTTCCACTTTAGTTGGCCTTGTCGCATTCAGAGTCCAAATAGACGATTAGCAAGACCAGATGGAAACAGGGGGAAATTAGGTTTACGAACAGCGAAAACTGGAAAATCTGACAAGGTGTTTTTTTTACAATTTTCTTCTTTTCCTCCTTAAACCCTACGCGCTCGCAATGATCTCAAATCCCTTGTTTACAGCGGTGGAACTGAATTCTATTGATATCAATATCAATTAATTATCTCACACACTAATATGAAAGAAGAAATTGTTAGGATGAGTACTATTGATGTGCATTCGTGTTGCTTGCTCGATGCGAAAAATTCTTGCATTCTAAGTGGTGGTGTTTACAGCAGTGGAACTGAATTCTATTGATATCAATATGAATGAAGAAATTGTTAGGATGAGTACTATTGATGTGTCATTCGTGTTGCTTGCTCGATGTGAAAAATTCTTGCATTCTAAGTGGTGTTTACTTGTAATATGCATTGAGAGCGACACCAAGAAAGAACAGCAGAATGGTTTTGTGGATGATCGTAGGTCTAGTGAAGTAGAATTGAAGATCTTGTAGCCTGTGATTGCATTCTATCAAACCTTCTCTTGTCCCTTGAAGTTTTGAAATTTGTCAAATTCCTACTCATCTTGTGCAGCATTTTACTAGTTTCAACTCTCTTGTGTTGTCTTGATTGCGTACAGAATGGAGCAAGGGAACCATCTCCCGATTTCAAGTGGTATTTGGGTGATTTTGTGCTCGTCTCTAGTTTGCACATGTGCAACATTCATGTTGAAGAAGAAACTAGACAAATTAGATGAATGAATGTGGAGAAGAATCTACTGTAAGACAAAAAAAAAATGAACGCATACAGACTATATAGACTATGGTATGTTCTAGTAGGTAACTTTTTTTTCAATGCCTGAAATGATACATGCTTAATATGGGTGATATCCGTGTTCCTGGCTGCTGCCGACGTCAGAGTTCAGGCTAGCATCTGACCACGAACTGAATGCAGGAGAGCTCTCTCTCTTGTTTTCTGGTTCTGCATGTGCTGCTTCAGGTATTACATTCGAATCTCCCATTGTTGACTTCATTGTTGTTGTCTGAACTGCAATAATCGTTTTTCTCTTCCACTTCAGCTTCCTTAACCAGTGTGCTACCAGCATAGTGCTTAGCCCAAGAAAGATAGATCCCAGGCTCCCGGCACTAATTGACAACAAGGCTACAATAGTCCATTCCGTTCCCTTAGCATTATTCGGGGTGATTATCCAAGAGGCTGCCACAAAAGCTGTTGTCATGAATGAAACCGACACCCACATCACCTTGTGAGAAAGCATGAGCATCCTCCTCAAGGGCTTCCGCCTAAAGGGAATTACACTGACCATAACTATGACAATGCAAAGGGATGTTAGCAAAGCAATAGTATTGCTTACTAGGAAGATCTTGAAGGCTGTTGTTCTTGCCACTGTAGACTTTCCCTTCAATGGACCATCCTGGTAAACGCCTCCTGGTGGGCTTACACCAGCTGCAAAGGTCACTGTCGCAATTAAAACTGCGACTATTATGATCGTGTTTCTAGCATTTTGTAGTGCCTCGTCGTAAATCTTGGCACGCCTTTTCTTATGCTTCTTTTCGTACTTGTTTAAAAGCTCACTCCTGTGCATTTCAGATCGCATCTTGTGGTTTTCGAGTGAACTGCCTCTCGAGATAATTCCATTCGGTACAGAAGCTTCTACACTGTGTTGGATTTGATCTTCACATGCTTGGTAAGCTTCTTCTATGTAGTGATCAACTGCAGAATCTTTTCAAACATGACAATATATAATTAGAGGGGAGTATAGAGAAACTGGATCCTTTTTAAAATCCAATGTCTTAACACAAAAATATAAACGAAGAAATGCTGATTATGACAAGATTAGTGTCATGAGCATTCAAGATTATGATGATGAAGCATCTAGATTTCTCAAATTTGGTATATTGGAGAGTAGCTATATGTTCACCATTGTTTACCTTGATGTAGGACTGATTCAACCTGGGGTGATTGGCCTTGAGTGTTGATCTCATGCTCATCATTTATGGGCATTGGGCACCTCATTCTCCTTGCAAATAACACTGACTGATTCTGCTAAAATTCTGTTGCTTGTTGGCAGGCCACCTCCTTCTGTCAGTATGGCTATGAGTTTCATCTTTTCAACACTTGTATCCGACTGATCAAGAATATCTAGAGCTGTTAACCCTTTTCTGTTTCGAGCATCGATTCCAATTGTTGTCTTCGTTACCAAATACTCTGCAACCTAGGAAAATCATTGCATGAAAATAAAAACTTGATCATACAAGGTTTTTCAGCACAGGCCTATGTGATAAGAGGCATGCTGTAACAAAATTTGTTGCGTAAACTTATCTACCTTGTACCGTTTTGCAGAAACAGCCACATGTAACAGAGTGTTCCCATTCTGATCATGCTGGTTGATGATAGAAGTTCCATTGTAAGTTTGCATCAAGAACGGAAGTGCCTGGTGCTGGTTGTACCTAACTATCAGATGGAACACGGTCTCTTCATCTCTTGTCAAAAACTGGAATGCGTAAGGTGTTGTTGACACAAACTCCTTCAAAATTTCTATTTTGGCATTGCCATTCATGGCTGCAATATGTAATGGGGTAAGCCCAGTGTTGTCAAATTGCACAGCCATGTCCGGGGCGTGTCTAAGCAGCATCTTTGTTATTTCTAAGTCACCTTTTCGGCAAGCATAGTGCAAAGGGTTGAGTCCAGCATCATCAGCTCGCAAAGCAAGACTTGGGTACGTTTCTATTAGCTCTTCAACAATATCTGCATCATTTTAATCAACTGTTTTTTTGACTCCACACTTGTAGAATGAACAGATATCTCAAGCATGGCTAATCCTCTTTATGCATGTAGACTTAGGCGAGCTATATTGAACCAATAGAATGAATCAAAGAACTATGATCAAATGCTTCGTTTTCCATACTGTTGTAAAAGAAAGAAGGACGAGAGGAGGAATTGCCCGTTGTAGGATAAATTTTGCATAATGCTTCATTCTAAGTTTTAGGATTACCATAAAAGAACTGTAGTGTACTGCTAGTGCTATCTCCCGCTTGGGACTTGGCCCATGCTTGCTTGACCGGGCCCCATGGCAGTTCATCTGAATTTATGTCATCTAGAACACATTACTCAAAAGAATACAAAGGGCTATGAGAAATGAGCCTTACTTGCAAATCCTCTTGATGTAGCAATATGAAGAGACGTCAAGTGGTCGCTATCTTCTTCAGTACCCAGCAACCATTGATGTTTGAGAAGAAGCTTTACAAGGGGAAGGTGGCCGTTCAAGCAGGCCACAAACAACGGACTCTGGTTTCTCCTGTTGAGCTTACTGGCTGCCCACTCATTGGCCTTCAAGAGCAGATGCAACACCTCAGGGTTACCTTTTCGACACGCCTCGTGAACAGGTGTCTCACAATTCAAGTTTTCTGCAGCAACCATGTTGGGTTTTAGGCTCACTATCTCTCCCACTAGACCAACATGTCCAAACCTGCAAAAACAGTAGTGGGTTTTCATGGGTAACATCTCTAAGTCTCTAACTAAATCGAGTGGAGAGTAAAGATTTTGAGTAATAACTACCTGCAAGCGAGATGTAAGATGGTGTTGGAGGACTTGCTACTTCTTTGATCGACAAGTTGTGGGCTTTCCTGTACCAATTTCTGGAAACTAACGATGTCGTTTCGGGCAGTCGCCTCGAAGAGGCTTTGCTTCATCTCGAGCCGCTCGTGCAGGGGTCGCATTTGGGTAAGCATCATAGGTGGTGAGGCCCTCTGTGTTATATTTCCATGTGATTTGATTAGTGCGCTGGGATCTGCTCTTTTCCTGATTTTGTGTTGGATCTCTTGGTATGCAAGAGCGCAAAAAATTCATTTTCATGTATTCAGAGAGACTCACTTAATAGTTAGTCAATCAAGTCAACGCCTTCGCATTGCCTCTTTCCACGCACCAACTAGGCAGCTTTCCCGTTTGGATTACTTCTTCTTTGACTCTATAATAATACATGCATGATGAAATTAACTCGCAAAAATTTTATTCCTTTCAACTCAAAATATTGCGCGTCAAAGCGTAAGTTTTTGTTCAAATGCAATTCTTCATTTCGAATTTTTTTTCAGATTCACGCCAAAAAAATGAGAAATTCGACTTGTTTTTGTCAATGAAAACTATTTGTCGCTCTCACGGCCAGCTTGGTAATACTTGCTATTCTTCCAGGAAATGAAATAGTAAATTGTCCAATCGATACAATCAACTCAAAAATTAATAAGCAATAATCAGAAAACAACAATAAAAAAAATCACAACTTAAGTGACAAGCAAAATAACAAACATTAAAAAATCACTACTCAAATCAACACACACACGGAAGCATAAACGGACATAATAAGGACCGTAGCAAGTACATGGGCTGAGATGGGAGCAGGCCCAGAAGAAGTAGCCCATGGGCCAGGCTCTGGTGCGATTGCGTCGTAGGGGTGGGATCTGGTGTGCGGAGACATAACATCCACGATCATTCTCTGGCCGTTCCTGCAGTGATCGTAGTCCCCGCTGATGAAGTAGACGAATCCCGGCCGTTGAGCTGTTATCACGGTGTTTCCGTCGCTGAAGGAGGCGATGGGCGCGTCGGTTCTGCAGTGGTAGTACCCGTACTTGTCCACCACCAGAACCGAGTCATTTTGGTACCGAAAACCTAATAAGATGATTACATTTTTACACGGCATGATTTGTAGGCCATATAAGGTTAATGTAAAAGTAGGAACAAATGAAGCAATGTGAGGCTACAAGTTAGTTAGTACTAACGGATGGAATCTCCGACATGGAATCTCATCCTCTCGGCCCAATGGTTGTAGGCGTCAGGATCGTCAGCGCCGGGGACTTGCCAGCCTCCAACGTCGAACTCCTTGAGAGCTTCAACTCGGCCTCCATGAACATCCATGGCCAGGGAAGCCATAAGAAGGCAGAGGGTAAGCACGAAACTTTTCATCATTTGGGCATGCAAGAAACTGTATAGTAGTAGCAAATGATATTCACGAGTGTTTCAAGGCTTTTTAAATTGCCGTATTTGGGACGTGGAAGTTACCGCACGTTGTTTGAGTTTCCACTTCCAGACGTGGGTTTGAAAATCGTTTTACTCGTATCTATGATTATTGCTTACTACAGTTTTGCTATACAGTTAAAAGGGTAAAAATGTAATCAATTTACGCATTCTCCCATCCCATGGTTATTTCTTTGCAGGGGAAATGCATATTTTGCTTAATATGAAACATTTTTTTTTGTAAGACTTAACAGTATTGTCGTCTACACTGCCAGATTCTATAACTGTACCGCATTCTAGTACACCAAAAAATAACATTGGAAGAAAGACCATGCTCAAGCTCGTCATCTTACCTCTCTATAAGTTAAGAAATTCAAACGAAACAAAATTCGGGACAAGCTATTCAATCTGGGCCATGATCATGCGCTATTGACCAAAATTTACGCGCATAATTCAACTTGTGGATGAGGCAGGGATATCAAGTGCCTGAGGAAACAAGGAGAGACAATCAGATTGAGAGAAAATAAACTATTAGCAGAGCTTCTACGCAATCACGATTCACACCACTGAGTAGAGCTTCTACCAGGCCTTTTTATATTGAGTGTATTTTAGGGTATAATTCAATTTAGTTAGTTTAAGACTGTGACTTGTGAATCTGAATAGCTCTCAATGACCAATTGGCAAACATATAATAGGACAAACAACCTTGAAGCTTTGGGAATACAAGGTTTGTACCTGATGGATGGATGGATGGATATTGTCAATGAAACATCACACACTGCTCAATGGTGCTTGGAGATTTTGTTCGGTTTTAATGTCTTGGAACTGCTTAAGTCTTTCAGCCCTCAGATCCAATATGCTGGGAGGCAATGGTTCCAGCGAACCATGAAGCTCCACTAGATCAAAGAACTCCTCCTTCGCCAAGCTTTTCTTCTCAGCGAGTTCGTTCACCAAAACATCCATGAGCTTTCGGTTTCTCAGCAGGATCTGAAAGAGATTGATATAATTATCACACAGATGTAGTAGTAGTAGTAGCAGCAGCAGCAGCAGCAAAGGTTAACTCCACCGTGTTTTTTCTCTTCTACCTGTTTTACACGCTCATAGCACATGTGTAAAATATTGAGTGCCTCCAAATCAATATCCTGCTCATTTAAGACAAGCAAAACGAAGAAAAATAATAAGATTTATTATCACGACAATTCAGTGAAAAAAAACTAAGTGAACGGCAGGGACCAGTCACCTTCATTTTATTTAAATAAGTCAAATTGTAGATGCATAATGCAAAACTTAGAAGTTTTGTACACTGAAGTAGGATAAAGCATGTACTTACATTGATCTTCTCTGTCCAGAAGTTAAAAAGCCCATAATGCTTCTCAGACAGGCCACTTAGAACAAGGGTTCTTGCAGCTGACCTGGCATCATCTGCTGACTCAGCCCATATTGTGCTCAACTACAACATTAGTGACCATTCACTTTGTTCAATATAAGAAGAGCACAAGTTCAAGAAACACAGCATCATATAAAATTTTAAAACACCTCGAAAATGGTAAATGTTACATTTCAAAAACACCAATTACATATGAATCAGAAGGACCCTAAGGAATTACAGTAATAACTACCAGCCTCTTAATTCAGACTAAGCTAAATTATCTCACCTGATCCTCCCCGTACCATATTTCATCAGCTGCGCGAGGTGCCAGCTGAAGAGCAATGTGATCCAGAACAGATTGCCGACTGCATAAAGTAGCAGGTCAGAGAGAAACTTGTCGAGGACTCTTTAGAGTGATAGTCTGATAAGAACAGACTATAGACGGTACACATGCTGGCTTTTCTACATAGACTATGCAAGTTAAGTGGCCTTTTTTTCCCTTTTTTTCTAGATGGATACTGTTAACATACAGGCTCTCCATTATACATCTCACTCAACCAAATACCTCTTACTACTTAATACTTAATTAGATAATAAAGGTAAAATACATATGTGCACAAGTTGGAACACGAGAAAAATTGAAGGCAGCAGAATCAATCACAGCAAGTTGGATTAGTACTCATTACCTCAAATTACAGAAGTGCCCTTAATTTCATTTCTCACGATCAAAGTATACCATCATATTTCGTCAATTTTGTCTCTCCCTCTCCAAAATTAAAACAATCGACCGAAAAAGGCATAAAAGATTGCATGAAACAGATAACGTGGCAGAGTAAAGATAATAATGTAATGAAACCTGACCTAAGCAATCCTTCCTTCATCCTGATGAGATCTATTTTGAAACGCACGTAACCCAGCTCTTTGCCTGCCCTTGGTGCAATTGTAATCTATCAGGCAGCATTAACATCAATGTCAGTCGCAACAAAAAGAGCCCGACAAAGGGAGAGCACCAAACCTGAATAAAGCCGCAACTATAATACAGACACTACACATCCTACAAAACCAACAAGACTAACAAATCTTTGAATACTTTAAAGGAACTACTTTTATCATTTGGAGAAGGCAACGACATTTTGTCAGCCTGAAGGGAAGCTGGAAACTGCATTACGAATTCCTAAAGACACATGACATAGGAATCAAGGGACTCTCATATGCAGTTACACAACTTCTGTTAAAGAATATTTGCTGAGTGGAGCATATCTCAGTAGTTCTCACCCGTTAGTATGGCAAAAGCAAAATAGCAAACTGTAAAGCAGGTGCAAGGAACTTACAAATTCAATATTTTTGAAATCAGAAAAATTAATGGCTGCAACAGCTTGTGCTGCTTCATTAAGAGCTATTCGTCTCCACATTTCAGGGCTCCTCTCTTTCTTGTCAAGTATACCTCTTTCCTCTATTTGTGCAGCTTGTAGTAAGTCATCAGTCATTATCTGTGCAAGGAGAATATACCTTGTATTAGACCCAAAAGATAAGCTGTACAACAATTATCTCCAGGTGAAGTCTGAACTATTCACTTGTAATTTCCGAAAAATCCCACCATAAAACAGAAAAAGATTTAACTACATTTGTTTTTCAATCTATCATTGGCTTTTTCAGGATTTCATCTCAATATGAGTTATTATAATTGATTGAGTGCGCAAAGTATGATACTTCCAAAGACATTGTAGGTACATTTTTAATTCTACAGTAATTTAAAATCCTCAAAAGAATCCAAGTGTCTCCTCTTTTGTGTTTTTAATTTGAAGGGTACTCAACATTCTAGTACTTCGCTTTGAAATTTGTATTTATAATATTTTTAGCAGTAGCTTATGAAGACAAACATCTTTGCAAAACATACTAAACCAGTCTGTTCAAAATTGAGCTCTACCTTTTCCCTACCATCACGCATCGTATTCAGTGCAGCAACCTCAATGATGTTTGCAAGCTCTGCACCAACCATTCCTTCAGTTATCTTAGCAACAGCGATGTAATCCACATCTTCCTCAATTTTTTTATTGCGAGCATGAACCTGGGGTCAGATTGTCAGAAAGAGCCAGCAGAACGGCCAATGTATGAAAATGCATAAGCTATTGGATGTAATGTGAAAGAGATATTGTGCTATAATAGAGGAGGAGAACCTTCAGAATCTCAACTCTCCCCTTAAGACTTGGCTTGGGGATGAAAATCTTTCGATCAAACCTTCCAGGTCTGACAAGCGCTGGATCTAGAATGTCAGGTCTGTTCGTAGAAGCAATAGTAATCACATCCCCCCGGCCTTCAAATCCGTCCAAACATACAAGGAGCTGGTATAAAGTAACAACAATTATGATAAATTACTATCATTAACCTAAAGCCCTATTAAGTATTTACTTGCTTTCCACAATTTGAGGAAATGAAGAATGAAGAAGAAGGCAATCATTTCATCTAACCTGGTTAAGAGTAGCATCACGTTCCTGTCCACCTGAACCCTTTATCCTACCACGTTCCCTCCCAACAGCATCCAACTCATCAATAAAAACAACAGCTGGAGCCTAACATGACCCCAAAATATCATAAGCCACCCTCCATTAGATCACATAGCTAGGAAACCGAGAGAATAATTTGCTAGTACATCCACAACGAGTGCTATCCATACATTTTAATAAGCAAAATGAAAAGCACAAAAAGCTTACATTTTCTTTGGCTTCCTGGTAAAGTGCACGTACACGAGAAGCACCAACGCCAACATATATCTCCACAAACTGAGAAGCAGATATCGAGAAGAAATTGACACCTGCTTCCCCTGCCACTGCCTTTGCTAATAAAGTCTTACCTACACCAGGTGGTCCACAAAGGAGAATACCACCTGCATAGTATGAACATCTTTAGACAATACACTCGGACCTAAAAAACATCTTTAAGTGGGAGAAGGTTGACAAGATTGAATAGATAAGTGGTGCTCGTATTTCATTATCTTACAAAAGATATGGTTTCAATGATTTATCATATTTGACCAGTTATTCTCCCATTGTACAGCATACTATATAGTATATAGTCTATTCAGAAGCAAAAGGAATACCCTGAAACTCCTAACCAGAGCCTGATTGAAGAGGTCAGACTCACAGCGCAGTTCTCTATACAGTAACAATCACATGTCCTACAAAGTGATGGCTGAACATATAAATTGGTTAGGAAAAAAGAAATAAAGTTCTTTTACTTCTTTACTCATAAGAGTCTTTTTGAAGTTATTATAGCTCTATTAATAAGCCATATTACCTATGATGCTAGGCATAACACTTACTGCATGATAACCTTTTACTAACCCTCCTATATATGCCCATGGCCTGGTAAAGTGTCTAATACCATAGAAAACATAACATGAGTTTGTTGGGACAGGAATGGAGGCATCATAGAAAGCAGATAATGAACAAGACACTCAAAGGATTCACATAGCGATCTCAAATACAGTAATGGAGGCATCACTAGTATCATTAAACATGCATAAGTAGTGGCTAAACTGGTACCAGATCAAGCATAGTTCTAAATGTAATTCAAGTAAGCGAATTGAGTTTTAACAATTGGAAGGTATTTCAGAAATAACTGACCTGGTATCTTGACACCTCTTCTTCGATAAATCTCTGCTTCTGTGAAGAACTTCACAATCTCCTCAAGTTCAATCCTTATCTTCCCAAGCCCTGCAACATCAGTAAACTTCACATCCACATCCCTGTCCAGGTACTGTGGCAACTTTTTATGTTTTGCCAGGCGAACACGTGCCCCAGACTTCATGAAATCCTTGGCCTTCTTAAGGGGAGCATTTTCCTCGCCACCCTCATCTTCTCCTCCCGCCAGCCCTCTCTCCAGATCCCTCATCTTTCTCCTCTCCTCAGCATCTGCCTTCTCAATCTTTATCCTGTCATCATAATCCTTCTTCTGCTTCTTGTAGTTCACAACCACAACCTGATAGAAGAGGACGGCGAAGAGCAAGCCACACACTGTCTCCACAAAGCTGTTGTTCACCACCTGGCTCCAGAAATTCCCCATATTGTCATAGAAAGTCGCCATGGTGAATGACAAACGGCGATTCTTAGCCTTCTGCTCCCTCTTGATCCTCCTCTCCTCCATCCTCTTCTGGGCCTTGATCGCCCTTTCCATCCTAGCTGTCTCCTCCTTAATCCTCTCCATCTCCTCCTTCTTCTGCCTCTTCATATCTGCCTTCATTTTCTGCAACTCAGAGGCCTTCTTGGACTGGGGTTTAGGTTTTGCAAGTAAAAGCATCCTCTGAGGAACCCATAGCAAGAACCCTAAATACGGAGAAGGAACCTCTGGCTTCTTAACAGGCGGGGTATAGGCACTAACACACAGGGGATCAATACCTAGTTCATCCCATTTACTCCAAAAACTAGGGTTACCCTCAATAGAGGGCAACACGGTCCTAAAAACCCTAGAATCGTCCAATACCACCAGGACAACCGTAGGCTTCCGGCGCAACGCGGCCGCTGTAGGCTTAATCAGATGTTTAAGCCTGCCAGTCGACTTTAAATCAAATAAATCAGAGTAAGGTAAACGGTCCTTTACCAGAGGCAAGCCCTGGGACCACGATTTGACCTGCTCCGGCGTCCAAGTTTCTTGCTTCTTCCCCCCCGCCGCTGCGCGCTTCTTCTCGCTGGTGACCTTCGCGGGCGCCGCTAGTGCCGGATACGGCAACAACGAAGGTGAGACGACGGTGAAAGTCACTGATAGACCGAGCAGCTCCAATCCATTTTTACGGCGATTTCTATCGTCATCCTCCGAGGTAAGGCGGGATTGGCACGAAATTGGAGGCCTGAAACGAAGGAAGCGGTTGCAGTTCCGGCGATTGGGGTTGAAACTGAGTAGGGGAGGTGAATACTGGAGGAGTTGGGAGGCAATGGCGCCATGGCAAGCCATGGGAATTGGGGGTTACTAGTTACTACAAATAATTTTACGGGGAAAATGGAAAAGGAAACACGGTTTGAGCAAGAAACGAAATTGCGAGCTTGAAATCGTTATCGGTTAGAGGGAATTTGAGCATTATAATTGTAAATAAACTTCATCTAGCTAGAGAGAAAGACAGAGGGGTTGGAAAGCTGTAATCGGGTATGTCGAGTTATGTGCACTCTCTCTTCCGACTTCCGAGTCCCTACCCTGGTAGAGTAGAGTGGAGAAGAAGAATAGAAGATTAGCGTTGGGGAAGAAGATGATGACACTGAGATGCGAAAGATTTTGAAATTTGGGTCGGACCTTATTGATGAAGTGGGCCTGCTGATTTAAAGGCCCAATATATATGACCTTTAGCTTAAACCAGCATAAAAAACTAGCATAAGGGTATCTCAAATAGTTTATTTATAATCATCATAACTATAACCTAGTGAAGGTTAAAAAAAATTATTAAACGACACATGTCGCTTTAAATTAGACCACATCACCCCTTTATTAAAACCAATCTTTGACAAAATAATTAAGCTTAATATAAAAATAGTGTAATTTACGTACAATCTTATATCACTATAATCCATGGATAGAAAATCTCATTCTTAATTTAAAAATAATAATATTTTACTTTTGAATATGATAAATAGGAATATTGTTAAGATATTTTTTATGCTATATATTATATAAATAGTAGGATATTTATTTTATTTTTAGATAGAATGCATATGCTAAGTTTAAATAATTAAGTTTAATATATATATAAAGAGAGTAAGGTTCAAATAAAATAACTCCTTATCCTATAAAATAAGGAGTGTTTAGAGCACTTAGATCAAGGTGATCCAAAGGTTAAAATTCTATCCGTTTAGGGCGCGGTGAAGTTGGTAGGGTTTCTCGGACAACAAATAAATTTGTAAGTCAAGACCTCGCTGAGTACAATGGAGTCAGGATCGTTCCACAGGAAGCAAGGTTGTTTGTCTATCAATCTAACAAAAATCAAACAAAATCAAACAAAACACTCACGAGATGCCTCGTTAACGATGTTGTCAGGATCGTTACCGAGCCACCGAACACAAAAATATTAACTAATGACCTAATTAAAATTCTAATTAAAATTCGGTACCGAGGCAAGTACTCAGTAACGAAGATTTACCAGAAATAATTCAAATTAAGCAAAAATGTAGGACAAGGGACACCACAACATAGCTAAGCATAAGAATTCCGTAAGAAAATAAGATCATGCCTTTAAACAGATAGAGTTATCAACTTTCGTCGACTTAATAAGTAAATTAATCTACTTTCGCATCCTAATTCACCCAATTGCTTGTCTTGGATCTAAAGCTTGAAACTTTCGTTTTCAAACAATATCAACCTTCAAGTTACTAACTTTCTCTTTCAATCAAGTTAAAAACCTAAATTACCTCAACTTTCGTCTTGGTATTAAGCACAACAAACAATCTTAATAAAAAATAAAAGGCATTCACACACAATCTTACTCATCCAACATGCTCAACTATGCCGGGCTTAACCCCGACCCTAGAAAAGTAAACTACTCACTAATCATGACTAAGAAACTACAAACTTCAATAAAATAAAACATTGAAACAAAACTCAAAAACTCAAATTAATAAGAAAAATATATTGTCTTATAGAGATTCAGAAGAAACCGAGAAAACATAAAAATACCGAACCTAAAATCACAACCAACGAACACTCGACAACCGTCGTCGACCGAGCCTCGTGATCCTCTTCCGATCCGATCTCCCTCTCCTTCGGCCTTCACAAATCTCCTCCTAAAAACTTCTCCAAAATCAAGCCCCCCCCCCCCCCTTCTATGCTAGATAGAAGGGTATTTATACTAAAAAAACTAAAAACTAAAAAGGCTAAAAGATATAAACTTTCCTAAAAAGATAGAAACAATCTCTAAAAGATAGAAACAAAATCTAAAAAGATATTAAGCTCTAAAATACATATTCTAACAACCCCAAAGGATTCTAAAAAGATACTCAACCAACACGGAAATAAATTCCCGCTCAGGATCGGTTAATAATTAAAATAATACTCGAAATCTTTCTTTTCGTGGCCTCGTTAACGACCCTTCACAGCCTCGTTAACGAGCCTGAGGTTTGTTTTCTTCGACACTTCTTCTTGTACTCTCGAACTTCGACTTCTTCAATCTTGCACTCCTCCGTCTCTCGCTGCAATGCTCCAAATTTAGCTCCATTCAGCTCCTTTCCTCGCTAAAACCTGCAAAATTCACAAAATAGCGTAGATTCCACTCTTTTCACAGAATTATGCAAAACTAACTAAAAATACTCAAAACTAAACCTAAACTAAACAAAACTAAACCTAATAAGCAAAGAAAACCTATCAAAAACTATACTAAAAATGCGAACATCAGGTGACATTTTTGTAATTTTTTGGAAATTACAAAAGTGCATCACTTTCGTGAAAAAGTGCATTGCTAAATACAAAAAGTGCATTAGTAAGCCGAAAAAGTGCAAACAAAATTGATGCCAACAGGGCACACATTCCATGTTCAGTTAATTGTAAAAGTGCATCGTTATGATGGAAAAGTGCATTGCGACTTACAAAAACTGCATTACTAAACCAAAAAAGTGCATCATCCTGAGCGTCCAACCGACTCGATTCTGATTGAACGCAATCACCCAAAATATTTGGGTTTAGTTATGCACTTTTTGGTATATCGTAATTCACTTTTTCACCATAACGATGCACTTTTATTATTTTCGAAAAATTACGAAAATGCCGCATGTTGAGAAGGTTTTTATTGGCAACAAATAAATTTGTAGTCAAGACCCCGTTAAGTATAGGGAGTCAGGGTCGTCCACGGGAAGCATGGTTATGTTTAATTACTAATCTATAAAGCAAAAGAACACACAAAACATAAACAAAAGCAAAGAATAATGACCGATTAACGAACAAAACAGGTCGGTACCGACCTTTTCAGGGTCGGTATCGATGTTGCACTAAAGAACAACGAAGCAACTTCAACACAGAAAACACAGGTTCGGTACCGAGGTAGAGGAATTCGGTATCGAGGTATACTAGATTGGATTTTTACTATCAAGTAAGGGAAAAATCTAGAACAATGGTCACCACAACATAATTATGCAATTCTAAGGATATGAAAGATAAATATAATGCCTTTGACATCAAGGTATCAACTTTCGTTGAGAAGACAAGCAAATCAATCAATTTACATAAATCAATTTACTTTAAACCACTTGTTTTGATCCAAAGTTTTCAACTTTCGTTATCAAACTTTATCTCTATTCAAGTTTACAACTTTCTCTTTCGATTAAGCCTTAAACTCAAATTACTCCAATTTTCGTCAAAGTATAAGCATAAACAAGAGTAGACAGATAGAAGGCATTTAATTCAAACAAACCATCATTCATGCATAATCATGTTGGGTTTTTAACCCTAATCCTAGAAAAAAAAACTACTCACACATGCTTAAAGAAGAACAAACAAAATAATTGAATGAAAACATAACTTTGTATTAAAACTAAGCTTAATTGAATTAAAAACACTCTTTTTCTCAGAATACAACTAGAATAACAAACTTCTCCAAGTCTCCTTAAAAACAATCCAACTCAATGAACCAGAGAGAAAGACATGCGTATGCCAACGTTTCCTTCAATCTCACGTCTGCCTCCCCTCAAAAAAACTAAAGACTAGAGTATTTATACTAGAAAAGCTATCTAAAAAGTTTCCATAATGATAGAACTTTCTAAAACTAAGAGATTACGGAATAAAACTATTAAAAGCTCGAAATTCGGCTACGTCTGCCGACATAAGGACCCTCGGTGTCGACCATGTCAGGGTCGGTAGACTCTTGTGATTTTTGCCGAACTTTGTCTTTCCTGATGCCTCGGTACCGAGCCCTCATGGGTCGATAACGAGTCTTGATTTGGACTTTGTTTCTTGTATTTCTTCTCTTCTTCTTTGGATTCTCCGGGATTTCTCTAAGTGCCTTCAACTCTTCCTCAACTTTTCATGCTCCTCTTTCTCCACTTTACCTTCATGTCTTCAAAATGCTCCATCCTTCTTCAAAAACCTACACAAAAACACAAAAATAGAGTAGCTTCCATACTTTTCACAAAATATGCAAACTCATCTAAAAAGACACAAAATCAACACAAAAACACAACTAAACTAAACTAAACAACCTAGAAAAACACTCAAAAACTAAGCTATAAACCTTGACATCAAAATACCCCATACTTATGCTTGCTTGTCCTCAATCAATCACTTAAACATAAACCAATACCATCAACACATTTATCAAGTAATAGCCCTTATCAAAAAACAACTTCAGCACAAGTGAAAATAGCAAGTGATTCTTAACGTCATCACACATATATAAATAACAAATAAACATAAGAAATCATAATCCAACCTCACAAAGGATAAACTGTTTCACTCAACTCTCAAGTATTTAGGCTTATAAGTTCAACTCTCAACTGAATCAAACATGCAAAAACTCATAGAAATTGGAACTTATATCACCAAACTCTCCACCAAAGATGTCAAAACAAGCAAAATCATCAAGAGAACTTAGGCTTGATGAAACTTCATAGAAGTTTGCATTCGGTCGGGTTGTAACGGGGCTTGGTAATAACAATAAGGTGTGGAAACATTTTGGCTATGTGGTGCTAATAATATTCTGGAATAAAAACTCCTAAACTTTCAACATAACTCCCCAAAACTCTCAAAAACAATATACCAAACTCACTCAAACATTATACACACTGATTTTCTTTCACTCACCAAATAAATCCTAGAAAGTCTCATAAACACAAAGAAACCCTTAGCTTAACTTTTCATTGCGCTTGCACATATACTGTTTTTCTCCCCCCCCCCTTTCCTAAATTTTTCTGCACCTTTTTCTGGGAAGGGCTCGATAGTTGGTGTCTAGCTTCATTGACCGAAGTGTAGTGTAGCGCGAGAGATCGATCTCACAAGCCAAGGCAAGAAGGGTCACAATCCCTCCAAAGTAGATCTCCTCCAACTTGGGCCCTTGTTGTTCCACATACGTCACCCACTCATATCCCAAGTTCATCGGAGCGGGGTTGGTGAAAAGCATGGTGCGGATGCAACCGATCTCTTTCCTTGTGGGCCGGGATAACTCCTTCTTGTCCCAAATGGTGGAGCCAAGAATTCGCAAAATAGTGCGAAAAAGAGGGTTGATGATGTGGGAGCTTGGGAGTGCAGGTGTAGTGCAGCGATCTTGACCTGTGATGTAGCCCCATGTCTCTGGAACCCTGAAATCGTCGGGAGTTGTGTAATATCTAGGGGTTTGGGGGAACTTGAGAAGGGCGTTGAACTCGCCCATTTTGAGACAGTAGTCATCGTTCTCGAGTTTGAAAGTAATCCTCCCAACTGATCTCTTATTTATGAACTGAGTTCGGAGAGTGGCCACAAATTCTATAGTGAGGGCCAGATAATGAGGAAGCTCTTCACATTTTAAGAGATGAGTTGCATCAATGATGGAGAAGGCGTGCTTGAGGTTTTCATAAATACCTAATCTCTTCCCATCAGCCTTGGAGAACCACCTTGTTTTATGAGACCGCTCAAAAACCTTTGTGAAAATCTCAGCCTCCTCATTAGTTGTCACCTCCACAGCATCCATTGGTGGTGGAGATGGAGATGGTGATGGAGAGGGAGATTGCCTCTTGGTTCTTTTGCCTACCCTCTTGCCAGCTCGGCTTGTGCTTGCCATTATAGACTTGAAACAACAAAAACAAGCCAAGATAAGATCCACTCATAACAATAACACACCAGAGAACCCCATACTTGCATTGAATCAAGTGTTTTAACTCAAATTACAGCATTCTATAGGGTGTTACCGAACCCATGGGGGTCGGTAACGAGGTCCCTGGAAAGACTGGCTTCTGGTTAAGAGAAAGGGTCGGTAACGAACCTTCAGTGTCATCATCAAACCAGTATCGAGTGAAAAAGCCTCGATTTCGAACCATGCAACACTCATGAAAGCATTTTTCAAGCATTAATCCCAACAATACCACACAAACCAAACACCCACAGACCCATACTTACTCAAAAACACATCCCAAATATGCCACGTTTGATAGGACATGATGTTGATTTTAAATCAAAGTAAGAACAAGAACATTCATGCATCTTTAATTGAAATAATTCTATCTCAACATGAAGAACCGAAGTGCATCGTAATACATTAATAACATCAAAGCAAAGAGGCAAAAATCAAGCATGCAAAATGCAAACATAAACCTAGATCTAGACATGTAAATCAACCAAAAACTGTTATAAAAACTCAAGAATTTCAAGTAGAGAGTTAGGGTTGAGAAACCATATCGTAGATTCGAGAGTGAAGAATGAAAAACAGAGGGTTTGAGTTTGTAACGAGGGGGTGTGCATCGGTAACGAACAAAAGTGGGGTTTTCTCGGACCAGGATGGGGGGCTCGGTTGCAAACTGGTGTGCGCGAGGTGTTCGAGATTCAGCCTCGGTGGTGGTGCGATGGTGCGACAGTGGTTCGTTGGGTGTTGTGAGGAATGGTTCGCGAGGGAGGACGAGGGCAAGGGGTGCAACACAAGGTGTGTTGGTTTGTGGAGAAGGGATTTTGAAAGAAAGAAGGAAAAAGGGTTTACCTGAACTTCCCTGGGTCGACACGTGTTTCAATTTTTTTTTCTTTGGCGACGTGGGTCGGTACCGACCCTAGGGGGTCATTATCGACTTACCTCGGTTGCACCGATGTACTTTGTTGTTGACCCTTCTCCTGTAACACTTTAGTCAAACATTCTATTCCGAAAAATCTAAAACCTAAACTAAAAATACACCAAAAGAAAGCTAGAGAAAAAAGATCTAAGAAAGAAAAAACTAAACCGGGTTGTCTCCCGTAAACGCTATTTTTAATGTCATTAGCCCGACGAACTTACCTTGGCTAGTCCGACATTGTGAGAGCCCATGTGACTCGGATTTCCTCATCCGGATCGGCTTGCTCAAAGAATTTCTTCAGCCGGTGTCCATTAACTTTGAAGATGGCTCCATTGTTGTCTACTAGATCCACCGCTCCATGGGGATAAATGTGGTGGACCACAAATGGCCCACTCCATCTTGACCTCAACTTTCCTGGAAAAAAGTGGAGTCTAGAGTTAAAGAGGACTACCTTGTCACCAACTTCATAAGTTTTGGGCACCAATTTCTTGTCATGCCACTTCTTGGTGCGCTCCTTGTAGATCTCAGCGCTCTCATACGCCTTTAGCCTCAACTCCTCTAGCTCTTGCAAGTCCATGAATCGTTTTGCTCCGACCTTGTCGAGGTCCATGTTGAGCTCCTTGAAAGCCCATAATGCCTTGTGCTCTAACTCGAGCGGAAAATGGCACGCCTTGCCATAAACTAGGTTGTAAGGAGTGGTGTGTAAGGGTGTTTTGTACGCCGTTCTGTATGCCCATAAAGCGTCATCAAGTTTGGATGACTAATCTTTCCTAGAGCGGTAGTCCATCTTCTCCAAGATGATCTTAATTTCCTGTTCAAAACCTCCACTTGGCCACTAGTTTGGGGATGGTAGGGCGTTGCCACCCTATGTGATACCCCATACTTAGCCAAAAGAGCTTCAAAGCTCCTCTCAATAAAGTGTGACCCACCATCACTAATGCGAACTCGTGGCACTCCGAACATGGGAAAAATTTTAGTCTTTATAAACTTAGCCACAGTTTTAGCATCATTAGCTCTAGTAGCAATGGCTTCCACCCACTTAGAAACATAATCGACCGCTACAAGGATATACTTATAGGGACCCGATGAAGGAAAGGGTCTCATAAAGTCAATGCCCCAAATGTCGAAAAGCTCGACCTCTAGGATCTCGGTAAGCGGGTTCTCATGCCTCCAAGTGATGTTTCCAGAGCGTTGGCACTCATCACATACTGTCACATAATCCTGAAAATGTTTGGCCAATAAAGACCACTTTGAAGAATCTTCGCCGTGGTTTTCAAACCTTTTGCATGGCCACCGGTTGGAAGAGTGTGACATTGACGGATCACACTCTCTACCTCTTCTTCTAGTATACAACGCCTAAAGAGGTGATCACTTTCTTGCTTGAACAAGTAAGGATCATACCAATAGTACTGTTTGACATCATGTAAGAGCTTCTTCTTCTTCTGTGGAGTCAAACCCTCGGGAGTCACGCCTCCTACAATGTAGTTAGCAAAATCCGCAAACCAAGGGGTCTTTGACCCTCTAATAGCATGAATGGAGTGAAGAGAAGTAGAAGAAAGAGATAAGGAAAGGTCTGAATTGAAAGAAACTGACTCATGTTGAGAATACTTACCTGGATGGGTCGTTACCGGACCAAGATGGGTCGTTATCGGCCTTGTTGCTTCAGTAATCTCCTCGGTAACGCTCCCACTGGCCTCGGTATCGATCTGTCCGGTCTCGGTATCGGGCTTCTCTGCTTTGGTACCGGTGTCTCCAGCATGCTCCAACCTCTGTGATGGGTCAATATCGACCCTTGTAGGATCGGTAACGGGCCTTCTGCAGTTTTCGACCTCATTCAGCATGAGTGCTCGTCCGGTTTGGAATCATTGATTGCTACATTGTTGGACTTCGTGATGTGTTCTACTAGCAACCTAGATAGGTGATCCGCCACCAAGTTTTCAGCTCCTCTCTTATCTCTGATTCCATGGTCAAATTCCTGTAACAAGAGCATCCAACGAAGTAGCCTAGGTTTGACATCCTTCTTAGCTATTAAATATCTAACAACTTCATGGTCAGTATAAACAATCACATTAGATCCAACAAGATAGGAACGGAATTTTTCAAATGCAAATACCACGGCAAGGAATTCCTTCTCCGTCGTGGTATACTTACGCTGCGCCTCATCAAGCGTCTTAATTGCATAATAAAAGGCGTGGAGCTTCTTATCCTTCCGCTGTTCTAATACTGCACCAACAACATAGTCGTTGGCATCACATATTATCTCAAAGAGAAGTGTCCAATCTGGGGACTGAATAATAGGAGCGGAGACAATGGCTTCTCTTAACATGTGAAAAGCCTCAAGACATTCTATAGACAGCTCAAACACTACATTTTTTATTAGTAGGTTAGTCAATGGTTTATCTATCTTAGAAAAATCTTGAATGAAACGTCTATAGAAGCCAGCGTGTCCTAAAAAACTCCTAAAGTCTTTTACAGAAGATGGAGGAGGTAATTTTTTCAATGAGCTCAATTTTGGCTCTGTCTACTTCTATCCCTCTCTTAGAGATGAGGTGTCCAAGCATTATCCCTTCTTGGACCATAAAATGACATTTTTCCCAATTTAGAATGAGATTGGTTTCTTCACATCTTTTAAGCACCCTACTTAGATTAACTAGACAAGAATTGATGTCCGCCTTTTTAGTCGTGTTTTTAGGGTGTGTTTTTAGTGTGTTTGAGTCTTTTTCTTTAGTTTTGTCTTTTGTTTTAAGTCGTTTGTGTAGGTTTTCATATTTTCTTAAGATATGGAGTCTACATAAGCTTTGGTGGTGTTTTATAGGTTCTTAGAAGCTATTTGAAGCATATTTTGAAGAAAGGAGGAAAGCACTTGAAGATAGCACTCAAGAATGAAGAGAAGATGAAGATTAATCACACAAGTAAAGACATTGAAGATCAAGTTTGATCTTGGAAAAGGATGAGAAATTCGTTACAAGAACATAGGAAAAAGAATCGAGTCAAACAGAGTTGTAATGAATCCGCTACGCAAGTTTTACTCAAGGCTGTTCGAAGTGCTGAACAGACTCGTTAACGAGGCTCTCAGGGTCGTTAACGAGGTCCCATGGCGCAGCGTGTTCGATTCGGCGTGAATTAAAAGCTTTTATCTTGTTTCCTTTTATGTTATTAGATAGATAGGAAGGAATATATCTTATTATAAGATTTATTTCCTTAGAGATAGATTTAAGATAGAATAGTTTCTCTATAAATACACTTGCCCCCTCTTTAATTTTCTGATCATTGAAGTTAGAGGAGGAGGAGAGCAGAGAGAGGCGTGAGAGGGGGACGAGTTTGAGTATCTTAGAAGACAAGTTTTTGGATTAAAGTTGTAAGCTTTCTCTTTTATTTAATTCAGCTTTGCTTTTTATCATGCTTTATGAGTAGTCTTCCTCTCTAAGGTTGGGGTTAAACCCAACAATGGTTGTGCATTCTTGTTTATGATCATGTCTTGATTGTTTTTATTGCATGAATCTATTCTCTTGTTCTTAATCCTTGAAACGAAAGTTGAAGGAAATTTCTCATTCTTAGTTGAAGCGAAAGCAGAAACCTTGAATCAGAATAATCAATTTAGGGTTTTGAAGCGAACGCGGATCATCCTAGTTGAAGTAGAAGAGATTAGATAGTAAGTTTATTAATTTAGCGAAAGTTGATTGATTTACTTGCTTAAAGTTAACGAAAGTTAGCACCTTTATGTGATAAAAGTATGATCTATGTGTTTCATTAGCGTTTGCATGCATAATTGTTGTGGGGATACCCTAAACCTTAGAATTCCTCTTTCTCTTGTTAAAAACCCTTATTTTTGTTAGTTACTTGCGTCCCAAGTAATAAAACTTTGCACTGACTATCTCCCGTGGACGAACCTGACTTCGCTATACTCAGCGGGGTCTTGACTATAAATTTATTTGTTGTCAAGTAAATCCCTATCAACAAATTGGCGTCGTTGCCGGGGAGATTTCAATAGTGCCAAGTTTTGTTCTTTTTACGTTTTTCGGGACTCCACCGAGTCGGTAACGACCCCCTAGGGTCGGTACCGACCCTGTTGGGCAACCAAGTTTTTGTGCTTTTTCTGTTTATTTTCTAGATCACTGTCGAGTCGTTAACGACCCACCAAGGTCGTTACCGACCTTGTCGATAGATAGTCGCTTCTTTCTTTTCAATTTCTGTTTTACGAGATCACTCCAGGCTCGTTAACGACCCCCCAGAATCGTTACCGACCTTGTCTGAGACCCCGTTTTTGCCTTTTGATTTCGTTTTTTGTTTTTTTTTTGCTTACAGTGTATGCCAGCTGAAGGTCGTCGAGCAAACAAAGCCATGGCTACACCTGAAGAACTAGCTAAGTAGATTGTTGAACTCTGTTTAGAGATAGAGGAGATCTAGAGAGAAAGGGAAACCATAGTTGCTGAGGCATATGAAAAAGTTAATTACATGAGGGGTCCATATAGGAACCAAGGTGATACTTTTTATGCAGGGAGGAATTACAATCAGCCCACTTGGGGCAATTATGCATACGGCCAAGAGAGCCAACTTCCTCAGCAAGAACAGAGAGTTCCGCCTTACAGAACCCTGACCTACCAAGAGCCACCATCCTGGGTACAAGGGTTACAAGAGGGAATTAATGGAGTCCATAACAAGTTCAATGACATCCATAGCAAGATTGATGGAGTCCAAGCCAACGTTAACAATCAAATGAAACGATGGGGAGAGTTCGAGATCTGGAAAAAGAGCATTGACTCACAACTTTGTAACCTAGTTGCACGGATTTCAAGACCTCAAGGGAAACTTTCGGGCCGACCTGAAGAGAACCCTAAAAGACAAATTGCAACCATACACTTGTGGTGATTGTATTTCTTGAAATGCTTGCTTAATATTATTATTATCAGTGGTATGATTTTTTTAATCTTGTGGTTTTATTTTCCATGTAGTCATCGATTAGTCCATTATAATGTGAACTATAGATTGACAAAAAAGAAAATTGAATTATAGAGTAATTAATGTAGTAGCATTTTTGTGGCTTTTATGTAGGATGAGGAGGTTTTTATAAATATAAATAAATTAAATTAATGACAATCAAACCATCATCAAATAACGATGATGATTGATGATAATCGAACTGTCATCAAGTAGAGATGACACTTGTGATGATAGTTGATGACAATCAAACCGTCATTAGGTAGTGATGACAGTTTATGAAAAAAATCATACGTGATGACACATATTTGATGAAACTTTGAATAATGATACTAAAAATTATATGTGATGACACTAAAATAAAACATGATGATATTTGATGACACTAAAAAATTAAACGTGATGATAAATATTTGATGACAACTTTGTTTTTTTATTTGTGATGACAATTGTTTTTTATGCGGTGATGACCACTATTTTTATGTGGTGATGAGATTTGATGACAACTGTTTTTTGTGATGATGATAAAAATGAACAAACTTTGAGTGATGACACTTTATGACAGTTGTTTGTCTTCAAGACCATTGTCATCAAGGCCCTTTTGATGACAAATTAATCGAACCGTCATCAAGTTGTGATGATAATTGATGACAATCGAACCGTCATCAAATTGTGATGGCGATTGATGAGAATCGAACCGTCATCAAGTAGAGATGAAATTTATATAGTTGATGACAACCAAACCGTCATCAAGTATGATGACAGTGATGATAGTGATGACACATATTTGATGACGCTTAAGTGATGATAGTTTGATGACACTTGATGACACTTGTTTGTCATCAAGGCCCTTTTGATGACAAATTAATCGAACCGTCATCAAGTAGAGATGATAGTTGATGACGGTTCGAACCGTGTGAAGACGGTTGTTTCTATATGGTTGAATGCCTTTGATGATACTTTTTGTTATAAAAAAAGTTGTCATCAAGACATTTTGATGACACTTTTTGCCTTTTATTACAATTTTTGTCATCAAAAAATTTTGATGACGGTGAAATAAATTGTGATGAATGTGAAATAAATTGTGATGATAGTGATGACGGTTGTTTTTATGTGGTTGAATGCCTTTGATGATGCTTTTTGTCATCAAAAAGTGTCATTCAGACATTTTGATGACACTTTTTTACTTTTTATTACACTTTTTGTCATCAAAAAATTGTGATGACAGTGAAAAAAATTGTGATGACGTTGGATGACGATTTTTTTATGTGGTTGAATGCCTTTAATGATATTTTTTGTCATAAAAAAATGTCATCAAGACATTTTGATGACACTTTTTTACCTTTCATTACACTTTTGGTCATAAAAAAATTGTGATTACAATGAAATAAATTGTGATGAAGGTGAAAAAATTGTGATGACGGTTTTGAAAATGATGATAGTGATGATTGAGATGATGGTCAACGCCGGTCAACGGTCGGTCAACGGGCGAGTCAACCCGGTCAACGACCGAATCAACTCGGTGGGAGTGGGCTGGGGGTGGGTGATGGGAGGTTTGCTATTTAGGGTGTGTTTCACTTTTAGGTAGAAAGGATTTTTTGGGTGAAAAGTGATTTTTAGTATCTCGAAAAATGTAAAAAGTAGATAGAGTTGAACGGATTCAAGAGTTTAAAATTGGTTTTTGGGTAAAAAGAGCTTTGGTATGTAAAGTGAAACAAGGCCACCTTAATATCTATAACTATATATTAAAGTTATACCTTTTCAAACTACTAGAACGATTATGGTCCACCTCATATTTAAAAAATTAATTTTTATATCTATTATTATAATTTCTTTGTATTAAATTCTTTTTTAACTATTTAAATTTATCTCTAACATAAAACAAATATCTATTTAGCATAAGAATATCTTTTGAAAGCTTCCTTATACAAGATTTAAAATTAAAGATAAAATATTTTAAAATAGATATAAATCTTTTAGCATATATCTTTTGAGGAATTTATTTATAGATATATAATAATAAAATATTTGATTACAAAATTATACATTCCACAAGCAATAAATTACTTATATTAAATTTTATATTATTTTTTCATTTATTATTAATATCCTATTTATAATGTCTATAAAATATCGAATCGTAGTCGTACATGGTACGGTGGGTAAAACTAGTCCACCTAATTAGGCTCTTTTTTTTGCTATTTACTTAAATCATCCTACTTTATATATAGTTACCTTCAAAACAAAAAAAAGTCTGCCTTACTTGTTTCGATAAGAGTTCATTATTTTTTTTGATGAAAGCCACACATATATTAGCCAGACTCCAAATCAGAGTTTAGAACATTGCACAAAGCTGGAGGAAAAGCAAAGTTGTTAACAGCTAGAAACTGGGAGCTTGGACGCCACCGGCTAAGCCAGTCCGCTGCACGATTGGCCTCCCTACCTATATACTCCCACCTACACATATCTACTTCATAAATAAGATTAATAATAATCCCTATAAGGCTTCCTACAACTGTTTTTGGCAAAGTTCCACCTTGGAGTTTGTTGACAAGAGTTAAGTAGTCAGATTGAACCACAATTTTTTGTGCACCCATTGACACTGCAACTTGAAGGCCACATCTCACAACTTCAGCTTCAAGAAACTCCACATCTGAACTAGTGTTCACCCTTCTTATGCCTCCGAAAATGACGCTCCCTGCTGAATCTCTGCCCAAGATGCCGAGTCCTGCTGATGTGTCATCTACAGAGGCGTCACAGCACAACGAAATCCACTCCGGATTTGTTTTTTTCACCCTCGCTGGATCTTTTTGGGAGTCTCTTTTCTAGTTCGAATCTTATTTGCATTATGAAACTCTTCTATGCATGATATACTGCTCTCAATAACTTCCGCCGGATCTATCGAATAGTCATCAAAGATTCGTCTGTTCCTTGCTTTCCATAAACCCCAGAGGATACCTGCCCAAATCATTTGCTGATCTGTACCAAAACCACACTGTGTATAGGATTCAAAAAAATATTTTCATACTATGAAGGGAGTCGAGAAGTCTTGATACCCAATCACTCGGTTTATTTTATTTGACTGCCCAGTCAATCAGAGAGTTCAAAGATTCTCCCACGTCAATAAAAGGATTGAAATGATCCCACACCAGTCTCGGCAATATACAATCCCGTAAGCAGTTCATAACAATTTCTTCATTCCCACAGAAATCACACCTATTGTCAGAAGTAATCTTGCGTTTCAGCAGCTGTGTTTTAAAAGGTAGGATTCCACGCAACGCTCGCCATAAAAAACTCCTGATTCTAGGTAGGATTGGCAATTTCCAGATCCATTTCCAGAGTGAACCTCCTTCTCCACCAGTCGAGTTCTCTCCTTTGGCAGTCGCCCGGTGCCTAGACTCGGACAACAAGTGGTAGGCCGATTTGACGATGAAAAAACCAGAATTGTTATAATGCCACATGAGTTGATCCTCCATGCTACAATCAACAAGATTTATCTTGCTTATCCATTCAATATCACAAGGCAGAAACCAACAGTCCAGTTTTTCCTGACTCCACAATCCTGTCTCCCAATCGATGAGATCGCTCACAAATAAATTATCAAGAGCACCCTTGGAATTCCCTAAGACTTTGAAAGTGGTAGGGCGTGGAATCCATTTATCCTTCCATACACGAATTGATTCTCCATTTCCGACATGCCATCAAGTTCCCAATAACAAGACATCCCTTGCTTTTACAAGACTTCTCCAAGCAAAACTAGGATTAAATCCCAGCGTGGCCTCTAAGAAACTCGTTCTAGGATGATATCTTGATTTGAGGAGTCTAGCAAGCAGAGAACTTGGGTCTTGAACTATTCTCCACCCTTGTCTTGCAATCAGAGCCAGATTAAACTCCTCTAATCGTCTGAATCCCAATCCTCCATTTGATTTTGGTTCACACATCTTATGCCAATTCATCCAGTGAGTTTTCCATGCTTCAGTTGTTCCACCCCACAAAAACCGACACATGACCTGCTCAATTTCCGTACACAGACTAGTAGGTAGAAGGAAACAAGACATTGCATATGAAGGTATTAATTGTAAAACAGATTGCACCAGAATCTCCTTTCCAGCCGCCGACAAAGATTACGCACGCCAGCTTTTGATTTTCATCCAGATTTTCTCCTTAATCTGATTGAAAATAAGTTTCTTTGAGCGTCCCACCATTGTGGGAAGACCAAGATATCTGTCGTGTTTATCTACTTCTTGTACTTCAAGAATTTCTTGCACCTCTCTCCTTTTGCTCTCTTCTACATTCTTGCTAAACGAAAGTTCGGACTTCCACTTGTTGTCCTGATGCTTCTCCATAACAACGGAGCATGTTCGCTATCTCATGTGCTTGTTGACAAGTTGCTTTGGTGAACAAAATACTATCGTCTGCAAAATGAAGATGAGAAACAACCGGAGCCGTCCTTGCAATTTTGATTCCATAAAATCTACCTTCCTACTCACTTTTCTTTATAAGACCAGATAAGCCCTCCGCACAGATCAAGAACAAGTAGGGAGAGAGCGGATTTCCTTGGCGAATACCCCGGCTTGGCGTGAAATCTTGTGATGGCCAGCCATCCATGAGAACTGAGAAAGTAACCGATGTAACACACTTCATAATCAGTGATATCCATGCCTCACAAAATCCAAGAGCCCTCATACAATCTTCAATGAAATTCCACTCTACCCTGTCATATGCCTTAGCCATGTCTAACTTTAATGCCATGAAACCTTTCTTTCCTGTCCTCTTCTTCTTCATAAAGTGGAAAATCTCGAACGCTGATAACACATTTAAAGGAAAAGATGAGGGTCATATTCCAGGTAAAAAATAAATAAATCGATTTATTGTAATGTTGGTGCCATACTACAATGTACAAGGAAAAGATGGTTACAACCTTATTCTGAGAATCTAAACAACTTTATTACCGACCCAACCATCCTTCACATGAGGGTCATATTCCAGGTATATACTATTTTTCTGAAGATGAAGACGATAAGTATTAGAATTTCCTTAATTCAATACTTACCATAATTGTAACACCCCTATTTTTAAACCAAGGGTTCTACCGCTAGTGGCCTCAGATTTTACCATCCAAAGCCACCCGAGGCTAGGTAACACAACACATTTCAAGTAAAACAAAATACAGACATAATAGTACTCTTGTTTATTACATGATTAAACTGAAGGAAAACAACCTTGTTATTACATCTTTGTTGTTTTGAAAGGGAAGTATAACATAAGTAACTAGCAGCAGAAAACAAGACGTTTTAACTATAGGTCATAATTGTACAAAAGCACATGGACCTCAAAATATATTTAAAACAGTCAAAAGATCTTCCTTCCTTTCAGGCCTTCAAGGCTTCGTCTTCCTATCCTGCGATAGTCCTGTTTTCAAAGTCTGATATTTCCATAAAAGATAGAAATACCAGCCGGACGAATCGGGAAAGAAAGAAAAGTCGGTTAGTCTACAAGAGACTAAACAAGTGAAAGAATAGGGCTTGGTTCTCATAGAAAAGACTAGACATGTGGCATCGAAATCCGAATAACAGTCGGTCGATGATTCAACAGCTGGCGTTTCCAGAAAGAAGTTTAAATAAATAATAGAATTCAATATTAAGACAGGACACCAAATATGTGGCTCCTACAAAATTTATGAGATCTGTTGGGAACTATACTACCACACATACAAAAGTAAAAAACATCCGGCTCTTATCCGGACCACAACTAAGTTCATTTAACTATAGTGCATTCAACACTTTTTCTTCTCATAACTCATAAAACTATTTACTTCAGTTGAAGACTTTTAAGTTGGCTCACACATAGCCGGAGATACGAAGGGCAATATTTCAGACCTCGTATATTAGTGCACTTAGCTAGAGTGCAAACACCCCTCTTATCGATAGAGCAGGCAGAGTCATGACCCGAGGTATTAAGGAGAACAGTAGGCACATTGCGCGTCACTACTTTCTACACATACTACAGAGGTTAGGAGCCGATACCAAGTATACCTCCTAACAAGTTATAAAGAGATATACGAGTCAAAACCCGCTATCCCTGTTCTAAAATTATCCACAACAAAGAGATCTCAAAGGAGACTCTTGAAACACATAAGAGCACAATCAACGACCCTAAACAGTACTAGCAATACGAATAATATTATGAAATAACGAACAATCGTTAAATCTAAGCAGTAAATAAACCTAATTCCGGTTATTTAGCAAACAAGTGTTCCCAACAATTAAGAGATATTAAACGGAAATAGAAATTCACATTTAATAAAAAGGGTAAGAGAGAATCGTTCACTTACCTCGGATCTAACTTTGATCAAGGCGAGAATCCAAAGCGAAATTTCTTATAGCTTTTCTAGACAACTGGATTAATTTGAACAAGATGAGCCAGAGAAGATAAACCGGTGGTGCTAGAATTTTAAACGGGGGAAGTTTATAAATAAGATGGTGGAAAGGAGGTTGAACGGAGGGAGGTTAATGAGATTGAACGAGGGACAGTAAAGTGGGCAAAAATTTAGAGTTCATGTGTGTTTTATACACAAAAGAGAGAGGAATACAAGTCGGATTGGTCTCCCATCTCACAAAGACAAGAAAGAAAGAGATAAAGGGAGTAATCAAAGATGAAATCGTGTACGTAGACAAGAAAGAAAAGTTGGACAAGAATAAAAAAATTGACTAATCAACTTGTACTTGGATAAATATGTAAGTGTACAAAAAAATTTAATTACAAGTTGTACTCAAATTTATCCGAATGAAGACTTAACATGCAAGTATATATACAAAAACGGATAGACCTTTGAAGTTGGTAAAGATATATTCGTGTTGGAACGGGACTTACGTTAGGACGGTAAAATTATATACCCTTGCTCATAATACTCTTTTTATAGAAACGGTCCTAAAAATTATGTAGACTAATAAAATCCATTCAAATGATTTTATCTTGCTACTTTTAATTTCAAGGTTTTTGTTTCAGAGTATACTCTTAACAGGTGCATAATTAATTAAGCGGATCTCACCCGATTAAGATACTTCTTTCATGGAAGTGATCCTAAAAATTATATAATTTAATAAATCAGTTCCAATGATTTTATTATGTTACCTAGAATTTTCTAGGAACAATTTCCATTTAAAACGTGTATCGAGATTGATTGATTGGGTCTTAGAAAGGTGCTCGAATTTTTTTTTTAAAAATATCCAGGAAAACCACGGATATTACACCACATGGCTTCAAATCTTTTAGGACGCTTGCCTCTCGGCGCTTCTTCCTCCCCCTCTTCTCTTCGAAAAGCTTCTAACTTTATGGGAATGTGATCATATCCTTCACGTTCAAGATGACACACTGTACCCCCCGGGAATAAATGAAGCCACTCCTCATTGGCAAAACCATAATCAAGGCGCTCTTGAATAAAGTCGTCACCACATCTGCCATTGTCCCAGGTAAAACGTGTTCCTGCATAGCTGATTTCGTCTAAATTGCATTCATCCATAGTCCCTCGAAACGCTGCAATCAAGTCCCAATCCGGGCAACAACCCCCTTCTTTATCTTCTGGTCCCCATATTTGATTGAAGTCTCCTATATAAGCCCAAGCTTCACATTCCTCTTCTTTCAATCGTTTTAGGGGTGCCCAGGTTTTCTTCTTATCCTCTTTCCTTGGCCAGCCGTACAGTCCAGTTAAACGCCATTCCAAATCGCCATATTTAAGGTTGGCATCAATATGATGACTTGTATAAGAGCGTACTTGTACATCAATCTCATTCGACCACAACAAACATAGTCCCCCTGATTTACCAATGCTTTCAACCACGAAACAGCCTTCGAAACATAACTTATCACACAACAATTCCAGTTTCTTACGAGAGCTCTTTGTTTCAATAAGAAAAACCACCATCGGGGCCTCTCTCCTCACTAGGTTAGTGAGTTTGCCAATTGCCCGGGCCGTCCCCAATTCTCGACAATTGAAGCTTAATGTAGTCATGGCTTTCGGCAAGAGAGGATGTTTTCCTCTCCCGCCGATATAAATTTTTGTTTTTTGTGGCCATCCTCATCCCCATCTACACACATGTCCTCAGGTCCTCTATGTTCCGACTTCCTTTTAGCTTCCATTTGACTGGCCTCATTCCCGTTTTTGAGATCCCCTCTAGCCATGCGTTTCCATTTCTTTTCTCCTCCACCAGCCTTCTTAGATTATGTACTGGATTGGATTGGGTCTCTGTTTGTTTACTGTTGGTATCTTGAACATATGTTTTGGTCCTGTCAGCCTCAGCTTTCCTCTTCTGTGTAGTCTGCTTCGACGACTCCTCTATGTTTTCTGTTTTATCTGCTAAGGAGACAAGTTTTAATTTTTCCTGTGTCTCTTCCACTTTACTGTTGGCCTCCTCACGCACTCTTGGAGTCCCCCGATTTCCTTTAACTGGTTTTCCTGACCCCTCGACTTCTTGAACTGAATATTCATTTGATTTTTCTGTATCTTCTCCGAGTAGTTGAAGAAGGGATCTCCTAGGCTTCACCTTAACTCCCTCTGTCCCTTGAAGTTGAAGAAGTGTTGGTTACTTCGTTATCTTTCCCCGTCCCTTGAAGTATTTTCCATTCTAGCTCCTTTTCAAAATCATTCTTAGGCTGATGAATTTGCAGAGGCGATGCTCTAAGCCAATTACCATATTCGCCTCGAATATCCTTCTCCTCTGCCATATCACAATCTAATTCTACATGACCGAGTTTTCCGCAGCAGTAGCAGAAATTGGGTAGCCTCTCATATTTCACAGTCACCCACATTCTCTTACCCTCTATTTTCATCATCAGACCCCTCCTTAGTGGTTTAGTAATTTCTAGAGAGACCCTGATGCGGAAAAATCTTGCACTGATCTTTAGTTCCGACTCATCCAGATCCTCAAAACCCCCAAAAGAATTACCTATAGCCCTTGCCGTTGCCGCTGACATAGCCTTCAGTGGTAGATCGTAGACTCGGATCCAAAAGGATGTATGTGTAATCATGATCTTGGATGGTTGTTCAAGTCCGGGTTCCTTCAACGCCAACAAGGACTTGTCGAAAGACCAAGGTCCATCCCTTAAGACCCTCATCTTCTCCTTTGCAACAACAAACTGGAATAGGAACAAGTTTGTCCTCAACTCCCTGAAGATAAAACCGTTTTTGAGTCGCCAAGCCCCTTTCATGGTATATTTGAGAGCATAAGAGTTGAATGGGCGATTTGTTAAAAGCGTTCCAACCAGGATCAAATCACTCTTTTCCTTCTCCTTCAGTTCTGAATTCACAATTACTTCAATCTCAAGACATTCCTCCTCTGTTAGCGAGAGATCCGTCTGTTGTCCCTTCCCTGTCATCTTCAGCAGCCTCTAAAACCAGTCCTGTGTACACAAGTTTCCACGGTGACACCCGCACGCGACGGTAAGTGAACCCTAGCTCACACGGCCACGAATCGGTGAGAAAGAAACTGTTGATCGGAGGTACCGTAACCGTTATCGCCGATCGTCTCTATCCTAGAATTGAGAGATTTTGTAACCGTTTCCGCTTTCAATTATTTTTTATTCTAACACCAAAATAAAAAGTTCATTATTTTTATGCTACAAAAATCTGCAAAACATCCAAAACTAAACCATTTCGTGCATCTTCTTTCTTTTATGAAAATTGAGTGGCATCTTTTGGGGGGAAATTCAAAACCCTAAATTTTCTTGTGCCCGCTCCGTCCTCCAAAAACCCTTCGACAGCGCCTGCGGCAAGGTTCCTTTTCTCTCTCTTTTGATTCGGCGTTTACTAATTTGAATTTTGTGGTTCCCTTGCTTAAATTTTTGCTTCTTCTCCAATTCAAAAGCTCACGACAAGCTCTCCACCTGGCTTGTTTCCCTAAGCTCGCCATATCTATTCTTCCTTCTTCCGATGGTTTAGCGTGCGATACCTTCACAGTGAACTTTAATTTGACGATAATTTTCCAAATTCGCTTGTTGCAGAACAATCCTCCATCTCCAAAAAGGGGGAATATGAGTGGGAAGGTGAACAGAACGCCGAAATCCGGCAGACAGTCGCTGTTTTTGAACGACTTGGC
Source organism: Fallopia convolvulus (assembly GCA_964016875.1). Classification (NCBI taxonomy): domain Eukaryota; kingdom Viridiplantae; phylum Streptophyta; class Magnoliopsida; order Caryophyllales; family Polygonaceae; genus Fallopia; species Fallopia convolvulus. The sequence continues at coordinate 37,416,722 of OZ024725.1, forward strand.
GACTCCCGTCTCCTCCCGGAGGGGGAAGTTCTCGACCCCGGGGCAGGCGGCCGCCGTTTCAGCTCTATGGCGCGAGAACTTTTCCAGCTCGGATCTCCCTCCCCCTCCCGTATTCACCCTGGAAGACCGGGCTGATTTCTCGCCCGAGATGGGGATCGCCGACTATCCTATGTCGCCGGAGGCAAGGTCTGACCCGAGGACGCCGATCCCCGGACAGGGATCCGGTGGAAGGACGCTGTCATTGACGCCACTGAATGGTAGATCAGAGCCGAGCACTTCATATGGCGTGTCTTCTGGGAGCCACTTGAATCAACAAGGGGGTTCGGGTTTGAGCTTTCTGTCGCCGGCGAGGAGTAGTGATCAGGAAGAGAGGGGTAAAGGTTCACCTGTGGAGGGCGTGGTTCAGCCTGGGGCGTTGATTACTCTTCCTCCCCCGAGGGAGGTGGCGAGGCCGGAGAGGCAGAGGACCAACTTCTCTGCTGGGAGTCTTGACGAGGAAGAATGGGTCACTGTTTACGGGTAATGTGAATTCAGCTATTATTGAGTATACCTTTATTTGTATTATTGAGTTCCTCGTACAAATCTCTGTAACCACTAGGTTGCTTTGTTTCTCTTGCATAACTTGCTTGACTAATGTAATGTGTATTGAAGGTTATGTAACTGCAAGTTCATTCTACCCGTGCTCAATGTTTTGCCTTCTAATGTAATGTGTTTGGATGTCCAGGTTCTCACCAGGTGACACCAATTTTGTTCTGCGGGAGTTTGAAAAATGTGGTGTCATACTGCACCATGTTCCTGGACCAAGAAATGCCAATTGGATGCACATTCTGTATCAGGTGCTTAGGCTTCTCCAAATCTATTTCTATTGTACTTCATTTCTTCAATTGAAAGCCCTCTTTTCTGCTCTTTATCATTTTTCTTCAACTATGAATTAGTTGATGTTGACATGACACTGTTGGAAAAAGAATGTCTGTTGAATTTGCTTCTGGCTGAACAAGTGAAAGTTTTTGTGTACTGTATATTTGTTTTCTCTCTTGGGACCTCTACTCCTTATTAGTCCATCACTCCATCATAAGATTCATTTGGGAGTAAAGATAGATTTGGACCATTTGGTTATACTTTCATCCTCCTCCTACACTGTGCACTTGTGCAGTGCAAGTGAAATTTAGTTGTAAGCAAACAATCCTAACTTCACCATAAAGAGATGTTACTTGTATTATCTTATAGTTTGCAGTCTTCCTCCCATTATGTTATTTAGCTCTGTTCTACAACTTGAGAGAAGTTTACCCTTCCTTACCGTTGAAAATTCCAACACCAAGCATTGTTTACATGCTGATGTTGTTTGAAGCATTGTTTACATGCTCAAGAAGCTAATCTGCTCCCCTTTTCTCATTTCTTTCCTGAAAAAATCTTGGTGAAATGAGCAGCTAGATAGGCAGGGGTAATGAGAAAAAAGATGGTATTTCTAGACCATTTCTCCATATAGCAATTTCAGCTGATGGATGGGTCATAATATCCTGAAGGCGAGTAAGAAATTTGTGTCTGATCTTCATACTTGCCTGGCTAAACTTGAGTTTAGCAGCTCCCTGTGGCTTAGATTTTTACAGGCATACGTTCTTTCTTTAGCCTTATGACGAACCACCTTCACCCTAGATTTCTCTTACTGCTGGATTGAGGATGTTGATCTGACGGGTTTTGGCCGGGAGAAAATAACATGTATTATTGGAAATTAGGGGTACTATAGTGTTCTATGGGCTTTTGAATTTTGATTTTTCCAGTTCATTTTGTAAAGTTAATTACTTAACGGGTTTAAACCCCTCCCTCATTTAGTTCTGGGCCTTATGGTGCATATAATGATGACATGATTCTTTCCCTCCTTTTTTACAAGTGAATGTCTTGATCACTTATTTAATGAAGAGAAGCCTTGATAATAGTCTTGATCTTGACTGAATGATCTTAATTGTTTCTCACCTTCTGATTATTTACTGAAGAAACTATATAGAAAGTTTGAGCTTAAAGAAAGTCCCATATAAGCCATACTACAAAACCAATATCTAAAGAAAGTCCCAAGATAATAAGACCAGTGAACTTAAATTACTGTGCTGAATGCTTCAAAACTACGCCAATATCCTTACCCATAAAGGCATTTCAGTGCACGTTGAATGCTCAAGGCATCAATGGACCTAATCGTGGATGAGATCAATTATTTAAAAGGATGATAGTTTTTGCCCATCTTACTTGTGGCAGGCTTCTATTTTGTGACATTACTATGTCACCTGTGCTGTGTTCTGATAAATTATTGATGAAAAAAGTCCTCATGAATCACACTCCCCTGATTGTATGCTATCTCATGATTCATGATTGTATCTAACTCTAAAAGTCTGGAAATCTCCACAGAACCGGTCTGATGCACAAAAAGCACTTAGCAAGGACGGGATGCAGATGAATGGAGTCCTGATCGTGGGTGTGAAGCCAGTGGATCCTATGCAACGTCAGGCTCTTAGCGAGATGGTCAACAATCAAGGATTCACGAGTCAACCTCCTCCATCATGCAGTCAGGGCTTTGAACCAAACCCTGGAAGGACTACTCAGTTCAGACCAAGCTACCTTCAGAATGGTGTCGTCAATGGGAGTAGACAGCCCACTGGAGCTATAGCTGCTCCTGCCAAGTCTGTGGTGTCCAAAGTTATGGATTTGATGTTTGGTGTGTAGTGTAGATTGAGATCATAGCATTGACAATGCTCTATCTGTTTTTTGTGTTTTTTTTCCTTCTATAAAATCAAGTGTGGAGTTTTTGAACAAGTAGCGAGGGATATGTGATTCACCTATTTCTTGATTTACCCCATTGAGATTTAGTTGATAATAAATTTTGCCTCATTTGGGCGTCCAATCATAAACCTAATGGTTTAATTAATCATTTTCTTTGTTGTCTGTTTTCTAATGCATTCTGATGTTTGAATTAGATCCATTTCCTTATCATATTTAGATTTGTTTGATAGAGTTAACAATAAACGTGGTTAAAAGGTGTTTTGCCTAGTTCAGTTTTTCCTTAGCTGATCAGTGTTAATGTTAGCTTTTTATATAATCAATTGAAGTAAGCCAATTAATCATGATGCAAGGCATTTGTTTTTTTTGTAAAATTAGCTGGTGAACATACAATTAAATAAAACTAGTTTAGGACATGTGGGCCTTTTTAAATAAATATTGGACTACTACATTAAATAATACGCAGATCATTAGATATAAAATTAAAAAATAATTAAATTATGAAAATTTAAGTTCATTTTAATGACTTTTTATGTTTATATAAGATTTTTGAATAAAGTAATTTATGGATTTGATTAGGAATATAAAACATATATGGAGTTTGGTTCAAATGAAACAAACTCTTATCCTAAAACGAACTCTTATCCTAAAACGAATGCACTTTTTATATTTAGTAATTCACTTTTCATATAAAAGTGCATTGAAAAATACAAAAAGTGTATTACGAAAAAGTGCACTAAAAAAATTTGAAAAGTGCATTAAAAAGTACGAAAAATACAAATGCGAAAAAGTGCACTCCGAAGTAGGAAAAGTGCACTACTAACTACAAAAAGTGCATTCGTTTTAGGATAAGAGTTCGTTTTAGGATAAGAGTTTGTTTCATTTGAACCAAACTCAACATATATGAGCTAATCTTATTGGCTTAATCACACAAACCAAAATTTTAAATTATAATGAAAATGAACTTGAAATTTTCTTAAGATACAAATTTAAGTATTATATGATATTTTAATAATCTTAAATAAGTCGTCTTTATTTGACCCATTTTTTTTGATAAGGAAAGAAGTTAGGAAGACTCCTAATTAGCTAGAGGTCGCCCTAGAGCATCTTGGCAGATGAGGTTAAGAAGGCTCGAATCAACTGCAAGTGAGACGGAGGAGACACGCCTGAACGATCCAGCGATGAAGTTCGCCACAGAATTGCACTCCCGAACAATGTGAGAAATACACCAATCTTGAAAACGAGCCAACAAGCAATGGATATTCGCACGCAACAACTCAATTTCTCACTGGCAGCGCCAGTCGCCGAGCACGACATTAACCAGATGCAAATTATTGTTGGGCCCTCCGAAATCTAGCCCAAAAGAAGTGTTGCAAGCCCAAGACAATTAGTCCGAATGATTTGATAGAAGGAGAGGTCGATGGAGTAGTCAAAGCAAGGCTGAAATCTCGGACCCCATGATCACCATCAACGGCTATCTCATTAACGACGTGGGCGAGATTTTCGGGATTTTGCCAGGTGTTTCAGCCAACGGTTGAAGTGGGGGAGAGAACTATAAATAGGGACGAGGCTAGGATAGAGGGGGGACATGAACACTCCTACTCGAAATCACTTACAAGAGCTCAAGTCTTTTACCTAGTCATTCTATTTCGTTTAAAGCATTCGTTTGTGTTAACAGAAGATTCACGATCTCAATCATAATACAAATCTTGTCATTCTTTTGCCACTATTTTCTTGCCTTTTATCTTGTTTTATTACTTGTTTGTAGCTTATAACGTGTTACGAATTCGGTTTGGTTAGGAATTTTCGCATCATAGCAGGTAACGCGTTAGTGCGATTATCTTGCCCAAAACAGTTGGCGCCCACCGTGGGGCCCTAGCCAAAAAGAAGTCACGTTAAAGCAGCTACAAATTCTATCAGCGAGTTGGACGAAATCCAAACTACTTACAACCATGTAGGAGATCTTGACAATCACGAGGTCAATGAGGAAACTAATAACCAAGGTGTTGGAAACGCTGGCGGAATTGGAAACACTGGCAGAGTTGGAAACACTGGCGGAGTTGGGAACGAATACGGAGTTGGGAATGTGGACGGAGTTGAGCAAGGTTATGGGAACACCGATGGCAACCCTGACACTTCCGAAGAACGAAGAGGAGGAGGGGGCGATTCCGATGTTATCATGGAGCTCCGTGCAACAATGATCGCCCTCCAAAAGGATTTGGAAAGCCAGAAAGAAGCCAATGCTAAAATTTACCCAGGTATATGAAAAGCAAATCGAAACTTTGACTAATGAGCGTAATTTGTTTCGATCTCAGGTACAATCAGCACCGTCTCGACCCCGTGGAACCGATGTGGTAAAAGGAGTCGCCAGGCGATTAGATACGGATGATCCAAGCCTCGTAACACCTGATGTCGTCAGACCAATAACCGGGTATCAGGTAAATGGTAATTCCCTAAGAGCGGTACGGGAAGATTCTGAGGTTTCCCAATTACGGGAGCGCCTCAAAGCCCTGGAGGATCGAATCACTCAGGTTCCAGGGGCACCTCAACCGATAGCAATGGAAAGAAGAGATGGTTACACCGACTCTCCCTTCATACCTGCTATCGCAAGAGTTGATATCTCCCGAAAGTATCACGTTTCTGACGTACCTAAGTACGAAGGGGTAACGGATCCTGATCAACATATAGCCGCATTCAAGCAGGCTATGAATATCAGTCTAGTCCCTTTTGACATGAAGGAGATTGTTATGTGTCGTTGGTTTGGGAACACGTTATCCGGACCCGCACTCAACTGGCATTCGCACTTACCTCTTGGAAGTATTTCATCTTTTGCTGAGTTGATTGACAAGTTCAGGATAAGATTTGGAAGCAGTCGACACGCTAAGAAACGATCAAGCGACTTGTACCGCATGGTCCAGAAACCGGGTGAATCTTTGAAGGCCTTCCTCAACCGCTATAACGAGGAATTGGTGATCATTGAGGGGTGCGATGCTGCTACAAGCGTGGAGGCATTCCGAAGGGGCATCTCGGTTTGTAATCTTGAGTTATATCATGAATTAACTAAATACCCTTGTTCGAATTTCGATGAAGTGCAGGTGAAGGCGTTAGCACATGTTCGATTGGAGGAAGACGACCTCTTTGTCAAAAAAGCAGTCAACCCTCACCGGCCAGACCGTAGACAAGGGAGACGAGAACCAAGATATGCTCCATACCCCACCGTACCTCCTACCAAAACAATCGCCAATACCACATTCGCCAGGCAAGGTGAAAGATATGCAAGTCCCAGATTGCCTCCTAGACTTTCCCATTACATCTTCCGTGTGGATGCAACCGAGGTAGTCCGAACTCTCAACAGTATGGGGGATGCTGTCAAATGGCCTCGAAAGAGTAATGTGCCTTTGCACCAAAAGGACAAGTCTAAATGGTGTGACTTCCACTTTGATCATGGACACCGGACCGACGAATGCATCGCGTTGCCAAAGGAGGTGAGTGAATTGTTGCACATGGGGTATCTTAAAGAGTTAATATCAGAAAGAGCGAAGGAGCAACTAGAGCGCAACAAAGAGAAAGCTAGCCCTCCTCCACCCCCAAAGCACACTGGAGTAATTAACTTTATCGCCGGGGGATCAGAAATTTGTGGCATAACGTACTCCGCGGCAACAAAAATCGCAAGGGATACTAGAAGAGAATATCCCAGAGTTCCTTCGCGAATAATTTCCGCCGTAATGCCGATTACCTTCGATGATGTCGAAGAAGAGGAAGTTTACCATGACTGTCTAATTATTTCTTTAACGATAGCCAATTTCCTTGTTAAAAGAATATTAGTTGATAATGGAAGTTCTACTAACTTGCTCATGTTGGACGCCTTGTACAACTTAGGTCTTGGGATGGATGACATTGTCAAGAAATCCACGACTCTAGTAGGCTTCAGTCGTGAATCACGCAACATGTTGGGAGAAATATCCTTGCCAACCGTCGCAGGAGGAATAAACTACCATGTAAAATTTCAAGTACTTGATTGCCCTTCACCCTTCAATGTCATTTTGGGCAGGCCATGGATCCAAAAAATGAGAGCAATCCCATTCACTTACCACAAATGTGTGAAGTTCCCGACGCCGTGGGGAGTTCAATAAATCAAGGGAGAACAAAAACTAGCAAGGGAATGCTACTCCGTGACGATGAAAGCAATGACTTCCAAGAACTTACAACTCGAAACAGGGAAGAAGTCGTCAGATTAGCAATTAAAGGATTGTAGAACAACCACTTATTACGTGAAGCCGGAGACACCAGAACTTGAAGAAGTAGCTCTTGATCCGCTAGATCCGTCAAAGAAAATTATAGGAGCGGACCTGGAGTCAACTTTACGTAAACAATTGGTAGAGTTTCTACGGTCCTACAGTGATTGTTTTGCGTGGTCAAACGAAGATATGGTAGGCATTGATCCTAATGTGATTACACACACCCTTAATGTCAATGAGAAGGTGCCACCAGTGAAGTAGAAAAGGCTTAAGTTTGCACCCGAACGAAACCAGGTAATCAACGATGAGGTAAAATCCTTGCTTGAATCCAGAAAAATTAGACAAGTTAAATATCCTGATTGGCTTGCGAATGTGGTAGTCGTAAAAAAGAAAAATGGTAAATGGCGCGTTTGCGTGGATTTTACCGATCTGAACAAAGCATGCCCTAAAGATTCATTCCCCTTGCCTCATATCGATGCAATGGTGGATGCAACATCGGAGCATGAGCTCTTAACTTTTATGGATGTGTTTAGTGGATACCACCAGATAATGATGCATCCTGACGACCAAGAAAAAACCACATTCGTAACCATAGCGGGAATCCCTAACCAAACCGAATTCGTAACCAATCAAGGAACTTACTGTTATAAAGTTATGCCCTTCGGGTTAAAAAACACAGGTGCTACTTATCAGAGATTGGTTCATAAGATGTTTCAGGAAAAGCTGGGGGATACAATGGAAGTTTACATTGACGACATGCTAGTCAAGTCGTTGAAGGCAGAGGATCACCTTACCCATTTGAGAGATGCGTTCCAGATGTTGCGAAGCTACAACATGAAATTAAATCCAACCAAATGCTCCTTCGGAGTAACATCAAGAATGTTCCTTGAATACATAGTAATACAAAGAGGAATCGAGGCGAGTTCAGACCAGATCAAGGCCATAATGGAGCTACAATCACCGAGATGCATCAAAGACGTCCAGAAATTAACAAGGCGAGTAGCGGCACTAAACCGATTTATATCTCGATCCTCGGACATAAACAAATTGTTCTATGACGTCTTGAAGAAGAACAAGTCATTTGAATGGACGGAAGCACATGAAGAAGCCTTCAGAGAGTTGAAAAATTATTTATCTAACCCACAAGTACTTTCCAAACCCAAGCCGTATGAGAAATTATATGTGTACTTAGTCGTGACCGAGGTAGCAATAAGCGCCGTCTTGATCTGAGAGGAGAACGGAGACCAGTTGCCCATTAACTACGTAAGTAAAATATTGCTTGACGCGGAAACCAGGTATTCACCCGTGGAAAAACTTGTATTATCTTTGGTAATGGCTTCAATAAAATTACGTCCTTATTTTGAAAGTCATTCTATCATTGTGAGGACTAACTATCCAATGAAGAGTATCATGTCAAATCCAGAATTGTCAAGCCGGTTAACAAGATGGTTGATCCACTTAAATGGTTACGACATCACTTATGAGCCAAGAACAACAATGAAGTCTCAAGCCTTGGCAGAGAACAAGAAGATCAAGAGGTGTTGCATGTAACAGGTAGCGGCAAATGGTTGATGCATACAGACGGAGCGTCAAATCAAGTTGGCGTAGGATTGGGGGTAGTCCTGAAGTCACCACAGGGGGATAGGATAGCCCAGGCTGTTCGATGTACGTTCAAAGCCACTAAAAATGAAGCGGAATATGAGGCGCTTATAGCAGGGTTACTCGTTGCTAAAGACTTGAACGTGCAAGAAATTGAGGTAATTTGTGATTCGTTACTTATTGTAAATCAAGTTACGCACTCATATGTCGCCAGGGATTCAAAGATGAAGGCATACTTAGAGAAAGTCCAAGAGATCATCAAACATTTCAAACATTTTGAGATAAAACAAGTTCCTCGGGATGCCAACACGCAAGCGGACGCCCTAGCCAACCTTGGATCCACAATCAACCCAAGAGAGTAGGACAAGATACCTTTCGTATATCTTGACGCGCCATCCATAATCAAAGAAGCAGATATGTTTGAGATTCGAGATCCTGATAAAGAAGATTCGTGGGTTACTCCTTACTTAAAGTGGCTACGAGATGGAGTCTTACCAGATGACAAGGAAGAAGCCCGACGACTTAAGGTAAAAGCTTCCACTTTCGCTATTTAGAATAACATTCTGTTCAAGTGGATGCCGTCAGGAATATATGCCCGATGCATAAAGGACGAAGAGTTATAGAAGGTGTTACAAGATATACACGATGGAGAATGCGGAAATCATTCAGGGGGTCGCAACTTGGCAAAGAAGGCGAGCAGGATGAGTAATTACTAACCTACCATGAACAAAGACACAGTGGAGTTCGCCCGAAAATGTGACGCATTCCAACGTCATGGACCCATACCACATCAACCTTCAGAATTACTACATCCCATAACTTCCCCTTGGCCATTCATGAAATGGGGAATGGACATCGTGGGAAAGCTTCCTCCAGCTTCAGGACAACGCGTCTACATCTTAGCAATGACCGACTACTTCTCTATGTGGATTGAAGACGAAGCCTTCAAAGAAGTCAAAGACACTCAGGTTATTTCTTTCATGAATAGAAATATCTTGAGTAGGTTTGGAATACCTACCACCATAGTGTGTGACAACGGATCCCAGTTCATCAGCGACAAGACGAGATCATTTTGCCAACAATACAACATCCAATTGGTGATGTCAACACCACGTTATCCTCAAGCCAATGGTCAGGCAGAAGCAAGCAACAAGGTAATCATCAATAACTTGAAGAAGCGTCTCAAAGAGGCAAAGGGAAGATGGGAAGACGAGTTACCCCTTATTCTGTGGTCCGATCGAACGACTCCTAAGACTGCTATAGGACATACGCCTTTTCCCTTGGTTTATGGATGCGAAACCGTGTTACCGGTAGAAGTAACTTTGCCCACAGTTCGATATGGACTTACTACCGAGGAGTCAAATCTATCTAACTTGTTACATCATCTGGACATGGTTGACGAGTTACGAGATGAAGCATCAGTTTGCTTGGCAGCATATAAACAAGGAGTAGCTCGGAGTTACAACAAATGTGTTAATGCAAAGGCTCTTCAAGTAGGAGATTGGGTATTGAGGATATTTTTTCAAAACACGCAAGAGTTAAATGCAGGCAAGTTAGGAACCAATTGGGAAGGACCTTATCAAATCACGAAGATTGTGGGACAAGGAGTGTATGTGTTGATATCATATGATGGGAAGACAGTCCCCAGAAGCTGGAACGCGATGAACCTGAAGCTGTACATTTCTAGAACATGTAACGTTAAAATAAGGTACACATCACATACTTCTTTCTTTTTACATTATATTATTACATCATCAAACACACGTGAAAACAACGATGGCTTCATAAAAACTAAAAAGGGACGCCTTGTGACGTTACAGGCCAAAACATAGGCCCTTGCCTTATGATCAGGCAACGCTGTGCACACAACGACTAGTCAAGAGATGCAAGAGAAGAGGACGCATAACCCAAACTCTAGAGAAAGAGGAGTTTCATAAAATATTTGTAACTCGATTCACAATTTTATAAATTACAAGTGTTTACATTTTAGACAAATACATTACTCACACTCTCTCAGCGTCTTACATAAAAAGCACTATTACAACGAGAAGTCTATCATTAAACTACGAGCAAACTTTTTACAACAAGTAAGTTTCTCACAACGCGTTGATCTCCATTTCTCGGCAGTAAACTTGTTTTACCTGCAAAAAAGACAAACACAGATCCAAGACCATGGCAAATACTAAAGCATTACTAAATAAACATAAACCCCTAAAAACCAACAAGGGGTAGAAGTTGTCCACACCAAGGCCCTAAAACAAGCGGCCATACAAAACAAAGAGTTTAAACCCCAACACACTGGGGGTAGATTAAAGTTTAAGAGATAAAGGAAACAAGAGGAAATTATTCCTTGGAAACTTCCTCGGCTGACTTTTGGTTTTCCATCTCCACCTGGACCACTTCTTTGGCAACTTGTGAAATCTCTTCGACAAGGGAAGATTTCTTGGATGCGTTGACCTCATCAGGGAATAAGCTCTCGAACTTCTCTCTCTCCTTCACATCGTCCCAAGAAGAATGCTTCCCTCCAGCAAACTCCTCTATCGTCTCGACACGGTCCCTAAGCGACCAGTAATCAGCCGTGTCCTCAATCTCTTGAGCAAGAGCAGCGCCTTTCTTCGATGCCACATTGAACTTGTCCTCCCATTCCTTAGACTCTCCAACATCTTCTCGAGGGCACTTTGCAGGTCTACAACCTTCTTCGCCTGCCCCAGGATGACCGTCCTGTCCTTCTCAAGCTGCGTACTGATCTTGCTCTGGGACAATTGCTCGGGGTAATCCTTGAAGGTGTCAAAAGCCGCAAGAGCAAGTTGAAGACCCTGAACAACAAGTATAGAATTATCAAGAACCAAGACAATTGGCAATAGAGATGAAGAAAGTTGTTAAATACCTGCCACTGAGCCGCTAGTATCTCGCCAAAGAATTCAGGCAAAGTAGACCGGTGGCCTGAACCATGAAGACAATCCACTTGAAGAGGCATCAGAGACCTCAAACACTTCTTAACATCCATATCCAGGGACATCATGGTGCTAGGAAGGTCATTCGTTCGAGAAGATGCACTTTTCTTTGATAAAGAGACCTTAGGAGAGTCGCTTGCAGTCTTTGGAGGTAGGGCCACCACCAAAGACGTATCTGCAGCTGTTTTCGCCTTCCTCTTATTTCTAGCTTTGACTCTTTCCAAGGTCGATAGTGCAGCGATCGATCTGGTAGTTTATGAACCTGACATCATGAGAGTAACAGGATTAGTGGAAGACAAAGGCGTTGAAACAAGGAGTAAGGTAAAAAGAAAACTTACTTGACATCTCGGTATCCTTAGGGTCTGCGAAGCACGCTCTTACTAGTTCGGGGTAAGATCTATCTTCCAACGGAAGGGCCTCGATGTGGGAAATGACCTGGGATGACACCTTATGGGGTTGAGGAGTTACAAGATTATCTGCACAAAAGATAACCAATGATTAGACTTGAATGAAAAGTAACGAGTACAAGAGGGAAACACTACCTGTTGGCCACCATCGATTTTTCAGAAAAGACGTATTGACTCCCAAAGAAGATAGCTTTACGAAGAAGAACTTATCAGCCCAACCCCGGTCAGATTTCGACATGTTGAAGACTAGGTCAGATTTATTTGTGAAGGTTTTCAGGGTCAAACGACCAGGACCACCTTTGGAAAGGCGATAATTCAAGAAAAAGTCGGCATCTTTGAAGGGAAGACCTTGAGAGGAGCACAATTGGTCGACAAATAACAGAAGCCTCCAAACTTGGGGAAGTAGTTGCCCAGGAGACGCATTGAGAGTTGACAGGAAATCGACGACTAGGGGGGAAAAAGGGAAACGGTGGCCAATACGAAAAGGGTACTCGTGCAAGCACACCCAATTGTCGGCGTAAGAATCTGCACAGACACCAGGAGGAGGAAGGAATATTTCTTCATGCGGAGGAAAACCCGCAGAGAAGGCGAAGATGTGGGGGTATTCTGAAGTATTGTCCCTCCGATGATAGGAGGTGAGAGTTCCATAGGTTAGGGAAGGAGGAATGGCGGTGTCGAGACAGTAAAGAGAGGGCTTGGGAGAAGAACTGGAAGTTGCCATAATTAAAAAGGGAGAAGACGAAAGATGAAGAAGAAGGAGACGTACCTGGACACCGGAAGGCACAGTTGAAGTCTTGGAGGATCATCATGACTACTATAAATAAGGGTTGATTAGACGTGTCATTACTCGCCACAACTTCCAAGACACGAAATCAAAAACCCTAGGAAAGCGGTGGAGGGAATTTTCCCGGGTTTTTGAGGGGGTATTGTTGGGCCCTCCAAAATGTAGCCCAAAAGAAGTGCTGCAAGCCCTAGACAATTAGTCCGAATGATTTGATAGAAGGAGAGGTCGACGGAGTAGTCAAAGCAAGGCTGAAATCTCGGACCCCATGATCACCATCAACGACTATCTTATTAACGACAGGGGCGAGATCTTCGGGATTTTGCCATGCGTTTCAGCCAACGGTCGAAGTGGGGGGAGAGAACTATAAATAGGGACGAGGCTGGGATAGAGGGGAGACACGAACACTCCTACTCGAAATCACTTACAAGAGCTCAAGTCTTTTACCTAGTCATTCTATTTCGTTCAAAGAATACGTTTGTGTTAATAGAAGATTCATGATCTCAATCATAATACAAAATCTTGTCATTCTTTTGCCACTATTTTCTTGCCTTTTATCTTGTTTTATTACTTTTTTGTAGCTTATAACGTGTTATGAATTCGGTTTAGTTAGGAATTCCCGCATCATAGCAGGTAACGCGTAAGTGCGATTATCCTGCCCAAAATAATTATCGCCTTCAATCTGGATCCGGGGAATGCCACGTTTGATGGCCTCGAGAAGTCCCTGACGCAAGGTCATGGTCTCGGATGTCGGAACAGACAGTCGACCAAGCAGTCCTCCGTCAAAATGGATGGGGGAGCCACTAGAGTCTCTGAGGATGAACCCGAAAGAAGCCACACCATCTGCATTAACTGCACCATCAAAATTCAATTTAATATAGTCACTTTTGGGTTTTCCCATTTCATTCGCTTTCTACCATCCTGACCGCGTACACTACGGTTACGGGGGCCGGATGAGGCAACCATTCTTTAAGCTGGTTTCGAACGAAGTCAGCGATTTGATCGGCATTGGTCAGGTTTATTCCGGCGTTGCTATCAAAGACTCTCATGTTTCTCGAGCACCAAAGGCTCCACCACGTGTTGGTGAGGAGTTCAAATTCCTCTTTCGTTGTCATTTTCTTAATTTCCTCCAAGACCTCGTGTGATTTTTTCCCGTCCGGGGATATCCGGTCAATGATCCCCTTATTTTCAAGCCTATTGAATAAAGGGTTGCCTTAGTGAGAGGGCATGATAGTAACACAAGGTTTGTGTCCTCCACCGTCCTGTTACAAGCTTCGTAGCCTTGTGTTACTGGAATGTGGTTTGCTGCAAGCCTTGTTTTAGTTGGTAGACCATTTCGGGCTACTTTCCAAATGAAGTTCTTCATTTTAGGAGGGATATTTAGCTTGTTAATCCATTCTAAGTTAGTTTTGGGTTCACCTTTTGCATGGTGGAGCCATTGCATGGTAGAGTGGGTGGAGTACCAGCCATTTTTGCTTGGTTTCCAGTACAATCTATCTGGAAGTTTATTTATGGGATTAATAATCTTGGAGATTTTGTCGAGGTCATCAAGCGAGACGACTTCAACCAATTTCTTAGTGTTCCATGAGTTGTCCTCCCGGAGGTACGCCTCTACATGTTCCTCCCTATCAATGGGGTTTTCTGCCTCGGGTTTCGGGTTGAGGGGACAATTACCGGTCCAATTATCTTTCCAAAATCGGATGGTTTTACCGTCCCCCACTTGCCAGATGAGGCCCTTAATGAATAGGTCCCTTAGGCTTACAAGTTTAGACGATTGCCAAGATGTATTTTGTTTTTTCTTATAGTTTAGAATACTTTCCGATTTGAGGTATTTTTCAGTCACTATTTTGAACCATAGGTTGTTTGGTTCCGCTAGGATCTTTCAAAGCAGCTTCATTTGAAGTGCTTGGTGCATTTCGGCCGCTTTTGTTATTCCCAATCCCCCATTGGTGGGACGGAGACAAATGGAGTTCTAGTTTATTAATGGCTTATAGTTGTTTTCCTTGTTCCAAAAGAAGTTTTTGTTTATCTGGTCAAGTTCTTTCAAAGTTGACCATGGTAGTAGAAATGATTGCATGATGTAGTTTGGTTGTGCTGAGAGATTTGCTTTAATTAGTGTTTTCCGTCCTTCTTGGGATAGGGCGTTAGCTTTCCATTTTGATAATTGGGATCTGGTTTTCAGAAGTAGAGGTTTGAAGGTATTTTGTGTTACTCTCCCATTGATTATCGGGCATCCCAGATATTTGTCAAGTGCAACTGTGTTTGCTATTTGTAGTATTTGTTTTATCTTCTCCTTTGTGTTATTATTAGTGTTTTTGGTCACTTGGAACGCGGATTTATTGAAATTGACTTTCTGTCCGAAGATCTGACAGTAGTCATCAGTGGTATCCTTAATATTTTTACAACAGGCTTTTGCAAAGATGATAATATCATATGCAAAGGCCAAAAAAGGGATTTTTGTTCCATTTCTCGAGATTTGGATCCCGATGCTACTTTTTGGGTTAGAACTCCGGAGTTGGAGTTGTCTTGCTAGAACCTCGACGACGAGAATGAATAAGTATGGCGATAGGGGATCCCCCTATCTAAGGCCCCGTTGAGGGTAGAATTGTTCTGTCGGTCCGTTGTTGACAAGGACTGAGAAAGAGACCGTTTCCACACATTCTCGGATCCAACTCAAGAATTTATCATTGAAACCGAATTTGCGAAGTATCTCAGCTGAAAATTCTCAGCTGATCCGATCATAGGCTTTTTCCATGTCGAGTTTGATAGTGATCCACCCCTCATTTCCACGTTTATTGCGAAAGGAGTGGAAGATTTCATGTGCGATGAGTGTGTTGTCGTGGATACTCCTGTTCTGGATGAACGCCCCCTGCATCGGGTGGATGAGTTTATTTGACCCATTTGACCAGCGACCATGCAAAAAAAAACAAACCTACAATGGCCATACCCAATTGACCCGTAAATTTTAACAATCTAAATTTATATTCAATCCAAACTTGAAATGATGAAAGTGGGATGAAGAATTATTTATAAAAATTTAGATTATTTGTTAATTAAGTTTGGTAACATGAATATTAAATTACTATTTTATTTAGAGACATTTAATTAATTTATTATGAGATATTAAATTAAAAAACAGGGTAACATGAATTTTAAATTTATATTTAATATTTTTCATTCTCATGGATAGAAATTTAACATAAAAATTCATAATTAAAAAATATATGAATGATTTTCTTGGCATATAAAAGACATCATTAATCAAAAACATACAAATACCTCATATTTTGATAAAAAATTATGTGGCCTTAATTAATCTTATATAGGCCTTGTAGGAGCATATAGATAGAACTATTATATAAATACATTTTTTATAGATATTATTTAATGAATTTCATATTGATATATGGGTAGAAGATAATTTATCCAATCTCAAACCAAATTGATAAAAAATATTAAATAAGGTGTGTTAGTGAATTATGTATTATAAAATTGGAAAACTTTTTTACGTGTACATGATAGAATCTTGTACCAAATTGATAAAAAAATTTTATTATTAGATAATGTGTAGGATTATATAAAATTATTAAATAAACAAATAAGTGATTCCATATTATAAAATTGGAAATTCTAATATATTATTATATGATTATCATATGCAAAATTTTATAATATCTTCTTATATATTATTATTATAAAAATTAATTATTAAAAATAGATTATCACAAAAATTCATCTATAGATTGAGCTATTTCCTTTTATACGTACAATCTATGATTATCACAATTTTTTTTTTTAAAATTTTAACGGCCAAATCTTCCAGCTTGCACATTTATGGATATTTATCGTATGTCTAGATATTGAAATTGATAATCATTCCATAATTAAATTATCCATAGATTATAATGCAATGATAAGTAGAGATAAAAATTTATCCAAGCACATATAAAATTTATAAAAAAATCATTAAATAAGTTGAGGGTATAAAATTAAAAATTTTATAAAGTGATTGAATTACATAATATATAATTGATTAAAAAATATTATTAAAAATAGGTTGACTTTAACATAAATTCATAATGATGAATCTGGTCAAAAATGATTCAAGTTTAGAAGACATTGATTGATTAGTCGGTTTAAAATTAAAGATCGGTTTAAAATTAAAGATCATCATCGTTATCTCCATTCTAGCCTACTAGTCTATTTCTCCCATTCATTTTTATCTCGGGGACTGGGCTTCTTACCCAAATAAAATATATGGTCTATGAGCATAGGTCATCTTGGCAACCTATTTAAGGCCCATTTACAAATAAAATTTACTGCACCTACAGTTCAATGTAAACTTAAAACAGATCGATTAATTGAACCATATATATCATTAATTAAGCTTGCAAAAAGAGCCGTGGAAGAAATTTACAAATTAAACCAACTAACTAACCACATAAGTTAAATAAATGTAAAGTGTCATCCACGTACTCTTAATCTTAGGGGTATCAATCGGGTGGGTCAGGTCGGTTCAGTTTCGGGTAAGTTCAGATACAGTTCAAATTCGGATATTTTGATAACCGGGTCAAATCGGGTTGGATTATTTCGGGTCGGGTGCTCAATTAATCGGGCAAGGTCAGGTTTTTGATTCAATTTCGATTGGGTTATTCGGATTTCGCTCCAACTAGATTGCAGATAAGTCGGGTTTAGTCAGATTTCGGGTTTAGTTGGATTTCGAATGAGTCGGATTTCAAGTTTTTCGGATTTCGCGTGAGTCAGATTGCTAGTTTGGCTGGATTTTAGGTTAATCGGATTTCGAATGAGCCAAATTTTGATTGAGACCATATATTGAATGATGATTTTTTAGTTTAATTACTTAGGGTCTAAATATTTATTGTAACATTTAAATTAAAAACATAATCATAATAAATATTCACTATTAATAATATTTTAAAACATAATGTAACTTTTAGATGACCTCGGGTAACTTCAGACTTTGGGATGGTTTCGGGTTGGGTAACTTCAAATTTTGGGATGGTTTCGGGTCGGGTAATTTCGAATTTTCGGATGGTTTCAAGTCGGGTAGCATCGGATATTGGGTGGCATCGAGCTAGTCCATTTAATTATAATCGGTTTCGGATTAATCTCGGGTTCGGGCTTTTTTGGGTTCAGACCAAATCAGTTCGGATCAAACAAGTCTCGGGTATACACTTTTTTATTCTTTTTGGGTGCCGGGTTTTTGGGTCGGGTCAAGTTTTGTAAACCCTACTCTTGATTAGCTAGCTCAGAGCTAAACCAAATTGATCGAACTTGGTAGACTGATCATCGAGTGTGCATAGGCACATGCTCGATCATTTAAGACATTAGTATTATAGCATGCCCATATACTAGTTAAGGTTGTATTATAGCTAGCTAGGTATAGCTTTCATGCATGATTGCTTTCGGAGATTTTGTTTCAAAGGTTTCTCTTTAAAATATATTGTTTGACTCAATAATCCTCTAGCTTCTTTGATCTTGATGATGGACTACCCAGCCATGACAGCTTGCTTGCTAGCTATTTGGACATGAGCACGCATGCGCCATATCCTCAATGTCCTTATTATATATTACTATATTGTTGGATCGTTAGGTGTTAGCAAGAGCTTGGGAACTAGCGGTTAGGCTGTTCCTAAGACAGCGAAGTATTATATAAGCAAGTAAACAGAATGCAATGGACACAGTTCCCTTATAGAGGAACCCACGACAACCAACTAGTTGTGTGGGTAAACCTCTACCTCCGCTTGGAGGATTTTGAATGACTTACTTGTATTATTGATTGTTCCTTAGTTACAATAGGCCAGACTCAAACTTCTCTGTTCCTAGGAGTTCTATTTAACTCTAGCAACACTAATGAGTCTTCACAACCGAGATCCTAAGCGAACAACCCAACTAAGACAAGTAAACCAGACCGTACACTTGAGCTTGACTATCACAGTTCCCTTGCTCCTGGGAACTTGACTTCGCCGTCGTCGAGATCAAACACTCGCCGTCGGGGACTTCTCTTCTTCTCTCTTTCTTTCTTTGTGAAATGGAAGTAAGTTCTGGGAGAAGTGCTTTGTCTGAGCACTATTCACTCGCCTTTATACTTGTCAATACTTGGGCTGCAATCTTGACTTTCATTTGTGTCCGAAATTCCGTTTGTCTTGTGTGTCAAGTCTTTGTCCTTCACATTTGACTTAATTTGAATTGAGTCAACTTTGAGAAGCAATCAGGCCGTTGGATCAATCACTTCAGTCTGTTCCTCAGACTGAGCATTTGTTTTGTTTTGAGACAAAATCCCGTGAATCTCGCTGACTGGTCTTTGTTTGCACATGTGAGTTCCCATGTGATGGGAACTGTCTTCTTCAAAGTTCCTTGAAAGGAACTCTTCGTCATGTATATCCGTGTTCCATTGGCGATCTTGGGGATTCTTCACTAGACCTATGTTCCTTAGAAATACTTGGATGTAACACGTTAGTTCCCATATGGTGTTTGTCATTGTCAAAACTGGAGAATGGTATCGTTGTTCCGATGTTTGGGACCAGAGTTCCCAACACCGTCCCAACAATTTCCCCCTTTTTGATGATGACAAACCCATCACAAAAATAGCCAAGTATTTCAGAGTGTGAAAGTATGACATGCAACAGAGTTCCTATGTGAGATCGTGTGAGATCCTAGAGAGCCACGTTTATGAAACAATAAGTTCTTACTTAGCATTTTATGCGATAGTACCCCATAAGTAAAAGCATATTCTATGATAACTCATAATAAGACTTATCTCACACATTTTGTCCTTCCCCCTTTTGGCATCATCGAAAATATTAAAAAACAAATAAATAAGGAAGAAAGGAACACACAATCATACTAAAGGCCATTGATATTACTTAAGCAATATAATTGTACAATAGGGACACATTACATATGGTGGAGAAAACAACGCTAAGGAGAAAAGAAAGTGAGATCATGGGTCCCTAAGGAGCGAGTTATCACGCAGCTGAGTCATGACAGACAAAATATTCTAGAGAGTTCCTGTCATGTTTTCGAGAGTGGCTGCGATGTGCATCAACACCTGGGTGTTCCCAACCCTTGGGTCGTCACCAGCGGGAAGTGTCCCTTGATCCTCAACTTGCTCCGAATGACACATCTTTTGGACCAAGAAAAGGTCCAGTTCCCTTCCGATGGTCACTTCTTCTTTGTCGGCGTCATAGAGCCCTTCCTTGACCATCAGTTTCTTGATCAGTCTAGCGTAGGGCAAGGAGTGGGAGTTCGAGGCCATGCACTTCTCCATGTGCCCAAAGATGATGCAAGGAACATTAATGGGCATCTTATGGAAGAAGTGATAGAGAATAATGGCATCTTGAATGTTGATATGGTTACGCTTATCCTGCCGTGGGATCACAACCGTGATGATGAACTGATGGGACAGCTTCCCAATGAGAGACAAGTTGTGAGCGGGTGTTCCATTCTTGGGAACACAGCCTTCGTAGATGACGTCGTAGATGACTTTGCTGTCAAACTCTCCCCAGTTCTTGAAGGGAACATCGCTGAGGCCCTTAACAGGTACCTGTAGCTGATGACGAATCGAGGAGGCGGTGAAGACAAAGTCGTCGCCCTGGAGGGAAAGAGTTCCCTTGGTGGCCTCGTCATGAATGACGAAGTTGTTGTAGAAGAGGCGCACCTGTGCAGGGTCGATGGTCACGGTAGCGTCGCACATGTGTTCCCACTCCTAGGCCTTTATGAGGTCCCAAAGTTCCCCAAGTCCTTGTTCTTGGAGTTGTGGCTCACTGAGGATGAGTGGGGGGGATGAGTTTGCGATCCTCGGTGATGGGAACCTTCTTTGGGACGGTTCCCTTCCCTTTCTTCTTCTTGTTCCCCCTGGAGGCGCCAACCTTTCTTTTTTGCTGGGGGGAGACAACCGATTTGAGCAAGAGAGGAGGGTCCCTTTATTTGGGAGCACCCTCCGACACCAGCATTTGGCATCCTTGTTCTTCTTCTGCTATGGCCCTAGTGCGTTCTTGTTCAAGGCCATCTTGATCAAGAACCTCGGTGGGTGCTTCACCATCCGAGGTCCCTTCAGCGTCGGAGGACATGCCCATGTCCTCGTCGTCATCTCCTTCTGGATGACATGTGCTTGTCCCAGCACATCAACCGGTGCTGGATTCCTTTCCTTGAGGGCGGCCTCTTCCTCTGATGTCAGGGCCTCATCGTGAGCGCCTATGAGTCTAGGGCGCGTGGAGGAGGAGGGCAGATTAATGATGTTGGTGACCTTAGTCTCTAGAGCGTCGAGGCAAGCATTCTCTTCGATAGTTCCCATGACGATGGTTGCCGTTTTCTTGCCCTTCCGGCGAGCAATCTCTGCAATGGGCAGCATATCCTCGTCGGAGTCGAGGTCTATGGGTTGCTTGGCCGGGGAGGGAGAAGAGGTTATTTCTGTGGAGGGAGGAGGAGGCGAATTTTGAGGAGGAGGAAGAGGAGATTTTGAAGGAGAGGGAGTTTTTGTAGTAGAAGAGGGAGGTGGGGTGGGAACTCTGGGTTGTGAAGAAGAAGGATTGGGAGGTCCCTCAGAGATGGGAACGGAAGATGAGGTGGGGATAGAGTCTTTGGGACTTGAGTTCCCAGAGACGAGGTTGGAGTGAGGGGAAGGGGGTGGAGGGTGGTTCTTGACTTGAGAGTTCCCAAAGTCCGAGGGAGGTGGAATAGAGGAGGTTTGAGAGACGAGTGAAGGTGCTAGTGGTATGGCGTAAGAGTTGGGATGAGAGAGATTGAGAACGTCATCTAGGTTGAAGACAGACTTCTTCTTCTTTTTCTTGGTGGGATCGGAAGAAGAAGATGAGTGTTGGTCTTTGCGCTTTTTCGGATTTTTGGATTTGGGGTTTTTAGGGTTTTGGGATTTTGGGGGTTCTGGGTCGAAACTGTCCACGATGATAGTCCCGGAGGATGAGACAGATAGAGGTTGAGGAGGAGGAGGTGGAGGAGGAAGAGAAAGAGTGTTGGTGGTGGAGGGCAACGCTGGGGTTTGCGCTGCCGGTAGAGAGGCAGATGGCCCTAGGATCTCGAACTCAAGAAGCGAAGATCCAGTGCGAGGACGATGAAGGAAGGGACACACATAATCATGAAGCCCTTTTTAAAGGATTTCACGAAGGGCAGGATCCTTCTCGTTGTCGGCGTCCCTTAACTTGGTGATGAAAAGGGTTCGAGGATTGTTTTGAATCCATTCTCGAACCTGCTCATTTGGGTGAACTGGAGCCATGAGAAATTCTGGGGAAGAGAAGGTTTTTGGAGTTTTGCTTGAAAAGGAATGGAGGGAAGTTTCAGAGAGAAGGGGTTGCAAAGAGTGAAGGATGAAGAAGGGCCCAAAAATGGCAAACCAAGGTTTTTTATGTGAGACAAGGTGAGGGGTGGAAAAGGAAGGATGAATAACCTCGATAACCGTTGGCCAATAGATGGGGAGAGGCGTTTCAACTTCCGTAGCACGCTTATGACACGCGTCGCTTTCTTCCAAGTGAAGTCACTTCGAGAATTTCAAACGCTTGGCCCATAATGCTCCGAGTTTTGACACAAAAACCCATTTTCCTAAGTGCCGTTACATCTTCTTAGATATACCAGTGCTTCCTTGCTCGTGATTATTTTGCGCACCTGTTCCCATGATCTTTCGAAAGGTCAGGTTGAGTGGAGTGGACAAGAGAACTCACACTCAAGTTCTTTTTGTGAGGCTAGGGAACTCAAAGGGGAACCGGACAATTACAACTCGATAAAGGGATAAAGAGTTTGGCTCATGAGAAGCGTTTGTTTGGTTCTCGGCTTAAAGGTTGGTTTTATGATCAACCGTCTTGGTGGCTTGTAGTGAGGGTTAAGGGGAACTCTGGTTGATCATTTTGGGGTGAAAGAAATACAGTTCCAAATGTATAATAAAAGCTCTAGACTAGTAATATGGAAAAATGAAAGCAATTGTTCCTAGTGTTCCCTATCATGCAAATCAATATAAACTAGCCAAGCATTGAGGGAATAAAAAACTAGGACTTGTTCGGTTTAGAGTTATCATCCCTAGAAGCATCCGGAGACGTTGGTAGGGACGTCTGTCTAAAGCTTTAGTGAGAATGTCCACAATTTGCTCTTCAGTTGTACAGTGTTCCATAGAGATGTTCCCATGTTGCACATTGTCACGTAGGAAGTGATGCCTAATGTCTATATGCTTAGTATGAGAATGATGCACAAGATTTTTGGATATGTTAATGGCACTTGTATTATCACATCTTATGGGAATAGGGCCAAAGGACATACCGTAATCCTGGAGTTGGTACTTAAGCCATAGAACCTGGGAACAACATGAGGCGACAACCACGTACTCCGCTTCTGCTGTGGAGAGTGCCACTGAGTTTTGCTTCTTTGATCCCCATGAGACTAGACATGATCCTAGGAACTGGGCCATTCCAAAGGTTCTCTTTCGATCAACCAGGTGCCCAACAAAATCTGCATCTGAGTATGCAACTAGCTCAAGGGAGCTGTTCCTTGGATACCAAAGGCACAAGTTGTCGTTTCCTTTGAGGTACCCGAAAATTCTCTTCACCTCTTTCAGGTGTGATTCTTTAGGGTTAGCCTGAAAGCGTGCACATAGGCACACTAAGAACATGATGTCGGGTCTACTAGCAGTTAAGTAGAGAAGAGACCCAATCATACCTCGAAAGCTCCTTTGATCTACACTTATACTTGTCTCGTCTGCGTTGAGCCTTGAGTTTGGTGAGATGGGAGTGTCGATGGGCCTGGAGTGTTCCATCCCATACTTCACTAGCATTTCTCTAATGTAATTTTGCTGATGGATCCTTGTTCCCTCCTTGGTTTGGGGTATTTGAAGTCCTAAGAAGAACGTGAGTTCCCCTATGAGACTCATTTCGAATTCGCTACTCATCAAGGTCTTAAACTTTTCAACAAGAAGCTCATTAGTAGCACCAAAAACAATGTCATCAACATATAATTGAACAATTAAGATGTCTTTTGATTCTTTCTTAATGAAGAGAGTTTTGTCTATGGAAACTGTAACACCCCTATTTTGCAACATTGGGTAGTACCGCCAGTGACCTCGGACCTTTCCGTCCAAAGTCACCCAAGGCTTTTAGAATGATATAGAACGTTAATAAATGCGGAAATAAACTTAATTCTTAAAATAGAAAGGTGTGCTCCCGAAGGTAACTTGGTTCTTACAAAGCGTCTTACATTGTCTTCAACTTAAAGTCTTCGAAAACATATAACAAAAGTATCTTGTTTGTGAAACAAGCGATATTAAAACCAGAAGGAAATGATAAATACATCTTGATGATTCTTGACCTTCCTTCACTTCACTTCGCCTTACGCCTTGCTAGGATTCCTGGGCTCTGACATAATTCGCGAGGGGCGATAGAATGCTAGACAAACATGCGGAAAAGAAGAATTAGTCTAAGAGACTAAGCAAGCGGGAATGGAACTTCCCGAGGGTATTTCTGTAATTTCAAATTATTGTCGAAAGAGATAATCGGGTTGTGTTTACGATGAGGCTATTTATGTGGGGCTTAAGAGTACGAAGGAGAGAGAGAGAGCATATCCAAACGAGGATAGCTCGATAAGCAAGAGAAGTACTACTAGATTGTAGACTTCTTCGGAGTAGAAAGTAAGTTGGGAACGTTATTAAAATTCATACAAGTCAAAAGTCTCTCGCGCTCTGAGCGGACCGAGAGCAGGATCGATCATTTGAGACCGGTCCGGTTTTGGTGTCTTAATTGTGCATTGGGCACTTATCTTATTTAGTGATGAAAAGTATTCGATTTCGTTAATGATTTTTTTAGTAGAAAGTGGTGGGACACGTATAATCCGAGCCACCCGAGGGAGAACTTTAGTTTCCCGGCACTTAGCTAGAGTGCGCACATCCCTCCTTGCAATCAGAGCAGATGGGATCATGATCCCGAAAGTCGTATGGATGTACGACTTAGTAAGGTTATATAGAGGCGTCGGCTATTCCGCGCCCCTCTCTAGTTCGTTCGACGTTGATCTCTGAGTGAGATCGCAAACAATCAAGATAATAATCACACTAGCATAATAATCCTAACATAGGAATGTAAAGCGTACTATGCTAACAATACTCGTTATTTCTAGCAATCGATATTTCCTAGGTTCATTTTTACTTAAGCACACAAGTCGTTCCCAACATCGACAATTTTCACGGAATGAAATATAAAGGTTACAAGGGAAATTCCACTTGCCTTAGCGTAGCGAGTTCTAACAAACGAGCTTTGACGACACTTATGTGATTCCCGACTACGAGCGAGGATTCCGACCTATCGACACGGAAATTTACGAAAGGGCTTAAAATCATGATTTTCTTCCCAGAGTTTGGATTATCTCTTATAATATTTTATAAGAGACTTTGAGATTCTAAATTATTAAAATAATAATTTAGAAAGTTGTTTTTCTTAAAATAATAATATTCCTTTATTATTATTTTGGCTTTGTAATATCCTTTTTATTCCATAAAAATCTATTTAGTAATATTAAAATAATCCTTTTTAACTTCCCTTTAAAACGTATATTTCTTATTAAGTTTTCTAAAAGGATTTACTTTAACTTTTTGACACCTTTATCTTATTTTAAACTTACTTTTAAAATTTCCAATTATAATATTTCCCTTAATGACATACTTTATTAATAATATCCTCATAGTTGAATTCCATTTACTTATATATATATATTATTTTAAATAAAGCTAATAGACTTATAAACTATTCCTTGGAAGTTTCCAAAATTAGGAATTTCTCTTTTCTTTATAAAGTAACTTACTAAAAATTATTAATTTAATCCTTTTATAATATAAAGCTTATAAAATATCTTTGATCATAACTATAATATCATCATGTCTTGTAAAAACATAATCATGGCTTATAAATATCCTACTTCATATTCATAGTTCAAAATCGTAATATTGTAGTTTATAAAATAATATCTTTTCTATATTTGTAAAAGATTTCTTGCCATGCAAGTCAACTTTGTACTATATAATACCCTAAAATTATTGTATATCATACTTAATATATTTAATCTAAAACTTAGGTCTTGTGACAA